>CM050323.1:16031648-16143742 GCA_027475135.1 Bactrocera correcta
TGTATATATGTATATGTATATGCGTTATTTTGTTGACTGGTCTTTTGACAGAAGCTGCATGAAGCTTCGGGTTTCGTTATATAAAAAGAACCCCACGTAATCAAGCTCTTTATTTGCCTCTATTATTTATTATTCTCTCTTTTCATTTAAACCTAGATCATATCACTTTTTCCAATTTTTTATGATTTTTTTTTTGATATTTTGCAATAAATCTTTTATTCCAAAAGCGAATAGCATTCAGAGAGCGTTATTCTAATAGAAAAAAAATTTAGTATTTTTTCATAATTATATTCGTTTAAATGTTATACGCAGTTAAAATTATTCAATAATAGCGCTAAACGCTTAGAGTACACCATGTCGTATGAGCAACACAGAATCTATAGGCACTTGTCTGAATGCTTAGTTTATTTGATGTAAAATTTTGTGCTGGCTTTTCGAAAGGTTTAAAACTTTTCTTTTGGAGCCATTCTTGGACAAATTTCGTCATGTGTTTCGGATCACCGTTTTGTTGGAAAATTATATCCTCAGCTGGATTGGCGCATTCGTCCACGAAGTCAGCCAGCTGTGTATTTAGATTATGCAAATACAGCTCATTATTCATTATTCGACTTATTCTAAACAAAGGCCCAATATGCTTTCACGTGTAGCAACCCCAAATCCTTCAATTGCCGCCAACATATTTCACGGTTTGCTTTACCTGTCCATGCTGAAGCTTCTCTTGAGGACGATACCAAAAATATGCCTTATCATCTGATTGGTATTTAATAATTTTCATCTCATCTAACCATATAACCTTTTTCTAAAACTCGATTATTTAATCCTTCCGTTGTCGGCAAAATTTAAGCCTTGCTTTCCAATTCGGTCAGATAAAACAGGTTTTTTGTGTAACCGCAGCCCCCACACCAATTTTATTTAAAGAAAACGTCAGACTGTCCAGATATGTACTTGCTAGAAGTTTTAACTCAGCAGCGGCTTTATGTGAAGTCCTCTCTTAACAGCTTTCTCTTCCAATCCTACCAAACACACAGCAACACCTTCCTGGTCTTCAATCCCGGTTTGGTCACTGCTTGGGACGATTCACCGGTTTTTGACCACCACCGTTTTTGCTTGATATTGTTTCAGCAGCATATCATCATGGGTAGCGTCGTTTTATAGGTTATGTCAAGACCTTGAGTATTGCCACTATGAGCTCTGTAGTGCTTTATACATGGCAGCGAAATTCAAAACACATAAAGGTGGAAGAGAGATATTAGACAACCTAATATACTATATAAATATAAACCCTAGAAATTTCGCATTAAGGGATCCCGGTGGTCTAGAATTTTCAAAAAATCGATATTTTTTTGGTTCGTTCGAAAGTATAGTCCTTTAAGAATATACTGTAAAATTTTTGGAAAGATATTCACATTATTTTAGCTTCTTTAGCCGTTTTAGCAGGTAGCGCTGGGTCGAGGGGGTCGATGAATGAATACATTAAACTCATTTATCTCAAAATTATTTTTTCGGCGTGTTGTTGATGGAAAAAAAACTATCCATCCGAATCACTTGAAATTTTAGTATGATGTTTATAAGATCAATATCTATCGCGGGAACTACGATTAAATTTTAATTTTAAGAACTTCGATTTTTTTCGATCTATAACTGGTCCAAAAATAGCTGTTTTCAGAATCTGAACTTCAAAAGCGCGAAACTTTTTTTAATTTTCAATATTTTTTTTTTGGTTGTAGTCCCTGCGATAGCTGTACTTCTACCGATTAATAATTTATTTGGTTCTTATGATTCAGATGTTCAGAAGAGTCAAAATCAACAACGGCACCGGGAGTTATTTTTTAAGATAGCTTTTTTGGATGCCATTTTTAATACTGTTAAAAATTTTTTTTATTTAAGAAAAAAATATTTTTGTACTTTTCATAAGTGTATAGATAAACTGTAAAAATTTTAAATTGATTGCTCTTTTCTTAAACCTTAAAAGAAAAATTCAGAAAACACCTTTAATTTGAGCGTTCTAGACCACCGGGATCCCTTAATTAGTTATTTCTTCCTCTCCCAAAAATATCCTAAAAAAAATAGATTTTTGAAGCCTCTAAAGTAGGCTCACTCTTCTAATAATGAATATATTGGACTATACGGCTAACTGGTACCACAATTTCTAAGAAGTCGATCTAAAAATTTGCATACATTGTCTTGGAAAGCACCTCATTTGTCGGTTTCACTGATATCAGAGCTCTACAACATAAACTGTTATACAAACTGTACGAATGAAATTAAGTATTTTTATGGAAAGCTTTTTCATTTGACAGGTCAGATTTTACAGATCCTTTCTAAAAGAAATGTTCTAGTTCAAACTATTGGCAAATAGCTGCTATGCAAACTGTAGGATTGGCATCAAATGTTGCATGAAAACTTCTTTAGTTATAAAAGGTGCTCCAACATAAGTGTAACAAAAATTAACAGTTTTTCTTGTTTTGATGTCATAAAGAACGATGTAGTTTATATTCTTGCATGTAAATGCTTCTTTATGATAAACAAGCCAAAGATCATTTGTCGAATTACTACTTATGTATTTCTAAAGCACAATACAATATTATCTTAAAGCACATATGTTATTACTATCCACAAATAACTTCACTTATGAATTGTATTCAAGGAGTAAGCAAACACATGTGTAAAACATAACAAAGGCAGTTAATTAGAAGGACGCTTATGAGTGTGAAGTGTAGGAACTCACCTGAATAGAATTAAATGTCTACATTATGAGCGCCTATACGTGAGCATATTTATGGCAATTGGATCAAATTGTGTTGAAACACGCGAAATTTTCGCTCAAACAAAAAACGCACGTAACTTCAATGAAATGCCAAGCAAAAAGCAGAGCTAATCCATTTTTAATGCTCGCGATGCATTGCACAGCAACTTATATAATGGATGCTTCTATATCATGCGAAGAGTGTTAAATAATTTAATACAAGTAGAGTATAAAAGAGCAGAATATACGTTTTTATTTTTTAAATTTGGCGCAAGCTTTACTTTTTGTTGAAATATTGTAGTAAAACTTACTTTTATATTTCGTAACCTAAAATGCAAATAATATCAAAAACATCGAAATTGACTTTTTTATTGGCGGTTCTCTGCATCATATTGCATACACATTATGTAGCAAAGAATTTTCAGCTTCCGCTGTCAGATATAACCAATATGTAACCATTGTATAACCTATTAATAACCACTGTATAACCCATTTTATAACCAATTAATAACCACTGTATAACCATTTTATAACCAAAACTCAATTTTTTTTTTTTTCAATATGAGTTTTTTCTATTATAACGTTTTTCCATCGCCCGTAAACTTATGAAAAGTGAGGTTACGTTATTTTGCATGTTAGGTGACGATTTATACACAAAAAGAGTGGAGCGCGCTTCTTTAGCAATACATTTTTTTTTTGGCTTAAAAACATATTTTTTTTTTAAATAAATTTCTTTGAAAAATAAATTACGTGTTTTACTTACTTTACTTGAATCACGCTCAAAGATAATTGACCGTTAGCATATTTCTACCTGCAATTGTGGTTGCGGGCTTAACTGGTTACTTCGGAAAAACAGCCGTACTTCTTTTAATAGATTGATTCCCAAAATTATAATATAATATATCGATAGTAACTAGAAGCGCTATTTATAGTCTAAGTAGTCTATACTGGTAGGTTGTGAAATATTTAAAAAAAAATTAAAGGAACTCTAGAATGTTATTTCACGTATGTATATTTGGAGAATTCTTTGAATTTGGCGACTTTCCGCAATATTGAAATTTGGGTTCCACATCAATGGACAAAATCAACTATCAACAAACATAAATAGTTCTTTGTTCAAGAATTTTTAGAAAGAAATTATATGTACATATATATTATTTTTATAATTATTTGGTACCTGCATTCCTAGAATCACACCCCTTAAATGCTTTTATACTTAACCGCCCTTCTATAGAAATTAGCGCTACCTCTGTTTTTACCTGCATGACTTCGGATGGTATAAATTCGACGCACATTTCAACTTAAGCTCAGTTACAGTTTAGAACTTGAACGTTCAAGTAGCTAACGGAAAACTTGCTACGAAACAGACGGAAACAAATTATTTCAAGAAGTCTATTAATATAGCAAATATATTTATCGAAAATGTTGAGAATTAGAATACAAAGTAATATCTCTACGAACTCTCCACGTCAACCACCAATTCGAAACTCCTTAAGATTTTCAGTATACACCGACCAAATGCGTGAAAAAGAGGATCGTAGGAAAGAAGAGAAGAAAAAGTTAGCAGCGACACCTAGGAAATTAAGACGAGACGTCAAAAATTTGGTGAATGGTATTCAAAAGGAAAACGACAGGACTCTTAGGATTTAGTATAGACATAAGTTTTGTTTATAGATGTTTATTATGTTAGCTATAGAAGCAATTATAAATTGTTACTTAATAAATAATTTTTTAGATATAAAATATATCTAGATTAAATATTATAACCATTCGAAATGAATAACTGCTTACTAGGGATTCTCGAAAATATATGTAGCAGGTGCTTTGTCAGCTCATACAGATGCAGATAATAAATAAAGGGTCGGAAAGAAAGTTTCGATTTCTCTTTTCTTTGGCACATATTTTTCAAAATTTTTCTATAATAAATTAAAGTGGTAAAGAAGTGTTTGGTTTGCCTTTTTCAAAATTAATTATGGGCTTGAAAATTCTGCCAGAAAAAAATTCAATTTATATTGAATTGCATAAACGAAACCACTTTTACCGCACACTTTAAAGTTTTAAGCGCCGCTTTTTCTACCCTTCGACCCTTCAAACAATGGCAAGGGAATGCAAAAAGGGGTTGTGGAAGAAAAATTTACAATGGGCAACTTACAGGCCGGGGAGAGAAACCATAAAATGCAAAGAAAAGCATTGTACTGAGAGTAAAAAAATACTTCATTTTCTGTTTGCATTATGCCCTCTTTACAAACTCTACCCCATAAAGTTTTTTTAAGTCACTTAAGTTTTCTAAAAAAGTCAACACATTTCTTTGCCACTTCCGCCAAATATTTTAATTTTACAAATCAAAAATATATCTTGAGGCTTTCAAGGACATCTATGCAAACAATTGTTTTACAGTCGTATAACTATAACAAAAACCGCGGAGGAGATTACCATGGCGTTGACTTGTCTTGTGTCCATTTACTCATCCTGACGCATTTAAGGCGAATTAAATCTATTACGGTAACGATGTATCTGCTGTTTTGGAGCTCAGCCGCCTTTAAAGTGGCTATCTTCTATGCTTCCTAGTGTTATTGAAAGTCTAAAGCCATTATGAATGGCTTCGACTTACTTCTAAAGTACATGTTTCCACACAGTTTTACGAAAGTACTCATCCACTTAGCGTCATATTCGTTATAAAGTATGCTATAACGAAAGTTAATATATGGGAGCGGTGTCGAATTGGTACGATGGACGCGGCACCGCTCATACTTAGGTGATCAATATATTGGGATCTGCTGCCCGTTTTCAACCAAATAATAATATTATATTACAGTACGAAAATGTATGAAATCAGACCAAAACCACTAATTTCCACATAACATAATTTAAAATTCCATCTGATTCTTTCGATTTACAGTATACAAATCAATAAGCAATTGACATAATGAGATAGAATTTTGCACGAATAGCACCCATCAAGTATTCCATCTTATGACAAAAAAATGCCCCATCGGACTAAGACTGTTTAAGCACCGAGGTACCGAATCTGTGGACTCTAGTTTTCGCTTCAAATTTTTATTGAAAACATCGGTCAATCTGTGAGACCATAAACTTATTATATAAACTGAGAAAGAATCATTTTCTGATAACAACATGTCTTTGTGTCAAAAATGGGTTGAGTCGCACCAATAATTGTCTTAGCCCCCATATACGTACCTAATGCACAAATTACTGAACTTCTGGTTTACTTTATACCACATACTATATGTCGGTCAAAGTGAGTGTTACTTTATGGGGTTATATAGGTATGTGTGTTTCAAGTAATCGATTTTTTCATTGTCTAATAACCTCCAGAATAATGCCCTAAGTTTTCAAGTTGATGCAAGTAATAGTTTCGGAGATACAGCCTTGAGAACTAGCTGGGCTAAGTGCGTATGTTTGTAAAAATAAAAAATTTCAATAATACATTTTTGAATAAGAAAAAGTTTGTGAAAAAATGTTGTTTTTTACGCGAGGAAGCCCCTTAATGAAATTGAAAGAACGTGATTTTCTAATAACAGAGTATTATTGGGCGTCCGGTATTTCTGCAGCTTTGATTCAGTAATTAAAACATATTATTGACCAAAATGAAGAAGTAGTTTTTTGATATTCGGTATATACTACTGTGCCCAAAAAAGGTGACATTGTATTTATTTTGAAAAATCTTTATTTATTCTTCCAAATCAATTTCATCCTCTTCAAAGTAATCCCCTCCCGATGCAATGCACTTATGCCAACGGATTTTCCATTCTTCGAAACACTAGTTGTAGTCACTTTCGCGGATGGCCTTCAGTTCCGTCTTCGCTGCGACTTGAATCTCCTCTCTCGTATAAAAACGGTGTCCCCGGAGCTGTCTTTTGAGCTTGGTGAACAGCCAGAAGTCGCACGGCGCCAGATCAGGTGAACAAGGTGGTTGCAACGATATGGGTTGAGTTTTTGGGGAAACAATCACCAATTACGAGGACAGTATGGGATGGTGCATTATCGTGGTGTGAAAACCAAGAATTATCTTTCCACAATTCCGGCCTTTTTAGGCGGATAGCGTTACGCAAACGACGCATAACGTTCAAATAATATTCCTTGTTGACTGTTGGACCGGTTGGTAGGAATTTATAATGCACAACACCACGATAATCGAAGAAAAAAGTCAACATGACCTTCTTTTTGATCTTGATTCATGACACCATGGTAGTCGGCACGCAAGGTCTCTAATTGTTAATCGATGGTTTGTTAATCGATGGTTTTTCAACACCAAATCTTTGATTTGTTGAACATGAGCTTCGTCGGTTGAGGTTGATGGGCGCCCTGGACGCTCTTCGTTTTCGGCACGTTCACGGCCGGCTTGGAACTTACTATACCACTTGTAAACATGTTTTTTAGACATAGCCTCATCACCAAAGGCTTTCTGCACCATCCTCAACGTATCCGCAGCAGAAAATTGATTCCGTAAACAAAATTTAATGCAAATTCTTTGCTCAACAAATTTCGACATCGCAAAAAACGAAAAACTCAGTTTTAGCTGCTCACAAAACGATACGTATCTCAAACACCAATGAATATTTTGACATGAAATTCTACATAAATGTGACTGACAGTACTACCAACCTAAAATAAAAATAACTCTCCAAATCCCTCGACGCACGCAGTTTAAATTCAAATGTCACCTTTTTTTTGGATACAGTAGTATATACTTATTTCTTTTATATTTATAATAATAAATAAACAAATATGTACAATTTTTGTAGACCACTTTTTACCATTTTTCCGCTAGAGATATTATTCCATCACTATCATCAACACATTGTGTCATAGCATATGTAACTGTTAGCACTGGAGATAAACGACTGCAATGACATCTATTGGTAAAATACGAAAAGACTTTTCGACTATCCAATATTTCTTGCAAATATGCGTAAATCTAAAAAACTTTTTGAATAAAATTCAGAAATATTAAAATACAAACCCAAAAGTATTGAAATACAAACAAAAACTATTTTAGAGAAAAGTTACTGTCCACAAGCCTTCTTTAGATCTCGCTATTTTTCCGCCGAAATCATCAAAGAAAACTATTTTTCGCGAAATTTCCATACTAACACCTAAGCAAGTAATATAAAAGTGTTGCCTTAACGCTACTGTCAAACACATTGGCAACTTTTTCCAACACCAAAGGCGTAAAGATGCCAAAAAGTGTTGCTTCACACAGATACGCACACAGATAAAAAAATATGTTGTAATACAAACGATGACGACATTGCCTTTAGTACTTCATCTTACCGTTATCTGCGTGTTTTTATAACGGTATTTTACACGCGTGCCCCGCGAACCGCGCAGCTGCTGCATGCCGCATGCATTTGAAGTGGCGCAACTACGAAAGGCATTCAAAGTAGCACAGCGAAAGCATAGCCTCAAGCAATGTAGTAACTTACTGGAAAACAATCGATGGCACTATCGATACCATCGATGTTTTTTAAATTTTCTAAACATCGATGGCTCATAGACCACTATCGATTGTTTTTAATTGTATCTGTGCATTGGAGCAACGTGTAAGTAGAATTGGTTTTGTCTCGCATTATTTTATTTTTTTATTAAATTTATGATAATATACAGTAAACTTGGACTAACTTGAAGGCGAACGGTGGTGTTGGCTTTAAGCGTGGTGATAAAAAATGGACAAATTTGTGAAAAGTAAGTATTGTTTCTAAATAGTTCTGCATACAAGTAAAAATGTGTGTATGTTGTATATGTATACTTATAACATGTGTCTGTATTTGTATTTTTTTAGTAACATCAATATCAACTGGCGATAAAGAAAATGTAGTTGAGGATGACATACAGCAGCACACAAATAAACGCAAAAGGGAAACGTCGATGGTTTGGCAGGTTTTTAAGAAATGCAAGGAGAGTAATATGGCTATTTGCAACCAGTGCGGTAAGCAGTACAAAACCGGTGGAAACACGACCAACCTTATGGATCACTTGAAGCGCATGCATCCTACGCTACTTAAAGATCAGCCTTTAGAGAAAGCAAAATGCATGACGAAATTCCTAGAGCGTGATATCCTCTACTCTAATACCTCTGAAAAAAAGAAACGCATTGACAAGCTGGTACTAAATATGGTTGCGTCCGATGTCTTACCTCTAAATGTGGTTAATAATGTTGGGTTAACCAAGCTGATCCATGAACTAGATCCACGTTACAAAATGCCGAGTAAGACTCACCTGCGCAATGTACTATTAAAAAATGAATACAATAGTCTAAAAGAAACTTTAAAAGCAGAGCTTCAGATTGTCGAAAGCGTCGCATTAACAACCGATGGCTGGTCATCAAGAGCCAATGAATCCTATCTAACTGTTACGTGTCATTTTGTAACCGAATCTTTTGAGCTTGCTTCAAAAATTTTGTCGACGAACCAACTTATCACACCAACTAACCACTCAGCTGTTAACATTGCTGATACTATAAATAATGTTGTAACTGAATGGGGTTTGCAAGGTAAAGTCGTTTGTGTAGTAACAGACAATGACGCCACAATGAAAAAAGCTTGTGAGCTGCTTAAAATCATGCATATTCCCTGTTTTGCACATACGATAAATTTATTAGTGCAAGATGTGCAGGAGGTTCCTACGCGTTGGAATAGTGCTCTCTTTATGATGCAGCGTATTTTGGAGACAAATGAAGCAATCTCGAGAGTTCTTTTGAAAACCCCAAAGTCTTTACCGCCGTTTACTGCAGACGAAATAACACTCATAAAGGAACTGGTTGAGATACTTAATCCATTTCAGGATGCAACCGTATCCGTTTCTGCAGACACAAAAGTGACTATATCACTGATCATTCCAACATGCTGTGAGCTGCGCAAACAAATATTTGAAATGAACTCTTTCATATCTCCAGAGGCTAAACTAGTCGTCGACTACCTAAGGGTCCGAATGGCAGAGAGATTTTCACAGTACGAGGAGCGTACCGCGACAAGGCTTGCAACCATTTTGGACCCACGGTTCAAAAAGGATGGATTCCTGCAGCCATCAAATGCTGAGCAGGCTAAAAAAGCCTTAGAGTTAGAAGTCTCCACATTTTTGTCAAAAACAACACCACGTCCACAGCCAACACCACCACAACCCAAACGCTTTTCCTTCATGAGTCAAAAGCTGGAGGATAAAGTAAAATCAAATAAAGCTGACGCCATAATTCTTTTGCGCCAATATTTTGAAACGGCGCATGAAGCTGAAGAAGTCAATCCACTTGACTATTGGAAGGTAATAATAAGTGTAATATAATTATTCACATGGTTAATATAACAAAAATAATTTTCTCTTCATTTTAGGAGCATACAAAGGATACGACAGCTTTAGCAATATTATCAAAGAAGTATTTTTGCGTACCAGCGTCTTCCTGCGCTTCTGAACGAGCGTTCAGCAAAGCTGGACAAATTGTATCGGACAGGAGATGCGCTTTAAAATCGAATATAGTAGATAAGCTACTTTTTCTCAACAAAAATCAAAAACAATGATCTCTTAATAAATTTGTTAAGTTTTAATTTTTTGTTTTAACTGAAAACATCGATGAAACATCGATGTTTTCTTTCAAAAACATCGAAAACATCGATGGCCCCAGACATCGATTGTTTTCCAGTTCTAGTAGTAAGCGTTAAGGTTTTTTGGTATGCAAGCCACACACACACAAATTGTATATATACACACACACAAGCATACATACACGCATATGTCGAATTGTCCCACGCGTTGCTAGTCAAGCCAGGGATAAGCATCTGCGCAAAAGGCACGCGGCTAAGAGCAGCTTACGTAAGAAAACACAAGTGCCACTATTTAAGGCACCTATACACACGCACACACATACATAGACGCAATGAGCAGCGGGCTAGAGCACACTAACTGCTGCTATTATCAATTGAAAAGCAACCACTTGACATTTTCAAGTGCAATGCTAAAGATAAATACCGCTGAGCTGCTGTTGTCCGCCTCGTTGTAGTTGTTGGTGCTACTTTTGCGTATGCGAGTGCGCGTGTGGCACGTGCAAGATTGCCGAGCGACCGTGCGACAGTGAAATGTTACACTAAATTTACAAGCAAAATAAGCTGGCAGTACGGGGCCAGCATACAAATCACAACAAGAGTGGCGCTTGCGAACGTGCGCGTTGAGCAGTGGCTGCAGGCGAAGTTGGCAAAAAATTGCGAAGGCGTTCAAAAAAGCCAGAAAACTATAAATCTCCCGTTGGGCCGTGTGCGCTGTGCATACAAGTTGCAGTGACACTCAGTAGCCGGCGGCAGCTCGAGAGCGTGCCACAGCTAGTTATTATGCTTGTAAGTCAGGCTAAACTTTGAGAACATGTGTACAAGTGCGGCACTGTGTGTGTGTGTGTGTGTGTATTTGTGCTAACATCACTACAATTGGAAAAAACATATTCGCACTTCAACAGCAGCCAGTGGCAAGATGGTGCACATTGGGCACAAAAAAAACCTTGTAAAAAATATTGATTTTTTAAGTTCACAAACTATGTGAGTATCCCTAGGATCTATAATACAAAATTTCATAATAATATAACCTCAAAAGTAGACTTTGTAAAAATTGTTCAGTTTTTTCACATGATATTTAGACATGGTATTCAAACTCTGTATGCTAAAAATTTAAGCAGGAGGCATGTCAACGCTCAGTGATGCAGTTCCACACATTTTGAAATTTAGTTTAGTTTAGTTTAGGATGGTTGGTTGATCGAATATCGCTGGTAGACTACTATATCAGCCTTTGCAAATGGCGTCTGGTAAGAATCCCAACCTTACAGCAATGGGACAATGGTCTGTTAAAAGCCCAACAGCTAGGGAGAGGCTAGCCTTACTGAGGGCAAAGAGATCACTATATCTGCCTTGGGTCAAAAGGCTTTTATGACAGCACATGTACCAAGCTTCCGTGAAGCCCAGCTAACTAGTAGTAGAAGGCAAAGGGATACGGGATCGCCGACCCGCTCCTATTCTACCGATAGCGGTTTTATGGAGTCTTTCCTTCCTAGCCCATCAGCATTGTAGTTTTCTGCAATTCCGCTATGACCCGGCACCCATACCAGTCTTATTACAAAGACACTCGAAGCTATAGATAGCGAAGTTAGACACTCCTAGACCAACCCTGAGTGCAGTGTAAAAGAATTTAATTAATAATCGCCGCTGTGCTATCTGAGTGAGTAGTCACTCCTCTGAAGGAGGCAGCACTCCGTGGCAGCAACCTCGGCTTAGAAGACACTGCGATAGTCAGGAGATCTGTAGCCGGAGTTGATAGAGAGCTCCTGATAGTAAACCCTTACGCCAATCTTCCAACAAGCCTTGACCAATCCGCTCGCTGCTCCTCTCTTCCAACGGCTTCTTCCAACCAACACCTTCCTCGTTGGAATGTGGGCAGAGAAGGAGCCGCCAGAGGTCGGTTTGGCGACTTCATGATCCAAGTGATCCCGTATGAAGTCAAAGTGTGTGCGAACATTCGAGTTTTCAGATACGTGTTATTTTAAGAACCCACATTTTTGGAGTCTGATAGGAACTTCCGGACTTTTGCGGGCACTATGTGCAAGATGGCGTTAAGTGCCATAGTTGGAGTGTGCACCACACTTGCTGATGAGCGCCACCCGTTCAAAGCTCTCGAGTTTCTTTGCATGTGTGGTTTTGCTAGAGCCCTTCGCACATACAGCTCCATAGAACATTATGGGCTTGACTATATAGTTCACTGTATCCGCCAATTGCAGATGGATGGCTCCCATTTGTGGCAGCGCTACCGCCGGGATTTTATATAATATAATATTGATGTCGAGACCACTTCCGACCCAGTTTGTTACGACACTAAGATACCCCTGCGTCAATTCGGACACGGTATTCAGGCACTTTCCTTTGACCATAAGTGCTACTTGTTTGCATTGACATTGGCCTCAAGTGGTTTGAGCAGGTCGTTAACGACCAGGGTACATAGAAGAGAACTCCAGTCTACCTTCTGGGGTTCCCCTACTCACATTTTATCGAACGGATGAGTGGTTCTTTTGTCGCACAGAAGGCTGAGAATAAGGTTTCATTCAATTATTGAAAGCTCCTTCGGAATGCACCTCCTTATGTACCAATCCATCAGTCTCCATAGTTTTTAGTAAGAGGGGTAATAGGCTGATTGGCCTAAAGTTCTTAGCCGCAAGGTGGGAGCCCCTACCAGCCTTTGGAATGAACGTAAGTCTGACGCGTCTCCCGGCCCCCACGATGTAACCCAATATGATTCAGTTCGCATAGAAATGTGCTAACTACCTGCATGACATCTTAGCAGCCGGCTGCAGCTGTGTGGACCATCCGACTCAGGGACTTGATTTGATTCGAACGAATTGATCAAGAGTGCTTCATCCAACAAGTCGACAAAGGAATCCTCTGGCAGCACTTCGAGAGATATTCCCCAGTGGACGTACTGCTCGGGAAGTGACCATCAAGAAGAATCTGAAGTGTATCTTCACTGCTTAAGGCCCACTTCCAATTTGCGTCCTTAAGATAAGCCGGGGAAACGGGGTTATTTGAGAGAATACTCTTGAAATCTACTGTACTTCAATTTAAAATAGCAAATATGATGTAATTTTTATTTTCTGTTTTACAACACCAAAATATTTAAATTCAGGGGGATCAACATTATTATATTATATTTAATATCAAACACTTAAAAAAGTTTTAGCGAATATTTTGTATTTCACATATACTATGAAATTATCGTGAAATATCATGAAATAAATCCTTATTATGATAGCTTTTTATAATTGTAAGCAGACAATTTTGACAGTTTTGTTTACAATTCAAATATGTTAAACCCAGAAGTTTTGTTTGATTTCTTAAGAAAAATAATTTAATACAGGCTTTCGATTTTTTTTAATTTTAAATAATAAAACAGCACTTTCAAAACCTATTGGCTGCAACAATGAATTTTATATCATAAAATCAATTTTGCAAACATTTAATATGTTTACATGTAATGGGAACACCCTGTACTTTTGTTTAGGAACGGTATTAACAATCTTTTATATAAAAGTTAAGTTTGCGATACACTCTATCAATTATTTTTCTTTAAAAATTGCGCTTCTGTATTCTGAAATTTTACTATCAAATTTTTTACCACTCTCGTCCCATTGTGCAACACAGCAAAAAGTGTTACAATTACAAAAATGTGCGAAATAACGAAAAACTACTCAAATACTCGCTCGTTTTTGCTAACAAGCTGCTAAAGCAGTCATAAGTTAAAAGTTTACAACTTGTCACTTGTAAAACACGCGCAGCGAAAATAATTGTCCACACCCACCCAACGCTTGTCACGGCACTACCACGAATTTCAGCTCCTTTGACAATAATATTTAGCACATTATTTCAATTTCTGTATCTGCAGCTAAGCGTCAGTATGTATTTAACTCTTATATGTAAGTGAAATAATTATTTCTCTACTTAGTAACCGTATTTTTGTAAGTAAGTTAACGTACTAATTAAATTACATGTGTTTCGGAAGATTTTCTGCGCACATGCAAAGTACTTATTTCAGCACTTAGCGATACAATTTCTTACTAATTGCTGTAATTCCCCATTTCGTGGGGATTTTCTGCTTTCTGCTTTCAGAGTCCGTGTGGAATATTACGTAAACGAAAACACATTCAAAGAAAGACTGCAACTTTACTTCATTAAGAATCAGAGATCAAGTGAGTATGCAAAAAAAAATTTTTTTAATTGATAAAAAAACATAAAAAATATAATATATTTTAGCTGAATTTAAATCAGATTCATATTTATTTAGAACATAAAATTAGTATCATCGATGATTCTATTTTATTGTACGAAACTGTGTATATAGAGTACATTTGTAAATTTGTTGTCAGCTTCTTAGATAAAAGTTTTGTGCTACTCAATTAAATATATACAAATAACAATGTGAGCAAATTTAAATGTTACTCATACGACACGTCATCCCCAGGAACATATGAATGGGTAATTCCGTTTACATTAATGTTACTCATACGCATTGGCAGATTAGTGCCACCTTAAAATGAACAACATGGTTACTCATACGCCATGACGCTTTAGTATTTGCTTTAACGAAAATATTCTCCATACGCAATGGTGCTACAGTTATAGCGCACAGCAACTATAAATGTTACCCATACGCCGGTCAGGCTTCTAAGAACCCCAAGCAAGCATAATTGTTACTCATACGCCATGGCTCACCAATGCATATCTAATGTTTTTAGAAATTTAATTGTACAAAATAAAAACACCTTTCTGCATGCTTTAAAGCAGTCTGTTTAATCAGTACTTCTTAAAGCCACATTCCGCAAATAGATCGCTCAGCAGCATTTCAATCAATATGAATAACTAATACACATGCAAATGCGAAAACATTTCTATTTATAAACACACCGTTCCGTCTAAAGCAACACTGCAGCGTCATACAGCGAATATATACCAGCTGCCATATACCGATATGTAATAACTGTAAACTACAAGCATTTGTGAGCATGCAGAAGCTATGCACCGAGCGAGTGTCCTTTAATGCTTCACTGAGCATGAAATTATCAAACAAAAGAACCAATTTGAATTGATGTTTCAGAATTTATAAATATTGTATATGAGTACGCTTGTTATGTAATGAAATTTCATAGAAATATTTATTTTCAATAATTTAAGCTGAATTTAGCGCACTTTTATTTGCTTACAAGCTACAGTTTAACTATTAATAACCCTTTCCAACTATTTTCATTTCAAACTTCATTTGAAATACGACAAGCTCACTAATATTTAGATTATAAAAGTTTGAAAGCTTCAATTTGCCACAACAAAAATTGCTTATTCAATAATTCACCAGAGCTGATGTCTCTCCCTTACGGTTTGCGCTGCCATGCTTGAGTCTTCTGCGGCCGTCTAAGTAAATTTTCCAAATATTTACACGCCAGCACGTGACCTTTGAAGTTTGTTGCACCCACAACTGTGCAAACTTTATGCCAGTAAGTTCAAAATATTTTGCACAAATAATGTTGGGAAGTCGTGTGAGCACTTTAAGCAACTTGGAAATCAATTCCCAATTGTACAATTCAAAACTAAACTAAGTTCTGCGAAAACTTAGCAAACAAGGCTGGCAACTTGGACAGCTATACTGACTACGCGTGCAAATATACAAACGAGTTTTCATTTGTATTTGTGTGTGTGTGTACTGAAAAGTTTTGCTTGCTTCAGCTGTGACATTGGCTACTCAGTCTGACAACGCAAATATTTAGCTAGAAGAGAAAACTAGCAATAAACATATAAATATTGCAAATAACTGTTTTTTGTTGCATGAAGAAGAATGAAAAAATATAATCACTGCACCGAAGTTATAATGCCTTTCAGAGGAGCATTTATTACAGAGTAAAAGAGTGGAAGAATTGATTGAGTATATTGATTTTGGTCGGTCAGTTTGTAGTCCTTCGATCGAAACAATATCTTCAGAGATAGTAGCAATGCTTAAAGATATAATCTGTGTTAAATTTGGTTAAGATATCTTGTGAAATAAAAAATTTTTCCTTACAAGAACTTAATTTGCATTGGTCAGTTTGTATGACAGCATTGGTCCGATCTAGACGATTTCTTCGGAGTTGAGAGCTTTACTTTTTGTAGTAATCCATGTCAAATTTTGTTAAGATAGTTTACCAAATAATAAGTTTTTCCACACAAGGACTTCGCTTTGATCGATCAGTTTATATTGCAGCTATATGCTATAGTGGTCAGATATCGATGGTTTCGACAAAGAAGCAACTACTCGGTGAGAAATAGACCTGAGCAAAATTCAAAAGCGATATCTCATTAAATAAGCATATATACAGGCGAGCAGAGAGACGATCATGACTGTACCGACTCAGCTCTGCACACTGATCAAGTATGGTATATATGGTTATAGGTCCTCCATCGCTTAGTATATTCAAATACATACAATTAGTACAGCTTCCTCACAAACAATATGTGACGCCTTTCGCAAAAGAAACAGAAAAAAAAAACAACAAAAAATTAATACTTTTTAAAAGTTATATTTTTTTATTCAAAGTAGTTTCCTTGTGCTTCGATACAGCGTTTAGCCCGGTCAATTAGCATTTCAAATGAGTGTTTAAGGTCATTTTTCGGAATACTCTTGAGAATATCGGTCGTCGCCTATTGGATAGCTGAAATGTCCTGAAACCAGTGTCCTTTCATGAGCAAATGAAGTTTTCCAAATAGGTAAAAATCACAGGGTGCCAGATCAGGGAGTAGGGTGAGTGATTAATGGTTAATATGGAGTTTTTTGTCAAAAAATCAGTGAAAAGCGTCGACCGATGACACGGCGTATAATCGTGCAAACAGGCGCCGGGGCCCTGCCTCACGGTATTGTGGTCGAGCACGACGTAGGCGTGACAAAAGAGACGCTTCATAACACCAAGGTAAAACACAGCATTAATCGTTTGGCCGGCTAGGACGAACTCTCGGTGTACAATACCCTCGGATCGTAAAAACAAATCAACATTGTCTTTATATTTGACTTCTGAAGACGACTTTTTTTGACCCGACTTCCGATCGTCACAGAGGTCCTCACGACCTTCTTGGAATCGCTTAAACCACTCATTCACATTACTTCGGGATAGGCACTGATCATCATAAATTTTTTCTTCATTTGAAATGTTTCAGTAAAGGTTTTTCCAAGTTTAAAACAAAATTTAATATTTGCTCTTTGTTCAGAATGCATTTTACGACCGATGACCAAAAGCTGCTGTCACTTTTTAATCGATAACAACGATTCTAGTTATGCAATTGTCTTAAGATTTTTACGCAATGTCAACAAGAGATCAAACTTTTCTGTTTTGTTTTTTTTTCGACAGACTTTGTCTATATAAGACAACCCTTTGGCGTATTTAATTCCAAATCAAATTTTTTGCTTCTTCTCTTCAAAGCAACTCTGCTTTGCTTGTCCATTTTGCGCTGTCATTATTCAAGTGGTCAGGTCTTAATCATAACAACGACATAATTACTTAATTAATTAATTATTATTACAAAGAACCTGTGGCAAGTGTCAACAAGTATCGGGTGCACATAACTGTAACTGCACGACCCACACACACGCCACAATTGAACTTACCAAAATGAACTTGAATATTTATATAAACCATCAACCGCAAACCACATAGACGCAGGCGTCAATATTTGTATACGTGTGTGTAAAGACAATTGTTATTGGCTGTATTTATTGTTGGTAAGCCACATGCGCTTAGAGCACCTTAAATTTCGAAAGCATGAAATGCCCACAATTGAATACACAAGCAATTACAACTTCACTTGCTGGCACTAAGTAGTTGTGGTCTTATTGGCATAATGTAGAGGGATTGAAAAACTTCCTTTCTTTGCTTTTGTGGACTGAGGGAAAAGCATATTCAGTTCATTTTGCTGAAGTCCCAAACCATATATCCCCAAAAGCAATACTTTTCACTTACTGAAACTTTTATTTTGTACAATTTTACTTTTTTTACTTTTCTCAGTATGAAGGATACATACTAAGCTCCTTAAAAAGCTGACAATGACAACACATTTTAATGTGGAATTTTGATGTTCGATAAAAGACCTCGATAATAAGTAGATTAACTGATCAACAGAAGCGCTTTATCTTCCATCAGAACAACGCTAGACTACTCACATTTTTGATGACTCGGCAAAAACTGGAAGATCTTGGCTGGGAAGTTTTGAAGCATCCACCATGTAGCCCTGACCTTGCATCATCGGACTACTATCTGTTTTAGTCACTGCAGAACTCCCTCAGTGGAGTAAATTTGGCTCCAAAATGAAAATTAGTTTTTCAACGAGAAACCAGACAAGTTTTACACTAATAGAATAATGTCTTTAGCAGAAAAATGGAAAACAGTGATCGACCAAAATGGCCTGCTTTTAGGTTCATTACAGTTCACTATAAATAAAAAAGAAAAACAAAAAAAAAAAAAAACAAAAACACAAAGTTGAATCTCCATTAGAAATACGAAAAGACTTTTTCGACTATCTTATGGTTATAATCTCAAGACTTAAAGCACTAGCCACTACTCCTCTATCCATATTTATTTAAAAACCTCGCTAACGCCCATAAAAATGCGTAATTTAGATATATTATTGATTCATTATAGAACGAGCTATTTCAATGTTAGGTTAGATTACTCTAATATGCTCGTAAGTCATTCGTGAGCAATAGTCATTCTTTAAAATGCCTGCTTTTTGTTAATAGGTTCCTAGGTCTTTTTATAGATACCTCTTTCCGTGCCGCATAGCGTGCCGACTCCATCCGCACAGATGTTTAGTGTACGAGGTGTGTTCAAAAAGTATCGCGAATTTTGTTTTTTTTTTCAAAAATTATTTATTTATCCATGAATTTCTATTTTGTCCCATTCAAAATAATCCCTATGAGATATTATACACGTGCCAACGGTTTTCCAATCTTCGAAGCACTTCAAAAATCATTTTTTTTATCTTCTCCAGCTTCTCCTTCGATGCCGTCTTTATCTCGGCAAGAGAAGCGTAACGTCGTCCTTTCATGGGCCTCTTCAGTTTAGGGAACAAGAAAAAGTCACAGGGGCCAGATCTGGGGAATACGGTGGCTGCGGCATCATTAGTGTGTTGTTTTTGGCCAAAAAGTCGCGCACAAGCAACGTTGTGTGTGAGCAGGGGCGTTATCGTGGTGCAAAAGCCAATTTTTGTTCTTCCACAAATCCGGGCGTTTCTAGCGAATTGCTTCGCGCAAATTGCGCATAACTTGCAGGTAATATTCCTTATTGACCGGTCTTCCCTGCGGCAAGAACTCACGATGCACCACGCCCCTGCAATCGAAGAAAACTGTCAGTTACGATTCGCGATACTTTTTGAACACACCTCGTATTGTGCCAACCATATTTCTCAATGTTTACTCTGAGACTATTTCCCAAAGAGTTCTATATGTAAGTTGCAGGCTTAGTACTAATTCAAGAGTTGCGATTGAAGTGGTTCTTAGTGCTCCCGTTATGCTAATGCAGTGACTCTCTGTAACTTTCCCAATGACTTCCGATAGGTACATTCGCGTATGCTTGTTTACTATACTATAGCACTATAGTGCAGACTTAGTCTTACGCGAGCTGAGTTGCAGCAGTGCTTGAGAGAGTGTAAAGGTCACCATGTTATGCCAAGCTATACCCATATGCTTATAACGCATTGCTGGCCTTTATTATTCTTTCTTTCACATTGTGTTCCACAGCAGTTTGCTGCCCAAGATTACCACCAGGTACTTGGTGCGTATTTTCTTGTGAATACATGGAGATCCGCTGTTTTACTTTTGGATTTTCTAAAAAAAGAGAGTCAATTTCAAGAGATAATGTATTCTGCTGATCCTTCGAAAGAACATCATCATCAGCTCCACAACCCGATGCGGGTATTTTTTTGCTACAATTTAATTCTCAAATTATTTCTGTTTATATTTCATTTCGTTTAGATTAGTGTAGCCCGTTTCATTTAATTGTTTTTACTAAGTTGCAGTTGGTGGTTATAACGCTTCCTCAATCATCAATAAATAGCTCCAAAAATTATTTAAATGTAGTTTTAAAAATATCTATACGAGATGACATATGTCTATATACATAGATGACGGATTGATGTCTATACAAGATTCGTTATGTTTTAACGTAAGTACCTGTCGTCGATGGCCTTACCTCATGTTGCTTAAGAGTACATAGAACAAAAGAATGCATTGATCAGCGACCCAAATAAGACAATCTTTATACAAGTATGATTTGGTTTCAATTGGTCAGGTGGTTGCGAATTTCAATACGACTCCACACTGAACCGAGTTTTCAATTCCACCTGCCTTAGGTTTAAACCATAGCCACCACGAATCTTCCCAAAGGATCAAATCCAGTGAGCAGATTGGAGCGAACAGCAAAGCCTAGCTGTTCTCCGTGGTATTAGATTTAAGTCTCCGGTCCGACCTTATGACTTTTACTATCACCATTTGGGCACCCATTAACCTCAATAACTGGTTACATTTGTCGCTTAAACTTCAAATATTTTTTCATTAGAGAAATCTCATTCAAAGCCTATAATATCAGCTCAAACTGAATATTTCTGACTCGACTGTGCTGAAATTTCGAGGCTAGCCAAATAACAGACATAGTGCATATAGGATTTGAGTCACCTCTTAGGACAAACATAGCTTAACGTGAGCAAATTTCACCCTCTCCCACTGGGAAACTGATGTCTATATCCTCAGCATGCGCCAAAATGTCAGTCGATTGGAAAAACTTGGGCCTTTTGTGTTTACTCCAGAGTCTATTTTTACCTTTTTAAGCGCAAGATTGAATAGTTGGCATGAAAGGCCTTCCCTTTGTCTTGGGCTATTTGTAGCGTTTTTGTCACGTTCCATATTTCTTACGTCTGTACTACGTTATTTGCTATACTAACACATATAAGGCTTCGCCGAGAAGCGATCTTTTTATACTATCTTATGCCACTTTCGTAAAGAAAAGATCTATCGTATACCGCCTTGAAATCTACAAGTATAAACAAGTGAAATCTCGATATTATTTCTCTGCGTTTAAGATATTTTATAGACTATTTTCAGCCGAGTGATTTATTTATAATTTTTACTTTGAAATTTGTCTCTTTTTTTGTAAACAATGGTCATATTATTACGGCTTACCATTAATGTGGCATGCTTTTTAGATGCCACACCTGTTGAATGACCTTAAACGTATGACGCAGGGAAACATAGTACTAGTGCAGATTAAGGGTTTAAGGGTAGTCAGAGGCACGAAAAAATCAGAATTTTCAGTATTTTTTTTTTTTTTACTATTCAATGGTGTTATTTTACAAAAGTAGTTATATGGTATTATTATATAATGTGTTGACTTGAAGTCACGAAAATTTAAAAAAAAAAAAAAATTATTTCCAAAGTTATAGTTGTTTGTGTTGACCCAGTTCCAAGAAAAAATACTTGCAGTGACCACCATAAGTCCTTGGAGATTCATCTAAAATCAATCGGACAAAAAAATTGGTTTTATAAATAGATAAACTCGGGCCTGATCGAAGGTTTTGTTTTTTTATTCAAAAATTAAAAAAATGGCGGCCTCAGGAAATTTTTTTCAAAATTTTTGGGAAAAAATCAACAGTTAATTGGTCTTAAAAAATCGAAATTTTTTAAAAACAAAAAATCTTTCGATTAAGCCCGAGTTTATTATGTATTCTAAAAGTTGTAAAAATGTCATTAAAATCTTCTGAGCGGTTTTGGAGTTACAGTTGTCAACGCGTTTAAAGTTTCACACTAACACTTTGAAGTACCCGAGCTCTCTTTGTTATTTGTCGGATAACTCAAAAACTAATTATCGGATCAACGTGAAATTCTCAGAGATAATTTTTAAAATATTACACTTAACGAAAATGCAAAAAAAAAATAATTTTTTGAAAATTCTAACTACCCCTAACCTCTTAAGCTATGTAGATATCTCGTCTGCTTCAGAGGCTTTGTGATTCTTCAAGCGCGTAGTAGCCTTTACTAACTCTCTTAACTCCAGAGCCTCTAAAGACCAAAGTTCATTAACAGCTTGTGGTACCCTCCTTTACATACTTTCATTTTAACTATTTTCGTGAAAAAGTTGGTCGAAATGTTCTAATCATCTGTCGAGGGGTGCTTGAGTATAATCCCGTCTACAAACCTTTAACTTGTAATGAAAAATATATTTTCAAAAGTAACTCACCGGCTAAAGTTTATTAAGTTTATAGCAAAGTTGAGAAAATATTTATAATACACGTTAAATTCCCACACATTCTCCAGTGCACTCTCTCTTGTCAGCATGTTTGCATGTCGAGCATCTATAAATTTACGACACAAATTAGAGGTTTATGGGATTAAACATATAAAAGAGTAAGTGTTAGAAATACGAGCAATTTTCAGTTATGAGGTGAAGACATGAAAGCCAAACGAGATTGCAAATTATTTGCAAAAGAAAAGAGGAGCAAAGTAAATAAATTTGGTGAAAGTTAACAACAGCGTTTGGTTGTATACGGTATATGTACATATGTATATGAATTTGAAGACCTTTTTGGCACAAATTATTTTCTTAAGACACTCTATATTTATATACCAAGCATAAGCAAAAATCATTAAAAATTTATGGTGAAATAAATTTTTCTTTTTTTTCGAATGTGGTGTGTGACTTGACTAAACTATGATTTTTTTAGTTCCGACTTTTTTTTATTATAATCAAAGTTTTTTTTTAAAGACATTTTTGTTTGATAAAGAAATACTGTTAAGTTTAATATTGTCTGCAGATTTCTGGCTTATTAAAAAATATAAAATGAAATCAATTTTTCTTTTCTTTCGTATGTGGTTTGCGACTTGACTAAATTATGATTTTTCGATTTACGACTTTTTTAGTATTCTCAAAGTTTTGTGAGAGACTTTTTGATGGATATAAAGATACTGTGAAGCTTAACATTGTATACCGGGTGCTGGCAGCTAGTAAATTAAATTTTCTTAGTGTCATGTCAAAATCTAGCTGCAAACCCATCGCCAGTATAAAACTAATAAAATCCATAAATTCTATGCCCAGCAGGCAGATAGTCCAAATGAACGAAACGCATCAAAAAATGCCTCCAAATAGTATTTACAAAGCATTTTGTTTACTTCACGCTTGCTTCTTACTCCATTACCGTTACTCAACGGTCTGCTAAAATCAAAACAAATATTACTTAATCTATATAAACAATATTTGGGTAAAAAAAAATTATTTGTTTTTCCTTTTTTCTATATGATTTGAACATACATATAAAATAGATAAACCATAAGCCGTCAGCTCTACATTGTTTCCCTAAACGGTAAGTGGAGAAATCTGCTCTTTTGTCAAAAAAAAAGATGGTAAAACTATACAGTTCAGTACAAGATAGTATAACATATAGCTCATTAAACTATCCAAACCGCTTACTGTTCCATCTCCAATTCAAGTTCATAATTGCTTGTTCGATTCGTCAACCTCTTAGCCGCGCCTACTGCTATAGTAAAAATAGAACAGCTACCAGATGAAATCTCAGCATTGTATTCTTTATTCTCAACCCACATAGACTATATAAATGCCTATTTATTACAAAAACGTTTGTATTTTGAGCACGTACCTATACATCCAGTTTATATATGATAAATAACCAGTATAAGTATGGTAACTATTCAGTATAAACATGGTAAATGAACGACAGATATGGCACATAAACGATAAGTGCCTTACACTATTTGCTTATGTACATTCCTAATTGCCCGCTTAAAGCCTTCAGCCGCAAGCCCACATAATATTGACTACAAATACAAATGCCGCTAGCAAATACGAGCAAATATTTAGTTATTTCATTGTCATTGCGTTCGCCACTCTTCCCACATATCTTCCTATTAGATTACCTCCGCAACGTCTTGAGTGTAGTCCAGGATCTCATAGCTAAATGTATGTATGTTTATTGCCCTCTTGCCATTACTTTGCTTCTTAGCCGACGGCATTCCTCGTACACTGGGGAAGCAAATCATATTACTTTCGCCTCCCCATGAACAATTTTCCTTGAGGTCGCATTGATAATGAGCCGATAATGAGCTGATAATGACTGCAAATAATGTGATGAAGTATTTCTAATGCCGGTAAATCAATGAAGTGAAGTGAATGCTGTCGCGGAACTGTTCTAGTTAAGTAATCATTGCTTACAATTAGCAATGTACTTGTATACATATGTATATATGAAGCAATTAGCGTTATACTGTATTTAAATGAAAGAACGTTTGAAGTCAAGTTAGGAAAGTACTTAATTAAAGAGGATTAATGCTCACAGTATTGCTAACCTAAAACAAAAAAAAAAAACGAACATACATTACCTCCATTTGTCCTGAGGATGCCACAAGAAAGCAAAAATATTCAAAAGTTAATGCAACAAATCTCAAAAACAATATTTTCTAATAATTGGTCCAATTTTAAAGGAAGCAACTTATTTGTCAATTGACGCATCTTTCAACAATCAGAATTAACTCGGCATTATCATGAACATATCCGAATATTATTTCCAGGCATGCACCTGGAATGTCCAGTCTCTAAGATGGGAAGGTGCCGATGCTGACCTGTTTGATGTTCTCGTAAAAGGAAAGGCCAACATCACTGCCGTCCAAGAAATGCGATAGACGGAACAAAGGCGGAGACGACTAGGTCCTTGTGGTATTTACCAAAGCGGACATACATACATATAAAGCAGCACAAAATCAGGTGTAGGTTTCTTGGTGGATTCAGTCGTCGAGCTCTGGCATTCATTTCGGTGGATGAGCGTATAGCCGCAATTCACGTTATAGCAAAATTGTTCCAACATAATACTGATTTGCGCCCAAGCCCAGACGGGATAGTAAGAGGCTATGACCAAATTTGTTTTTTATGAGCGGCTGGAACGCATCCATAGGACCACAAAATAAACATTGTGTTTGGCGACTTTAACGCCTAGGTGGGCAACCTACATCGCGAAACCTCTTCCAATGGATTGAGACTGATCCTGTTTGTAGGAGCTCGAAATATGGTTGTAGGTAGTACTAGATTCTAGCACAAGAAAATTCATAAAGCTACTTGGCTATATCCGCATCTAGGTCGATCATGTTGTGATAGGTGGACGACACGTTTACAGTGTCTTTGGTGTGCATACGCTCCAAGGATCTAACATCGACTCGGGGAAGGTACAACATCGAGAAGCTACTAAGTATCACAACTGGCAGCGGAACGAAACGGTTTTCCACTCGACCTGCACTCCCCACTCTGAGAGCACTCACTAGCAACTCGCTATAAGAGAACTGTGGGACGATATTTCATACATATGTATATATGAAGCAATTAGCGTTATACTGTATTTAAATGAAAGAACGTTTGAAGTCAAGTTAGGAAAGTACTTAATTAAAGAGGATTAATGCTCACAGTATTGCTAACCTAAAACAAAAAAAAAAAAACGAACATACATTACCTCCATTTGTCCTGAGGATGCCACAAGAAAGCAAAAATATTCAAAAGTTAATGCAATAAATCTCAAAAACAATATTTTCTAATAATTGGTCCAATTTTAAAGGAAGCAACTTATTTGTCAATTGACGCATCTTTCAACAATCAGAATTAACTCGGCATTATCATGAACATATCCGAATATTATTTCCAGGCATGCACCTGGAATGTCCAGTCTCTAAGATGGGAAGGTGCCGATGCTGACCTGTTTGATGTTCTCGTAAAAGGAAAGGCCAACATCACTGCCGTCCAAGAAATGCGATAGACGGAACAAAGGCGGAGACGACTAGGTCCTTGTGGTATTTACCAAAGCGGACATACATACATATAAAGCAGCACAAAATCAGGTGTAGATTTCTTGGTGGATTCAGTCGTCGAGCTCTGGCATTCATTTCGGTGGATGAGCGTATAGCCGCAATTCACGTTATAGCAAAATTGTTCCAACATAATACTGATTTGCGCCCAAGCCCGGACGGTATGATAAGACGCTATGACAAAATATGTATTTATGAGCGGCTGGAACGCACTCATGACGCATAGGACCCCAAAGCAAACATTGTGTTTGGCGACTTTAACGCCGAGGTGGGCAACTTATATCGCGAAATCTCTTCCAATGGGTTGTGACTGATCCTGTTTGCAGGAGCTCGAAATATGGTTGTAGGTAGTAATAGATTCCAGTACAAGAAAATTCATAAATCTACTTGGCTATATCCGGATCTACATCGATCACGTTGTGATAGGTGGACAACATGTTTACAGTGTCCTTGATGTACACACGGTCCACGGATCTAACATCGACTCGGAGAAGATACGACATCAAGAAGCTACTAAGTATCACAACTGGCAGCGATACGAAACGGTTTTCAACTCAACTTGCACTCCTCTCTCTAATAGCACTCACTAGCAACTCGCTATAAGAGAAATGTGGGACGATATTTCACCATTGCTTTTCGTAAAGAACAAAAGAACATTTGGTATGATGAGGACTCTTGTGTCGCAGCGGAGAGAAAACAACACGAGCGGATGGGATAGATGCTGAGAGTTGAACAACGAAGCGATATCTATATGCACACATTAAAAGGAAGACACCGAAATGCGTGATTATGATGATCTTAACCAGCTGACCGACAGAGGTAACGCTAGAAAATTATACGAAAAGATGCGGCGACTACCGAAAGATTACACGAGCATGCTCTTTCAGGACCCATAGCAATGATCTAGTGCCTGATGTTCAGAGTATACTGAAGTTGCGGACGGAACTGGAAGTGTAACATTAGGAAATGGCGAGCCCGATTCCTTCATCGATGACGATCGAATAGATGTTCCATTGTCCGACTGTTATGAAGTTCGAGTAGCAATTACCTGTCTAAAGAACAACAAATAGACTGGGGCGGATGAATTACCTGTCGAGTTATTCAAATATGGCGTCGAAGATCTGACAAGTTGCTACCTTCAAAATCTACTATCGACCAGACTTACAGCACGCACTTAATCTTGGAAAAGACTCGCAAAAGGAAGATCAACACACACCACCTCTTTGTCTATTTTAAAGAACAGAGACTGCCTCTATGCCACTATGTCTGAACTTAGGATCCCCGAAAAACTAATACGGCTATGTAAGCTGACGTTGGTTAACACCAAAAGCTCCATCAGGACTGAGAAAGATCTCTCCAAGCCGTTCGATACCAAGCGAGGTTTCAGACAAGAGAACAGCTTAGCTTCTATCACAAGACAATTACATTGAAGCCTTGAAATGTTTTTGATATTCTTGAATGTCATAGTACTAAGTGTGTGAACTCCCCAAACATAAAGCTAATTAACCCAGCAGGCAGAGCAAAATCAAACATAATATTATTTTATAGAAAAATATTGTTAATACATATTATTTGTACTAATTAACACTAAAATAAACAATAATTCCGTATTTTGCTTCTTTGTACTTTGAAAAGCTTATTGGGTTAAAAAGTTTTTGCTCGATTTAGTCTATTTGTCCAACTCCGCTATTAGTCGCTCACAATCACATATGTGTACAAAACATAATTGCCGTAACATCCGCTGTCAATTATGTACGAATAATGTATTTTTTATTTGTATTAGATATTGTTATTCGTATATTTTTGCTTAATTGCCTTACAATAACAATATACATACTTTTTTATAATCTATTTTCAGGCCTACGAATACGAATTGCCGACTTGTTTTTTAAGTTACTAGCATGTGTTCTGTACATATTACGTGTGATAACGGATACAAATCCAACCTTTGCAACGTGGTAAGTGAAATGCTCTAAAATGATTTTCTTGTATTAATATTGACCGAAATTCTTGTAGTAGCTATGTATATATATCAAATAACTTTTTTTATTGAGCTCTGTGACAACTTTCTGATATCTTATTTTTTTATTCAATATTATGAAATTGTCGCAAAATTAATGTTAAGTGCTGTTCTCTAACATCGTATACGTGGTTTGGAATTCTTAGAAAACACCGGTGAACACGATTTTTGGGTCTGACAGCTACATGTTAAATTTGAGTTTCTCCTATGACAAAAAAAGAGTAAATCAACATAATTTTTACACTGACTTGATGCCATTTTTTAACTGAGTAATACACTAATATTATTGTTACAGCTATAATAAACGGTAACCTGTTTCACTACTGTGCCTCTTACAAATAATAATACTGTTTGGTTTCGAGTTAATCAAAGTGGCTGCCATCTTTGATTTATGAAATAACTTAAAATATACTTATCGATGTAGATCAGCCCAAATCAAACTTTAAGAACCAAAGACTAATATTTAAGTGTTTTTCAATATCTAGAATCAGAATTCAAGCATGAGAACAGAAACCCCAACAAAAATATTTTTTTGTTGTCCGGTGTAATATATTGAATGATATTGCCGGAATACCAGACACAAGAAGTCTAATTCAGTAAAAAGATTTGATACCGAAACTTCACTATAATTTCTGGTAATACGATTTATGAATTTTTCAAGAACCCTACAACCACTATTTCAAAAATTTCTAGGCTAGAAAGCGAGTATTTTTAAATAAGAGTTATTTTTTTCCATTTAAACGACCCTACTGCCAACAGCACTTCGCTATCATCATCCTATTTTAACCGCCCTCTCTAGTAATGCAATACTTTTACATAAGACCAAGTCTGGCTCACAAATTCACAAGACTACTGCCTTATTATATCCAAGACAGTTTTTTTGCTTAATAAAGCAATTAGTCTCCAGTTGTCTGGGTTAATTCTTATACCCCCCAACATATGGCAACAGAGTATAATAGTTTTGTTAGGTACAGGTTCTTTGCTATAACGGGTTTTCCAATAGTGATGTTATGATGGAACTGTCATTTTGGCAATTTTTAGTATGTCATAATCTGTTTTTTTTTTTTCATTGTATTCAGTAATGCTTACATTGTCATCGTAGTAAGATATACACAAGAACAACGCTTACAAATTCTTCAATTTCATTATCAAAACAATCGTTCTCCAATTGCGACGTTTCGTGCTCCTTTGCCATTTTATGCTCGAATAATCGTCCATCTTTGCTCGATTTGCGTGATTTGCTGCAAATTTCAAAGCTAAATTTTCTTTACATATTAATGTATAAGTAAATAAATGATCGAAGTCATGAAAATATTGCTGCCGTTCGAACAAGTGTTGCTGAAGACCACCATTTGTCGGTTCCAAGATGTTCTCAAGCACTGGGACTGTCCCAAACCATAACCTGTCGGATTTTGAGAAAAAATTTGGACTTGCATCCTTACAAAATTTTTCTCACTCAAAATTTGAAACCACTGGACTACCGTTAACGTCGTGAATTTGCTGATTTTGCTTTGGAACAACTTGAAAACGATAACGATTTTTTAAAGAAAAATATGTTCTCCGATGTGGCTCACTTTCATCCGCGTGATGCGGTAAATAAGCCAAACTGTCGATGCTGGTACAAAGAAAGTCCACAAATTATTCATGATCAACCATTACATTCACCTAAATTGACAGTTTGGTGTGATTTTGGTCTGGTCAGTACTTCTTCCTAAATGTGCTAGTAACACCGTCACTGTCGGGTTCATCGAATCTGCAAAAGAAATCTTGGATATCATTTGAATGATGTTATATTCAGAACTCAATTGACCAAAATGATGGGGCATGGACACATCAGGGCTGAATCGGACTATGACTTTTCAAGGACACAGACGCCAAATGTGTGAACCCGATTGCAAATGGCTAATATTTTACCGAACATATCAGTGAAATTGTGAAGTCCAGTATTAAAACTCATGGAGCATATTTTGCTTACGAGGTTTGACAATTAAGTATTGAGACTGATTTTATTGCCGCGCTTGTGGTAAACCTGTGACCTTGAGATTCTTTTTTTCTTTTTCCGGCATTTTTCCCCTCTTCACTAATATAAGTACCATTGCTCTAGCTTATTTTGCTCGCCTGCTGCGTCAAGTTGAGTGGACGTGTGTTCGTAGTGCTCGTCACGACAACGGGAAAAACAGCATCGAATGACCGTCGCAGAAGACTGCTTGATCGAGTTATTACAGACGATGAGAGCTGGTTTTTTCAATACACTCTTTCAATACACTCACACTTTTTCAATACACTCACTCACAAGTCGAAGGAGGAAACAATGATTATTGTCTTTTTGATAGCCGTGGAATCGTCCACAAAGAATTCTTTCCACCGGAGAAAACTGTGAATCAAGTCTACTATTGCCAAAGTACTCGAAAGATTGCGAAAACGACTCAACAGGTTGCGCCCAGACATTGCTTATAACTGGATCCTTCATCACGAAACGCGCCCTCAGCGTATCCCAGTATTTGGCCTCTAAAAGGATCGCCGTGTTGCAACAGCTGCTTTATTCGCCCGACATGTCACCCTGTGACTTTTTTTGTTTCCTAAAAGAAAATCGGTGGTCAAAGAAACCAATTTTGAGTCGATTACGGACATCCAGGCGACCGTGACGAGGATACTTGCGAACATCCCAGTCGAAGCGTTCCAGAAATGTTAGGAAGCATGGAAAACGCGTTGGAATCGCTGTATAGCTGCCCAAGGGGACTACTTTGCAGGAGATGGCAGAGTCGTAGAATAATTTTCAAATATACGGTTTTTATGGAATCAGTCTCATTACTTAATTGTCATACCTCGTATGTACCGAAATGGGTAATATCGCCTACATATAGCATAGTACTTCTTTTAGCCCCTTTAAACCAATTAAATTTCAATTAGTGTACAATATGCAGAAATATTAATGGAATTCCGAAGCAATATCTTTCTAATATCAGTGTATCCTCTCTGCTAAAATGAATGGAATCAGGACTCTATTCTTCATATACCTAATTTAAAAAATCTGCTTATGCATTGGTTAGTCCGTGATGAGGTGAATATAAAGGTTCTCTATTTCTGGCAATGACATGTCGTAATATTATACGAAACCAGCACTAGTATAAGGTTATTTGCCTTAGTCCAGTCCACAGTGGACCCAAGATTTCGAATTTTTGGTAAACAAATAAGGACTTACAAAATACTACATACTTTGATACGTAGTTTCAGAAAACCAAATAGTTCTTGAAGCACTGTAAAGATATGTAAACACAATAAATTTTTTCTGAAAATAAAATAAGCTCGATATAAACATTAGTTGTGCTAGATTAGTTCTGAACTTATATAACTGTCTAGACAAATAACATGCTCAAAACATGCATAATACTTCTCTTTCCCGTTTTAGTTATGGCTGCTCAGTGAGCAATAAAACAGAGTTCCTCGTTTCGGCACAACTAACGGAGGAGGAATTCCAGGAGAATCCCATTATAAATTGGGAAGCTATCTTATGGGTGAATCGGCCCACAATATTGTGGGCAGCGCAATTAATATTAGCATTAGTATCTCTCACAGAGGCCGTACTACTAACATATCTAGGCTATAAGGTGAGTACAACAGGTAAAATTAAGACAAAATATTTTATACAAAATTTAGTTTAAATAAAAATTATAGCAATTTATTTAAACTCACACTTTATTCCAAAGAAGGAAAGCAACTTGAAGATATACACAGACACTCGAGAACGTGTTGACAGCTCCATAAGTTTACATGGCCATACTCATTATTTATGTTATTCTATTTTTGTATGTGTAAAGCAAATAAAACAAGTACTCTTATATTCATGCTGAAAACTACTATGCAAAAAGTAGCTTAATGAGCAAATGGCGTGAGAGTTAATGCACCTATGCTCTCGTATTCATAATGACTTACTTGCATATATGCTTTAAGCTTGAGCGCTAAATTCTATTGTGTACAGTTTGGCTGCATATAGTACATATTAAATAAATTTATATTTTTTTGCACATTACGAAAAATTACAAGCAATTACTTTAACATTAATTTATTTAAATTCTAATACTGTATTATTTTCATTCACAGGGTAATATCTGGCAACAGATTCTTTCGTTTCATTTCATTCTAGAATTAATTACGACAATACCATTTGCATTAACGGTAAGTAATGATTACATTACAGAGTAGTACATAGTTATATATGTTTAAGATTTCTCTTAGCCATTATATACATCCTAACCTTACCTTCGTGGTTAGTCCTTACCATAACTTGTAGCTCAGTACGCTGAGGCCGCAAATATGCCCTTTATTAACCCATAGCTGTTCTGTGGTCACGCTGCTAATTAAGGATGCTGACACTAATTTACTGTAATGGAGATTTATATATGCGCATCTTCCTGAGAGTCGCTCAAGAACTCTCTCTCTCAGTGAATAGTTTTGACCTCAGACCCCGATGTATACGTACCTTAACGGATGCTTTCAACAACACTCGAGAACTTCATAGGCTCTTCCTCGACTTCCGCCATCTCCTTTTCTGATATTAGGTTATCGGCAGCATCGGCGTCAGACTTGCAAGTTGTGATTCTCACTTTTGTGAATCCATAATTGATCTCCTCGCCACTTTTCGCCAGCGATTCGATGAATTCTTTATTCAGTAACAGTAGGATCAGCATAGTGTCCCGTTTGGTCTCCACACCTGTCTGCTACGGGGTGCTTGAAGGCTTTGAAAAATGTCCACCTCTTCATAGACAGATTCGCGTTACAGTCTGTGATGCATTCTGTGGTCCGGCTGCGATGATATAGCCAGGATCCAAACCTTTGCTCTTGGTCAGAACAGGATTTCCTTTTTGTATACTGCTCCAGCTTAGCTCTGCAGTTTACATGGGAGGCTACTTGGCTACAGCGGCTATTTATGGCTCGATCGATCTCTCGCCGTCGCAAGCAATCATTCATTCAACTTGTTGCTATAGAGTATTACCTAATCTAGTGCTTGACCCATTTCCACTGAGCTCTTGGAATTTTTCTATCGGTATCACACGATTGATAATGCAATTTCGGGCCACAAGTCGAATGATTTTGCGGATGTCACGCGCTTCGGCTTCCGTCTGTTGTCTGACGGCTTTTCTTTACATAAGATATTTGTCTCTTGACTGCAATTAATGGCGGTTAAAGCTTAAAGATTGGTAAAACTGCTTTCGGGGAATTAGTAAATTCTTGGCCCTGCCTGCGTAAGTTCCCCATTAGGTGTACCAACGCAACAGGTTAGTAATACGTCGCTCGTACTCATACTTTGGTTTTTTTTTTGACCATTGATTTTAAAGTTGGTCATTTTCTGGCAAACGCACTGCCATCAGCGAGACCTTCGGCATCTTCAATCCCTTTTCGGTTTGGTTCCGGCTGCCGATAGTGTTGTTGTCTGTCGGCAGCTAAGTCTAGCCTTTCGCTACTACCTTTGTGCTGACTGTTTTTGTTCTCGTGGCAAACGCTTCCTATTTCCGGAACAGGCCCATCCGGACACCTTTGATTTCGTTTTATTGTTGTTCTGGTTCATGTTTTGGACTCACGATTTTTCCCCTATGGGAATAAATGTTGCATCAAGCATAGCCCGGGCGTCTGCTATCTGTAAGCCCCATTTGAGATTGGACTGTTGGCTCCCAGTCAGGTTGATCCTGGGCACGGATCGTATGACTCATTGATCCAGCTCTATCCGCATCCTCAACCATATAAATACTGCCCATTTGAATGATGTGCTATGCGATTTATTTCGAGCGATCTTCGCTTGAATTTGGAGAACAGGAAAATAGCAATATGCAATATAAGCACCGAAGAAACAGTTTACTTGAAGACATCGGATCTCTCAAGCATATTTCATCTGCCATACAAAGAGAGTTCCGAGTGAAGTGCTTGTAGAGAAAACTTTTTTATTTTTTTTTGTTTGTCGATGCATCTAAGGTCTAACAAGCGACGTCCAGAATAGTAATGAGATAGATGAGCTTTAGTAAAGAAATCTCGAAATCGTGTTGTACTTTCAGACTTAAATGATTTTTAGGTTAGATTTCCTTTATGAGTAAAACATTTTTTAGAGCCACTTCCATTTTCAATTTTTATATGAGCATTTGCTCTGAATATATTATATTTACTAAAATATCGATAAATCTGATATATTAAATAAAACTTTATCGATATTTATCGATTAATATATAACAAACAACACTTCATTTTTCAGATACTATGGTCGCCTTTAAGAAACTTATTCATACCCATATTCCTCAATTGCTGGCTGGCGAAGCGATCGTTGGAGAATATGTTCGTAAGTATTTTATTGAAAAATAAACCAAATACTAATTATTAACATAAAAACTAATATTTCCTTAAAAATATGTATATTATATTTCCTTTATAATATATATAATGTATAATATATACATTTATAGTATATATATTTTTATATTTTAATTATTTTCCTCGCAGAACGATCTGCATCGCGCCATGCAAAAGTCACAATCCGCACTCTCGCAGCAACTCACTATACTCTCCGCCACGCTGCTATGTCTGGTGTTCACAAGGTAATTTAGAAGTCTTTCAAAAACTATAAATTAACTCATAAAGAATGTTGAGCAAGCTAATGGCACGTTTGTAGCGGCATTTACGCAATCACAAGAAGCTGCTACAATTAAGCGAAACTAACGCTGTAGTTACTATGGCTCTTTACAAACATACACTAATACAAACAGACACACATACATAAAATTGTTGACAGCAGTTAGCAGCGTTCAACCTAGAAAGTGTCCATTGCAAATTTTCGGCAATCTAATTTTAGGTGCTCTTAGCTCATAAGTATGCTCAACACAACCTTCCAACTTAGTCAAAACACAGACATGCATATATACATTTGTATATGTATATGTATATGTACATTAGCGTGTCCGTTATTTCTTTGAAAACGCCAATAAAGTTTCAGTCTTTGCACAAAAATTGTTAAATTTTGACATATAGAGATGAACCATAATATATTTCTATTTTTCCAAATACATATTATATCTACAAATTTTTTTTTTAATTTTTGTATTAATTTTTTTCGCGAAAGCCAATAACTATATAACTTTGAAAGAGTAATATTGCAATACAAAATTTTCTGCTCTTCAAAATTAGTCTGAGTAGTTTTTTTTTTTCATAAATAAAGTGCTTTAAAAGTTATACTCAGTTAAAGTTATGCCTCAAATGTACTGCACTCACATGAGTGCGGTACACCATGTCGTATGAACAACGCAAAATGATATATCAAAAAGTTCCATGTTGTACACTACAGGTGAGTCGGATCTAAGAACTGAAACTTCAGCAAGCGTTTGTAAAAACCCATAAATTTTGGAAGCAACGCACACCCTAATGTACATACATAACTCATACATATGTATGTGTATACATATTCACATATGCTGATGGCTGATGGCTGTTGAAGTCATTTGTAGATTTTCATGTTTTCCCCTTCCAACTCGTTTGACCTTTAGTCCTTTACGACACTTATTAACTTGTTGTCAGTACTTATTACCACATTTCCATCCGCTCTTATTCTCATCCACACACATACACTGTACTTCTCTTCTATTGGCTTCTCATTTGCAGCGTCTGTGGCATACAGCATTTTCAACGCGCCGGTCATCGTCATTTGAATTTGTTCCAGAGCACGTATTATGTGGTTGTGACATTCTCAACAGTCGGTTATGGCGATTTCGTGCCCGATATATGGCCCTCACAGCTTTATATGGTGATTATGATTTGCGTAGCACTTATAGTGCTGCCGACGCAGGTAAGTACCTATTAATTATATATGCATACATATACATAGCAGCTGAACAGACTCACAAAATATTATACAAAGGCATTTATAGTAACAGGCACATAAACAAGAATACTTTATACATGGTATAATAGAAGCATACAGCTTAGGAGGTCCAGATAAAAATTGATTATTTCCAAGAATGCACAGCTTGAATTAAATAACAATATTTGATTGGTCGACGTATTTTTATAAAACCTCGAAGTATCATTTGTTCTTGTACTCCTTCCGTCGTACTTTAGTTATCGTCTACAAAGTAAAAACAAAAACAAAAACCATATATATTTATATTGTAAGCCTCGACTAAGCAAGTATAACTCAGTCTACACGAACTGACTTGAAAACGGCGAGTAACATCAAAGATTCAAAAAAATTGTTTTCTTAGATCTGACGAACCTTGTTGATGAACAATGCTGAGTATCTTGGACAAGAACAGCAGAACAAGTACTCATTTTGGAATAAAAAGCTGTATTGATGATTGCTACATCATGTCTAACAATCATTTCTCAGATGAAAACACAATCTAAATGTTTTACATAATTTTTCTCTCAATCTTGTCGAACTTGAGTGATAAAATTATATAAAATTAACGAAGAAAATTGTATAAAAACAGATTTAATCTTGTATCCCGAAGACATTAAAGTCATTAGGTCTACAACGTACCATTTTCTAGAGTAAATTTTTATGGTCACTGATGAGAAAATTTTTGGGCCAAGGTTCAGACTTCTTACATTGTCCGATTTATACAGGTAGATATAAACGCAGAAATCGTGTTGAGCCTCTACATCACTAAAGCCCTCTGCTCCACTTCCATTAATTTTTAAAAACCTAAGAAAATATTCGATAATAATTAATATAAAAACTCCTTTCGAAATTATGAATACCTAATGACTTTTGCACTATTCTCTAATAAAAATATTAAAAGACTCCGAAAAAAAATGTGTTAGGCTCAAAGCGCTGCGTCAGTTTGTAATTGTCTTAGGAGCCAGAATTTATGGTAGGAGTTTTTAACTAAGTTATCAAAACAGATCCGCGTTTTTGCCGTCCAAGTGAGATCCCTACTAAGATCGACCGCTTAACCAAACCCAACTTAACCTAATAGACTCCGAGCGGATTACCCTAGAATATATACATATATTCTAACTTTTCCTTATTCGTAATCCAGAGCCAAGGAAACCGTTAAGAAACTAAATAAGCTTCAGACACTGTATACTCTAAGCGGAAAACCTCACTCTCAATTTTCCAAGTTTTCTGAGGTCAAAGGCGAATTTTAGGCGGCTATAGTTCAATAAATTCTCTTAGGTTGTCAAAATCTGCTGATCTGGACCGAGTACTAATGTTAACGGTTACGGAACAGGCTTTTTTGTTTTTTTTTTTTTTTCTTCGGAAGAGGGAATGCACGATTAAAATTGTTTTGCGGGCACATGAATAATTCTAGAGGAAGGATGCGAAGAGGCATTATCGCCCAGCTTGGGCCGGCAAAGTAATGTTTAACGGCGGTCCGCAGGTCCAAATACAAACTACCGCAGCCGGAGTTCAGGGTTTACCATTATAAGTTATTCATGTGGTCTAATGCTTCTCTGCTGCCGTTCTTTCATTCTTAGTTCATGAAGCGCTTTCGCAGCATTTGACTCACTACATTTTCGAACGTCATCCTTTCGCTCCTAAAGAAAGAGCTCTTTTCCTGAAACAGCCTTGGCCCGACAAGAACTGTGTTAAATATAAGGCTGCCTCACCGTGTTGTATGTTAATCCACGCTTAAATAATTAGAAATATGTCATTCTTCCTTTATCTACCACATTCCATTGCTTTTGTCACTCTTCAAGTCTTGCCTTTTTCTCCTTTTTGCGCTCGTCGACAGTTAAGCACCTATTAATGACTTTTGCTTTACGATAGACTCTACTTTACGCAAAGGAAATTATATCCGATTTCGTAAGACATCGATCTAAACGGATAGGCAACTCTACGGGCGCATAATCTGGACACAGCCTTTGCCTTACACATATTTTTGTTGCAGGGCTGTCCCACATATCGGAGCTAGGTGCATGAGCATCGACGGGCTAACTTTAGCTAGAAAAACTGTCCTACTTTGGCTTCGTCCACCAATGTATACTATGATTCTCGACAGGAACGCAGTCACTGTAGGCGTCTTGCCGCAGGCTTTTTCTATGTGCGCCTTAAAATTGAGCCTCGGTACCTCAAAGAATTGTACTTTACAACGTTATGGCCATCAATTTTCAGAGTGACCGTTTCTAGGCTCTCCGCCAGGTTTCTTTGGCTTTTAAAAAATAATCAGCATTTTTTCTTCTATACTTTCCCGAAATATCCTACATTTAGACACCGTGTATAAAGATCGGCGAAAAAAAATGATGGCGATTTTCAGTGCCTTGTTTCAGATGCCATCAAGTTCTGGTGCTTTTGAGTTGCTTCAATCTCTCCGGCACTTCCATTACCTCCTTATGGTCGACTGTGGAGACATACGTGCTGGTATCGTTCTGCTCAATTGGGGCACTTGTGTTGGAAAAAGAATTTTCACCACCTTTTCTATGAGTATCGGAGAGGTTGGTGTTTGACTTTTACCGCCCCTGATTTAAAAGTAATAAGACTGAGTAGTTTTAAAAGAATTTATAGAACCAATCGTTACAATTCTTTAAAAACTTTCAAAATGGCCTCCTTCTACATCAATACAGCGCTGTCAGCGCGATTTTCAACCATTGAAGGCGTCACAGAAGAATTCTGCGGCATGGCCTTGAGAGTCGAGGTGCATGCCGCTTTGCTCCCTTCTGTCGTCTCAAAATGCGGCTTTTTCAGCCAAGGCAACAAAAAAGTTCGGAGGGCCACATCTGAATTATAGGGCGGTAGCGGAAGCATTAAGATGCCGGCGCAGTGAGCTTGCTAATATTCAAGTGCTTCATCACAATGTCATGAACCACAGATTTTGATAAATTTAACATCTGGGCAATTAAACGAATACTTAGTCGACAGTCTGAGGTCAAAAATTTGCGCACACGAGTCACTTTATAGGTGTTTGTCGAAGTCGCAGGTCTCCCAGCACGATCTTCATCAGCGACCTCTTCCCCGCCCTCCAAAAAGGCCTGGTGCCACCGAAACACACCACTTCTTTCCAAAGAAATATCTGCTTAAGCCTGCATGAGCATATTAAACATCTCTGTCGCAGATTTTCCGAGTTTCACACATAATTTAATCGGGTACATCTGCTCCTCCGAATGCTGCAATTTCGACTTGCACACAGAAACACGTCGCGCGAAAATGATTGTCCTAACTCTCCAAGTGCTCGGAGACAACTGAGCAGCCCCTCGTTTGTTAACTAGGAATGCCCTCTACCGAATCCTGTCGGTGCGTGCACGCTCGGAAGAAAATCAGTCCTATTACTTTCCGAACAAATTATGTATACTCATAATAGTCCCTCAGTTTGTGAGATATAGATCTGCACACACCGATTTCTGCTTAAGATGATGCGCGTTTATGGTAACAGCTAATATAAACTGATCAATGACAACCAAGCCCTTTTTTTAATTGGCAAAATATCTTCTCTAAATATGACACAGACTATAGCCAAAGATAACTACTACTGAATATATCGTTCAGATCGGAATACTATAACAGATTACTGCCATATAAACTTACCAATCACAGTAAAATTTTTGTTTGGAAAACTCTTTTTATTAATGAGATATTCTCATCAAACTTGGCACAGATTATTAAGCAAAGTAAGCGTTTTTTTTTTCTAGTTTTACCCCCAACCGGTCTGACTGAACTGCTTAAGGTAGTAGTCTAGTAAGTTATGCCTATTTTCATGACTTCTTTCGAGGGTGGCTTTTAATAGGAAAATAAAAATGAGTTTTCTTGAATATTTAGAGTGTTTTTACTTACATATTGAAAATTAAAAAAAAAAATGTATTTGAAAAAATTTAATACTTTATTACTATTATTATTGTCACTCTAAGTTGGAACCTCAAAAAAAAAATGCACTTGGGTGGCCCGGGTGATTTTGGCTCTTGATGTTTTTTGAATTCAAATATTCTTGTTTATTCTTAATCTATAGACATGTCATTCTGGTCGGAACTACTGAAGTTAAATTTCAAGGGTAAATAACAAAATGGCCGACTTTGAAAAAAAAGTAATTTTATTTTAGCAGAGAAAGAATTGTAAAATAAAAAGTTAGGGGTGAAAAAAATTCTCGTTAGTTGCGACGAGACCTATAAGTGTGTAAAACAGCCTGTTAAAATTTGAAAGCAATCGGTTCAGTAGAAAAAAGGTTAGGACCCGGGCCGAATAGAAAAAAAATGCTTTGAGAAAAACGAGTTTAATGTTCAACAACCCCAAGAGAGAGGATTCCGAGGCGCTCTAGGAAACTTTTTATAACTTCCGAAATATTTCTAATTTCTGTCTGAAATTTTCACAGTATATTCTCAAGTCATTGTACTTTCAAATTAAAGAAATTAAAAAATTTTTAGATTTTTTGAACCCAAGTTACTAGACCTTAACCTTAAAATAAAATATTGTTCCACATAAGCAACTTCTCCCAATTTGGGTAACTTAATTAGATCCAATACTTCAATGTCAAGTGTCAAACCTCCGTCAATATTCTGACAGCTGAATGTCATTGCTGACTTTCACAACTGTCACAACTGCGCATCTGGTTTTGCTTACAGTTCACCCTTTATAGGTTATGTTTGGAGCTTCAATTTGGGTCAAATACTTTGCACTACTTAAAGTACTTCAACTGTAAACATACACACAAATGCGTATGTGCTGCCACTTGTGGGCATTTCTGTGCCGGACTAATGGTTCTTATATTTATTGACATTGTCCTTTAATGGTAATGACAGTGGAGGTTAACGGTAGTAAACACATAGCTAAATATAATTAACCGTCATTTCCACTGTATGTGTATACATAGTTCATATGTGCGCGTTTGTGTGTGTTTGCTTTTTAAATTAATTTAAGCGCTTTTCCATAATAAGTAATTTCAATTGCACGAGTGTTGCAATAATTTGCTTTGACACTTTAATTAACGGCGCGAAGGTCCAGAGCGACGCTAATAGAGAGTAAAGTTTTGAAAGCGCCACATTATATATTGCATTAACATTTAATTATCTAATGGATTTCTCAGTAAATATTTCGTTCGTTTTTTAAAGCGTAAAAGCAGAACACTCTCTCATACGTACAGAACATATACTCTTATCAAAGTGTCTCATTATGTCCCAATGGAAAATTAGTCGCTATTAGACTTTTTAAATTATTGCAATCACTTAAAGATGTAAGCAGGCGCGAATGGCAATGCTTAAATCGTGTATTTCTGCAATTTTTACCTAGATTCAGTCACTGGACTTCATAGCATGAGTTCCATTTGATATCCGAACCGGTTTCAAAGTTATAAGATCACATGTTTTCATTTCCATTTTGGAAGCTGCTTTCATAATGATGATTTAAATTTCTTTCGAACACTTTTCAAGTTATGATAACATTAACTTAGACCAGGATAAGTTTATAGTTATTATTTTATTAGATATTGGGTAGTCGAAAAAGTATTTTCGTAATTTTCACGGGCTTCTCTTAAAGCCGAATTTACTCCAATAAGGGTGTTCTGCATTGACCGAAACAAATAGTAGTCCGATGATGCAAGGTCAGGACTATATGGTGGATATATCAAAACTTCCCAGTCAAGATCTCCCAGTTTTTTCCGAGTCATCAAAGATGTGAGTAGTCTAGCGATCAGTTTTGGCCGTTTTCGATTGCTTGCTTCATTTTTATTATTTACTGGCAGTAAAATGTAGAATCAATCGTTCGACCAAGCTGAAGCAGCTCATAGTGGATGATTCCTTTTCAATCCCACAATAAACTCAGCATAACCTGTCAAGGCGTCAATCCTGGCTTTGCGACCATATGTTGAGCTTTACGGCGCTTGGACCCTGATCTTTTTCGCAAATTATTGTCGTATTTAATCCACTTTTTGTTTCCTCTTACCGTTGGCTGCAGAAATGGTTCGATTTCATTTCGTTTCAGCAAAGAATTCCAGATAAAGGGTGATTTTTTAAGAGCTTGATAACTTTTTTTAAAAAAAAAACGCATAAAATTTGCAAAATCTCATCGGTTCTTTATTTGAAACGTTAGATTGGTTCATGACATTTACTTTTTGAAGATAATTTCATTTAAATGTTGACCGCGGCTGCGTCTTAGGTGGTCCATTCGGAAAGTCCAATTTTGGGCAACTTTTTCGAGCATTTCGGCCGGAATAGCCCGAATTTCTTCGGAAATGTTGTCTTCCAAAGCTGGAATAGTTGCTGGCTTATTTCTGTAGACTTTAGACTTGACGTAGCCCCACAAAAAATAGTCTAAAGGCGTTAAATCGCATGATCTTGGTGGCCAACTTACGGGTCCATTTCTTGAGATGAATTGTTGTCCGAAGTTTTCCCTCAAAATGGCAATAGAATCGCGAGCTGTGTGGCATGTAGCGCCATCTTGTTGAAACCACATGTCAACCAAGTTCAGTTCTTCCATTTTTGGCAACAAAAAGTTTGTTAGCATCGAACGATAGCGATCGCCATTCACCGTAACGTTGCGTCCAACAGCATCTTTGAAAAAATACGGTCCAATGATTCCACCAGCGTACAAACCACACCAAACAGTGCATTTTTCGGGATGCATGGGCAGTTCTTGAACGGCTTCTGGTTGCTCTTCACCCCAAATGCGGCAATTTTGCTTTTTGCAACCAGAAATGAGCCTCATCGCTGAACAAAATTTGTCGATAAAAAAGCGGATTTTCACATTTCGAACCGAACACTGATTTTGGTAATAAAATTCAATGATTTGCAAGCGTTGCTCGTTAGTAAGTCTATTCATGATGAAATGTCAAAGCATACTGAGCATCTTTCTCTTTGACACCATGTCTGAAATCCCACGTAATCTGTCAAATACTAATGCATGAAAATCCTAACCTCAAAAAAATCACCCTTTATTAATTTGATCCAATAAATTTTTCACTGACAATTCATGTGGTCTTTTTGTAGCCGGCCTTTTTTAAATGGTTCAAAACCGTTGGGTGATGAATGTTAAGTTCCTTTGCGATGTCATGGTTGCTTATGTGATGGTCCTGGTCAATCTTTTCCATAATTTCAGCGAATTTTTCAACGATAGTTCGACCAGAGCGAAGTACATCTTTCGCCTCAAAACTTCCTTCCGGAACGGAAGGTAGCGAGCCATTTTTGTGCTACACGAACTGATACACTGTCATCTCTGTAAACTTCACAAACTTAATTGATGGCATCATGGCATGGCATTCTTCTCTTTTTATACAAAAATTACAAAATATAACGAATTGCTTCATTATTTTCACTCATTTTTGAACAACTGTAATTTTTTTTTTCAACTTCCCCGAATTAAATTTTTTTTGGTTAAATGAAGCTTAAAATCTCACCTTTCCAACACTATATAGTATGATACAACGTGATTGGTAGCACTCGAGATAAACGACTACAACGACATCTATTGTCTACCTTAGCCTGAGGTGAATCTCAAGATAAGTGACTTCGTTCGCTACTCGTATATTGTTCATTTTTACTGCCAGACACATTTTTGGTCTTAGCGAAAATGTAATGCTTACACTCTTGTTCATTCACATTTATATGTTAGTTGGCTAGCCTCTCTTCGATCGAACTTAAGTGTTCCGCCTATCCTTCTTGATTCTACATATAATGTGGCATTTGTTACGGCTCTTTAAAGCTGTGTGATCTGCAAAAACTCATGTCAATACATTATTAACTGTTGGAAGATCTGCTGGATATATGATGTATAGGCACTGCCCTGTGGCAAACCGGCGCTTATCTTTCATTGATCTGATATGAAATCTCCTACTTTAATCATTATTTATCTATTTTTTATTTTTTATTTAGACTCCAATGTTTTATACATTTCTAAAGGTAGAATGTTTTTAATATTATATGAAAGGCCTTCATCCGTCTGGAAATATAGCTGAACAGTACTATCTGTGCTCAAATGCTTTTCTAATTTTCGGTGGCAATTCTATTTACTTGCTACATCTTAACAGCTTTCTTAAAAACTACTAAAAGTACAATAAATCAATAACTAAATGCGTCAGAGACATAAAATTTTTCACTTGAGATGGCACAAGAAGCGTTCATAGGAGCTGGTGTCAAGTTTGGACATTGAGCGAGATACCCTCCACATTTACTTGAAATCAACATCTTATATCTATGCTATCGATATCCATCTAATTCATTACATGAATAATGCCTTTGAATATGCTTTCTTATAACCAAAACTTTTACGAAAAAAAGGTGCTGAATAAAAGAACCCCATAGTTGACCTTTGACAGAAAATATCGGCCAATGTTTATGTTTAATATTTAATGTTTAGATATTTTTATAACAATAAATATAATTACGTTTTCATTTTCCTCTAGGGAGATCCCTTTTAATAGGTTTAATACCGCATTAAAGATGACAAATAATTTGAAAAATTTTACCAGAAGTATTTAGCCGGGGGCTCACAGCGCAGTATACTGCAATACTACTAAATTTTAAAACTATGACTTTACATATCCCCACAGGAAAAAGTCTAACGTTGTGATATCACATGATCCTAGTTCAGCTCGAACTAAAATTCTAAGAGATGTTCCAGCTATTCCTGCTTAGGCTCCGAAGATAAAATATAAGGTTCCAATATCTTTATTGCTTGTTGAGAATAGTCATTGTTGCGATTAAATGGCTGAATTTTAGGCGATAGACTATAAATCTTTCGAACAGGCCCAAATGTGAAATTATCTGCTCACCACAGTGATCTCTCAATAAATCCATTAATTGATGAGAAGAGTGGAAAGTGATGCCGTTTACTTGAAACCAAATGCCATAACGGTGCCGTTCCCACCGGCATCATTTTTGAAGAAATGAGACCCAGAAATGGGCTGAAAAAGATTTGGCTCGAAAACGTCGGATCTTCTTGGAACTTGGAGCGAAGCAATGTCGCTTGGGAAGGTCGAGTGGCTTTAGTTCTTGCACAAGCTGTATTTTGTTCGTTTTCAATTTAAGATCTCGATATAAAATGCGCCAAGTCGTTTCGTACATCAGTCCCAGTTGCTACGAACGGCGCCGAATCGACTCTCCACGGTTTTCGTGCACACTCTCAGAGCTGCTATATTTTCTTCACAGCATGCTGGACATAGATCACTATTCAGTCGAATATTATCCAATAAAGAATGGGTTTCAAGATTGGTGCCGGTGTTGCGAATAGTACGCTCAGTAGGCCGATTATGTTGACCATAAGTTGAGCGGAGCATGCATTTTATATAAGATAGAGCTGTTGTTGGGAATTCAGATACATAGCATTTTCACAGCTAATTGACGTACAATTCTACCTGTAACGTAATAACCACACCACTAGTTTAAGGATATGAGCCTGACTATCTAAAGTTATATTATATACAAAATATTAATAACCTCCTCTTTGGTATTTAAATGCTTTATGTTTCGATGAAGGGTCCTCAAACTTAGATGCCAGGTTTTTCTTAAACTTAATCTTTGTGTTTCTAACATATCCTAAATTCAGTGAGCTATGCATGCTTAAGTACGCGAAACAGCTTTCAAAACATATGTCGACAGCGTTAGGGTTATAATTCACTTTCTCATCCTTGGCGGAAAATCAAGTGTATATCTGTTTATACAATTCATTCAGAAGCTGTGCTCAGTCATTTCAATTCCTTTTGAAACAATTGAAAGAATTTTGAAGAATAAACTTACATCACGGTACCTCAAAAGTAAGTTACTAGATCAACTAGTCTAGAACATATCGTCTTTGTACCTCTTAAGAACAAAACCCATAAGTCATATAGGCTGCACTGAAAATCGGGTTTGGTGATAAAAAAGGGTTCTCAGAGAGATTTTATAAGAAAATATTCAAAGTGTTTGTGATTTATGTCACAGAGAAAAAGCAATCGTGGCCTTTAATAACGATCAGGCAATTGCTCAGACCAGAAGAGCAGTAACGCACAACTCTTTCAAACATCAACAAAACTTTTAATGAAAGCTTTATGAAAAATTTCGAACTTTTGTTGAACGTTAGCGATCCAAGTACTTATATTTCGCACATTACCGTTTGTCAAAACAACTTAACCGTTAAAATATGTTTCCCATCCCCACACGCACACCAACCACCAGCTCAATAATGAAAGAGTAAAGCGTCGATCGTTTTATGTCGAAGCGGTCAACTGGACCGTTAACTGAGCAAACAAAGCAGCTCCGGCAACACGTAGAAAATTGCATTCGAACGTTAAATGCATAAACTTTTTGCGTTTGGCTTTAGTTTTCCGTTTATTTTTCTACTCTTTTCTAAATAATGAAAGCTCCGCAGAAATGAATGTGTGTATTTGTGTGCGTGTGTGGGCGAACACAATAAGTGCTTCCCGAAGCAAATGCAAGCATAAAAGAAATTGCGAAAACCCAACTTCAGCAAACTATTGAGAGCTTTGAAAACTGAAAAGAAGCCTTGATTGGCAAGTGTACGAGAATTCTTCGGGAAGAACGCAAAAAAAGCGACTAATTGAAGTGACAACAAAAGCAAAAAAAAGTAAGGGAAACGCTTGGCAAACTAGCTACATATGTATGTAGCTTTGTCTGTCACCGAAAGTCATGCGGCCCGCCAGTCAACCGTCAAACGGCCGAGTGTTGAGTGACCGGCATAACTGACTTAGCCGACTGACGGGGTTATTGCAGCGCCGCTGTTGATTGGCGGCGCTATTTGACATGCACAAATGATTTTGGGCCAAAACACGCCAAGTCCACTGACATATAGACACACACACAACTAGATTGACTTTTTTCTGTATAGCACTTTTTACCAAAAAAGTTTTATTTTTTATTTTAAAAAATTTGACTGTCACAATCTCATGCTTTTTTCCTAGTTCGAGCAATTGGCCTTCACTTGGATGGAGCGGCAGAAGTTGGGCGGCAGCTATTCATCGCATCGCGCGCAAAGCGAAAAACACGTCGTCGTCTGCTCGACCACACTGCACGCGGACACAATCATGGACTTCCTCAACGAATTTTATGCGCACCCACTGCTACAGGACTACTATGTGGTACTGCTGAGTCCCATGGAGTTGGACACCACGATGCGTATGATATTGCAGGTGCCGATTTGGGCGCAACGGGTCATTTATATTCAGGTGAGTGCACGCACGTTGGATTCCATACCAGTGATTTAACAATCGCCGATATTCGCTTACATGCGACGCAATTTCGTTAATCAAATCAAGCGTTTAATCCGCATTCGCTTTCTTTCCTTCTTCGTGTTTTTATATGTTCGCAGGGTTCTTGTTTAAAGGATGGCGATTTGGCACGTGCGCGCATGAATGAGGCCGAGGCTTGTTTCATACTCGCCGCTCGTAATTATGCCGATAAGACTGCAGCCGACGAGCACACGATATTGCGTTCGTGGGCGGTTAAGGATTTTGCGCCGAGTGTGCCGCAATATGTGCAGATATTTCGGTAAGTATGCGGGTGAACTATTTTGTGGGGTAATTACTTATAATGCGGACAACGATATTTAGCCAAGCTTATGAAAGGTTTATTCGTCAAGTACGAGTATCAGCGCACAAATGTATGCCTGGAAGTGCCAAAAGAACCGGATTTATTACACAAATTAATATTGAATGGCGGTGACTCTACCATATTCTCACTTGTGATCATCAGCAGGGAACAAAAATCTTATTTTGCTGACTGCAAGTATAAGAAAGTTACTAGCCCCTCATTTATAGATCCAGAAAATCGGAAGTTATTCTCCTTATGTCTTCTAAATTAAGTTTTAGCACAACCTTCCAATAATTCTTACCACTGATCCAGTTCATTATTTTTTTTACTGGGGTAGAGACCGCTTACGCGGTTACAACAGCCCGAAGGTCGTTTCTTCTTTTCGATATTTTGCGCCAATTCGAGATACCAAGTGCCGCTAGATCAATATTTTGCTGATCTCTCCAACAGAGTGGAGGTCTTTTTCTTCCTCTGCCTCCACGATCGTTCCATCAATATACTTGGCCAAGGCCGACTCATCATACCATGTCATTGTCCATGTTTCCGCACCATACAGCCGGGCAGGAATTATTAAGGACTTGTAGAGTTTGGTCTTTGTTCTTCGGGAGAAAACTTTACTTTTCACTCACCTGCTAAGTCCAAAGTAGCACCTGTTCGCAAGAGTGAATCTGCGTTGGATTTCAAGGCTGAGATCAAGTTCATCAGTAAATAAATTTCCTATCATATCAGAAATTCATCGGCAAGCTTATTTTTCACTCTCTATTTCGGCATGTGAAAATTAACTGCTACAGCAATCCCTTGTTTATAAATACTTCAAGAATCCAGCAAATCAAATTTTCAGAATCAATGTTTTGTCCTTAAAATGTATGCCTTCGCAATGGCAATTTCAAAACTCTTGTTCCTTAAGACCTTACCGTCGAGATCAATTTTCGTCGAGTCGTTCAGTATTTCGACTGCTACCTGGCGAATGATACGCGTGTTGTTTGGTAAGAACAAGAATCGAAAGTGGGATTGTTCACCTTAAAACTTTACATATCCCCACAGGAAAAAGTCAAATGGTGTGATATCACACCATCTTGGTTGGCAATCGACCAGTCCAAAATGTGAAATTATCTGCTTACCGAAGTGTTCTTTCACTAAATTCATTGATTGATACGATGTGTGGGAATCGGCGTCAAATTTTCGGAACCAAATATCACCGAGATCACTAGCCATTTCAGGCATCAAATAGTCGGTTATCAAGGCCCGTTAATGGTCTTCGGGTTGCTCTGCGTCCCAAATGCGGCAATCTTGCTTGTTTACATACTCACTGAACAAGAAATTGGTCTCACGTTAAACTAAATTTTGCTCGAAAGCGACAAATCTTCTTGGAACTTCTCAAGGACATTTCGCCTAAAGAGAAGCGATGCCACTTGAGAAGGTCGGACGGCTTCAGTTCCTGCCTCCTTCAAAGTCGACAATTCGAGCAACTATGGATCGGACCAGACATTCAACGCGTCGCATATTCGATGAATGAGCCAAAAGCGAGTTGACCAGCTAATTAACTATGTATAACCCGAAATATTTTTAAAAATTCTTGTATGATGGCAAAGCTAAATTCTTCACCACAAAATAACTACATGTCTAAATTCAGAATTTGAAGACATCTTTTTCAATACAAACTTAGGCTTGATTTTTATAGGTCCGTTTGTAGAGTATGCATACCCTAAAGGGGAGTTACATCGGGTTTTCCGACAAATTAGACTGTTCTTTGCCAAAGTACGTTACGCCGTTAAAGCCGCGCCAGTCGTTTCTTCGTGCCGCTATTTTGCGCCAATGTGAGATACCAAGTACAGCCAGGTCGCTTTCCGCTTGATTACTCCAACGGAGTGAAGCTCTTTCTCTTTCTCTGCTTCTACAGGCAGGTACTGAATTCAAAACCTTCAACCTCGTGTGTACCCTTCCATCTGGACAACATGACCTAGCCAGTGCACCCACTGTCTATTGAATCGTGAATTACCTGTATGCCAATGTCGCCGTTCTTCTCATACAGCTCATCGTTTCATCGACTGTAGTACACGCAGAACCTTTCCCTCGAAAACTCGTAATCAGATTTCGTCATCGTCCCAGCCTCTGCACTATGTCATCCTCGTCCACGGTGCAGAGGCAGGGACGATGATGAAAGCTTTTTTCACGACAAGAGATATATCGCCTTGTCCTCATTCACAACCATACCCATACACTTCGCTTCCTCATCCACTAACCGAAGCAGAAAGCTTTACCACTTGTATGGGTATTCACATAAATCCCGCGATGAGTCTGATTCCATTTTAGGGTAAACACCGGAAATAACAAGAAAGGTTTAAAGACAATTCTCACCTCATTTGGATAGAGAGACAGATAGGGAGAGAGGGGGAGAGATATTTTATAATAGGTCGCCTAGTGGTTTCTTATTTCTCATCCAAACTTTCAAAACACAAATGCATGTTCCTCCCGATTTCCAAAATGAAGACACGTGGTCTTTAAGTTGATAAACTAGATATTACAAGAGAAATAGAAGCTTCATTTGGTGCGCTAAATTCGCCAATTTTCTGAGAAAAATTGATAAGCAACGTGACCTCGATTTAAGCAAATAAAAATTTGAGCGCACCGAAAGCACATTGCAACAATCGCTCGAATTGTTGAAATGGCAGCCATTAATCTCGCTAAGCAGCTCCGCTTCGGCACACGCACTGCGAACAAAATATGCAAAATAAAGCTGGAAGGCGCATCACGATGATAAATGGGCGCTCAGCTCGAATGTCCGCGAAATTGTTGGGCAACAATGAAATTTTAGTACGAGGAAGGTTAATTGGAATGGTGGGCAACAACAATGTGTTGTTGTTATTGTTATTGTTGGTGGTGTAATTATGCTTATAGTTGCTTTTTAATTATGACCGTATAACAACAACAATTGCATACTTTATTCATCTCAAATGTTTGCTTTTGTTTTTGTTTTTGTTTTTGTGTATTTTTCATGAAACCCCCCGCCTGCGACAATCGACGCGCGTAAACTGAACCTTCGCGTCACACCACTTAAACTAATGCACTACAATAACAACAATGCGACGCTGTGGCCTGCAACAAACGCAACAATGACTGGGATTTAAATGGATTTCGGGCAACTCAACGCGGCTTGGTCCACTCGCAACCGCGCCGAACTCATTTCGGTTTTATGCGGCGGCTATTGTTGCTTGTCGTCCTCGGTTCGCTGTTTGTTGTGGGTAACCATTCAACCGTTCAATCGCCGAACTACAAACCGTCAAACCGCCAAACCACCAACCGCAGACCGGAGCACAAGCTTCATGTGAAATTTGCGGAGCACGTCGTCTGCGAGGACGAATTCAAATACGCACTGTTAGCCAATAACTGCACTTGCCCCGGCGCGAGTACGCTGGTCACATTGCTGTTGCACACGTCACGAGGACAGTAAGTAAATACTTTAATTTTTCCTAATATTCTTTAACTTTTAGTATTTAAGTGTGAGAGAATTTTCAACGAATTTAAGCACGCGATTTTCAGGCTTCGAAGGCACTTGGATGAATACGGCTTACTTGTATTGGTTTATATTTATGTGTTGGTATAAAGTTGCCTTTAAAAATTATTTTCTCTCCAAAAATACTTGAAAACAAGAAAACACGTGAACTTCGGCTTCAACGAAGCTACAATTTTTAAAGCAACAAATGGTGTTAAAATATATTTTTCTTGATATTGAACAGGTTCATTTTTATGGCAGCTAGTTATGTAATAGTGGTGCGATCTGAAGAATTTTTTGAAAGTAATAAACGGACAAACCTAAATCGACTCTTCTTGATTATTTTTATATAAGAACAGGTCAATTGAAAAGTACCATTCCGGCCCATAATATTTATAATGCATTTTTTGGCAAAACTCCGCTTTTTATATTCAACATAGTTCTCCACAAGGTGGAAACACTGGTTTAAGCGATATCCCCACTTTTATATACCATTTTTGAAATACGATTTTATTGTGCTTCAAAATAGGCAATCACCTCTTCACTCGACGAAAATTCTTTCTCAGGGTACACTCTTTTGATAACTGAGAACTGGAAATAGTTCCTTGGGGCCAGATATGGAAAAAGAGTTGGATGCAGAAGCAATTCCGAGCCCAATTCAGTGATTTTCGCTTTTAATGACCTTCATTGTTAATGACACGGTGCATTGTCTGAGTTAAACAGCACTTCATTTTTCTTCAAATGCGGCCGTTTCTCGGTGGTTTTATCCTTCTAGTGGTCAAGCTAAGCAATAAGTAATCGGTGTTGATGATCCTTGCTTAGTCAATAAAAATTCTTCCATACGCATCCCAAAATACAGACGCCTTAATATTGCCAGCCGTCTGTTGCCCTTTCCACGCTTTGGAGCGGGTTAATCGTATGCAATCCAATCGGATGAATGTCGAGTAAACTTTGAAGTGAAAGTGAAAGTGATGGGTCCATTTTTTATTCGTTGTCACATTTCGACGCAAAAACTCGAGTTTGTTATTCTTGCACATATCAAAACACTGCTCCGAATCGTCATCGTCTCGTTACTTTTGCTCAACAGTGACCACTGCACCAACTTTGTGAAAACTTTCCCGTACCCAAATATTTGTGAATGATATAATGTATGTATATGTTCAGTTACTATCTTTGGAGTGCTTGTTATTTCGAACAAACTTCCCTTTACGGTCATCCAAAATTATTTTGTGTAATTTTTTGATATTTTCGTCGATAAGGGCGTTCACTGTGTTCACCGTCTTCAGTGCTTGACAGCTAATTTTCCTGGAACAGTGTCCGTAAAATCGTCATCCAACACGCGAAATTCCTTTTTATCCATTTTTTTTTTTCAATTTCTTATAATTTACTTATCCAGTAGGGGCACTGAACTATATAATTTTGTACTTGATTTGAGAAATGCGTACAGAGTCCGGCTCGAAGTGTAACCAATTAAATAAGCCATTACTTCGGTTTGGAAAGTTATTTTTATTTATTTTAAAGTAAAAAATTTTGTGAAAATAATCATAAATTCAGAACCCGTTCACTTTTGCTCCATATAACCACCTTTTGCTTTAACTATGGCCTTGAGACGGTCAAAAAGCGAATCGTAAGCTGTCCGAATGTGACTTGCCGGTATTTTGCCCCACTCACGGGCAATGGTTTTCTTCAGCATCTCGAGACTGGTGTATTTACTACTTCGGACCTTGCTCTCTTATGTAACCGTGTCAATGAATGAAATTTAAGCAGAAACTATGTAGAAGTCTTCACAGATTTGAGATGGGTGATTGTTTAGATGACTCTGTCGACCGCATGTTCTGGGTTCAACATCTAATTTTCAGCCATCTGTGTAGCATTTGAAAAAATTTCACTTTAGCGCTGATCAGAATGCATTCTTTGTGTGTTCAGTGTTGGAACCAATTTTGTTACCATGTTTGATGCTTTCATTGATTCGTTCTCCAAAATCACACTAAATAGCTGCGCCAGTGACAAAATTTCACTGAGAGATAAAATTCCACCTGTAAACTCGAAGTTTCACATTACGATAACCAGATTCGACGCTTTTACTGCAGTTGTTTTATACTTCCATTCATTTATTTTTGTCAGCGCTTGAACGATTTCTGGAAGGGTGGCAGTGAATTGAAAAATGACATGATGTCCTTGTACCCAACTTGTCTCACAAAGCTGTACAATATTTTTGCCCAAGAATACATCTAAAATAGTGTTACGTCTCGGTCTTGAAACTTGGAGAAACGTTGTATCCTCTTTGAATATTTCACATATCTTTTTAATCGAAACAATTTGAATGGATTTGGAAATACTGCTGTTCAATTTGTGGCAAAAACATGGCGTTTGCAGCTTTTTTTTGTATTTCCCTCACGGCTCCACGATCTTCCAACATAAAAATATAATCATCAGTACCTCTTGCAACGCCAACTATTCTAACTCGGACAGTCTCGGTTCTTCATCAGTATCTAAAGAGTCGTTAAGTTTATTTTCATAATATTCATATCTTTCGTAAATTTTCCGAAATCCTCCCTGATGACAGGTTCATTTGAATCCTCCCAGTGAACGTATTGAAGGGTGAGCCTAACCTGAAAATAAATAATAAAACTAAAAAGTACACTATTACTATAAATATACTATATACATTTATTCGTCTAGAGTTTTGTCAAAAATTACAGTGTAGAAGCGCGACTCATGAACACGTCTGAGGATTTTATTGACTATTTCCTTTCCACAACAATCGATTATATTATCTTGAATCGTCTTACTTATCTAAGTTGCTCGTGAACTTGAAATTTTCAGATCATTTCGGCATGAAATGCCCTCTCACACAGTTGTCCACAGATCCGCACCTGATGTGGCTAGAGGAATATTTTTTGCGTTAACGACATTTCATTAGAAGAAATAGAGGTTCTCTGAATCTCAAGAATTGACCAATGTATGAGGTGACTCTATACCTGATGTTTGAAATTTGGTATATGGGGGTTAGAGGAAGTATTGGTAAGTAATACCCGGTTTCATCAATTTTAGTCAAGAGGAGAGACTGTTATTAGAAACAGATTATTACTGAATTTCATTAAAATTTCTTACATATTGGCCTATAGATATGGTATAAAGTCAACCGGTAGTTCGAAAATATTTGTATTAGGTACATATATAGTGACAATAAAAATTCTTTGATACTAATTATAGAGTTGCCATGAGCTATAGAAAAAAATATAATTTTGCTAGTTTGTTAGGATAAACTTTTTACTTAAGCCGACTATACCAGATGGGATTAGCCACCTCAACATCGCATATAAGGTTCTATCGAGCGTATTGTGTAAAAGAATAAAGCCCACCGTCAACAAACTGACCTTATCAGTGTGGCTTTAGACCTGGCAAATCAACAACCCACCAGATATTCACCATGCCCCAAATCTTGGAAAAGACCCGTGAATGGAGAATCTACACACACCACCTCTTCCTCGATTTCAAAGCTGTTTTCGACAGCACGAAAAGGAGCTGCCTCTATGCCGCGATGTCTGAATTCGGTATCCCCGCAAAACTAATACGGCTGTGTAAACTGACGTTGAGCAGCACCGAAAGCTCCGTCAGGATCGGGAAGGACCTCTCCGAGCCGTTCGATACCAAACGAGGTTTCAGACAAGGCGACTCCCTATCGTGCGACTTCTTCAATCTGCTTCTGGAGAAAATTATTCGAGCTGCAGAACTCAATCGAGCAGGTACAATCTTTTATAAGAGTGTACAGCTGCTGGCGTATGCCGATGATATTGATATCATCGGCCTCAACACCCGCGCCGTTAGTTCTGCTTTCTCCAGACTGAACAAGGAAGCAACGCAAATGGGTCTGGCAGTGAACGAGGGCAAGACGAAATATCTCCTGTCATCAAACAAACAGACGTCGCACTCGCGACTTGGCTCCCACGTCACTGTTGAGAGTCATAACTTTGAAATTGTAGATAATTTCGTCAATTTAGGAACCAGTATTAACACCACCAACAATGTCAGCCTGGAAATCCAACGCAGGATTACTCTTGCCAACAGGTGCTACTTCGGACTAAGTAGGCAATTGAAAAGTAAAGTCCTCTCTCGACAAACAAAAGCCAAACTCTATAAGTCGCTCATAATTCCCGTCCTGCTATACGGTGCAGAGGCTTGGACGATGACAACAACCGATGAGTCGACCTTAAGAGTTTTCGAGAGAAAGGTTCTGCGAAAGACTTACGGTGCTTTGCGCATTGGCCACGGCGAATATCGCATTCGATGTAACGATGAGCTGTACGAGATATTCGACGACATTGACATAGTTCAGCGAATTAAAAGACAGCGGCTACGCTGTCTAGGTCATGTTGCTCCAGCTTTGAAAGTATTCCACGCTGTACTCGCCGTGGGAAGCAGAGGAAGAGGAAGTCCTCCACTCCGTTGGAAGGACCAAGTGGAGAAGGACCTGGCTTCGCTTGGGATATCCAATTGGCGCCACGTAGCGAAAAGAAGAAATGACTGGCGCGCTGTTGTTGACTCGGCTATAGCGTAAGCGGTGCCAACGCCAATTAAGAAGAAGAAGATGTACTAAATATGCTATGTAATACTGTTCCTGCATATGCTTAAAGGCACACGTGTAGCAGATCCACGCATGTCTACAAAAAAGGTTGTACTAATGGACACGACCTCCACTGGACGCGTGAAACCGGGTCAAACGGAAACGTGTGTCTAAATATTTATGTACTGCTGTAGCACAAACAACAATACTAACGGTCATGCATTTACACAATAGTTGTCATACTCATGGCGCTAACTGTAATTTTTTATTTATTTGTTTTTTGCTTGTTTTGTAAAAGAAAAGTTACGATGAATAAGCATACAACAGTGCACAGTGGTGGCAAACGTAGAAAAAATATTAGCAAAATAAACATGAAAGTCATCGTAGTTACTAAATAATTCAAGAATATGCAATAGCTTCATGGTATCGGTTCTAATAAAATTAAAATAGGCATAAGTTAATTAAGCAATTGATCCATACTCAAAAAAAGGGTACTTTAACAAATTTTTATAGAAATCTTTATTATCGCCTTAAAATAGGCTTGTTTGCTGCCAAAACAAGCACGGCAATTCTATCTGCCATACACTTGTTAAAATATTATCGTTTGTTAGTTTGATCCATAAGAGATATTAACACCTATATTATCTCGAAGATAAGAGGAATCAGAGCTCACACATAGTTAGAAGTAACGAATCGATGATGTCTAAGCCAGAACCATCGAAGAAAAGAGGAATCAGGGCTCACACATAGTGAGAAGTAACGAGTCGATGATGTCTAACCCCGATAGTAGCTTCGCAGGTTTTCAGGTAGAGCTTCACTTTTTGATCTCGATACCATCCCCAACTCTTGGTGAAAATTATATTATATGCCGAAAAGTTTTTCCAGAGTTACTCAGTATTATTGAAGCTACAAAAGTTTCCGCGAACACTCTTTACCTATATCTGTTTTCGCTATTATTTGCTTTCTTCTGTTAAGAAAGCCGGTTGGACGATTTCGTTAATCTAATCTTTTTAAATAAATTCGAGCTTTGATTGTTGTAGCGGCAGAATTTTGCCTAGTTGACAGTTCTTGGCCGGATAAGAATCCGGGTCCATTACGGCTACGTAGACCCGACTGTCGTGAGAACGGACTCGAACTTTGTTCGTTGTTAGTGCTTGAGCAGATACGATTAGCATTTAGAGATCTTACTTGCGATATCAGAAGTATCAGTAAAAAACATTTTAAAAGTTCATTTGTGCCTAAGAAAAGTGAGAGCACGATTGGTCCAAAATCACGCAGCTTTTTGAAAAACAGTGTCTCGTTAACATCTGTTAAACAATGCTTTCCGACTACCAGGATTTCATGCAACGTATTGTTACTGATGAAATTGGATCTATTCTCACGACCCAGAAACAGACGATCCATTTGCCGAATATCGTTTCAAAGATGAGCCGATGCCTAAAAACCAGCTCAAAACTCAAAGTTATGTTGACAGTTTTCTTCGATTATTGTGGTGTGGTGCACTCTGAATATCTTCCGACTGGGCAAGTTGTCACCAAGGAACACTATTTGAGTGTTATGGGTCGTTAGCGTGAAGCTCTGCGTAAAAAGAGAGGAGTCATGAACCGATAACTCTTAGCTTTTACACCACGATAATGTACCGTTGCATACCACATTGATTCTTCTTGAGTTTTTCGACAAATTTTCAGTCAATATCGTGCCGCATCCACTGCATTTGCATAATTTAGCTCCAGGCGACTTCTGGCTATTCAGCAAACTCAAACGACTTCTCTGGGGAAACCATTTTGAGTCAATTGAGGACATTAAAGTTTTGAACAATCGCTACATGCATTGAAGTCCATTCTGGAAATTGACTTTAACAACTGTTTTGAGGATTGGTAAAAACGTTAGCACAGGTGTGAAGGTAAGAAGGGTGATTACTTTGAGGGGACCTTATAGATTTTGAAGAATAAAATAGGAATTTCAAAGTTTTGAACAAAGTTTACTATATTTTGCTTACTCAAGTCTGAAATTTGGTTAATGCCATAGAGTTTAAGTAAAGATAGGCTTTAGTTGTCTCCTGTGACATTCTTTGCTTATGAAATTTTCTATCAGAATAGCAGACAATTTTACGTATTTGGCTGTGTCCACTCTCTACTTCGTTAAATCGTAGTCGCCTTTTCTTGCGGATCTTTTACTCTAAACCTTATATATATGTATATAAATATGTTAACTTTTACTCTCGATTAGATTTCTTCTAAATTGCGCAAAATATAGTTACCGATTTCTATAAAAGTTGACTTTTATTAAGCCACTAGTATCGCTATAATATAAATAATGGATTAGACTTCCAAATATTAACCATTCACACACAAAACCAACTATAGTCCATTACACTTGAAATCATTCGGTATCATCTAAGTACATATCGTCACCTTAAACGCAAAATGACGTTACATCAGAAAAAACGAATTTAAGTTTTTTATTGTTTAAGGCTCAATAAACCATGTTACATATACATTGCATAAAATTTTCAGCTTCCACTGTCAGATATACAGAGTATATAACCAGTATGTAACCAATATATGTATAACCATTTTATAACCAACTAGCAGCCCGTTCCGGCATCGCACGGGGTAGACAATTATTTATTTTTGGAAATTTGGATATAAAACAGTTTTTTTTACAAATATTTTTATTTGTATTAAAAAAAATCCCACAGTTATATTTGTATGTAAGTCTATTTATGTTCAATTTCTTTAATGGTTTAAGTGGCGGGCACTTTTGAAAATTTAAAAAATAAAAATAATAATATTCAAAAAATTAAAATAATAGTAATAAATAATGAATTCAGTCGTTTTACATATAAGTAAATAATAAATTATTAAATATATATATTAAATAATAATAATAATAATATTCTTTAAAAATTAGCGTATAAAAATATTATAAGTAAAAGTAATGATTACGAAAAAAAATAAGTAAAATAAAAATACTAATTATGAAAAATTAAAAAATAAAAAATAATAATATTCAAAAAATTAAAATAACAGTAATAAATAATGAATTCAGTCGTTTTACATATATGTAAGTAAATAATGAAATATTAAATAAATATATTAAATAATAATAATATTCTTTAAAAATTAGCGTATAAAAATATTATTAGTAAAAGTAATAATTACGAAAAAATAAAAAAAAATAAAAAAAGATATTAATTCTGAAAAATTAAGAAATAAAAATAATAATAATCAAAAAATTAAAATAACGGTAATAAATAATGAATTCAGTCGTTTTACATATATTTTTGCCACTGCACGTGCTCAATTCTGCTAAATAGCAGCGACAACGCCGAATTCCTTACTTTGATTCTATCGGCTCTGTTAGCCACCAAATCGAAAATCATACAGAATTCAATTTGCACCTTCTCTATACTTTACATTCTCTGGCCCGGCGCGCTATTCAGAATGCATCGCAAACAACGGCCCCGGCGCTATGGCGGTTTGGTTTACGGTTTGATTTTTTTTTTTAATAATTTAAAAACTATTTTATAGGTAGTTAAATGGTCTTTACCATTAAATAATTTATTTGGATAAGGATTAATATAAACACATAAATAGCATGGTTTGAATTTGGTTAGCATTTTCATTAATGTATAAAATTAAAAATGTTGTTGTAGTTGGGCATATGCTACCGGGGAGTTTTTTGTAGACATTATGATGTTCTTCAATATTGTTGTACACTATTTTGTTCTATAGCTAATAGTTTCGGCAGCGCATTCGACGAAAGACATTTTAAGACTCATTTTTCTACACCTTCGGTTATATTGTTCAAATTTTACCAAGGATCCCTAATTTTTCTTTTTTTTTCAAAATGAAATGTAGCCTATGTCAAATTGGAAGAATGTAGCATTCTACTGGGGAAAGAATTTTTTAAATAGGCTTAGTACTTTTTGTTCCTATTCATTACAAACATACAAACATACAAAAATAGGTAAAAATCTTTCCTCTTTATAATATTAGTATAGATTTATAAGCATTTTGTAACCAAAAATCAAAATTTGTTCAATATGAGCGGTTTTTATTATACCGTTTTCCCTTCGCATGTAAACTTATGAGAAGTGATGTAACGTGTTTTTACATTTTAGGCGACGATATAGAGTATAATGTCTGGGTTTCGGTAATAGAACGCTATGCTCTGTTAAGCTTTGAAGCGAAATACTGATTCCCGTTTTTTTGTTTTTTTAGGTATAAAATGTGGATTACACAGTTTTATTGTGTTTACTATACAATTTCACAATTTATATCTGTCGAAATGTTGCTCATAAATTAATTTCGTCGTAACCGCTGAGCCTTACTATCTGCCTTTTCATATTCATTGCGACGGTTGTCTTCACTTAAATGCCATTTTAATGCCACGACCTTTGCCCCCAAGCCAACAGTCAACAAATATATATTACTACCGAGAATGTATGTATATATGTATGTATGTATATAGGTTTATAGTAACATCTTTGCGCATATTCATGTATATATTTATACACTACACTGCGTTCGAGCCACGGCAAAATTTTTCCAGGAAGACATTAAACGAACATTAGTGTCACCATCGCCTAGTAACCCATTTGCTTACTGTCAATGCATCACCGTTTGCTCTTCCGCCTTTTCTATTCAATTTTTTTTGCTTCCAATTCCACAAAGGTCGCATATCTTTTGGAGCTTTCACACTCAAAGCCGTCGAAAGATGGATGCATTGGTCGCTTAATGGCGGTTGTCTGCAAACCTTGTTGCCGTGTCTGTATACATAATATATGTATGTATTTTATACCCTGAATAAGGCACATAAAGTTTGCGCCGAAGTTTGTAATACCCAAAAGGAAACGACGGAGATGCCATAAAAATAAGGAGTAAGCATAACTCAGACCCTCAATTTTTGAGATATCGATATGAAATTTCACGCACGTAATTCTCTCCTCAAGAAGCAGCTCATTTGTCGGAACCGCTGTTATTGGTTCAATATAATATATGGCTGTCAAACAAACTGAGCGATCGGATGCAAATGCTTGTATGAAAAACTTTTTCACTTGATGAGCTATCTTCCCAGTGATGCAATCTTAGAAGTGAGTGTTCAGTTCCGACCACTATAGCATATAGCTGTCATACAAACTGACGGAACAAAATGTTACCTGTGAAGGGTATAACTTGGTGGTAATAGAAGAAAAATATATTCCTGTACCTTTTTTTGCGGAAAAAATTAACCTATGAAGGGTATAGCTTCGGTGCAGCAGAAGTTGAAAGTTTTTTCCGACCCTACTGTTTATAAGCTGTACCCTTTCAGAAAAAAACCGCAATTTTTTCGCGACTGCCAACGCATATACACACATACTCAACTACATACAGTTATTAAGCACAAAAAAAAACTCATACAATCACACAGTTGTTCCCATTTAGCGGTAGAGTAAAGCAACAGCGCCATTGTTGTCTCTGAATTTGTTCGGTCATGTCGCTGTATGCTTGTAAATGATATGCATTTGTTAGTGTAACTGTGTCGGTATTAATTTATTTCACGCCCGGCTGTCGCTTTATGTGTCCAGCCGTGGCCGGAGCACCGCATGACTTACTATCCTGCGCCAGCGTAAACACTTCAGAAATACATACCCACATGTAGATATATGCACATACCGTTATTCATACATACATATATACCACATGGATTAACATCCGTCCTTTTAATACTCAAACAGACCATTTCAACGACCAAATGGGTGGATATTAATTTAAGGCCATGACATAATGCCACGTGAATAGCCCACTAGTAGGCCCCACTAGTATGGCACTATTGTGAATGGGTAACTTTGGTATTATTTGCAGCCGAGCTAAACTGGCACACACACACACTAGCACATATGTACATCACAATGTTGTTTGTACTTAAGGACACTCACATTGTTAGTCGAGCACTGTTTGCCGGGTTGGCCATGGATACAAAGGAGTGACTGTGTAATGTGGACTCAGGCCGCCGGCTGGCACATGGGCGGTGCTACTGTTTTGTTATTAAATATATCCAAGGATGTAATTGAATTAAATTCCACAATTTCGCATTACAATAACGAGCGCAACACATTCGCCAACAACAGGTGGATATCCGCTGAAGACCCTCTAGGAAAAAGTTGATGAAATTTTTATTAGTTTTTTTTCTTTATACAATTTGTACTCCTAGACGTTGCATCTCTAGATATACCTAGAGATACCTGTAGCTAGTAAGTAATTGGCTTTTAGACTTGGGACGGTGGGTTTATACGATGGCCCAGGCAGGAAACACAGAAATTCCCCACTGCTTCGATTACAATTTCTACAACCAAGATCAATTCACAGCAAAACCCTCTACTGTCGGTTATTTCTCATCTCATATACCTGCGAAAGACTCGTGGGCTGGGCGAAGACGTGGTAGAATGGGTAGAAGTTAAAAGAAAATAGGTGGTGATAGGCTCCCCATCAACTCTAGTTTGAGACCATCAGATGCAGAGCTACTGCTATGAAGTGCAGCTTCCTTCAGAGAGTTGTACATTCACTCCGATAGACGAACGGCTTTGAAGTCGCTAAGCTCAAAACTGGTCAAAGAGAACATGACCTCGTTAGAAATAACATCCCGCTTCTTCCATACTAGAAACTGTAAAGCCGATGAACTTGTTAGCAAGGGCTTTCTTTCCCCAGTTTCATCTGATTTGGTAACCAGTCTCTTTTCCAATGTCTTCTTGCATACTGGGGTTGAACCTTTGGAACTCCAGTGAGCTCAGCAAGTTCTAGTCAGCAACAAGAATTTGTGCGACTGCGAGATCCTTATGACCCAGAGTAAAACTTAAGAGATCTTCCAAACTACTGGCTTATAGCAAAGTCAATCTCGCCGCAATTGTTGCCTTTCTGACTAGACACTATCCGACAAGTTTAGGCTAGTTAAGGCTATGTATTCTGTCGGACACTCTCTATCAAAGCTGTATGGAGAAAAGCGTGTTGGACTAATATTTATAACATTATTTTCGTTTCCTCCTCTATTATGCAGCTTTCGCCAGACTAAAATGGAAATATCGCGATAGACACTATTTGGCGAACCTAGTAAAGTGGCTATAATTGATATTAACCGCCTTAGTAAATTTGTTATAAGCTCAGAACGCTTTGTCTATATAATACACGTAAGTTCTGGTGATCCACTTTTAGGACTTTATTGGTAACACAAAGTACAAATATCTGACCAATTGCAAATCCATTGCTTTTGGATCATCGCTAAAACCTATTCTTACCTAACAGAGCTTATCTCGGATGCAAACTTCTTATATTTTTTCATCACTGTTTTAATAAAGTCTTTGCTTCCCTAAAATTCCAATAGATTTCTGTGCCAATAGACTTTCCTGTGGGGTACGCCATATCGAGTATGTGCTTAAAGTTCTTTAGGAGTGCTTGTCTAAGCGCATTACTATTACCGTTATATATTTGTAGACTACAAGCAAAATATAGGCAAACACGTATATACATTTCTGTAGGCTGGTGGAACTGCCGATGTAATATTGCCGATGTAATATAACTACATACAAAGCTTCATACAAGTATTCATACATAAAGCAGTGCTTAAATTGTTTAAGTCAATTATATGAGTAATCAATAATATTGAGCTACAGATTATGATTTTTTTTTATGAGAAAGCAATCAAAAATACGGATGGAGACATGTGTAGAAGTTCACGCAAGTAAGGAAAGTTCTCTGATCGCCATTCACTTGGGAGTGGTCAGAAAGGATTCTTTTACATATGACTCAAGCAGCTCACGACTTCCGGTCTTTGACCAAGTATCCTCTGGATAACCTAAGAACATCCGGTTGAAGGCGAGCTAAAGTGAGAAGACGAAATATCCCCTACATAAGGTTGTGCGCTGGGTTTGGGACCCGCCACCTTAAAAATCATACCAATTAAAAGGAACAACAAGCCTCGGATGAGTGAACCCCCTTTTGATGACGACCATGGCAAACGTATTAAGGACTACGAATTGAGGGCATGCACCTGGAATGTCCGGTTCCTTATTTAGGAAGGTGTCGCTTCCCAGCTGCTTGATGTCCTCGTGAAAATAAAGGCTTATATCACCGCCGTCCAAGAAATACGATGGACGGGACAAGGACAGAGACAAGTAGGCATTAAGTACAGTGGCCATATAAAGAAGCGCAAGTTTGGTGTGGGAAAAAAATGAATAAAGAAGCTGATGCATGCTCCTTATCAGTTCTTCGCTGCTTTGTAGTTTTTCAGACGGGTAATTGCTATTCGAACTTCTTCATAGTCGGACGGACAATGCAACGTCTGCTGCATCAATCGATTGGGCAATCAGGTTCGGCATCTCTTGATATTATGCCTTCACTGCCATTCAGCAGGCTGTTCCCTCCATAATTGTAGTATGCTCTGTGCATCAGTCACTACATTACCTCCTTTTTCGTTTCGTCTCTCGGTATCTATCCCATCTCGCACGTGGTGTCGATCCCAACTTTGCGATGTAGGCAGTCTGTTTTCTCTCTACTGCGACTCATCGTACCAGCTGTCCTTTTTTCTTTTCCGAAAAGAAGTGGTTTCGTTTGCAGCTGTACGTAAAGAGCTTGAAATGCCGTCCCACAGTCCCCTTATACAGAGTTGCTGATGAGAGTTGCTCTTAGAGATCAGAAGTGCAAGTCGAGTAGAAAATCGTTCGGCTGTCTATTATGATTGCAATTTCTCGATGTCGAACCTTCTGTGTGTTTGTTGACCACAAGATAGTGGTCCGAGTCAAAGCTAGGACACTAGAGACATGTCTTCCATCCATCACAACATTGTCGATTTGGTCGGTGGCTTTTCAATCCGAAAATAGCCTGGTAGCTTTAATACAGAAAACCATATTTCGGGCCCAGGCTAGGTCCATCAGTTTTAACCCATAAGGGGATATTTCATCACGTAGGCTAAATTGACCCACCGTTTTGCCAAATGTACCTTCCTTGCCATTAAAATCGCCCAGTACGATTTTGACATCGTGGCAGGGGCAACTCACCTACATAGGTGGGCACTAAGCGTTCATAGAAGATATCTTTGATCACAACGTCCGTCTCTTACATTCTCTGTCTGCTTTTACTTATTGAGAAAGTATGTATACATATAGTATTAATATCTTTATTGGATTATTAAGTCAGCAAAGAGGCCACCTATAAGGTGGTTAACGTAACTGTGAGAACATGACGAGGAAGTCAACCGGAAAAAGATATTAAGCGAATAACAATCAAATCGCCTATGTAACAAACAACTGGATGAGCTTAAGACCTTATATGAAGAATCAGTTTTCATCTTCTTTCTACAACAATCACGAATACCTCTCTGATAGAATAACCAAGGCATGCCCAGCCAGCGTAGGGTCAACACGCCTGACTAGAGACATCGAAACTAAATATTACCGATAGAACACTATAATTTGGAAACCTTAAAAAAGGTTACATGAGAAGATTTCATGATTTTTGAAAGTTTATCAAAGAACACTGTAGACTTTTCATGCCAAGGTGTTGCCTAGTATCACCAAAATCTCATGAAGGGGAATTCAGCGAAAATATTTTAAGCTTCTTTTAAAAAGGGCTGCATTTGACATGCCTTCCAAGTAATCGCATCAGTAAAACGGTTATCATATCACAGTTTCCTAAGAAATTTTATTCATATTCTACTTAAAGCACTCCAACTTTCATCACCGCTAAAAAGTTGCATTCTGACTCCACTTCGCCTACAACAAAATCGCCAAGTAAAACTTTAATTGACTTATCAAATGAAGACAAAGAAATTCTAAGTAAAGTCTTATTTAGTTACGAACTAACAAAACTGTTTGATATCAATAGAAAGTATGCTTTCTTTCTCGCTGAACAAAGAACAAAGCTAAAAAGCGCAAAATGTTCTTTGTTCAGTTTGCTGTGGACAAAAGCAACCGCAAGAAAATGAGAGAAAAGGAAGACGAAGAGCGGAAGATCCCAACTAACTACAAGTTGCCGCTAACGTTGGCAAACCAATTGAAACTTGTAACAACACTTGGCAGCGTCACTTCAAGATTGGGTACTCAAGAGCCTAATTACCTTTGGATGCGTGCAGGAATGATGTGTAACAAGGTGTTTGTTAACCCTCTAATGAACAATTATCACTTTTAGTTTAAAATTTTTTAAGTAATATATGAGTTAGGTTTTCGCAGGTTTGTTTAACCTCTAAGCAAATTTTCCTTATTATTTTTGGAGTTATTTGGTGCCATTTGAAATATAAAGAGTCCAGTTAAATTGAGAACAGCCATTGTATAATGAAACCCCTGACATGGAAATAGTGCTTAAAACTGTAGGAAACTTTTAGAAACCTCATTTGATATTTTGAGTTATATCGTGCTCGTGAAATACTATCGAAGTCTTACTTCACAGTAGATTACTTTTATATAAAATTCAAATATAAAGTAATTTTCATAGAACCTTCTATTTACATCACTGAAAGATATCCTATTATAAGGAAACATTTTCGAATTGAGAAGAAAACAAAAATATGAAAACAAATAGCAAAGGTTTATGCTGTCGCAAGTTGTAAGGATCAAAGCCAAATTTCAAGCTTCAAAACACGAGAAATAACAAACTTGGCAAACCTTTATATTAAACTAAAATGCCCTGATTTCATCTCTTTTAGACAAGAGAATCACTGGTTTTAGAAAGAGATTCCTTTTAAATTTCATTAATATTTCTTACATATGGACCAATAGACGTGGCATAAAATCAACTAGAGGTTCGAAAGTACTTATAAAGAGGGAGGTATTGACTCGATTTTACCCATTGTTGGCACATGGGCAAATTCTCATAACAAATTTTAGTATTATATGCATATAAGCAATATGATCGGTAAAAAATCAGCGGAACTGTAGTCCACATATTTGCTGTCTGAACCCTTGAATAGTTATAGTCCGATTTCGACAATTTTTAAGCCTTCTGCTGCTAGGTTTTGTTATAAGAACTAAATTGAAGTTGATGAAAAGGACACAACAGCTTCGTGGTGGGGGAGAGATCCCATCGCCGAGTCCTGGCAATCCCCACAGTGGATGAACTTTAATCCGCATCAAAGCGAAGCTCTTCAACATATCGCTTACTTGCGCCCACCCTCCAATGAAAAGAAGGAAGATGTGACCGAAGATGTCTTCAAAATCGTGCTTAACGACTTTAACGCCAATGTGGGCAAGGAAGGTATATTTGTCACAATGGTCGGTCCATTCAGCCTCTATGATGATTATCCACAAATGGGTTGATGCTGATCGACTTTGCCAGGGTCCCAGTACAAGCTTTCAGCAAAGGGAAGTTCATCAAACTAACTGGCAGTCTTCGGATCGAAAAGTCACCGACCATCGATCATGTGGTGATAAACGGAATACACTTTTATGTTGTGTTAGACGTGCGTACGCTCCGAGGTTCTAGTATTGACTCGAACCGCTATCTTGTTGCAGCCAAAATACGCACCCGCCTCTAAGCAGCAAATAACGGCCGAGCTATTCAAATATAGCGGCATATAACTGATGAACAGCATGCATCAACTTCTTCATAGAATAAGGTCGGACGAAAACATGCGCAACGATGGAAATTGAAGTGTGCTGCGCACAATTAACAAAACGAGGGCCCCATAATTTTACTTTTCTCTCGAAATTGTCCAAAAATGCCTATAAAGCTTTTAAAAGCACGCAAAAGCTCATATTACTTTATTTATCTATTTTGCTCCAAAACCTTTCATACTAGAGAGTTTAAACATATTAGCAATTAACTGAAAGTACACTTATACAGCACATGTTGATAAAAAACAAAAAAAAAATATTTTCCACTTACATTTGTTTTCCTCATTGAACTTTTCCAGGGAAGGTCAACAGTCACCGGAGGAATGGCATCGCCTCTACGGCAAGTGTTCCGGCAATGAGATCTATCACATTGTGCTCGGCGACAGTCGCTTCTTCGGCGAGTACGAGGGCAAAAGCTTCACTTATGCCAGCTTTCATTCACATCGAAAGTGAGTAGACGATGACACACACACACACACTCGCTTGATTTCTTTTTTGCGTTTGAACGTAAAAGCTGTCGTTTGGTCAGCGATGCCTAACGCTGACTGATGGACATGTACTAATAGCAACAATTGAAGTGAATTTAATTTAGCACTGATTGAATTTGGTGCTCTCCAACATTGGATTTTCAAATTCACTGATGGACATTCACTCACTTTTCATTTTTTATTGCTTTGACGGAGTTTTTCAATTTATTTTTTCGCATTTTTTTTCCATTCCACATTTGTCTTTCGCTCGCTTGTCAGATATGGCGTTGCATTGGTGGGTGTGCGTCCAGCTGAGCTGCCGGAATTCTACGAGGACACCATACTGCTGAATCCGGGGCCGCGGCATATCATGAAGAAGGACGACACATGTTATTATATGAGCATAACAAAGGAGGAGAATTCGGCCTTTGTTGTCAATCAAAATCAGAATCAAAATTTGGATACGCAAGCGACGACAAAGGACGGTGGTAAGTGCCCTTACATATGTACTACCTCTCTCTCACCACTTACAGACAATTACCGTTAAGTCTCTCAGGCAGCAAGACAAATAATAATAAGCCTGTTGTTCATCTTTGTTCGTTTCAAATTATTTGTTACTTTATTTGTAAGTCTTTAAAGCATTATTTATACTATATTACAGGCGTATGTGTGTATGCGCTTTCTTATACAATTTGTTTACATTTATAGTATATATTGGTATATAGTGGCTGTGCTTTTGTGTGTGTATGCACAAAGTGAGCATTAAATTTTTTAGTTTTATGAAGACTACTAAACGCTAATTAGTATGTTCTGCATAAATACGTCCTTACATACATACTCGTATATATGTTTAAGTACAAAGTACATAAAGAAATTTACTACTCATGCATTAGGGATGTCCTTACATTTTACGATTTTTCTTTGGTTTCGGATGAACTGTGAATCTAACTCATATACCATGCTAAACAAGAAATCATTATCGAAAGTATTAAGTGAAAAGAAAATATTAGGGATACCCTTATTTTTCAGAATTTTTTTGTAACCTAATAATACCTTGAGGATCGTCCGATTGTCCGTGCCGCCAAGTCGTTCCATGTGTCAGTCCGAGTTGCTGCGAACAGCGTCTTCGTGTCCACTCTGAGCTACGGCTGCTATCGTTTCTTCACTGCGTGTTGGATGTGATCTATTCTGTCAAAAATTATTCAATAAGTAATATTGGATCTCAAGATGGGTGATGGTGTTGCGCATAGTATGTAACAGTAAGTTGAGCAATGCGCGCGAAACACATTCTTAGAGAACCTGAATTTTTGTATTAAAGTTTAACGATTTGTAAACGATGTTCTGGCGTAAGTCTTTCGATGATAAAATGCCGAAAAATACTGAATATAGATAACATGATAGCTTGAGATGACTCACGCGTGATCTGTCAAAAAAAGCTATTGAAAAAAGAACATCTACTTGGATAAACCGTTATAACCTAAACAGGATGTATTTAGCTTCCCAGCAGGAAAAGTCAAAAACTCTTACAAGTACAAATATATACATATATATATATAAACAAACAGCTTGGGCTCTATTCTGTAACACAATTCGAAAATGTATTCTATTCGAAATTTGGAATTTAGCGATATCAGATGGAGGGCCGTTACGTAGTTCATGTGTAGTGTTTATTCTTCAGGCTACCAGCATTTGAACCGAATTTCAACCGGCTCTATGGCGACACTAACGAAACCTCTTCCAGTGTCTCATACTGTGTGGCCTCCAATGCTTGAAGCGTTACATTATCGATCTGTTAGCCAATATGCGAAACCGACTGTGACATGGGATTTTATCAATAATGTTCCTATATCGCGCGCAATTAAGAACTTTGTGTACTTTCTGATCTACCGCTTTATATACATATGACTTTTGTATTTTTTCACTCCTGTAGATCCTGCATTTTGACCTTTTTTGCCATGCTCCTACCAATCTCATTCACTTTCTCTTTGCCCTCAATGACTTTGTGTCCAGGCACCCAGTTGAAGTGAAGTCGTTTGTTCCTGGTTTCCAAGACAAGGTTATTGCTTAGATTTTATCTCTGGATTTGCCTGCTGATGCGTTAACGGCTACATCTGTGACTTTCCAATAGCAAACGGAAGGTTCTATACATAAGCTAAGCGAGCCGCTGAACCGGTGATCGGTATGTATATTTCCGTATGCCCATGTACCGCAATAAAAATAATAATTCTACACCCTCCTATGATTCGGTCTTTTTTATCCAGAGATAATTGACTGATTTGCTAAACTCGCAATTTCTTTGGTCCTCTTTGTAAACCCATCACAAAGTAATCCTACAGAATTAAAAAAAAATCGCGTAATTCTCTCTCAATTGAAGATTCCAAGTGTAGCCAGGGCCTTCTCCACCAGAGATCCAAAGGAGTGAAGGTCTTTTTCTTTCTCTGCTTCACCAGGCGGATACTGCGTCGAATGCTTTCAGATCTGAAATTTGTCAATTTCGTCGTATATCGCGTACAGCTCATCGTTTCGTCGACTACGGCATTGGCAACGAGCAAAGGAAACCTCATAACGCCGACTCATCAAGCTTTGTCGTTAATACCCCTGCCCCATATATAGATGCTCTCAGAGAGCAGGAATGCAAGTCGAGCAAAAATCATTGGGCTGCCCGTTGTGATTGCAGCTTCTCGACGTTAAACCTTTATTGTGTTTATTGGCTGCACAAAGGCTTGTGCGTATCTTTGCTATAACAAGATAGTGAACCAATTTAATGCTAAGACCACGAAGCGTACGTACGTCTAAAACACTGGAGACTTGTCTGCCGTCTATCACAACATGATCGATCTGGTTGGTGGCTTTTCAATTCGCAGTAAATCAGGTATCTTATCATAACCCTTTTGGGGATGTTTCACCATGCAGACTGAATTTACCGACCGTTGTACCAAATATATTTTCTTTTGATACTCATAGAAAGCATCTTTGGTCACATCGGCCTTCTCTTCCGACATAACGTTGGCGCAAATCACCTTTATGTTGACTAACTTTGCTTTGGGACGGATTTTGGCTAGACGTTCATCCACTTTGGACTCGACGATGATATATCTCTCCCACCACGAATCTCACTCTGAATTTACAACCCTTAATATGGCCACTGTAATAAATGCCATAAGGACCAATCGCTTCAGTCCGTGTCCCGTCCATCGTACTACTTGGACGTCGGAGATATCAGCCTTTTCTCTTATAGGGATATCAATTAGCTATGCAGCTGTCCCTTCCCATTCAAGGGACGGGCATTCCAGGTGCATGCACTTAAATCGTAATCTTCAATACGGTTCAGCAAAATGGGAGTCTCTCATCCGAGGCTGTTTTCTTCCTTTTCATTATGGATATTTTTTATGTGGCGTGTCCCAAACCCTGCGAACAACCGTGGCAACTCTTTTAATTCACTTGAGATAATAACAACAAAAATCCAAAAATTAAGGACATCCCTAATACGCACAGCACATATATACAAACATACACACATACCTTAAATTAATTGCGTTGTTATTTCTACTATTTGCTTACTGGATTTCCGAGTATAAAGTTAACAACAAAAAAAACAACAATAGCTAAATAAATAACTGTTTTGGCTGCTGCAATCAAATAGTAACGCTTTCGATGTGTGTCAGTGTGTGCGTTAATTATAATTTATTCAATTTAATATTTGATTTTTTTTTTTTTGGAATTTATGTAAGCGTTTGCCTTGGTCCATGTTTTTGTTCTGTCTTTGTTCATTTGTTTATCCATTCGCTTACTCTGTTGTTTACTTGTCGCGGCATAAATATTTACATTTGATTTAATAACGTCACACAGCCACCTCAATCGCTTTGGATCGCTCACTCTCGCTCTTGCTCTCTTTATATACCTCCTTCTCTCACAACCGGCTCACAAATTTACACTAAAACTGGTTATAAATTCATTTATGTGCGTCCTCCTCTTTCTATCTCTTTCCATTTTTCTCTCTGTCTCTTGTTGGCGCGTTCGGTTTTTTTTTAGTTTTTTATTCGCAATATTTTAACTTTTTCGTTGTTTCATAAGTGAATTATGAAAATGTGCAAATGAAATAAATCAAAGTCGTAATTTCATTTTTTCTATTTTCCCTCGTTTTGGTCATCCATTATGCATGTGCGCCGTTGAACTGTTGCGATGCTGTTATTTACGAAAATTAAAATAAATTGTCGCATAAATTCGATTTTGCCATAAATTCGTCAAACGTCCATTAAGTTAACTACAACGGCTCTAACACCATAAATATCCATTTATCCATATATTATATTATTTGGTGTGCATATATTAAAGAAAAATGGCAACGCTGTCACATTTTATTTAAACAAAGCGCATTTTCAGCGAGGAAAACATTAATTAGAGGTGACTCAAATGGTTAATGCAGGTTTTATGCTCATAAAAAGTTAACCCTTGATTGACCAGTATAGTGATTATTAAAGTTATTGCATCCAAACCGGATTAAAGCAGGTCAAGTGAAATAGAAATGGAGAGTTTGGGTGCAAAACACAACTAAAAATCGCAGTTTGCTCATTATATTATATGAACCTTGAGTTTAAAACTAGATATGGGGTACCTTATACGATCTGGAAGCCAATCAACACTATTATACCGGTTAATAGGCATTTCCGTTGGCGACTGACATTGAGAAGGAAAACAGTTTACTGTTAACTTGATAAGTTCAGCGACAAAAGAGTGTTCTGCGAGTGTCTTAAAAGCCGAAAAAATCTAAAGATATACATACATATGTACCCTTTAACGCTTCTTCTCACAGCAACAGCGTATTTCCAAAAATAGTTTAAAAAATCTAAAATATTGTTTCCTTTGTTAAACTGTTTTTAGTGCTACAGCTTGTTCGAGTGCTTGCACAGTTGGGCTTTCAAATGACGACTTCGACCAGGTCAACTGAGCAGACCCTGGCCTACCATAGTAAAACACATTTTTTTGCCAAAATTCGTTTTTTATTCAACATAATTCCCATCAAGGCTGATACACTATATATGGCGACCCTTCAACTTTTCGATACCATTTCGTTAATATAATTTGTCTTTTACTTCCAAGCAGGCCACAGTTTCGGCGATCACCTTTTCTTCCCATTGAGCGTTCTTTTGAGGTCTGAGAAAAGAAAATAGACGCTGGGATGTGGCACCAATTCTTGCGTGTCACTAACATGTGACACGGTGCATTTTCTTAGTGAAACAGCAGTTTTTTCTTCCAATGGCGTCGTTTTTCGGCGATTTCGTCCTCTTCAAATGGGGGATGCTATGTAAAAATGGCTATTGATTGTCCTTTTTTTTATCAAGGAGGTCAATTATAATTCTATCTGCTTCCCAAAATACAGACCTGCTTCCCAAAACCTAGCTAGCCGAATGTTGTGTTTTTCCACAACGGGTTCGTCGTGTGCAGTCTACTCGGATAACTGTCGGTTGGACTTCGAAGTGAAGTGGTGGAGCCATGTTTTATCCATTGTCACATATCGACACTTAAACTCGGGTTTATTTCGCTGCAACATCTTCAAACACTGCTCCAAATCATTAACTCGTCGTTGTGTTTGGTCAAAAGTGAGCTCCTTCGCACAGAGCTTTCTGATACCAAAATATTCGTAAATGATATGATATTTAGGAAGCCTGCAATCTCGAACAATTTCGCTTTACGGTCACCCAAAATTACTTTCTGGACTTTTTTGAAGTTTTCATCGGTAACAATCTATTTTGGGGCTCCACTGCGTTTACCGTTAGCATACAAATCCGTGATGGTTGATTTTCTTAGTACAGTGTCCGGAAACTCATCGTCAAGACAAGTTCATGCTTCAACTATATTTTATTCCCTTCACCAAGTACGCGAAAGGCCATTTTATCCTTTTTTGTCTCCTCTTTTTCTACCTCTGGTATGGTATAGTGTCGTTGCTGCCAATTAGACTGTGACCTACTGGAGTTCTAATGCCATTCCTTTATCCATCTATACATATACATATATATCTACAGGTAACCGGGGTCATTTTGTAGAGTGGTTTCTGCTCTGGCTATTTTATCTGTTTCACAGTTACCAGGCATATCACTATGTCCAAGAATCTATTGCAGATTTATCGTGAAATAGTATCTTAGATCCTCAAAGAGATGACGGCATTCTTTTAGTATCTTTTATAGAACTCTAAGACAGTTTAGTGATTAGGAAGCCGCTTGGCAATCTGTATGTAAAATATATTTATTGTTGGATGGGACACGCACTGCAGGGGTCTGGTAGTGGGAAGACGATTTTAGTACACAATTTCTTTGAAAAAATACCACCTTCCTACTGATTATCTAGTTTGAACCTATTCATATAGATGCTTGTCCCTACGCCCAACTATCTTCTTTACTGTAGCTGCTCTATTTAGACTAGGGGCTAAGTCTCCATGAAAGCTTCCTGCCTAAAATTAATCTTAAGTCATTTTTTTATCCGAAGATATTAATAGTAAACACTATCCTTACTGATGTAGTCATTCGTGTGCAGAAAGTTTATGTAGTCATAACTGTTATCATAAAAGTTGAGTTCATAGACTGAGCTGCAAAAAACAACCATTGGAAAAGCAAAACTTAGTAGTGTTAGAACGCTAGTTCGATATTCCGAAAACCAGTAAACTTTTTTACGTGCCCTTTTAGCTCTCTTATACTTTTAGGAGCTATTGTAAGACATGACTGAAACGGTGTACAAGATTGGAGTCGAAATCAACCGCTCTGAATGTCCTGCCTTTATCCGGTTTGGTTGAAGCTTCTTTCCTAGTGTTAGAAATTAAGTTTTTTTTAATAAAGTCCAAGAATCCAGAGCATCTCCACATCTCTTATGGATCTCAAGCCAATCAATGCATTGGACCACAGCTTGTGATTGGCTTTTACTGCTGCTATTCATCAATGTTCGAATCGTTTTTTTACCTTCAGTTAACTTACAGTTTCCATGGACCTGTCCGGGTCAAATTTGTTCTTGAGTTTATTATATAAGGTTATTCATTTCGAGTACCCCTACTCTTTAAAGAAAAAACACCTAAACTTCAAATTTAATGGAAAATCTTTGTTCGGATATGAAATAACATTCTTTGGCATTTTTTTGTTTTTTTTTTTTTTTTTTTTGTTTTTGAAGAATATCCCGGATGATCCATTCATTATTTCCAACTTTCGCCGACTCTTTTGAGCATTACGACTGGTAACTGGCGAATGACATTAGTCATGTTTTGGTCGGAGGTCTGAATCGAAGCGAAATTGTCTGAATAGACTTTAGACTTTACATATACCCGCAGGAAAAGGTCTGACGGTGTGGTATCACACAATCTTGGTGGCCAATCGACCGGCTCAAAACGTGGAATTATCTGCTCACCGAAGTGTTCTCTTAATAAATCCATTGACTAATGCGATGTGTGGGAATTGGCGCCGTTTTCTTGAAACCAAATGTCAACGAGATCACGAGATCCAATTTCAGACATCAAATAGTCGATTTTGATGGCGCGGTAATGGTCGCCATTGACGGATACGTCCTAACCGTCATCATTTTTGAAGAGATATTGACCGTTGATTTCCCTTTGTTTTTTTCTGGATTAGATGACAGCTCTTGAATATCTTCACTTTTTTCAGTCAACTCATCTTATTTGAATTTCTGTAAGGCACTCTTTTCCAAAAAAACAGAACTGCTAGGCCTCTCGGTTGTCTATGGCACCAAGTAAAACCTCAGAAGTCCTTTTGGTCAATCGGCTAGAGGTTCACAATTTTTGAGGGACCTTTATCAATATAACATGCTGAGACAAATTTTCTGGAGAGTCTCGAATTTCCAGCTAACGGTTGAAATATATATAAACCATTATTTTAACGCTATTGTTGTATATATTAGACATATAAGTAAACTAAAATTATGGGTTTAGAAAATATAATACAAAAACAAAATTCAACATAATTATAAAACACCACAAGAATAGTACATACACTAAACCAGTAGATCAAAGTAAACACAAATTATGTGTAGCTCATCTAGACAAAGTTGTGTATTTGTAATACAATCATACCATTGTATTTAGTTAGCACAACAACAATAAACAACAACAATACTACCATCACCACGAATAGCATCAATGTGCATATGAATGTAACAACAACAACAACAACAGTAACCACACCGGCAACCACCATTAGTACAACAACAACATCAACATCATTGAATCGCACAGCACCGGTGCCATCGGTTTGTGTACGCGTGCCACACAGTCCCAGCCTGGACTCGGGACGCGGCGGCGTCTTTGGCGGCGGTACACCGACTATAACCGAAAGATATCCGCCAACATATAGTGATAGTGACTTAACGACACTATTCGTGCGTGAGTGTGACACAACAACAAGTATCACTTACATTTATTTATATATTTTTGCTAAGAATTTCCTATTTGCAAAGCTCACATCAACCCACGCTAGCTCGCTCGATCGCTCGCTCGCTGATCCCTCAACTTCGTTTTTTGTTGCACGTTTGTTCTATACGCCACTCGCTCGCTAAATATAACGCATCTACTTAGATATGTATAAATCCAATTTTTTAAATAATATTTGCTCCATGCCGAAGAGTCCTCTCTATTTTGCATATGGTAGCTCGCCACCTCCACCACCCTGTACTGTAAATACCTACGTACTTAGCGGTTTTGCGACTATAATTTTTTCTTTTTTTTATATGGTAGCTTTATAATCGCGTAGCGTACCTTGTATGTAGTTAAAATTTTCGTCCCCACCTCACTTCCAGTAGTGACCGCTACCCTCTGGCTATGTCCAATAGACCGCCAAATCAACCGCTAATAGAAAATAGTCCTGTTTGCCATTACCACTGACCACCAAACACCAGTTCCGTTGCCGCCTCATATCCACAAAAGCCATTTTCCAACTCACCAACCGACAACAACCACAACATCAAAGTTTAACAATCAACAATCAGCGACCACAACATATCCCCCCTTATGTTGACACATTTTGTCATTATTAACACGCCCACACATGCATACCTACGCATGTTGTTGCATCCGCATGCGTGTAATTTCATAACTGCATTTGTGTGTTTTTTTTTTTGTGTGTGTGTCGTAATTTGTATTGCATGCTCGCGCATTTTTGCGCGCACACAAAATTATTGATTATATATGTATGTGTATATAGTTATATTCTTGGATGTACTCCCGAACTAGTTCATTTGTAATGTGTTGCGGACCAGTTGCATTGTCAATTTTTAACACAATATCATTTCATTTCATAACTCAAAATGTATAACTTTTAAGTAGTATCGAACTAGTTCATTTGTAATGTTTTAAGGACCAGTTGCATTATTGCTGATTTTATAAAGAAATTTCATTTCCTTTCATAAAAAGTGTTATTTTATCTCAAAATGTATAACTTTTAAATAGTATCGAACTAGTTCATTTGTAATGTGTTGCGGACCAGTGGCAATATTGCTAATTTTATATAGAAATTTTATTTCATTTCATAAAAAGTGTTGTTTTATTCCAAAATGAATACCTTTGGAGTAGTACCGAACTAGTTCATTTGTAATGTGTTGCGGACCAGTTGCATTTTTGCTAATTTTATAACAAAATTTCATTTCATTTGATAAAAAGTTTTGTTTTATTCCAAAATGAATACCTTTGGAGTAGTACCGAACTGGTTCATTTGTAATGTGTTGCGGCCCAGCTGTATTACTGCCAATTTTCCAGCGAAATTTCATTTCATTTCATAAAAAGTGTTATTTTAGTATCAAAATATATAAGTTTTGAGTTGTATCGAACTGGTTTAAAATACGACAGTCGATGAAGGACAAAAACGAAGCGTTTTTGTTATTCGTAAGCATTCGTAAACAGTGTTGTACTGTTGGATTACGATAGCTAAAAGTTGTGATCACTAATTTGTGAAGGTATATATAGCAAATTTTTTCGCAGGCAAAACAGAAATCTTGTGTATCTCCTGATAGCTTTTCTGGTGAAGCAAATCTCAAAAGATCAAAACTTTATAAATACCGCAAGGAAGCCATTAAAACAAGAAAAAATGTTAACTTCGTTCGAATTAAAGTTAATAAAGTTATAAATGAAGTAGTACAAAAAATCAATTTTAATCGGTCGGTTCATATGACAGCTTTATGATATATTGATCCGATCTAAAACATTTATTCGAAGATTATAACGTTACTTGGAACAATGATCCATACCAATTTTTGTGAAGATATCTCGTCAACTGAAAAATTTTCCACTCAACTACTTGACGTCAATCGTTCAGTTTCTATGGCAGCTATATGCTATCGTGATCCGATCTGAACAATTTCTTTGTAGTTTGCATATTTTATTTAGGCAATAACTCAATCCAAATTTCGTGAAATGAAAAACTTTTCCATACAACCACTTTATTCCAATCGTTTCGTTTGGATAGAAGGACTTGGCTAAATCGATACAGCTCATCTAGATTGAAACGAAACCAGCACCGGTTCCGAACTAGTACTCTCTCGGACCAGTAGTGGTCCACCTTCTACTACCTAATTGCATGCACTGAAGCGTTCATGTGAATATCGCTGCTGGCATGCGTGCTGTCCGTTTGATCCGTTAATCACTGTTTCAGCGTCAACGCCTTGCCACGCGTTTGCTTGCACTTCCGTTATGTGAGGTTGCATGCAATTCCGTGTTGCACGTGTCAAATTGTCAATGCATAACTACTGGACTACATATAAATATCCACATACATGCATATATTCACGTTACGCTCATCAAGTTATTTTTTCCGTACTTTCGTTCCGCACTGACCTGTGCCCGTTATTTGATGGCAGCTTCGTGTTAGCCAATAATTAAAATGTTGATTATTATTTTTATACTCCTGCAACCAGTTGCTACAGAGTATTAAGGTTTTGTTCAATAAGTTTGTATCACCTAAATCTAATAGAGACAAAGTTATATTAATATACATACATATAAATGATAAGGATGACGAGAAAAAGTGTTTTGAATCGGAGGCTAGGGAACCTTAATACACGTGATATAAAGGTTTTTGAACTTCTGGGCGACTTTTTCTAATAACGGTGCATATTTGAGCTTAGATTGAGTAAAATAGGGTGAAAATTCGACCCCTTATAGCTAATCAACCGTATGTGTCTAAAATGTAATACTTCCCTAGCTTCAATACTTGCAAGTGTAAAGTCGGTTCTACTCGAACTCAGCCGCTCCTTACTTGTTTAAATTGGTTTTGGCATATATTTTGATTATTTTTAAGACTGAATTTAAATTAGTTGAATGCTTTCGCTGATAGTTTGTTATTTTTTTATTTGTGAATCAGTCATTTATAGAAAGCTTGATATCACAGTATTATGGGGTCACGAAGTGATGTCACGTGTAGTGAGCCAGATTGCTGAACTATTGGCAATTTTCGTGAATTTTAATTGTGAATACTGGAAAACGCGATAACAGAAATTTTGAATTACGTATATCTCAGTAAGCCTTTTACTAAAAAGAGTTATGGTATCACTTTAAAATTTTGGTAGAGAATTTTTTTGTCGATATGATGTGATTTTAGGTATTTAATGTTGGCCTTTTTGGGACATTTAAATTGGAAATTTTCACTTACTAATTTTCACTTACTAAAAAATTAACTAAAAAAAATTTAAAAAAAATATAAAAAATATTTGAAAAAAGAAAAAATATATATATGTATTTTTTCAAAAACGTTGAAAACACTAGAAACATAAAAAAACTCGCTTTACAAACATAAATTTTCATTTCATTTCTTTTACCAAAAATTTCAACAAAAAAAAAACTGGAGATTAGGCTAGATAAGTTAGGTAAGATGACTGATCCCTCAGCATGGCGGAGAATTACACTTAGACTGTTACACACAATCTTTGGTGAAGCCAAACGAAACTCCTCTAATGGGCTATCTCTTAGTTGATATTTTTTCTGTTTCCACTATTTAACCTGAATGTTGCCACTCGAGTCGTTTTTGCTTTGATCCGGAAAAAATAAAATATTCGAGAAAGAGTCTCATCTTCTTCCATAGAGCTGATCCCGATGGCATCTTCTACAAAACTTAATTTCACTGCATGAATGCCGATCGAACAGTGTCCAGTTGGAATTACTGGTTATACCATTGAAAGGTGGTTCTGGCTGAGAGCGAATAGTCAAATATCTTACGATTTACCCAGTGCCAGAAGGAGATTGCGACTGATCCATGCTTGCTGATTTAACTAATAAACCAACAGTAGTGAACCACAATAAATCGGTAGTTGTTGAAACTGCAGTACCAGCAAGCTTATCAGGCTTACAGTTTCTTGATATACCGGTATGGTCAGGCATCCAAACCAGTCCAATACTTTCGGAGTAGATAGTAAGTACTCTGAAGGAGTCTGCGCTTCGAAGCCGTAGATGTACTGCTCCTAGATCTTGCAATACCTCTGTGGCTAGGAACCCCAACCAGTCTAATCGTAAAAGTTCAAAAATCTAGACTGCCTACTACTATTGGATTGGATAGTAACCACTCTGCAGGAAACGGCGTTTTGGCGCACCAGATCTACTGCTACCTTTATGGCAGCCACCACGGCTTGAAAGACGCTGCAAAGGTTAGGAAGCTTAGGGTTGATAAAAGCAAGTTCTTGACAGTGTACTCCTCCACCAACCTTTCATGAATACCTAAAACAGCTCACGGTCTTTTTTCCTCCAGCGTGTCGCTCACTCCCATTTCTCCCACAAAGGTATGTAAGCAAACTAGCGAAAGTCAAAGCTAGGCTTGGCGAACTGATAACCTTGCATCGATGTTGAATTTTAGCGAGATCTTCTTGTCTAAGCTGAGCCCTTAGAACTTAATTCTGTCAAGAATTGGGGGTTTCGCCCACTTTACTTTGTATTTCCTAGTGTATAAAAACATTTCAGTTTTGCTAGTATTAATGGCAAGGCCGATTTCAGCAGTCCAGTTACTGAGTTATCTCGTGCACGGCATTCAGAAATTTCCCCCAAGTACTGCCTTGCCTTCATAGGCAATCGCCTGGTAACCCACTTCCTCAAGCTTTATAGAAAACTCTCTTTTGTCAGATCCCTCTACTCACGATCCGCTGGATCCGCGTGCGTGTATCTCTTGGGATACTTTTCCTTAAATGCAGATCAATCAATGTCTTAATGATCCTACGAGGTTGACACAATATTCACCTCCAGACACTATGTGGAGTGGCGATGAAGGCAGGTTTTAAACGATCTATTGAAACTTTAATAGTGCTGTTGATCACTTTCACTAAGAAGAAGAAGAATTTTTCAATTGTTGAATAGCTTTGTATGGATCCGATAGCAATTGTCGCACTATATCGTCTCAAATAAAAACTTGTTGGCAGGTTTTAAATCCCAGAGGGGACGAAAACTTTTTATTTTTCGAATGGTCGTAGATCCTGCATATAGTACATGAACATAGTTGTTTGACCATATCAGCTTCGTTGTTTATCGGTTTGTACCTATGAAGAAACTAGATTGACTGGCACTGCGTTCAAATCGTTTTCATATATGGATCGAAAGCCCAATAAAATAAGTGGTAAATATGAAGTCCACTGCTGCTTTGAAAGATCTACGATCTTTCGAGGATACCATTTGCTGTTAAAGCATGGTTGTGCTCGCAAGAGCTGCAGTAATTGTTGAAATAGGGCGCTGCCCTACTGATGTTCTAAGTCTTATTAAGTAGCGCTTCGGCCACAGCTGGAACTGTTATATTTGTTAATGGCAACGCCTCTGCCCAGCGTGTGAATCTTGACAAGATTGTGAGACAATACCGATTTCGTTTGAATGGTGAAAATGGTCCGACTAGTTCGATATGGATGTTATGTGGAGTCTAGGTCAAATTTTCGAAAGTGAAAGAGTCAAATGGAATTTAAGATTGTGCTGTACGGGAAGAAGACATGATTGTTTTAGGATTTTGCCCTCTTACGCACTGTGAAGTAAGAATGTAAAAGGAATGTCTCGTACCAAATTCAGTAGAAATCGGTCGGTCGGATCCCTAGATATGGGATTTCACCTAAAAGTGAGCGGTGCCACACCCATTGGCCAATTTTTGCTTCTGCTCCCATAAAAGATTAGTTCAACTCGTCATACAAACGTTAGGTGAACAAAACTATTGTACTCTATAGCAACATATTGCAAGTGCATAAAATTATCTTGCATTTAACTTAGCAAAAAAGGACGTAGATATTTTTTTTTTTTTCAAATAAATAAGCTTTTAATTTAAACAACAATACTTTCCTTGTACAATTTTTTATCGTTTATTTGTTTTGCTAATGTTTTCCAATCAATAATTGTAGTCATATATATCAGATGTATTGGTCCGCTGGGGCGTATGAGTAACTAATTAAAAGCTTATCGAACAAAACACACCTTCGATAGCCGCAAAGATAAGCGAAACATGTTTAACCTTAATTTAAAATGCAATTTCACAAATGTAACAACAAAACTAACAACATATTCGTTGCGCTTCAAGTAACACTGCGCTGACAGTGAAATTCTCATACAAAGCAATTGCATAAAAATTGACTTGCTGCAAGGAGTGTGTGACGTAATATGTCATGTTTAGCAGTTTAAATGCAAATTTAATTTATTTTATTGCATTCTGTGGTTAAATTTTTGGTTCAAAAATGCAAATTTATTTGGCCTTAATTTCGCTTGATATTTTCTTGCATCCTAGCTATTAACAGAAATTTTATATTATTGTAAAAATTACCATATTTACATAACTGCTTCAACCCTGCTCCGCCTGCACGCTGATATACATAATTTCATGTTGTATAAATTTATTATGAAAACTATCATGCTTTCTTTAAAATGCTGTAGCTAACAAATAAGTGTATACAGTATATTTATGGAGTAGCATACTTTTAGGGGCTCCACATGTATTTACTTATTTTATGCCAACATAACAACAATCTTGACCTATTAAGTGACAATTTTATACTTTAAATGTGCCTTCCGCTGTAAATAAACATTACTGTATATATGTGTGTGTACCCACTTGTGCTTGAACGAGCCACCTTTTGCTCTGCTACCGCCCGCGTGCTCGTTAACAAATATGAAAGCTAACCTGCTGCTAAACTTATATTCGCTTTTAATACTCCAAAACATAAATAAAGCAAATAATTCTCTCTTTGTTCTCTCTGTGTGCATTCCGTAAATAGCAACTGATAATCTAACGTCTGTGATAATCTCCGATTCAAAGCAGAATCTCAAGGATACAACGGTGACATCGATGAATGCAACGCAAACGCCCTCGGCCACGACAACAACCACCGTCACCACAACGATACCGCCAATGTTGGGTGGCGGCGGCGGTGGCAGCGGCGGCAACGGCTTAGGCTATAGCGGTGGCAGCAGTAGTGGTGGTGGCGGTGGCGGTCTGTGTGTTGCAAGCGCCACATTAACGACCAGCAATCACTTGGATGTGCCGCAAGCGGGGAATCCAAATCTGCTCAGCCCCGATGTGCTCAATCAGCGTAGAGGTGAGTGTGGTGCAAAGGTGTGGTGTGGCTTATATATACATATTTCGTGCAGCTCTTTGGTGATTATTAAATAAACGCTACTCATATAAAAAGCAGGCAATACAATTGTGCAATATATAATTTCATTGTGCAATATTTATTCTTTAAATTCTATTAGGTTGAATTTCAAAATGCTTGTGGTAAAAAAGTGGCAGGAATTCCTTCCAACCATTTGTTTTATAATGCACATTGATGAAGTACCGCGGATTATATGATCGTGTGGTGTGAAAACTTTTTTTTATAGCGAAAAAATTATTCATTTAACTATCTACAGGATAGCATTAAGTTTATATCTGGTTTGTCATCTCCGCAAACATCTCAATAAAAGTCTTCTGTGCGACAGAGAGATTTAAACGAATTGAAGCAAAGCACGCGCTACACGAAATGTGAGTAAGGAAACCCCACAAAATGGAGTTCTCTATCTTTCCTCTTCTGTGAAACCTGGTCGTTAAAGACCTTCTTAAAAACGTATCGTGTACAAGTTGAAGCTGTAACATCTCAGTGTCGTAACTAATTGGGCCATCGGAAGTGGTCTCGCCCTCCCGAGTAAAACCGAGATGGTTTTATTACTAGAAATTATAAGATTACGGAAGCCGAATATCGAAGAGAGAGTAAAGCAATAATCAATCTCCTTGAACTGCTGTAAAAGAGCCATTGACAACAGATGGTGTCTCTCACCGAAAGTGGTCCTCTGGTTCTATGACACCGTATTAAAGCCTATTTTGTTCTATGGAGTACTTATGTGATGGAAGGCTCGAAAAAAGACCACACTTGCAAAGAAACTCAGGAGAGCGTACAATGCGCGGCACTCATTAACATGAGTGGTGCACTAACGTCCAACCCTATCATGGCTATTAACGTCATCTTGCACATAGCGCTCGTGGACATCGTCGAAGGTGTATGGCTGCAAAAGTTGCTACCAAACTCAGAGAACCAGCATTTTTAACAGAACACGTGTCTGAACACTTCGAAATCCTCACTCATTTTGACTTCATACCGAACCACTTGGATCATGGAGCCGCCAAACGGAATTTGTTCCGGAGTGCAGTGTCTTTTTCAAAGAAGTGATCAGTTATTTAGATGGAAGAGCGGCAATACCTTGAGCTTATTAATAATGCGTTATGGGCTAGTCAAGGACTGCCTAACCTCGCTATCAGAAGCCTCGACTGTTTTTATGATAATACTGGAAAGCAAGAAAAGATACCACGGAACAGCTATCGGTAGAATAGGAGCGGGTCGGTTCTACCGTATTCTTTTGTGTTCTACTACTTAATAGCTGGGCCTCGCGGAAGCTTGCGCTGCTTTTTGGCCAAGATCGATCGCTCCAGTGATCTCTGTACATTCAGTATGACTAGCCTATCCTTAATTATGGGGCTTTTAATAGGCCTTTATGTCCTTACCAAAAATTTAATAGGGCTTTTAATATCAATTCTACCAACTTTGCTAATTTCGACAAAAGTGTGTCTATTGAGCTATTTCAATATCAGTCTAGCAAAAGCCGAACAATAGAAAAGAAATTGACAAGATGATTCCACCTCGCTTTCTTCCATACATTATACCGACAGAAAACGGAGCTGTACTGCATAAGAACCTGTTAGATAGCTTCCTGAGAGCAACTAGTTCGGACGACCTCTTATGGTCCACATCAGACCAGAAGGATCTCGCAATTGCATAAGTTCTGGTTGTTGACGAGCGCTTACTGAGTTAACTGAAGGTCCAAAAGTCCAACAAAAGAATGCAAGCAGACATCAGCGAACCGACTCGACGCCAATCGAATGAAATTGATAAAAGAGTGCCCTCCCTATCCAGCCCATCGCCTCTGCATTTTCCAGCAATTTCGCTGTAGCCGGACACCATTTATAGAAGACTACACATTAAACTCTTACAGCAGCTGGATGATCACCATGTTAAATCCCTGTAATAACATTTCTGCACGTCTTTGAAAACTTTCGAATAGGTTCTCTTGCCTAATAACGGGTGATTTTTTTGAGGTTAGGATTTTCATGCAGTAGTATTTGACAGATCACGTGGGATGTCAGACATGGTGTCAAAGAGAAAGATGCTCAGTATGCTTTGACATTTCATCATGAATAGACTTACTAACGAGCAACGCTTGCAAATCATTGAATTTTATTACCAAAATCAGTGTTCGGTTCGAAATGTGTTTCGCGTCCGTGTCCGATGAGCGATGAGGCTCATTTCTGGTTGAATGGCTACGTAAATAAGCAAAATTGCCGCATTTGGGGTGAAGAGCAACCAGAAGCCGTTCAAGAACTGCCCATGCATCCCGAAAAATGCACTGTTTGGTGTGGTTTGTACGCTGGTGGAATCATTGGACCGTATTTTTTCAAAGATGCTGTTGGACGCAACGTTACGGTGAATGGCGATCGCTATCGTTCGATGCTAACAAACTTTTTGTTGCCAAAAATGGAAGAACTGAACTTGGTTGACATGTGGTTTCAACAAGATGGCGCTACATGCCACACAGCTCGCGATTCTATGGCCATTTTGAGGGAAAACTTCGGACAACAATTCATCTCAAGAAATGGACCCGTAAGTTGGCCACCAAGATCATGCGATTTAACGCCTTTAGACTATTTTTTGTGGGGCTACGTCAAGTCTAAAGTCTACAGAAATAAGCCAGCAACTATTCCAGCTTTGGAAGACAACATTTCCGAAGAAATTCGGGCTATTCCGGCCGAAATGCTCGAAAAAGTTGCCCAAAATTGGACTTTCCGAATGGACCACCTAAGACGCAGCCGCGGTCAACATTTAAATGAAATTATCTTCAAAAAGTAAATGTCATGAACCAATCTAACGTTTCAAATAAAGAACCGATGAGATTTTGCAAATTTTATGCGTTTTTTTTTTTAAAAAAGTTATCAAGCTCTTAAAAAATCACCCGTTACATTCACTCTCTTTGAAGTAGCCTTGCATCTTTTGAGTCCAATTTGTCGCAAGAGCGTTGTAAGTAGAGTATCAGTTGAGCAACGATAGGTCTTTAAGTGGAGATCGCTTCGAAACAGTCTTGACATTCATTCGGCATTCATTTCTTCTGAAATAATTTTCGACTACCAGACCACTGTAGTGCCTTTGAAGCAGAAGTGGCAAACATCAGGGTAACAGCAGTGGTATTTCTCCGAAGTACGGCTTCTACTTGGTAGTATGCATCCGATCTGCTGGTGGAGCTGCTATGCCTTGAGCTCGTAATTAAAAATTATCAAATGTTGTACGTCGGCGCCTGCAAGAAATGGCACTCCTGTCCAATTTCCATTGAGATGGGTAAGAACAGCGATTCCTCTTTTCTCCGTGCATTCGGTCGTTGGATCTATGGGTCTAACATGAGCTCATCAATCGTTGATTTTTTACCCAAATCTAGAAGTTCTGCGGATCACAACGGATAGGCCTCTCTAGCAATCAAAGTGGGATTATTTGCGGCTTCACGAGAAATTAGACTATTTAACCAACCTTACCTGTAACTCTTTCAACGATGTAGATTTACTTGGTTAACTTCGGGAAGCGGACATCTTAATATATTTTGTCCGAGATAACATTTAGTGACATTCAAATGACATAGTGGGAATCCAGCGTAAATAATAATTTCAAGAGCGCAGCTTTTTTGATAGAAATTTTATTAAATATTTTATTATATTTTTCCATAAATATATTTAAAAAAAAGGCAAAAAAAAAGCACAAACTAACTCGAAGAAATCTTAACTTTCCCGTCACTTACTAGGCAGTCGTCGCCCATCCATACTACCCGTACCGGACATGTTCACCTCATCATCGTTCAGCATATCAGGCAACGACGACGGCGAAGAAGGCGATGAGAGCGAAGATGAAATTGACGATGATGTGCCGTGGCGATCGCCATCTGAGAAAATAGCGTAAGTCCATTGACAACTCATACACTATGTGCCATAAGTATGTGTATATTTGTACATGGTATATGTATGTATATTCCCGTATGCACCCAAATCCATAAACTCACCGATATCCATGTAATCAATTTGTCTCTCCTACATATATTTATTTAAAAGCTAGTTGAACTACTTCTCTATTTCGTAAATACCTACTATTTAATCCTGGCAATACGTTGGTTCTAGCATTTTTTTCATTTGTGACTTTTTATGCAAAATCGACACCCACACTTACTTATGAACATATTTAGTGATTTAGTGTCTTCGAAAAAGTGTTTTTGATATTTACAGTTGTTATAGTGTGTGTATATGTTTAACTCCCTAATTGTTGTCCAATACCCACTGTAAACTACAGTAATGATAAGTGTACGTGTGTCTTAACGCAGGTTGTGAACCCCACTAAAGTCGGTGCTTGTGTAAAATATTTTGAAAATAGTTTGTTGTAAAGTGTGTTGGACAAAACTGTTAACAAATAACATTGAAGAAGGTTAGTAGAAGTAAGAAATTGTAAAATTCAAATATAAAAAATTTAACAATACAACAAATATACTAATCATAAAGTAATTAAGGATATGAAAAATATATAAATAAAGTAAAACTATAAAATGAAAAAAAAATATATAAAATCGTAATGAAAAATAAAAAATTAAAATAAACAAGTAAAGAATCGCCAAGTTTGTGTAACTGAACATTTTATAATTATATTTTTTTTTTAAATTATTAATTTTAAGTAAACTAATCCACTTAAAAATATCGATAGTAATGACAGCATAAGCACAGGTTTAAATCCTTATAAGGAGTATCACTCTAGGGGAAAGGTTGGACTTACTACTATGAGCAAAAACTAGTAAGACTTTCTTCATTATTTTAAAATTCATAGTTAATTCTTCAAAATCTATATCATCCCACTCAAAGTAATCCCCTTGAAACCAATACACTTGTACCAAAGCTTTTTCCAATCGTCAAAACAGTTGTTAAGGTCAATTTCTGGAATAGCCTTTATGTTTAATGTTCTCCACGAAGCGTTCGTTTGAGTTCGCTGAATTGTCAAAAATTACAGGAAGCTAACAGGCGTACTTGGTGGTTGCTGTATGATATTGGTTGAAAATTTGGCGCTAAACTTACGAAGAATCAATGCAGTGTGTGTCTAGCATTATCGTGGTGCAAAAACTAAGAGTTTTCTGCCCATAATTCCGTCGTCGTTTTGCGAAAATTTTCGCCCAAATGACGCCTAACACTTAAATAATATTCCTTTTTGACAGTATGGCCAGCCGGCAGGAATTCGGAGAGCATCACACTTCGATAATAGAACAAAACTGTCAACATAACCTTAATTTTTGACCTGCTTTGGTGTGGTTTTTCCGGCTTCGGCTACAATTGAACGTCTGCTTCTGGGTCGCCAGCATAGATTCAAGGCTTATAGTCAGTACTAATTCATTTCATAACATCCTGGTAGTCGGAAAGCATTGTTTCACAGACGATGACAGCCATGGGTACTAAAGTTAGAGAGGATCGATTTATAGAGAGCCATAAAAATGGGAAACTTACGTTTGCAGATAATATTATATATACGAATCATTCTGAACAACTTTGTCTATAAGACTACGGTTTTAAAATCAGTTGGTCGATTGGCTTAAGTTGTTGGGAAGATATATAAATTAGAAGTTACATGGGTTTCCTCGGATAAAAGAGAGCCATTTTTCAACAATTTTTTCTCAAATAAAAAATTAAATATTTTATTCGAATTTTTTATTGTTACAAACATACACTATTAACAAAGAAATACTGAAATTTTTAGAATAACATTTTAAACTGCCCCATTGATGCCAAAGAATGCGCCCGCGTTGGCAGGATAAACCCTTACAGGATCAAAAGACGTATTTTTTAGTTAAAATCTTTAATGAGACGAGGGAAAAAATTGAAAAAAAGATTTTTGACTGAAAGTTTTACAAAAAACATTTAATTTCAGTGAAAATTTCGGGACATTTTTTTCAAATAGTTTTAAATGAAAAAAAAAATATTCGTCCAAGTCTTGAAAAATTAAATCTGAAAGACCTGTGTTAAATTTCATGGGGATCGGTTATACTTTAATTTTTTAAACAAAGCAAGAAACCTCCAATTTATATAAAAACTTTAAATTTATTTATAAAAAAAAAAAATAATGAAATAATAAAAATAAAAAAAATATTATAATAAAAATAAAAAAAATATATATTTTTTTTTAAATTATTAAATTAAATACATTAATTTTTTAAACAAAGCAAGAAACTTCAATTTTATACAAAAACTTTAAATTTATTTATAAATATAAAATTAACAAAATAATAAAAATATAATATAATTAAGATATAAAAAAAATATATTTATACTTTACTTTACTTTTTTAAACAAATCCAAATTTATATTTAAATACAAAATTAACAAAATAATAAGAATATAAAAATATGATATAATTAAAATATAAAAAAAAATATATTTATACTTTACTTTACTTTTTTTAAACAATACTTCAATTTTTTAAACAAATTCAAATTTATTTTTCAATATAAAATTAACAAAATATTAAAAATTTAAAAATGTAATATAATTAAAATATAAAAAAAAATATATTTATACTTTACTTTACTTTTTTAAACAATACTTCAATTTTTTAAACAAATTCAAATTTATTTTTAAATATAAAATTAACAAAATATTAAAAATATAAAAATATAATATAATTAAAATATACAAAAAAACAATATATTTATACTTTACTTTACTTTTTTAAACAAAACTTTAATTTTTTAAACAAATTCAAATTTATTTATAAATACATAATTAACAAAACAATAAGAATATGAAAATATAGATAATATAACAAAAACAAAAAAAATATTTTTTTTAATTATTAAATTAAATACTTTAACTTTTTAAACAAAGCAAGAAACTTCAAATTTATTTTTAAATATAAAATTAAAAATAAATAATTATCAAAATAATAAAAAAATATATATATATATTTTTTATTAAACATGAAATTTAATTTTTTTTGCTTTTTAAATTTGAAAGAAAGAAGGAAAATTTAACTTAATTTAAAAATATAAAAAATTAAGAAAAAATTAAAAAAAATAATTACACATTTTAGCACAACGAAAGGATAATAATATCCTGTCATAGTGGCCCCATGACAATTTTATAATTTTTTTATTAATTTCCAATTATTAAATTAATTTTTATCATGAAATATTACAAAATTTCAAAACATCATTTTTTTATAATTTACAAAATTGTAAGTGGAGGTCTCCTCTCAAACACCTTTCTATATTTCTTTCACTCTATTACGAATTCGCTCACTTTCCCTTCCCACGCCGCACAACCACTTCCACACATTTAAGTGCGCTGAGCGGTCATTTTCCGCAATCGCGCACATATTCGCTGATCATGAGCTCGTCGGAGGATTCGAATAATCAGTGTTGTTGCACGAGTCAGCCGCACTTGCAGAGCGAGTCGCGCTATCGCATGCTAGCGAAAAGTTTTAGCTGCGATAGCGACTGTCGGCGCGTCTTGCCCTGCAATTTCGTGCGTCGCAATCGCGCCCTCGCACAAGTCGTCGATGCTGCCGCCGATGCTGGCGACACTTATTGTTCACTTTGCTCCACCAACACTTGGATACCGGCCACGACGGCGACCACAACCACCTTCTCGACAACGGGCACTCAGCGCACTGCAGCCACCTCGAGCAGCTCGACTTCGGGTTGCTGTGGCGGTGGCAGTAGTGGCAAGGCGGCACGTCCCATCTGGGCTATGGATTATTTGCGGTAAGTAATAATGTGGCATGCGGCGTCATACATACAAACATACATACCTGTATCTGCATCAGTCAATCAGCATATCATCATCTGCTCGTAAGCATCGTTTGTTTGCCGTGTATCCTGCTGCAGTTTGCGTTTTTTGCCGTTTCCGTTTCCGATTTTACTTCTAACTACATAAACGTGCTCGTAAACCTAACATATGTAACAGTGGATGCGCTTCTAATTTTTGGGATTGGCGCTCTTTGCGGCCGCTACTCAACACTGACACGGTTACTCTAACAGACTCATACACACACACGCACTTACTCCTACTCTGTTTACATGGACACGAGTTACTTGGTTTTCCGTTATTAAGCATAACTGTTCGTTGTATTTGCATTACTTTGTGGTCGAGTGTATTTTGGTAATAATTATCCAATATGCTAATTGTTTAAGTTCATGTATGTGTGTCTCATACCCGTCATACACGCATACATGCATATATTTGTATGTTAATTATTTTGCTGGCACGTAATTTAGTATGCTGAATGTAATTAACTTTTCTGTGTAAGTATAAAAATATTTTCAAATATCATTACAGTTACCTAAGTGCTCATTTAAATATTCATAAAATTATTGTTACTTTGCAAAATTCACGCAATGTGTCCATAAAGGCTTATTAAGTTGTAGTAATGCCTCAATGTTATATTTGTATTCTATTACAATAACGATATGGTCCGCAAAATTATCGCATTATCTATATACACACATACTTATTTAAATTCAGTTAAGAAAAAGCAAAAAAACAATCACAATTATAAAAGTTCCCATAAAAGAACTTGATTTTGCTGGGTCGGTTTGTATGCGAGCTTTATGCTATAGTCTTCCGTTATATAAAGACTCTGTTCAAATATTATAATAGTATTTTGTGTAATAATCCGTGCCAAAAACACTTAAGAACATGACTCCATCAAATCAGCTCGTCTACTAATTAATTATATACAAGGTGTGTTTCAAACTAAACAGGACTTTTTGAATCTAGCGCCCCCTGGTGGCGCCATCTATGTGTCGACTGGTGCGTCAGAAGAATCTGCTATCTTTATCGGATCTCCAATGACAATTTTATAACATTTCCTGGATTGGAAGTGAAGTTATTGCGTTTTGAGTGTCGGATATTTGTATTATCGGTGCGAAAATGAGCTTCGAACAAAAAGCCAACTTTAAATTTTATTTTTAAATTATTAAAACTTTTACCGAAACGTTTCAATTGATGAAACAAGTTTACAACGATAATTGCCTATCCCGCAGCAGAGTGCACGAGTGGTTTCAACTTTTTCAAATGGTCGTGAGGACATAAATGACGATCAACATGTCGGCTAATCGAAATCCGTGATCATCGGAAATTCCATCGAAACTGTGCGTGAATTCATCAAAAATCAGCCGAAATCATCAATAAAATTCATGGAAATAGATTTAAACATCTCCAAAACATTGATTTATCGCATTTTCAGCGAACATTTGGGCTTACGACAGGTGTGTGCACGGTTTGTTCCGCACAAATTGACTGACGAACAAAAATGGCTCAGAATCCACCATTCGAAGGACGATTTTTGACAAAAATCACATTCTAACTATTCACGACTCCCCGTATTCACCTGATATGGCATCGTGCGACTTCTTCCTTTTCGGAAAAAATAAAAGAAAGCGTTATGCAGACTAGAGCCATTCAAAAGGCTTGTACTGGCGAGAATACCGGCCAACACCCAAAACACTCGTTCGACATGCTTTTGGACCGCGCAAAAAGCTGTTTTGAAGCAGAAGGAGACTGTTTTCAGTAAAATAAATTGATTTTGCCGAAGAAACCTTTTGTTCTTTTTTTTAAGTCCCGTTTACTTTGGAACGCACCTTGTTTTCTTATATTTTTACATTTATTTAAGAAAAAAGTCTGCAATTCTTATATTTTATTTTAATTATTGCCCATCTGAATCTATAATATTACCCCATCTTGTGGTTCGTTCCAAACGAACTGCGTCAAAAATCAGTCAACCAAATTTTGGGTATTCCAGTGACCAGGTGACCTTCTTTTTTTTCAAATGCGTCGGTTTTTTGGCGATTTCGTCCTTCAAACGATCCAATAACGCTATGTAATAGTCACCGTTGATAGTCTTTCCTTTTTCAAGGTAGTCAGTAAATTTCAAAATTCCAAAATTCAATCGCCATAACTTTGCTAGCCGACTGTTGTGTTTTCTATGCTTTAGAGCGGGTTAATTATGTACAGTCCAGTCGAATATCTGTCGAGTTGACTCGGAGTCACATATCGACGCAAAAACTCATTTTTATTACGCTTGAGCATCTCCAAACACAGCTCCAAATCATCAAATCGTCGTGTCTTTTGGCCAAAAATGAGCTGGCGCCCCAGCCACTTTGCACAGAGCTCTCTTATATCCAGATATTCGTGAACGATATGATGTTCACGTTCAGTTGATAACTTTACACTCTCTCCAATTGCGGACAACCCCACTTTACGTTCATCTAAAATTATTTTGCGTATTTTTTAAAGATTTCGTCGGTAACAACCTATTTTGGAAGACCACTATGTTCACCGTCTTCATGGTTGATTTTCCTGATGCAGCAAAGTTTTCCCTTGAGCTGTATTTACTCTCCTAAAAAGCAATATTTTGTCAAGACGCGAAATTTATTTTGATCCCTATCTTGGACGCTAATAAAATTTGATTCATTAGAAATTATATATTTCGAAAACTAATGACCCTATGGCTGTTAAATTTATGCACGGACCTTCTGAAGATTAGGGCTAACTAAAAATCGCATTCCGGGTAACCGTACGTTTGATGACGGTAGACCCATTAATGGTTTCAATCGTTTTTGGAAGAACATAATACAGACGTCATATATTTGACTTTGATCTTGATTTAAGAAAATAACAGATGAGTTCTTAGATTAAGAGGTATTCTAGTCCAGAAGCAAGAATTTCAAGTAATTTTTGAACTTTTACGAAAAAGGCAATTCATATTTTTAATATCCATATTTTTATTAATTTTTTCCTAACATTAAAAGAATAAAGCTATAAATTACAAAAAAAAAAACTCCACTTTTTTTGTTTTTTTTTTTAATTTTTTTGTTTGTTCCAATAAATTGAAATTTCGGGATAAGAATAGTTCCAGCCAAAGACAAGTCTATGAAGAAGACTCTCTAAAAACTTCGAGTATGTAAATCGGTCCAGTAAAACCTGAGAAACAAAGGGCATCATTTTAAGAAAGACGGTTTCGAGAAAAACGCGTTTCAGGTTTCGCTTACATAGTTTGAATTGCCGGTCAGCAATATACCTGTATCTCTTAAAAAGATTTGAACTTTGAAAAAACTTTATGCCCTACAATAACATCTGCCGTGGCTGCGAAATAACACAGAACAAGGAAACAATTTTCTTTCAACAATTCACTTTCTCCGTGAATGCCCAGCCCCAACGCAGATCCGACACAAAACACTTGGAATCCATCAAGCACCAAACCTTGAATGAATGTCTACAAAAAGCATACTGGCCATACATAAGTAGATTCATCGAAACCTCAAAATGGTTTGAAAGAGAAAGTGAAACGTGATAGCAAATATGAAAGGTCTACGAATAGTGCATCAAAATGACATAGCCAGTGCTAATTGAGCCCGAAAGAGAAGAGGGCTGCACTCCTACCTACCTACCTATGTATATTCTTGAATAGTTGAACTTTGAAATAATAAGAAAAAACAAGTTTTCTGACTAATAACTGCTCATCTATCTTGTATTAGGTTCTGATGGTACAATTTTCAAAATTTACATTACGCAATATGTAAGTTAACGTATTCTTCAAGGTGGCAACACCATAAACTTGACTATACACAAGTCTAAGATTGCTTCTGTTGAGACAGCTATACATATGTACATACATATGTTCGTAACTTTCCACTGAACTGAGCCAAGTTTAAGATAGATTTTACAATAGTTGTGTTCTCATAGCAAAAAATTAGCTCATTTAAACTGATTCCTTGAACGATTATACAAAAAAATTTCACTTTTACAAAACAATTTCTTATTTGCCTTAGTATTAAAATAGATCCAGACTTTGCCCGCGATTCGACAAACATATCACTTGAGAGAGTAACTTCGAGGACACACTTTCATTTCGTTTCAACAAACCTAATGTCATAATCATCTTTTATGGACTAGCCGTAACTTCAATCTATGCTTCATTGAAAATGTTAAAATTATATTTCAACTTACTCACATACCAATAATTTACTCAATTAAGAAATAACTGAACTCCATTTTCCATGCCAAAAGTCATATATTACTTAAGGAAAATAATTTAGGTTTCATTTAACTACATATTACTGTGCACCAAAAATAAGGTGACATGGTATTTATTTTGAAAATTCTTTAGTTATTCTTCCAAATCAATTTCATCTCCTTCAACGTAATCCCCTCCCGATGCAATGCACTTATGCCAACGGATTTTCCAATCTTCGAAACACTGTTGTAGTCACTTTCCGGGATGGGCTTCAGTTCCGTCTTCGCTGCGGCTTGAATCTCCTCTATCGTATAAAAACGGTGTTCCCGGAGTGGTATTTTGAGCTTGGTGAACAGCCAGAAGTCGCACGGCGCCTGATCAGGTGAATACGGTGGTTGCGGAGCGATATGGGTTGAGTTTTTGGCGAAATGATCACGAATTACGAGGACAGTATAGGATGGTGCATTATCGTGGTGTAAAAACCAAGAATTGTCTTTCCACAATTCCGGCCTTTTTAGGCGGATAGGATTACGCAAACGACGTATGACGTTCAAATAATATTCCTTGTTGACTGTTTGACCGGTTGGAAGGAATTCATAATGCACAACACCACGATAATCGAAGAAAACAGTCAACATGACCTTGATTTTTGAGCGACTTTGGCGCGATTTTTGTGGACTCGGCTCCCTTTTGGCACAATATTAGCTCGATTGATCGGTTGTTTCGGGGTCGTGAGCATAGATAAAAGTCTCATAACCAGTTATAACGCATTTCATGACACCCTGATAGTCGGACAGCATCGTTTTACACACTTCAACGCGACGCCTTTTTTCCAAAAAATTCAATGTTTTCGGTACCAGTCGAGATTTGACGCGCTTGAGGTCCATAGCATCCTTCAAAATGGTTTGGCTGAGCTTTTTGATATGCCAACTTCATCAGCAAGGTCTCTAATTGTTAGTCGACGGGTTTTCAAGACTACATCTTTGATTTGTTGAACGTGAGCTTCGTCGGTTGAGGTTGATGGTCGCCCTGGACGCTCTTTGTCTTCGACACGTTCACGACCGGCTTGGAACTCACTATACCACTTGTAAAAATTTTTTTTAAACATAGCCTCATCACCAAAGGCTTTCTGCACCATTCTCAACGTATCCGCCGCAGAAAATTAATTCTGTAAATAAAATTCAATGCAAATTCTTTGCTCAACAAATTTCGACATCACAAAAAACGAAAAACTCACTTTTAGCAGCTCACAAAACGACACGTATCTCAAATACTAATGAATATTTTGACATGAAATTTAACATAAATGTGACTGACAGTACTACTAACCTAAAAAAAAATAATTCTCCAAATCCTTCGACGCGCGCAGTTTAAAGTCAAATGTCACCCTATTTTTTGGGCACATTTATTTCTGCATAAAATTATATTAATTACATTATATTAGCTTGTAAGATATATTTATAAAAAAAATCAATTTGATGATCGAAAAATGTAAGTAAATATAATGTCAGCTGTTATTTTTAAATGAAGTAAGATTAGTTCATTTGAATAAAAAATAAATGACTCAATTAAGAACTTAATTGCATGGAATTAAGGTGCACTGTGCCTATAATTTATACAAGGAAAATCGCTCAGCTGTTATCAATATAAACTGATCTCAGAAGTAGTGAGAGGATAAGATTGACTACAAAAATGCCAAAATAACCGAAAATTTGTCCCGAGAGGCGACTGTAAGCTTGCCGTTATTTATGCAGCAAAATACTAAATAATTACGCGCGACATAGAAATAAGTATGTACATGCATATATGGTATGTAAATATATAAAACAATTCAGTCGTAGAAGACTGCGCAGTAGTGATTTCGAAAAATGTTACGTTTAATTACAACAACTATTTGCCTTTGTATGTATTTTTAATATTATATGATATGTGTTAATTTACCGTTCGATGTGGCTAATTGTGTATTAATTTGCTTAAGAAAATTTAAAATTATACTTAATTTAAAACCAAACCAATCCGCATCACACTCCTTTCCGCTCCTTTTAAATGCACTGTTTATTAACGCTTCAGTTACTCGAAAATCAATAAAATATAATATAAATTAAGACAAGTTGCAGTTTGCCGTTAATTACATTGAAAATAAAAAAAAAACGTAGAAAATAGAAAGCACAACTCATGCCATATCCAATATGTGTCGTCTCTTTTCCTATCTATTGCAGCATCGTCAAGGGTTTCCCGCCCGTCTCGCCGTTCATCGGTGTTAGTCCGACGCTTTGTTACTTGCTCAAGGAGAAAAAACCATTGTGCTGTCTGCAGCTGGCACAGGTGAGACATGAAAATCAATAATCACATACATAGCGATAAATGTGTGAATATTGTATATATATACGAATATGTTTATATTTGTAGGTGTGCGAGCACTGCAGCTATCGCAATGCCAAGGAGTATCAATGGCAAAACAAGACGATTATTCTGGCAGCGGATTATGCATCGAATGGCATTTACAACTTTATCATACCGTTACGTGCGCACTTTCGTTCGAAAACGTCATTAAATCCGATTATATTGTTGTTGGAGCGTCGACCGGATGTGGCCTTTCTCGATGCACTCTCCTACTTTCCGCTGGTGAGTGTCACTTTTCACAGCCGCTATGCATTCAGATTGTTGGCGATATTTACAGCTGAGTTGGCAATCAATTGGAAAGTTTTATTGATGAGTTGAATGAAAGCGAAAAATGAAGGAACGAACGGGTTTAATAAAAAGATTTACATTGTAGAGTAAACTTGTTTAAAGTTACGTTTTTCTGCGCACACATAATAATTATTAAATTGATGATGATTAAGTTGAAGTATCGTAAGAGCGATGAGCAGCGAGCTCGAATATTTTATAGGATAAGAACAGCAAAAGATGCCATACTTTCTCACGCTCTTTTGACATTTCTCTCTGGTAGGGTTTGCTATTTCATCACGGAATGATGTACGATCCAACAACTAGTCAAAATTATTAAAATTTACTACCGAAATTCGGAGTCAGTGGCTTCAACCTTAAGAGCTCTATGTCCAATTTACGATGACGCTCATTTCTGGCTGATTGGCTTCGTTAATATGCAAAATATGCGTTTTGTCAGGCAGCAATCCGAAGTAGCACCTGTTGGCAAGAGTAATCCTTCGTTTAATTTCCAGGCTGACATTGTTGGTGGTGTTAATACTGGTTCCTAAATAAACGAAATTATCTACAACTTCAAAGTTATGACTGTCAACAGTGACGTGAGAGCCAAGTCGCGAGTACGACGACTGTTTGTTTGATGACAGGAGATATTTCGTCTTGCCCTCGTTAACTGCCAGACCCATTTGCTTTGCTTCCTTGTCCAGTCTGGAGAAAGAAGAACTAACGGCGCGGGTGTTGAGGCCGATGATATCAATATCATCGACATGCGCCAGCAGTTGTACGCTTTCATAGAAGATGGTACCTTCTCTAATTAGTTCCGCAGCTCGAACTATTTTCTCCAGAAACAGGTTGAAGAAGTCGCACGATAGGGAATCGCCTTGTCTGAAACTTCGTTTGATATCAAACGGCTCGGAGAAGTCCTTCCCGATCCTAACGGAGCTTTTGGTGCTGCTCAACGTCAGTTTACAGAGCCGTATAAGTTTTGCGGGGATACCAAATTCAGACATCGCGGCATAAGGGCAGCTCTTTTTCGTGTGTATCGATTCTCATTTCATGGGTTTGCGTATTCACGCATGGTGAATATGGGGTCGGTTGTTGATTTTCCAGGTCTAATGCCACACTGATAAGGTATAATCAGTTTGTTGACGGTGGGCTTTAATCTTTCACACAATACGCTCGATAGAACCTTATACGCAATGTTGAGGAGGCTATTCCCACGGTAGTTGGCGCAGATTGTGAAATCTCCCTTTTTGTGGATAGCACACTTAAGTTCCAATCGGTGGGCATGCTTTCGGCCGACCATATTTTGCAAAGAAGCTGATGCATGCTCCTTACCAGTTCTTCGCGGCCGTATTTGAATAGCTCGGCCGCCAATCCATTGGCCCCCTGCCGCTTTGTTGTTCTTCAGACGGGTGATTGCTATTCGAACTTCTTCATAGTCGGGTAATGGAACGTTTGCTCCATCGTCATCGATTGGGGAATCGGCTTCGCTTTCTCCTGGTGTTGTGCTTTCAGCAGGCTGGATAAGTGTTTCCTCCATAATTTAAGTATGCTCTGGGCATCGGCGTCTAGAAACCTTCTGTAAGCCGCAGTATTTTTTCGTATAATTTTCGAGCGTTACCCTTGTCGACCGGCTTGTCAAGCTTTTCATACTCACGCATTTCGGCCGCTTTCTTTTTCTTTCTGCAAATGCATTTCGCTTCCCTCTTCAACTGTCGGTATCTATCCCATCCCGCACGTGTTGCGGTCGATCGTAACGTTACGATCTATTCGTAAAAAATCTCACTACGCTTCTTCTCCGGGAATATCGTCCTCCCTCGTATTGCTCGAAGATACGTGCGCGGAAAGGAAGCCGCTAGGAGTAGGTTACTCTATGCAGGGATACAAGTTATCAGGGTTGCAGTCCATGGAAGATTATTGGCTTCACTACGATTTCGTAAAGCAAAATCACAGCTTTCTGTGACAGACCCAACGGCTTCCCAGTAGCTTCTTTAGTTCAGTTCTTCTTTATCAATATAAGGCAATGCCTTCTTCACCCTCTCTTCAAAATAGGCCTTACATAATAGCTTTCTATCAAGGATGAGGTCTAAGTTCTTCAAGTATTAAATCCAGAGCCTGTCAAATAAGGAAGAGATGCATCCGGCTTTTTTAACTCCTTATAAATAAAAACAGTTATTCGTTATTGGTTTTGATGAAATTCTCACCCAGAGCACTACGCAAAGTTTTCAAGTTCTAATATTTAAAACTTGTGAGCGGTACCATAGTTTCACTGCAGCCGAAGTTGACTTTTCTTCATGCTTAAAACATAATTTCCACACATTTGTTCACATAGGTATATTGGATGCTCGGTTCCATCGACTGCTTGGACGATCTGCTGCGTGCCGGCATCACCTTAGCCGAGAGTGTGGTGGTGGTGAACAAGGAACTGTCCAACTCGGCGGAGGAGGATTCGTTGGCCGATTGCAACACCATCGTCGCCGTGCAGACAATGTTCAAGTGAGTATAAAATTCTCTAAAATACACACATATACATATAATAAATGGATATTCTCACCTTCCATTCGCTAGATTCTTTCCGAGCATCAAAAGCATAACCGAACTCTCGCAGAGCTCCAACATGCGTTTCATGCAGTTCCGTGCGCACGACAAATATGCGCTGCACCTGAGTAAAATGGAGAAGGTACGAGTATGAAATGTAAATATTTTTCAAGTTGACAGAAGCTGTTAACATCAGCAAATGATAAGTGATAGAATTATCATGTATACATATGTTTACATACTTTTCCTTTTGAAATTCTTCCAGCGCGAAAAAGAGCGCGGCTCTCATATTTCCTATATGTTTCGTCTGCCCTTCGCTGCCGGCGCCGTTTTCAGCGCTTCCATGCTGGACACGCTGCTTTATCAGGCGTTCGTCAAGGACTATGTAATCACATTTGTGCGTCTGCTGTTGGGCATCGATCAGGCGCCGGGCAGTGGCTTTCTGACATCGGTAAGTAGACAATGTGAAGATAAAGGAAAGCTAATTGACGGGGTAAAAAAATTTCATTCCCAATAATCAAAACTGCTGCGTTAACATATAAGTGCATCGAAGAGAAAATGAGCTTTTTCGTATATGAATACAATTCATCGAAGGTTTAGCAGAAGTTTGGTGGGGAAGTATTTTGTCAGGAACTTTGTCTCAGTAACGGTTTCATGCTGCAGGCAGACCACTGCCACTGTGACTTTTAAACAGATGCTCGTACGCTTATCAGCGAAATAGCGGTAGATCTATTTCCTGCGGTTGCAGCTTATTTGAAAGAGATTAATATTCACTCCGATGATTAGGCAAAGAGTACATTCTTCTGCTTAACCTGGTATCTACGCTTAGGCAATTTTAGCTGAATTAACAACAACGCTCCGGTCGTTCTTCCGTTCGCTGTTTACCTTCAATTTGAGATACCAAGCACTGGCAGGTCCTTGCCTACCTGATCTCTAAAGGGATTTGGAGATCTTTTTCTTTCTCTGTCTCAATAGGCGGGTACTGGATCGAATACCTTCAAACTGGAAAGTTCTCTTTTATTCGGACAACATGACCTAGTCAGTGCAGGCGTTGTATATTGTTTAGCTGAACTATGTCAATGTCACCGTATATCTCGTACAGCTCACCGTACGTATCATAAATCTTCCGCCAAACCTAATCAAATGTTGTGATTTTCAATGGCTTCGCGCCATTTTAGTAGGACGAGAATTATTAGAGACATTCTCAGTTTAGTCCTTGTTCATCGAGGGAGGACTTTACTTTTCAAATGCCTACTCAATTCAAAGTTGGCAAGAGTGATTCTGCGTTTCATTTCTAGACTGATATTATTTTTGGTGTTAACTGGTTCCAAGATAGACGAAATTAGCTACGACTTCTAAGATATGACTGTGAACAGTAAATGTGAAGACTGTTTGTTTAATGACAGTAAAGGCCTTGTTCTCGTTCACAACCAGACCCATACGCTTCGCTTCTCTCTAGTAGTAGAGTGAATTAGTCACATGATAAGCAGCCCCTTATCTGAAACCTCGTTTGGTATCGAACGACTCGAAGAGGTCCTTCTCGATACTGACAGGGCTTTTGGTGTTGCTCAGAAGTCAGTTTACATAGCCTTATCCAGCACTCACAAAATGGAAGACTTCCGTCAAAATAACGGCTCAAAGCTACGCTGTTTTCTTAAGGTTTAATACTTGAGATCTGAGTTACGGTTAGCATGGTTTACCAATAGCACTTACGTGATTCCAAGATCTTTCCGGCCAAGTTCGCAAAAGATATTTTTAACTAGTTGATCTCAGCAAACTTCATCTTATCCTAGTTTTGTTGAGAGAAACTTCATATTTTGAAAAACTAAGTGCGAAATATCTTGGGATTCATACATCCCGTTATCCGAACAAGTAGTACATAGTTAATGTAAGCTCGAAGCACTTAGTCGATATTTATTATTTTAAGGATATATGAAGATCCATTTTTTGGAGATTTCTGGTATTACAAAGTAACCAATTTAGAAATGTCTGAGTGAAAGCTCTGGTGGATTTACTTTAAAAAAATTTATTTTTATTTTGACACAGATGCGGATCACAAAAGACGACATGTGGATACGCACCTATGGTCGTTTGTATCAGAAACTCTGCTCGACGACTTGCGAAATACCAATCGGCATTTATCGTACTCAGGACACATCGAATACGGAAGCGTCACATGTGAGTAATTCACCTGTAGAGAAGTGGGGACCGTTTTCCGCTTTCGGAAAGCACTGTGTGCGCTTGCGACCATCGGTGAGTCCATAACGAAGCAACAGCAAAGAATAATATAAATCTAAAAATGTCAAAATTTTAAAAATTCAAAGTGACTTTAATTAACAAATACTACTTATAACTATTACTTACTACTTGCTTAATTACAACATAATAACTTGAATGAGTAATGATGAGCACCCTTTAAATACTACTAACATACATACATACATACATTCTTACATACAACCAATAGCATTAAAAGACTATCCATATAGAGATAATTTTTGTTTCGAAAACTGTAGATCTGTATGGATACCGTTTTTGTATACCTCCATAGCCTCTCACCAAAACATAATCTTAAAATAGTACCAAAAAAGATATTCTATACAACTTAAGATTAGTAAAGTTACCTTTTTAGAATAGGTCTTTGCGATAGATGTTGTGAAGAATTCATAGTTACTGAGAGTATCGCCTTTCTGGTTCTTGAGTAGATAATTAAAATAGTTTCTACGTTAAATGTTGCGTAAGCTTTTGGTGAAATGTCCAAAAGCTGGACCCTTTTGATTATAGGAAACACTTCCTTAAGAAATAGTCGCGAAGGTATAATGAAAAAAGCTATTTTTGGGATGGAAGTATTAATATTGATAAGTCATATTTAATCCAAAATGTTCCAGGAACTGCCTCTTGATTGATTCCAAACTGATACTAAAGTATCAATACGCTTTTTGACAGATATTATATCGGGAATTATTGTAAAAGTAAATACGTTGAATCCGTTTGTGCGGCACTTTTAACTGACAGCTTTTCCACGGAACCATCTAATTAAGTATTACCTCATGGAAGTGATAAGACATTTAAGTCCCCTCTAGCTCACGGTCTGATGGACGCCTCATCAAATCTCAGTTTTGTCATGATTGAGGCCTGGCGCTTCGCTGACAGCTGGACATAGTATCGCAGTGAACTAACACATAAATGTCATCAAATTTTCCACCGAGAGTAGTTTTGAGTTTTCCCTTGTACCTATAAAAGAATGAATGCTCAGAGTTTTCAAAGCACACTGAACACGTCGGGCAATTCGGACTAATGTCGTGCAGAAACCGGAACAGATAGCTTCTTAAAGCACCCATGTCCACTTAGTATTTGATTTAGGTGGAAAACCAGGTCCCCATGCCGTCTGTCGACCAAGAATGGATGTCTAGTATTAGTCTGTGGATCCACCGTATTTTGAGTAAGGCTTACCATCGCTGCCACCATATTGTTAAGCTTTTGACTCTCTCTTCTTTTTTGTCTTCTATACTCGTATATGGCTCTGATAATTTTTATACTCGCTCGCATCATACTGGCTATTACTTCAGTAGCGTCACTTGATATTGTTTGAGGGTTTTTTTCGCTTTGACATGTGGTTTCCATAAACATAAGGGTTTGCGCTTGATCAAATGACCACCGCAGCTGCCTCGAATAAATTCCTACTGATAGGCAAAATTTTTGGGTCACTCTTTACGGCTATAGTGACCGTATGTCAGTAATAACGCGCCGAATATACAAGTATACTTTCAAGACGTCAATCGTCTCTAATTCACATAATCACACAAAAAATGGTTCAGCAGTGCTAAATGCTATGATTTTGGAGGCCATACCATAGGCCCCCGACGGGAGATAATGTGCTTACCGAAAGCCTCCTTTAATAAATTGGCTGCTTCGTTGGCTGTATTGCATGGAGCGCCGCGTTGTTGGAACCTAAGGTCGTCCACATCAGCGTTCTTCAATTCAGACACGAAAAATTCATAAATCATGGCTTTATGGTCTTCCCATACCCAGAATTACCGCCGATTTAATTTTTTGAAGAAATATGACCCAATGATTCCCTCTACTCGTACCATAGAACACACCAAACAGTGACTTTCAGAGGATGTAACGGCGCATCAGCAATGGCTCGCGACCATCTTGTTCGTCAGTCACGCCATTCTGGCCTAATTTTCATTCATTCTTCTGTTTTCGCTGGTTTGCCACTCTTTTCTTCTCAGCTCTTTCACGCTTTCACACTATCCCACACCAATTTCGATTTGGTGATAAACCGCACTATGTTATCCAGTCTCACTCGTTCCGTTGTCAATTTCTCTAGATTGGCTTTCTCCTTTTCATAGCGCCGGCAGAGAATGCAGCGCGCTTCTTTGCCTCTCATCCTTCCGCTCTTCCACCGTTAATCGCCTGCTCAGTCTTGTAGACCTGTCATACATATACCCCTTTGAGCACTTCCGTGTAATTTTGATATCACACCGTGAAGACCTCTCATGGTGTTGTTGTTAGACCGCTGGGGTGGGCGCATTGCCTCAAACAGCTTTCTAATCGCTTACTTATATACATACATAATCATACACTATCTCGGGAAACACGGACAGACCGGCCAGGGGCAACGTAGGCCCCCCATTCTGCATCCAATGCACTCTGCTTGACCAGGACCCGAAGGGCACGCCACAGCGGACACATCAGTAAGTGGGTCTACCGATTGTGAAATATTAAAATGTGGTAACAGCTGTCAAAACGACCAACTGCGAAGAACGTATTGATTCACTGAAAGCTTACTTTGATGTCGAGTTAAGCTATTGTTGCAAGAGGAAATCCTACTTAAAAAAAAATATTGTACTGCATATTCTTATCTAAGTGTGTATTCATGCTTAAAAAAGTGTAACCTCAACACATTTAATATCCTGAAAGTTAACTAAGTAGATTCAAAAGCTAAGACAAAGTGCAAACACTTTACTGGCGCGTGGAAAAAATAGAGATCCACTGAAGTGACTACCTAGCGTTATATCGCTCTTGTTATAATTCTTTCCCTCTCCCTCTCTCTCTCTCTCTCTCTATCTCACTCTCTCCACAATTACATGCGATAAACATCTGTTGAAATCTAACTCGAGGTAGAAACATGACTTGCCCGAATAATGAAGTGCTTTAAGAGTAAACTATTAGTTATTAGTTACCTGCGTAACAAATACTTGCAATAGGAAACAAAAACCTGCACACCAACAAAAATTATTTCTTAATTGCATTTTGCCTTAGTTTTACTAAATATATTTTTTACATTTTTTTTAAATATTTTAAAATAGTTTAAATAGTTTCTTTTCCATAATATTTGATTGATTTGAATAATTTTTTTAACTCTAACAAAACTCCAAAAAGCATTTAATGTAACACGAAGCAAAGCCAGCAAAAACGCCAACTAAAATACTTTTTGCTTGAATTTTCTCGTAGTTTATATACATATATATTCATATGGCTGTAACTTATTTTCGAAAAAAAAAAATAATAATTAACAAAATAACTCCGCTGTGCTGCGCTAACTCAATGATCCTTGTGACTTAAGCCAGACTTACAAACTTTTCCTAACTTTACTAATTCGCCACTTTTAACTACTTTCCATTACATATTTTTGAATACTTTCAATTACTTGGAAATATTTATAATGTTTTTGTATGAGACTTTGAGATTTTTATATTTAGCGGTATGGTTTGATAAATATATTTATATATACATATATATATATTCCATATATGAATAACAATTAGCTGACTTTTATCGAAAATATATATTAACATATGTATATACAAGACTGCATTTTTCTATAAGAAATGTATAAATATATTTAAAAAGAAATTCCTCAAATGCTTTTTTGAAAAAAAAACTAGCAACCGAAACTGTTGCAATGTGACTGATATTATGTTTTTTAATTTCTAAAAATGAATTCATAATATATATTACATTTTTTAATTTCAAAGTTGTTGCTATTTCTGTTCTACTACGAAAATTTATTTTGAAAATTTAGTGATTAAAATTTTTTGTTTCGAAAATCTCTAAGATTTTTATATTTCTACTCAATCTTAATTTTTTCTTAACAATTTTATCCATATCTGATTACATTTTTTCGAAACTCGATATTTTTTTCGATATTTTGTTAATTAACCATTTTGAATAAAATGTTATAAAAAACTTATACCAAAATTTTCAAATTTCTTAATAATTTTGTTTACAATTAGATATATATATATATATATATTTTTTTAATTCGAAATTTTTCCCAAAAACACTCACAACTGTATAAATTTTTTTCGTGAATTGAATTTTTTCGAAAAATTTATTCATTGTAAATTTTTGTTTCAAAATTCTGTAATATATTTTTAATTTTCTTCAAGATTTTCATTTTTTTTTCTTTAGTTTTGGCATCAAGCGATTGAATATTTTCGAAATTCGAGTTTTTCCAAAATTTTACTAATTAAATTGTTTCAAACCGAAGTAATTCTTCTCCTTTTTCTCCTAAATTTTAATTGTTTTAACAATATTGCTCACAAGTGAATATTTTTTTTTTCGAAATTTCCTACAACTGTTTGAATTCTTTTTTCGAAAATTTTATAAATTGTAAATTTTTATATCGAAATTCTGTAATATATTTGTTCAAAATTTGCACTTTTTTCACTCTTCACAAGTGGTTGAATTTGTTGTCGAACTTCGAAATTTGAATTTTTTTCGGAAATTTTATTAATTTTTAATTTTTATATCAAAATTCTGTAATATATTTTTAATTTTCTCCAAGATTTCCACTTTTTATTTTCTTCAACATCTTCTTCGAAATTCGTAAGAATTAAAAATTCGTATTTCTAAATGCAGTAACATTTTTTTTAATTTCTCCCTAAATTTTAAATATATTTTTTTTAAATTGACTAAGAGAAAAATTTTTTTTTTGAAGTTCGAAACTTTTTCGAAGTATTGCTAGGCAGAAATTTTTCTTTCAAAATTCTTTAATAAATTTTAAATTTTGAGCAGTTTTTTGTTCTTAATTTTATCAACAAAGGGATGAATTTTTTCCGAAATGCGATTTTTTTCGAAATTTTGCTAACTACAAATGTTTGCTACAAAACGGTGTAATATATTTTTCATTTTCCCTTAAATTTTCATTTTCCTTTAAAAATTTTGCGCAAAAGTAGTTGAATATCATCTGCGAAGTTTGAAATCTTATTAACTAATAATCTAAATTTAAATTAATTTTTTTAACTGGTTTCATTTAGTTCGAAGCTCGAATTTTTTCGCAGTATTAAAAACTAACAATTTTTATTTCAAAATTTTGTAATTTGATTTTCTTCTAAATTTTATCTAAATTTCAAACTTTTTCTAACAATTTTGTCCGCATTTGTTTCTTTCGACATTCGAACTTTTTTGCAAAATTTTATTATTTGTTTATTTTTATTTCAAAACTTTGCAATATATTTTTAATATTTGTAAAGTATGCATATTTTTTCGAATATTAACCTAAACTGATGATTTTTTTCCTAAATTCTAAATTTTATTGAATAAACGTCATTTTTATATCGAAATACTTTCAAATACCTTTAATTTTCTTGTAAATTTTATTTTATTTTTTGACAAGTTTGCCGAGCACTAGTTGAATTTTTTTCGAAGTTTGAAATTTTTTCGAAATATTATTATTCAAAATTCTATTCCAAAATTCTGCAATATAATCTTAATATTCTTTTTAAGCTGCCGTTCCTTATTCAATAATTTTTTCCACAAATTAAATTTGTTTTCGAATTTTTTTTTGAAGTGTTATTGATTTGTAATTTTTATTTCAAAGTTCCATTGTATATTTTTGTTTCTAAGTTGTATGTTTGAAATTTGTTTTTACAATTTCTGCCTCAACTGATTGATTTTTTCGAAGTTCGAAATTTATTATTAATTAAAGTTTTTTTCAAATTCTTTAATAAATTCTTAATTTGTTTTTAAGTTCTAATTCCTGTTTAACAATTTCGAATACAACGGGTTAAATTTTTTTCAAAACTCGAAACTTTTTTCGAAATTCGAATTTTTTTATTTCAAAAATTTATAGACGCATAATTTAAATTTTACATTTTGAAAATTGTTATTGCAATTTTTCCCACAACTTGTTGAATTTTTTTCGAAATTCGAATTATTTTTCACAATTTTTTTAACTAGAATCCTTGATTTTAAAAATCTGTAATATATTTTTAAATTTTCAATTCGTTAATCCACAACTGGTAAAATTTTTGTTCGAAATTCGAATTATTTCACACTCTTTTAAATTAGAATTCTTGATTTTGGAAGTCTGTAATATATTTTTAAATTTGCTCTGAATTTTCAATTCTTTAGTCCACAACTGGTAAAATTTTTGTCGGTATTCGAATTTTGTTTTTAAGTTTTTTTATTCAAAATATTTTATTTCAAAATTCTGCAATATGTTTTTCTAAATTTTAAATTTATTTTAACAATTGTTTCCACAACTGTTCGAAATTAGTTTTCAAAAATTTTATTTGATTTGCAAAATTTTGCGCAGCATTCTAAAAGCACGCTTCTGGCGTTTCTTACACACACATAAACTATTTCTACTTACTATTTTAGTACATAAATACATATGTACATATGTACGAATTACTTTACATACATATGTAATATATAGACATATTTATATTGCATCTCGCCTTAAACTTGCCGAATACCATTCGCAACACATAAAACAACACAAGCAAGGAAAAACGGTGATGGGAAAACAAATGTTTATGATTTGTTTTTTTTTTTTTTCTTTAATTAAAAATATGAATTAATTGGCTTTCATATTCTTAAAAACAAATCACAATAAAATATTTAATGTAAAAATTACAAAATAACATTCAAAAAAAAGTTCAAAAAAAATATAAGAAAAATTTTTAAAATTAAACAATATATTAAAAAAAGTTGATTAGCACATCAACTTATAAAGCGAGCGAGGTTTTGAAAATACTTAAAACAACAAACGATATTGTAAAATAAAATAAATTCTTTAATTAAAAATGTATATTGGACTTGACCCGAAACTTGCGCACACGCACGCAGTGAGTCTCTCTTTCTCTCTCTTTCTTTGTTTTACCAAATGCCATTGTGTATTTTGTAAATAATTTAAAGTTATATTTACAAAAAATAAAACAACAATATTTACGCTTCTGTTAATTAGTTGTGTTCAATATGGAGTTAACGAATTGTTGGAGAGAAAATTAAAAAAAACAAAAAATATTGAAATAGAAAAGCTTTGCATGCACCAAATGTTTAGTACCGTTTTAAATGCATGGCCAACCGCAGCATGTTTCACTTGCTTATATGATTTTTATAAATTTCTTTTTTTAAAATTAATTATTTAAAATATTTTTAAGTTTTTTTTAATTTTTTAAATTTTTTTTAATTATTTAATAATTTTTTCTATAATTTTTTAAGCATTTTTTACATTAATTTTATGTTTTGTTCGAATTTCAAGTAAAATTCTAATATTTTTAAAATTTTTCTATGAAAGTACCATCGTGTATATACTTTTTTTTTTGATTTATAAATACCTTCAAGTTATTTTTTAATAATTTTTTGGTCCTCTAACACCAACCACATTTTAAAAATTAAATAATTTTTAACATATATTCAAAAAATAACTTATAAGTATTTTTTAAATTTTTATTTTTAAAATTTATTTTATAAATTGGCGTAGTTAGAATTGCTTTTTAGATCAAACTCAAAAACAAAGAATGTCCTTACTGTAATACAATGTAGTTATTATTTAAATTAGACGTTGCCTGGTAGAAGAAAGTTACTTAGTTGAACATACATACATACATAGTGATTCATCAGACGATTCAACAAACATTCCACATCGCCTACATTTAATATAGAATATATAATTCAATTCAATCATTACTACAGGTATATTGTTCTAAGAAACAAACTCGAAACAAAGAATACAATATTAAAATTGTTTGTGTATATCATTGCATCACATTCCACATTCCACTTTATGTCGATCATTCACATACAGTACGTCTCATCATATGATTCCATTCCAACTGATTCCACTTCATTGTTCTGTATTACAATCTCCTACCTTAAATCATTTCATTTTTCATTCCATTATAATCATCTTTCTTCCTCTTCGGCGTTCTTGTAAAATCAGTTTTCAAACTCTGTTCTTCCATTTTACTCTTTCTATTTATTTTCCTCTTTTTTTATTTATTCAATTTGGCAATATTATAGTATATACATATGTGGCGTTCTATATCAGTTCTCCCCTTTGTGGCACGATTTTAGCTCCATTCCCTTTTTCTCCTTATGGTATCACTCCTCCTTACTGTGTCATTCCTTTTTCATACTATCCCCTCCATTCCATTCCAACCGTTTCTCTTCCACTGAATTTTTAACTCGAACCGTTGTTTCCTCATTTATTCCTCCAACATTTCAAGAGAATGTTCACAATATATTACTCTGCTCTGTTTCCAATACCATGTCTGTTTCCCTCAAATGCCATCCATGTTACTTACTGTCATCATATATACATATATCTATGTTTATCATACTCCGAAGAGGGCATAGTAAGATTGCCACGACTCCAAAGAAAGCATCGGAGATTCTATAAAGAAAATAACGGGTGATCTATTTCGAGGTTTCCTACTTTTTTAAAAAATTAAAAATTCGAAAGAATATTATTTGGCATTTATTTTTGGAAGATTATCTCTTTCAAATGATCGTCGCGGAATGGTCTATCTGTTGAGCCCTATTTTCGATCATCTTTTTGAAACCAAATGCCGCCGAGACCACTTTAGTCGATTCCGTTCTCACCGACATCATTTTTGAAGAAATGTGGACCGATGATTCCACCGACCCTAAAACCATATTTAGTCGTTATGTTTTTCAATGAAATGACTGCCTTTAAATATCTTCCGATTGCTCTTCGTCCCAAATGCAGCAATTTTGCTTGTTCACATACCGAATGAGCGAAAAATGTGCCCCATCGCTGTATAAATTTTTGGCTCTAAAACATCGGATCTTCTTGGAACTTTTCCAGAGCCCATAAAGCAAAGTGATGTCGCTTACGAAGAAAGAGCGGATTCAGTTCTTGCACAAACACTATTTTATACGCTTTCAGTTTAAGATCTGGACGTAAAATTTGCCAAGTCGTTCCATACGTCAATCCGAGTTACTGCGAGCGGCGCCGAATGAACTCTCCACGGTCTTCACGTACATCCTCAGCCTCGACTATTTACAGAAGTACATCTACTGGGATCACCCGTTAATACCTAAGCCTTCGAAATATCAATCTGAAAATTTGGATATGTCCTTAAACTTCCAAGCCACTGCTCTTCTGGCGGAACAGATAATATATGTAGGTCAATTATAGCATAGCTGACATAAAAACTATCCTAAGTAACTAAGTAAAAACTAAATAACTAAAAATCATTGAATGGAAAACACTTTTATTTGAAAAGGGATCTTTGCGAAATACCGCAAAATATCCGAAGAAATTTTTCAGTTCGGCTTACCATTGCCTATAGCTGCTATACAATCTTTCAGTCTTAGTTTATAATTTCCTTCCATACTGTTCCAAGGGACTCTTATTCATTTGATATATAGCTCATCCATTCCATATTTCGAC
>CM050323.1:16144742-16289742 GCA_027475135.1 Bactrocera correcta
ATCTGAAAAATTTCTTCAGAGATTACACTGTTGTCTCAGAAAAAATTTTTGTAAAAATTTTGTGGAAATATTTTTTCAAATAAAATAGTTTTCCACATAAAAACTTGATTATCATCGAATTTCGCTCATTATCAAAGTGTAATATAAAGGTATGAATATAATTTTATGCACCAAATTCATTGAAATTAGTTCATTACTTCATGAGATACGCAATTTCGCCCAAAAGTGAGTGTGATTTTCCCAATTTATATACCGATTCTCGTGAAATTCTGTCGTACCATGTTTGCATCTAAATTTAATGACATTGAGAGATCTATGTTTGTTAATACCGGTCCGAATTTCCTTAGCAATTTGTTCTCAAAAATTCATGGAAATATACGGGTATGTTTAATTTAGCGTGAATTTTTTCCGCTTATACAAATCAGGCGATTAGTTTAAATATTTATTTTCCCATATATGAATGCCTAAACATATTTGATTGTTCACTTACATATTCATTTTATATATACTTATTAAATAATTCGTGTATTCATCCATTATTAATGCTTGCATTCGCTTAATTTCCTCTAGTTACATACAATTAGCGATTTTAACAATTACGAGTATTAGAATTGTTGTTGTGCACACCAGCTGACCATCATCAATCTATTTAAGTGGATTTTAAATAAATCGCTATTAATTTTATCGAGGTGTAATATTTGAATCAAGATTTTTTAATTATGACTAAATGTTAGGGGCACCAGGTGGTATGAGTAACGCCAGTTTAATGTCTGCATATGCATGATAAACAAACAACAAATGCTTAGCTTTTAATATTATTAATTTATAATATTAGAAATTAGAATTCCTCTCAGAATCGCAGTTACATTCCATTAAAATTCGTTGCATGTGCTGATAATCTTCTTCTTTAGAGAGTAGACAACGCTTACGCGGTTACAGCGGACTATTATATTGGTTCTATATTAACCCTAGTAAAGGGCTTAACTGGAGTCAACTTGAAGCTCCAAAAATATATTTTGACATTGATCGTATCGCGGAATACTGTGGCGCATCTTCCTCTTGAAACTATTGAAGTCTAATATTTTTTTTTTTTTCAAAAACCAGAAGAAAGTTAACATCAACCGGAAGTTCGAAAATCGTTATATTAAGTATATAGATTGAACCCATTTTTGACACAAAACCATACTATTATCATGAAAGATTTCTCTCTGAATTCTAACTAAACATATATTCCATACATTGACCGATACTTACTGCCAAAAGTCAAAGCCCGCATGTTGGTTAGTTCAGAGCTTGAACAGTTTTGCTTGGATTTAAATAGTTTATGGTGATAAAGTGGCATACTTTAAAATCACGATTCGATGCCAAGTTTTATCTCGTTATTATCGAAACAATCAAATGGAATTTAAAATTTTGTTATATGGGATATAGGCGTGGTTGTTGTCCGATTTCGCCTATTTTCTGTCTGTGATATAAGAATATTAAAATAGTGTCTTGCATTGAATTTGGTTAATATCGGTAGATCAGGTCCCGAGATATGTAATTTCACTTAAAAGCGAGCGACGCCACACTCATCGTCAAATTTCCACACCGGCTCTCATAAAGCCTTCTCACACTATCTCGAAAATAAAATTTAACGAATTATTTATTGAATTATTGAAATTTTGGTAGTTTATAACAGTACTGTTAAACTTATTAGAGGGCAGGGCTAAACCCACTTTTTCACTTTTTTCCACCACAGATGTCTCTTGCTACAGCCTTTGCACAGTCTTGTATCTTAGCTTAGTCCTTGGTTATGGCACTTTATAAGTTTTCGACTAATGCCGATTTGGGGGCGTGGCCGTGGTTCGATTACGCCCATCTACGAAACCTTTTGTACTTAGAAATCTGCATACCAAATTTTATCAAGATACCTCAAATTTTACTAAATTTACGGACGGACAGACAGACATTCACCCGGATTTCAACTTTTCTCGTCATCCTGATAATTTATATTTTTACATATATAACTCTTTATCTATCTATAGATTATTTAAGTTTCTTAATATTAGATATTGGCTTTTCAATTTTATTACTGCGGAAAGGAAACTAAAATTAAGGAGGAATTCTACTCTAGAATTTTGAAAAATTCGATTTTTTTTCACATCTTTAAAGTTTAGACTTTCAAAAATATAACCTTGGAAGGATTTTTCAAAATTCGACTTATTTTCGGAGATACAGCCGATTTTGTGAGGTGGCGTCCGCGTTCACTAAAATTGTCTCCTAAACTTTAAACGCGTTTTTCTCGAAACTACTTTTTTTAACACGGTACCGGCATTATCTCAAGTTCTATACAACCGATTTACTTGAAATTTTGTGTGAACATTCTTTATATAATCCTTTAGCGTTCCTACCAGCATCGTGTCAAAATTTTTGTTTTGAATATTTACAAAAATTCAGGAATTTCAAAAAAAAAAAGCGTAAAAAATGATTTTTATTTTCAGGCAGTCGCCATTTTTCAAAAAAAAAAAAAAAAAAAAAAATTTTGTGTTCCCGGACTATAACAGCATCCTTACTGATTAAGAATTTCTTTTGATTTTTTTTTTCAGAACACCAGGTGGGTCAGGATCAATGTCACCAGGATGCGCCATTTTGTTTTACACCTGTCTCTCCCCCCTCTAATTATTTTAATTTTTAATATTTCTTTTTTTTAGTTTTTTTTCTGTATTCTCAAGATATCAATAAAATCTTCACAAAAAAATGGATGGTAAAAATATTTTTTTTTTTTTTTTTTTTTTAAATAGAATTCAAAAAACTGCCCAAAATTTGATTTCTAGAGTAGAATAACCCCTTAACAATTCGATCGAAGTTCTTGTCGATTTCGAGTTACTCTGAAGTTTCAATGGCGGACCGACTTCAACTATTGTGTCAACTACATATAATTAGTGAATAATGGAGGTGCTTGTAAAGTAATGGAATCAAGCTCAAGCTTGAAGTTATCGTTTATTAATCTTCATGTCAATTGGCATTCTGATTCTGAGCCATATATTCTCTGCAAGACAGCTATATTTTGGTAGAACGCATTTCACGATGTTAGAAACAGAGCCTTGGTCTTGTTTATTCCTCTAAGTAGACTCTTCACGAATACTTAATTGACTTTCATTAAATTTTATCCGCAAAAACAGCGCACCATTTAAAGCATTTTTAAGTGTTTTTGAAGTAGCCTGCGCTTCCAACTATCACTACTGAATACTTCACTTGGAAAGTTTGTAGACAAATGCAAGGAAATGCAAAATTAAACTGCTTCAGGATTATTCGTTACAATTATTCTAGAAATTTTAAATGAAAATCACTTTAACTTACTTTTGCGAATGCACTGGATCACCTGTGGGGGTTCTACAAGTGTATGTGGCTTGAAACCTTCTGTCAGTTGCTGCATCTTTTCGTAGAATTTTCTAGTATTACCCCTGTCAGCCAGCTTGTCAAGATTTTCGTACTCACTAATTTCGGCTTCTCTATTTTATTGTCAGAAAAGAGCGAGACACTTTCCTTTTCAACTGTCAGTATCTATCGCTTCTAACAAGGTAGGCAGTCTGTTTTCTCTCCGCTGTGGCATGGTGGTCCTTATCGTACCAACTGTTCTTTTTCTTATTCCGCAGCGCTTAGCTTGTTTAAAAATGATATGCTTTTCTATTAAGTTCATAAAAATTTGGTCTTAAGATGAATGCTTATAATTATAATTGAGTTAAGAAACCAGAGTCTAAAATATGTCAACTGCTTATTTAAAAATACACCAACATGATCTCTGTAAATCTTAAAATATCTGCATTAACGGAATTCTTTGCACCATGCATTTGTGAAGACATCACCTGGAAATGGTATGATATGCTATTCAAATAAAAGGGGACTTATTTTATAGGGGAAAGAAAAAAGTTTAGAGGAATGGGAAACGAATAGTTAGAAAGAACTATATTTTTATATTTTCTTCAATTTCCTGCAACCAAACATTTAAGGAATTCTGATTAGGAAATACTCAAAAATGGCAGCGGGTTATATTAACTTTCGCATGAAGTTTGCGACGCCTAGAAAGAATTGTCGGATATCCTTTAAAATATACCCTATAAATATTATATTTATAAATGATCATCAAGATTAGCTCGATTAATCTTTTTCGGCTGGCTTTCCATCTATATATAAGCGAATTGCTCCCTCAGCTCAGACTTGGTAATTATAGCTTATAGCCATGCAAACTGAAAAATAAAGAAACTCTATAAGTCTCTCATTATGTCCATCCTGCTATATGGTGCAGAGGCTTGGACGATGACAACAACGGATGAGTCGACATTGCGAGTTTTCGAGAGACAAGTTCTTCGAAAGATTTACGGTCTTTTGCGCGTTGGCCGCGGCGAATATCGCATTCGATGGAACGATGAGCTCTATGAGATATACGATGACGTAGTTCAGCGAATTAAAAGACAGCGGCTATGCTGGCTATGTCATGTTGCCCGAATGGACGAAAAAACTGGAGCTCTGAAAGTATACGACGCAGTATCCGCCGGGGGAAGCAGAGGAAGAGGAAGACTTTTACTTCATTGGAAGAACCAAGTGGAGAATTACCTGGTTTCGCTTGAAATCTACAATTAGCGCTACCTTGAGAAAAGGAAAAACAACTGGCGCGCGGTTGTTAACTCGGCTGTAACCGTGTAAACGGTGTCTACGCCAGTAAGGAAGAAAAAGAAGACTTTTTGGAATAGTTGAGTTACTTCGCTGAAATACTTGTAGTATAAATAACTATAACCGTTTTCTCTTTTCAAGCGCAATACTGTGGAGACAAAAGGAATATCTACTGATTATATACATACACGTATGTAGCTATATTTAGCTATAGTCATAAATAAATATATAAATTAATCTGAAATAACAGTCTCTAAGTTGGCTGATGTTAAGGCGAATTTCCTGATATTTGTCTTTTGACTTTGATTATTTGCGTGAGCGCTGAGCGATATTACCGTGCATGGCAACAAAAAGCTTAGAAATATAAACAAAAAGAACGTTGGCCCGGGTAAGAAGCTCAAAAGAAGCTAAAAATGCGCTGAGAGGGCTAAAAGACAAAAAAAGGCAAATATCTTTTTTGAGCTATTTACATGCAGATAAACATAGCTAAGGCAGCAATAGCTGTTTGAATTTATGTATACATACATGCATACATATATACAGATATCTACACTTACTTGTATGTGAAAAGTTTGTTAGCAGTCTAATAAAGCAGTGACACGAACATTCTGAAACGATAAAACTTGCAAAGATTTTTTCATCCATAAGTTTTTAGTTGTTGTTTTTATGCTTTTTGTTTGGAGTACACAAGCATGAAGGCATATAGTCTGGCAACACTGCGCCATCATGCATGTGACACAGCCATACGTTTGAGTGTAAATTAACCAGTTTACTTTCATACTTCCATAGAGTTTCCAGTTTACTTTCATACTTCTTCCAATTCTTATTCTGAACAAAATTCTTTGCTATCTGTTGAAAACATGTTTGTTCTTGTTTTCCTCAGCATATTTTTTACACAGTCATGCTTGGCAGGCATTCTTGCCTGCGCCGCCGTAAGTTTCAGTCGGAATAGCTGTCATGATGCCTAATTAAGTCACTCTAATGCACACATGGGCGCACAGCGTATCCTCAGAGGCGCGCACACTCATACATACGCACATTATACACTTATGTGCGCTTACACTCACTGAAATCTTTGCGTAAATTGACTTTCATTGCTGAGCTTGTGGGTGTGTTTGGCATTCTTGGCATACTCTGTGACAGCCACCAGTTAGCCAACGAGTCTTAACTGTTCCTCTCCGTTTAGTTAACGTGTATGCATATGTGTATGTGTTCACGTGCGTCAAGTAATTGCATGTTGCTACATTTTACTTTATTGTTTTTGTGCATTTCCGTATTTTTTCATTGGCTCCTGATTTCGTTTGTCTTAACATTTGCGCTCTTCATTCATTTCGCTTGATTATTGTCACCACAAAGAGCAAGCAAACTAATATATACATAACTGCCCATATTATGTAGAGTAAAAACTGTTTTCTGGTTGTCATGTATTCGTCAAGTCACATATAAATTTCATTTGTAATTGTCATTGTTGTACGGATTACTTCCTATGATATATTTGTAAGCGCTTTGCTCGCTTGGCTCCCAAAGGGACTAACATTTATTTGCACAAAAATCCCGTAATTAGTTTGAATTAGTGAGAATTATTTAGTAAGCTTTGTGATTTGCATGAAAAGCATAGTGTTTCCGGGTTGTGTGGTATAAAGCCCACGGTGTGGGTGCAGGTTACGTATACGCCCGGTGCGTCGCTCGTTAATTGAAGCCATGTGGAAACTTTAAATAGCTAAAATAATACATTATAACTTAATGAAGCACATACACATATGTGCTTAAAAGACATGTAATACCTGGTACACAGTTCTGGCTTTATGAAAACTGTTCATTGGAAAAATTTTTTTTTTTTTGTTTGTTTATATTTAATACTTATTTATAATTATAAACACAGATTAACACAAAAGCCTTTCGACCGAGTCCACAATACTACTACAATATCTAATACTTTCTTCGCCAAGGTCAAAATCGGAACTCTCTATATCTTATTCACATCACCAAAGAGTACTTATTTTCAGAACAAAGACTCAGTCTCGACATCCCCATATACTTACAGCGGCGTAATGACATGAACCAATGTTTCTCCCCACCTTCTTCAACATATAATGAGCTTGTACTACTATGGACAAAAAGTAATAAGATTTTTAAAATATAAATGTCCCGCGAAAATCGATTCGTCGATGTTTTTTTCTAGTGTCAGTGACATCCATGCCAAATGTCTCGACAAAGTAATCATTCGTGTTTACTGTACGTTTGGCTTTCTGAAGTACATAAAGTGCATTCGACAATTTTTACGCTGAGTGAAATTATTCAATAAAGAAGTTCCATTAATTTTTGTGTGCAGAATACAAAATTCTGGTGCAAAATGTTCAGAATGTTAGGAAAAGCCGTAGATAATAATTTTTTGTCGCGAGCAAGTGTTTTTGATTGGTACAGATTATTCAAAGTGGGTATTACTGAAGAATCCCCACCAAACCAGTACAGCAGTTGGATGGTGTATACTATATGGCGGGTATTTCTACCCACTATTCGTTGTTTTAAGTGTTTCTAACTGAGACATATGGTACACAAATATTGCAACCGCATAGATAGGTCTAGTTTTTGTTCTCGTTCGCATGACAAAGATATGACAAAACCTGCGGTGCTAGAAGAGAACATACTACATACAACACTTTATTAAGTGGGCAATATTCTCAGCGTTCGGACAGCACTAGGATTAAAGCTATAAGTGGCAAGAAAGCAATATGGTCCTGCAAATGACAAGTTTTTACATCATGCTCCAAAGAAGTCCATACATATGTACATTCAACATACAGGGAATATATTTTGTAAGCTGTTATACTCATTCTAATGGAACAATTATAAATTTTGAAAATGTTCTTCTGGAGCTACCTCTTGAGACCAGAATCAAATCGACAATAATAATAGCGGGAATAACGCGTGATCTACTGCTTGGCTATCAGAAGTACAAATCATCGTGGTCGGTATATTCTAGAATTTTTAAGTCAAACAAACCGGCGCGCTGAGCAGGCGTACTTAGTGGATGGTGCCAAATATGTATATAAGTAGGGACCATATGGCTATTAATGCTTAAGTTACACTCTTACAAGAAATGGAAGTCTGTCGCAGAAATACATAACGAAAACGAAGTTGGCGGCAAATAGAATTTGATCTTGATGTTTTTGGGAGCGCTTGAAGTGAAGTGGTGCGGTGCGCTACTAGGCGTAGGACTAGATGTAATAACAATCGAAAGCCGGTGTACTGGTAGAACGAATAAATCGCAAAGCTGAGGAAGCTCTGTCACACAGCTAGACGCCTACGGCAAAACTAGGGATGTAAAAAAGCAAAATCCACTTCAGAAAAACATTTAAACGGCAACAAGAACACCTGAAGTGAGCCATTACTCCAAGTAAAAGATCCTGTTTTAAAAAACTTTGTGAAGAAGCAAATGTGGACTCCTGTTAGTCCAAGAAAAAAATTAAAAACTCCAAAGCGCCTGGGAAAAATGGTACACCAAATAGAGCAATAAAAGAAATCATCACTCAGACATCGCGGCATAAAGGCAGCTCCTTTTCGTGCTGTCGAAAGCAGCTTTGAAATCGACGAAAAGGTGGTGTGTATCGATTCTCCTTTCACGGGTCTTTTCCAAGATTTGGTGCATGGTGAATATCTGGTCGGTTGTTGATTTGCCAGGTCTAAAGCCACACTGATAAAGTCCAATCAGTTTGTTGACGGTGGGCTTTAATCTTTCATAAAATACGCTCGATAGAAGCTTATACGCGATGTTGGCGATGGCTTATCCCGCGGTAGTTGGTGCAGATTGTGGGGTCTTCCTTTTTATGGATTGAGCGGAGCACACTTAAATTTCAATCATCGGGCATGCTTTCGTCCGACCATATTTTACAAAGAAGCTGATCAATGCCCCTTTATGAGTTTTTCGCCGCAGTGTTTGAATAGCTCGGCCGGCAATCCATCGGATCCCGCCGCTTACTTGTCCTTCAGAGGGGTAATTGCTATTCGAACTTCTTCATGGTCGGGTAATGGAACGTCTGCTCCATCGTCATGGATTGGGGTTTGGTTGTGCTCCCAAAACTAAAAAAGCCATCTGAAGAAATAAGAATTTTTTCTGAAGACTACGGTAAAATCTCCGAAGAAGTTGTTCAGAATGTCATTCTTTAGCTTATATCTGTCATACAAACTGTTCGGTTTAATTCCAGTTCTTGTATGAAAACCTTTGTTGTTGACGACATAGCTTCACTTTGGCGTAGATTACTATAAAAAATAATGCTACAATCTCCCAGAAAAAATTTCAGGTGAGGCCTATAATATGTTTGCATTTATCTGGCCTGATCTGAAAAGCTTTCTCGGAGAAAGTAGCGTTACTACGCCATGCAAACTGATCTATAAAGATCAAGATTCAGATATTTGTATACCGTTTATGCTATTAGAATTACACCTGAGACGGGTTAATAAGGTCTGGTGCAAAAGAAATTAACTCCTACTATTGGTTTCTTCGCGTTTCACGCAATAGCAGTCACATGACAGCAATAAATTCATAAAACATCATGAAACTGAAAAACTAAAACCAAAGAAGCGATAAACTTAAAAACTTCACTCATATTTCCTAATCCGGACTGGCTTATAATGTTAAAAGAAACTCACCCAAAATATAAATAACCATATAACAATGGTAACCTCTTTTATGAGTATAACTCAGAGCAAACACTCATTTAGAAAATGCTTGCTTTTACAATTTACAATTTACAGTTCGTACCTCTCGAGGAGTCATCTAAATAAATCGCAGGCATTCACACTTTTGCCACAAATTCACAAGCCGCCACGCGAAGCCAAGAAAAGCACTCAGAACAAACACAATAGTTGATAATAATTTATTGTTTCTGCTGAAGCTTTTTAAACTTGCAAATTTCATAATGCATAATTTGCACGAGAAGTGCATGGAGTTGCCACATAATAACGACACAACGGTAGACATGCACACACAAGCTCATATAAGGCTTATGATCATTATGTTGCAAGAATGATGACGAGAAAGATGCAACACAAGAGACAGAAGTATAAAAGAGATAGATGGAGGCAGTGAGAAAAGCAGAGAGTGAGAAACGAAACGGAGAATACGTGGCAGAGAGCGAGAGAGAGGTAAAGAGCGTGCGGCAGTAAATGAATTTCAATAATGAACATTTCCAGCGGCACGAAATTGCATGCACTACCTGTGCGAATTGCATTTGCTTCAAGCATTAATAAATTACAACTGCCACAAGCACTTACTTACGCACTCTAACTTAGTTACTTACTTATTTGCATACTTAGTCACTTAAATGCATACTTCCACTATACATATGTATATTTATAGGGCAACAACTTATTTATTTATTGCTTGCCTCCTTACTTATTTACCAACTTGCTGACTGCCTTCCACACTCTCTTGCATACTAACTTTCGAACTTACCCAATTGCTGACTTACTCGTTTTCGCACTTATCATTTACTGTTGCACTCTCCTGCCATCACTGCTTATTTATGTGCGCCGCGCTCACTCCAAAGCATGTTCTAACTAGGTATTACCAGGTGGGTAGGTGTGAAATGCCGGCAAAACTGCTGTCGGAGTTAGTTGAGCAAATTTTCAGTGGAATTAAAAGAAATACACAAAATATTATCCCAAGTTGATGAGGTGTTGAATTTTAAGCGCATTTCTGAAACGTAATCAACGGTAGCAGAAAGAGCTAAGGGATAGCTGAGCTCATATGGAACCGAACATAAACCAAAGCTTTATAATGCAAAGGTAAATTCTGATCCTGTTAAAGCTGGTAATTGTATCACTGCTATAACTCTCAGAAAAAGTGGTTTTCTAGACGACAAAATGTTTAATAACTTGAAAATTTTAGTACACATACGCCATTCTTAAATATCTAAGTCAGTATTTTACTGAACTCAGCACTGCTGGTCTCTTTCCTGCATTCATATGTTCAGAGGAAGAAATTATCCACCTTCTATTTTTTCACTAATGGATGAGCGTATGGTAGAGACTATTGATGGGAACTCGCAATCAATTTTAGTGCTACGGTTTCAAGCCACAGTTCAAGTACAAGTGGTTGCTGCCTTAAAAGTTGGTTCTAGAGACGAGACAAGTCCTCCGCAAAGTTAAGCTTTCCCTACTTTTAGTTAACCTAGTTTTTACATTTCAAATGAAAGTTTACGCTAAGGGACTAGTCCTGCGGTAAGATATATCATGATTTCCTTCTCGATATTTTTATTATATGGAGATCAGAGCGGCAAATTTTTTATGGACCAATTTTAACTGAAAAATTCAATGTGAAAGGCCGGTTTTATCGCTGCTATTGAGGGGTATATGGGTTTCCTCGGATAAAAAACAGCATTTTTCAACAACTTTTTCTCATATAAAAAATGAAATATTTTATTAGAATTTTATACTGTCATAAACATACACTATTAACAAAAAAAATTCTAAAATTTTTGGAAAAAAATATTTTAAAGTCTGCCATTGCGACGCCATTACGGCTGACCCTCCGGAAAAAAGTTGCTTCCGTGTTGGCAGCATGACTCTTTAAAGGATTATCTAAAGTAAAACAAAGAGGTGTGTAAGTTAAAACCTTAACTTAGAACTTGGATGAAGGAAAACAAACTGATAATTGGATTTTTGGTAACACTTATACAAAAGATTAAAATTTCACTGAAAACTTCGCAAAAGCACTTTAACATAATAATTCGTCCCATTTTGGACTTGTGACCCTTTTCTCCACACAGTCGATATCCCAATTTGTGAATCCCAGAAAATCCGACCCATTTCCGTGTACTTGCCGTAGTCCGTGCAGTCCATGTTTAGTAGACGGTCACAAAACGATGCTGAAATTCGTTGGATTGCTTAAGCAGGGCAAAAATTGCTGTGAACAGTTAAATTATCGTCGCTAGCTCTCTTATGCTCAATATTTCCTGCATGGAACCCGTGGTACTCTGAGGTATATATTATCTCAGGTATATCGCATACCACCATGGCAGTTGATTGTCATTCAATACGAGATTGTGAACTTTTGTCACGTACAGTGGGTATTTCAAGCGATCTGGCATCATTGATCCAATTTTTAGGCAGCCGCCGTAGAGGACACAGATACTACGGTATTTTTTTTTTTGTTTTTTTTGCAGAATTGGCGCTATAACCGGTAGTTATACTCTGAATAAGATACGAGTATATTAAGTTTGCCATGAAGTTTTTAACATCCAAAAGGATCCTATAAATATCAGGCTACTACAGCATATAGCTGTCCCACAAGCTGAACTATCAGAGTAAAGTACTTGTACCGCAAAACTTTTTTTTTTGGGATATGTTTCACGAAACCTCGAATAGATTATTTTTCAAGGCAAGGATATAATCTCCGAAGAATTTTTTCAGATTGGACCACTATAGCAAATGTCTGTCATGAAATCTGATCGATATGAGTCATGTGCTTGTATGAACAACTTTTTCTTTCGACAGACATTGCAAGATTAAAGCAACTGTGCAATCTCAGAAGTTAGAGGTTCAGATCGAATCTCTATAGCACAAGATGACCGATAAGAGTTCTTTTATGAAATATTTCGTATTTATGAAGGTTATTAAGCACCATCGGTTGAAGTTAATTTTTTTTTATTTTTACCTTCTATGAGAGGCCTCTAAAAACGTGTTTCAGATTTGTGAAGGTATTTTTCTCATCCGAAGCTTTTCATAATATCAATACTGGCTTCAAACATGTCCTAATTCATTGTTTGAGGTCAGAGCGGATACTATAAACCGAAGAAAAGTTCGACCAAACATTTGACTTACATTATGACACAAAAGTATGCGGAAATTATAAATAAAACGAAAAAGAGTAAGAATTCATCAAAATTTACTTTGTCGCCTTTAAAGTAATCCTCATCGAATGTAGTACATTTATGCCAACGATTTTTCCAGTCCTTGAAACTCTTTTCATAAGCACTTTTTGGAATGCCCTTCAGCTCCTTCAGAGAATTTGGTTTTATCTCTTCGAATGACTAAAAACAGGTTCCACAGAGCGGCAATTTCAATTAGGGGAACAAAAAAAAATTACTCTGAGCGAAGTTTGGTGAATACGGTGGTTGATTGATGGTATTCGTTCCTCTTTCGGCTTTAAATTCGGTCACAATCGTACTCTTTTTATAAACAATTCAGCTTTATCGGGACGAGTCGAGCAAGAATGCATTTTTTACCCAAAGTATCCACTAAACTAATTCGAACAGACTCGCGAGTAATTGTCGAGCTCTCTTGCCATTTCTCAAACACTTGCGCGATGATTTTAAAGCACCATATCCTTCACTTTTTTGAGGTCGTCCAGAAATAGGTATGTCTTCAACGATTTCTCGCCCATTTTTGAAGGCCTTATAGCACTCGTCGCCTTTTATTTTTAATAAAATTGAATCACCATAAGCCTTTCTCAATATTCGCAATTATTCCGCACACGAAATTTGGTTAGAAATACATATAAAAATTCAAATTCTTTATTCGATATTGTATACATTTTGAAAATCGCAACACACTACTGAGGAGTACCGACTTAAGGGGCTATACCAATGTGACACTTTCAAATTTTTTTTATTTGCGTTTTCGGTAGCTTATATTTCCATAAATCTCCTGTGAAATTGGGAAGTTCGTATCTTGAATAGTTTTTGGATGGCAGCGTTCTAAAGAGCGACCGCTTGGAGGTGCAAACATATATAAGTGAAACTTTAAACGTGTTTTTCTCGAAACGACATTTTTCAATATTGCCTGCGTCATAACTCAGCGACTTCAAATTAAACCTTAGTATTCCTGAATACATTTGCTATACAATGACCTACGATTTTTTTGATTGGTTGAAAATTGTCAATTTGGCATTAAAAAAACGACCATTTTTTACCTAAAATTTTTTTTTTTTTCAAAATTACGCCATTTTGTAATTTTTGATATTTTTCAAAGATCAGAGGTCATTGTATTGGAAATATCCTTAAGTTTAATAAGCCTTTTGAATTTTTTTGCTTCAGCTATTCATTCGGCCGGAATCATGTCAGTAGTTGGGGCACTTTTTTTTGGCACTCCCAAAGGCAGCCCATAAATACGTTAGTTTTCAACATTTTTGTAAAAGAAAAAACTTTAAATATAGCTGAAAATATAGCTTATTACGCTCAAAGAAGTTCGAAATATTCAATCGCGTACTTTCTCTTAAAAAAATTCATGAAAATCGCCTAATTTTTCATGCGTCACACTGGTATAGTCCCTTAAGCAGCTGCTGTAACAAGCTGGTCGACAGGTAACGGTCATATTTGGCATAATAGTCAAAGACAGTCTCTTAAACTTAGAAAATTACATTTTTTTTTAAATATCATTTTATCGAAAAATTTAGTTAAGGATGCTTTTTTGTCTCAACATATTCCCAAGAGAATTTTTAACTTTATTACTTTGAAACCCTACTTACGCGCTGAGTCAATTTTCAGTGGGTGAATAGGAGTGTCAACATATTTTTTTTGTAAGAATTGTTCTTCACTAATTGTATACCCTGGTATAACTTTTGTATGGACTAATGCAACTGGCATTGCAGGCGATATAAATGAAGCTTTATTGCTTGCTTTTAACACATCTATTTTGATTTGACGTAACTCTTTCAACCCCCCTTCGCCAATGAAAAAGGTTTATAACCGTCTTAGTTGGGTTGCGTTGGCAACGCTTCTGTGTTATACCTGTCATATAAAGTATTATCTATTTCCCACGAAACTCCGTCACCAACTTGCCGAGCGTGTAATAATAAGTCATTTCCCATGTATGTGTCTGCGTGTGTGTGTGTGCAGCCAAAGTTTTGTTTAAATATTCATTTATTTTTGTTCATTTTAGCGTTTCCGCAAAGTTTTATATTAAGAAAATGAAAAGTTTTTGAAGAAAAAAATTACAACAAGAAATAAAAACATCCGAAAACGTTTACAAACACTTGCTGGTGTTGCTGTGCTCGTTGTTGTTGTTGTTGTTGTGAGTGTTGCTTCTTTGTTAGTTTACAGTTACGCTGTTTTCTTAAACGTCCTTCGCTTGTAAGTTGGTTTAGCAATTTTTCGGCTTTGCCCCACGAAGTATTTGGCGTTTTTGTGCAGGACGCTTGTTCTTGTGCATCTTCCTGCACTGGTTGTTGTTGCTGTTGTTATTGCGGGTGTTGGCGTTGGCGTTGGCGCTGCTGTTGATTTCACAACTTGCTGCCACGCAGCGCTGAACATTTCTTATAACTCACTTTTTCGTGTTTTGTCTTCGCAAAACTATGGCTGCGCGGAGTTGTGAGCGGAAAGTGCTTTTTGTTGTTGTTGCTTTATTACTAACTTTCTTGTTTGCTGTTTTAACTTTGCCGTTATGCTATTTTAGTCTATTTTTTCGACAGTTAGCGTCTTTGCTGCTTATTACAGCGTGACTTAGCGCACTTGTTGTTATTGTAAAATGTTATCGTTGTTGTTGAATTTATAAATTCTTACCACCACCACAAACGCGGTAGTCTGCTTACTAGAAAGGTAGTCTGTTGGCGTAGCCACCTTGAGTTTGGCATTGGCGTTTGCCTTGATCTTCCGGTGAATTGTTGATTTTTCTCTTGTTGTTGTTGATGATGAGGTTTGTATTTGTTTCGTTGTACTTACTTTACTTTATCATATTGTTTGTTGCTTGATTATTTACAGTTATTTTAGTAATTTCTGCTGTTTTAATTCCATCATGCTACGCTTTGTTGACAGCTTCGTAGGCAGGCAATCGTGGCGTGACGAAACATGGTTCCAACGCCGGCTGCCAGGATATGCGGTTGGCAGTTTTGCCTTGCCACATACACACGAAAATAGAAAAGAAATTGCAACAAATTAGTTTTGAGCAAACTTTCTTGGAAAAAGTTGCTTGTGCTCACGCTAGACTTCTTGTTGGAAATAATAGTTTTTCAAGGGAAAAATGGCAGTGCATGTGTTCTGCGGCCTTCGCTGGGGTCTGTCAAAGGAGTATCGCTGAGCTGATTGCCTAAATAGCAGACTTGCCAAATAATATGGCCATAATATGGTTTTTATTAAAAATTGCATAACCACATATCAGCGAGGAAATTGCTAATAAGAAAGTTTTTGAACTCGCCAAGGTTGCCAGTGCAGCTAACTTTTCCTTCAGCATGATATGATCGCGTCAAGGTTTCGTTTTTAAGTGGAATTTTTTATAGTAAAATACTTTCAAAGAAGTAAGTTTCTGTTCAATTAATAGACAAACGGATTTCAGCTTAACTTCTTTTTCGTCTTTCAGCTTAACTATGCTTCTATAAATATTCAACCTGCCAAGGAGCAAGTGCACCAAGTTTCATCACAATATCTAAATTTTTTTTCAAGTTATCGCTTGCGCAAGCAGACAGATGGACAGAAAGTCACTCGGAATTCAACTCGTCTATTATTTATTTATATGAGAATTGCCTTTTTTATTTCGGGGTTAGAGAACCAAAACAATTATTAATGATTGAAAACCTCTTAATAGTTTTCCAAAATATTCTCCACTTAAATGTAAACAATTTTTCATGTGTTTGAATCAATTGTCGACGCATTTTTACCATTGATAGAGTGAGGTATGTCCAAAATATGAGTTCTGAATGAATTGAACGCCTCTCCAGGTGTTGAAAAACGTTGACCTCTTAGTTTATTTTTTCGTATGGGAATAAAAAGTTGTCGTTCGGCGAAGTCAGGACTTTACCTTGGATTACTCATCAAAGTGCTGTCTCGAGTACTCAAAAATGAAGTTGTTTCAGTCGATGTGTGATGGTTCGCATTATCGTGGTGAAGACTGATCGATTTTCATTGGTTAGTTTTCCCGATTTCTTGAAAGACAACCGGCAAAGAAATTGTTAAATACTGCTCAGAATTTAATGTTCTGTGTTGTTTCAGTAGTATGGTTCCCACATGTTTTTCCAAAAAACCAGACAACCAGTTACTTGAAAGTGCTTCATAGTCGAACAGCTTTTGTTATATTCGGCTCATTTTGAAACCCCCATAAAGTCGGCTGCTGTTTACTTTCGGTTTTATTTGTATGAGTCCATCAACTTGTACGATGTCTCAAACGTGTTTCTAAGTCCCATAGTCGTATTTTTTAACATTTCTCTAGAACAATCGACACGTGCTTTGTTTGGGCAATCAACAAAGTGTAAAAGATCCAACGTGAACAAAATTTGCTTACAGTCAAATGTTCATGCATTATTAGTTCCACTAATGTATAATACACAGTTGTCTAAGTCCCTCGATAGGTCACATGTTTGATATGCAATATCAGGTATGGCTGATTTTGGACGAACTTAAGGAAAATCGTTTTGAAGTGATCTACGATCTTCATTGGATCTACCATACCATCGATGGACACTGGTTCTAGATCATCGCTTCATCGTAATAAATTTAATTAAGTTCAACGTTGCACTGCTGCTGAAATAAAATTCGGCGAGAGTTGTGAAAAGTAATCGCGTGCAAATGTTTCCGATTTAATTCTAATTTTTTGTCGGATTGAATATTTTCAGTTACTGTAAATAACACAAATAGCGCTCGTATATCAGATCGTTCTGAATACACAGTTCACCAAAATGTTAACTCTCGTTTACTAAGCCTTGAAATATGAATGGCAACCTAGGTAGGTAACTACAGGGTAGGCCATTTAAAGTTGACCCATCTGGCAACGCTGTAACTTTTAACAGCGCTGACAAATCGGCTAATGTCATACCGCGTTAGAAGCGTCATTTGAAGACAATTTATACCATGGAACAGTACACTCCAAAAGAACGCGCTGAAATTGTTCAGCTTTATATTCAAAATAACTTTTCAATTGTGTTAACTCAACGTGCGTTTCGCAAAAAAAAATAAAGTGAAAAGTGCTCCAGTTAAGAACACAATTAAGTCTTTATACGCAAAATTTGTGAACACCGGTAATCTCAGTAATGCCAGTCATGCATCCAGATAACGCACAAGACGTTCTGATGAAAATATCGAAGCTGTACGAGCCAGTATTGAGGAGACTCCATCGACATCGAGTTATCGCCGCTCTCAGGAATTAGACATCTCTCGCACCACTCTCCGACGCATAATTCATAAAGATTTGAAGATGTTTCCATATAAAATTCAAATGGCACAAAAACTAAACCCAGCTGATTATCCGCGACGCCTTAATTTTGGCAAATGGGCCATCGAAATGGCTGAAAACGAACTTGACTTTTGGCGAAAACTCATCATGTCAGACGAGGCACATTTCTCGTTGAATGGAGGCGTATACAAGCAAAATTGCCGATTTTATGCCACCGAAAATCCTCAATTAATTGAAGAACAGCCTCTTTACGACCAAAAAGTAACAGTTTGGTGCGGTGTTTGCGCGAATATGATCATCGGACCGTATTTTTTCGAAGACGATGATGGAGCCACGACAACAGTCAATGGTGAGCGTTATCGAGCCATGATAATGGATTTTGTGATACCCATTATTCGCGAAAATGACATGGATAACTTCTGGTTTCAACAGGACGGGGCTACATGCCATACAGCTCGACCAACAATTAATTTATTGCGACCATTTTTCCCCGGGCGATTGATATCGAAAAATGGTGATGTTGACTGGCCACCGAGATCACCAGATTTGACGCCACCAGACTTTTATTTGTGGGGTTATTTGAAATCCAAGATATACGCTAATAAGCCAAAGACCTTAGCTCAACTGAAAGCCAACATTCGACGTGAAACAGCCGCCATATCATCCGAAACATTGGCCAAAGTCATGGAAAATGTCGAAAAAAGAGTGCATTTAGCTGTCAAAGCTAAAGGTGCCCATTTACGCGATCTAATTTTTAAATATTAGCTGAAACAAATCCCCTTGGACCAAAATAAATTATTTTTGAAATGAACAAAAAACATTGTTTTCTTTTGTTCTTTTTTTTTAGAAACAAATGGGTCAACTTTAAATGGCCTACCCTGTAGATATCTATCTCAACTTTTTTTGTTGCCTGTTTAACTTAAGCTTTTTATTTCATTACTGATATATTTCTCAACTTCCAAACTATGTGCCTTAAAGTCAATCTGATTACCAATATTTTGAATACTCAACGAATTATTGGTGCGTGGAAAATAAAGACTCACATATTTCATTTCACTCGAATTATTTAGATGGCACGGAACCATTATGTACATTAGCACAACTCAACTCAACTCAACTCAACTCAACTCAACTCAACTCAACTCAACCCCTTACTCTACTCATCTCAACCAAGCCATTTTCTTTAAGAGACTTTACAAATCTTAATCAATTAGTTTAACAATTTCAACCTCATATTCCAATCCAAAAATTTATTAAATGAATCTTATACATCTAATACACTCTATAGCTTTACGAATCCACCCGAACTTAACAGCACCCTATTCGGCTTTTAACAAAAGCAATCAGTGCTAATTGCGAACTTTATGATCAACACCAGCAATATGAATATGCAGGCTCTGCATACGCTGATACAGTGCCAACAAATTACAATACAATAAACCGTTATGCAATCAGACATTTACGGCAAAATCAAAGTTTATAGCAAAAATGAATTTTATCACAAACAAGCGCTTGATGCCCAAATTATGGACAACGCGATACACGGACAGGCATGATGCCACACGCAGATAGATAGCCGTCGCTTAAGCATAACGGGATATGAGTAAAATGTGCTGCCGCTAACAATTGCTCGCTGGATTTTTGTTGGACAGCCATTTGCTGGCAGTTCAAATATGGCGGCAGCAAATCATGGCAAAAATTGCGGCTAAGCATTGCAGTGTGCGGATTAATGCAAGTGGTCATTTGGCAAAAACGCACACACACATACTTTTAATTTATGTATATCAATGTGTGTGTGTGTATATATAAGTGGCTAAATGTGAATTGCATGTCCCTTGATACATGTGATATTCTGTGAAACGATGCGCGTCGATGGCAAAATGGGCACATAAATTCCAGCATTGTTGTTGGCTAATGCTGGCCTGCGGCTTAATGGTGGACCTAGAATAGGAATTCATGAAAACATACATGCGTGCCTGTGTATTGGTGTGCGTGTAAGTGCTTTGGCGCTTTTTCGGACGGGCGCGAAAGCAGCGCCGCAGCACATTCATTGGATTTTGATAAGCTCACATAAGAAATGATATCACTTTGTCGGCGCAGGGGAAGCTCATGTGTACATACGGACTCACTTATGTGCGTGCACATGCATACAAATCTTTATATATTTATAACAACCGCCTTTATGGCTCAAGTGCGAGGCGCTCATGTATTATTGCCGCGCCTCGCAAAGGACTCGTGAAATTTTTAGCACAATTCCCTTCGGGCATCAGCGTCAGAAATTGGCGATGAAAAAATATGCTTACGAAAATGAAAGAAAGAAAAAAAAGCCGTGCGCGCATTGACAAGCGTCATAAGGAAACAAAAGGCGCCACAGGCGTGCGCAACAAAGTGCAAGATCTTCAATATTTCGATGACTTTCAATACACACCAAAAAAAAAACAAAAAAAAGAGATATGTGTGAATATTGTTTAAAATATATTAGCGAATTTATCTTTATTGAGTGCGCATTACACTTCATGCAATTTTTCGCATTTTTTTCAACTGTTTTTTGCGCTGTGCATTTTCCATTGTAACCTCCTTTTATGCTTCCTTCCGGTTGCTGTCAGCTTACTCGGCCACTTCCTGCTGCAGGCCTTGTGGTCGCCAGCGACCTTCGGCTCACATATGCTTCGCTGGTATGAGCTCCTGTGCTTCATTTATGCACGCGCATGTACATCAATTTACGTCATTGTCTTCGATTACTTTGTGGTTGCGCGCAGATAAATGGATTCCCGCCGTTCACTCGGCAAGCCAGCGCTGATAAAAATTTCCCATCACTTGCGCGGGCTATTCTTAGCAGTTTTTCCTTCTTTCGTAATTCTCAGCTTGGCTTCAGAAACTCATTTGTGCAGTCAACACTTAATCACTGTTTAAACAATAGTAGTTTCATGGAAATTAAATGGTCCATAATCGAAAAAATTGCTTAAACTCAGTACCTCAAAGAAGCCTTGCCGAATACAGCTGGTTTTCGATTATGAACCAGACCTTTAATTCTCTAAAAAAGTTACGCTAACCAGCTATGTATGTGAATACTCTGTATTGTCGAGTATATGTATGTATATGTGCCCATGATTTTGACAGTGGTATAAGTCATCTTTTTTTTTTTTCGAGATATTTAGATTTAGCATTTTAAAAGATTAAAAAATATTCTTGCTTTATGGATTATGATTTTTCAACAGTAAAGTAGTCCCAACAAACAAGTATTTATTAGTTGTCTTGTAGAAATAAACTCTTTTTGATCCATTTGTACTACCGAAAATGAGTTTCTCATCTTACATGATTTTATTAAATTATAATAATGCTCAGGGATGTATATATAATTCGATTTTTTAATTTTAGTTTCTATCAAACCAAAATCGCGTTCATTTGGCAAAAAAGAATGGCCGGATACCATAAATTTATGATCAATTGTTTCAACATTATTATCAGATGACTGAACAATTTTTAACCATATTAAAGTTATGTTAATGTTTCGATTTTGTCCTGAGTAGGCATCAATGGAAGCTATTATATGCTTTTGAGTGGTAATGTCCCGAATGTGCTTTAAGATGCAGGACGCTACTTCTTGTAATCCTCTTGAGGCGATTGTTTCATCCCACGCATACATTTTAGCATTTCCATTGTGAAAATTATAAAACCCTAAATTGTATGCATATATGTTGCGCTTATAGAAAGCAAAGAAATAGAAAGTTTTGGATAAGGAAGCGCTGTAGTTCAAATGTGAATCCGTAATTTTCACTCGGATTATCTTTTGTTTTTTGTATGTCATCTGTAAAACTTTTTCTAGCCTGTTCGGTACTTTTAAGATGTAAATCATGAATTTCCATAAAAGGCAACTTCTCATCTTCATTGCTGGAGGCTTCAATTTTTAGTTTTATCGAATCACACTTTTGGCACTTGTCTTTACGAGGAGTATGAAAATTTAGGTTGAACTCAGTATTAAATATTTTTCTATAAGTCCACTCTTTACACATGATGTATTAGTTTCATCACATTTTTCCACATACAGACCATACATTTTTCGAATATCTAAGTCAGCACTTAGATACTTTCGACCTGAAGTGTGATGTGATCGCGTGTAATGGCTCTCAGATGCTGGAAAACTCAGAATATGATCTCGTACTACTTTAATTTTTTCTTCATCTGTTTTTCTAGAGGATCTAGCCATTTTGCCACGACCATCATTTCCAGGTGTTTCAGAATTTAAGGCACGGCTTATTCTTCCGCTAAATATTTTGAAAGTATCCAAAAAAAAAAAAGTTTTGGAAACAGAAACTTCCGAACTCATACATACACAAATAAATAATTCTAAAAATAATCAAAATTAGCTTTCCTGTCTTCATATCTGATTCCATTGAAACAATTTTTGGAACAAAGACAATCTATATTTTCGAAAAGTTTAGCACTCACCGGCTTAAAGTTTTTTGTTTCATATTCCTCTCCACGATTTCTCTTCATTTTTCTTATATTTTGTGCATAATTCTGTTGATTGCGTGTCCTCTTTCTTGATTTCATTTTGTTTTCTTCCAATTGTAAGGGTTCCGAATTCACTTTTAAACTATAAGCTGATTCATCGGAAGACGATATCATTCTTATTCGTTTCCATTTCTTGGGACATTACATATATTTCTTCGCCGTAAAATGCCTACAATTAACTTTAAAGGTTTTACTTCATCATACCTGAACCACTATCTGAAGACATGACAACTTTGTGAACACAGGTCAGAACGAACAATATCTGTATTTCAGTTAACAACTAAAAAATAAACACATTTTAAAGAGTTAATTTGGGTGGCATGCTGCTAATCTCTTCAGATTGTGTTATTTTATTAAGATTTGATAAGTAATAGCTAATAAAGTAGTTTTTTTAAATTTTTGACTTATACCACTTTCAAAATCAAGGGCTCATATTGAGTATATTCACAAGAATGCAAGCAAGTCAAATAATATTTTGCTCAGATTGAGAAAAAGAGAGAATTAATTTTTGTATTTTATTTAGTGGGAACGCATGTGCAGAAGTTCGCGGAATCATGGTAGTAACAGTTTGCGCAAGTGCGGAAAATTCTTTGTGCGCCATTTACTTAGCAGTGGCCAAAAACAATTCCTCTACATATGGCCCAAGCAGCTCACGATTTGCAGTCTTAAACCAAGTATCCTCTGGATAGCCAAAAAACAACCGTTTGTGGTCGAGCTAAAGTGAGGAGGCGAGTCATTTCCCAAAGTTGTGGCTGTGCTAAGTTTGGAACCCGCTATGTAAAAAATACCTGCATTGAAAGGAACACAGTAGCCTCGGATGAGAGTGCTGGATAAACTAATTCGAGCTGCAGAGTTGAATAAAGAAGAAACAATCTTGTACAAGAGTGCGCTGCTTGTTCTGCTTTCTGCAAGTTAGACAAAGAAGCGAAGCAAATGGGTCTGGTAGCGAACGAGCGAAAGTCGAAATATCTCCTGTCATCAAGCAAACAGTCTTCGGATTCAGGATATGGCTGCCACGTAACTGTTGAAAGACATAACTTCAAAGTGGTTGGAAATTTGGACGTGGACGATGACAACCCTTGATGAGTCCACGCGAGTTTTCGAGAGAAAGGTTTATGGTCCCACCGCATTCGATGGAATGATGAGCTGTACGAGATATACGACGACATAGTTCAGCGAATTAAAAGGTAGCGGCTACGCTGGCTAGGTCATGTCGTCCGAATGAATGAAAACACTACAGCTTTGAGTGTACGGACGCCGGAGGAAGCACAAGCCCTCCACTTCATTGGAAAGACCAGGTTTGGTTTTTGGCGTCGAACAGTGAAAAGAAAGAACATTGGGCGCGCTTATGTAAACTCTGCTATAACCGCGAAAGCGGTAGAAGAAGAAATACGCCAGAGATTAAAATTTATCCCCGAGATGGTATGACTGGGTTTTAATGTTATCGTGTCAGAATTGGACAATAGGCGTGGCAATGCCCATTTTAATTGGTAACACATATCTCGAAACCCGGCCTACCGATTTCGGTATATGACTTTCCACTGACATTCCTAAATTACAGTGTGAAAATGTGTGAAATCGGACTACAGCTAATATAAGGGAATAAAACTTTGCTCGAATAATGCCACCTTATAACAAAAAGTTGGATGAATGGAAGCAAAACTGTTCAAGTCCCTGGATAATGATAATATGTACCTATACTTTTTACCGAAAATATGGGTGTGTGCTATATAATTGAAAAGTGGAGAAAATCCTTCATTGATAATATTATCTTTGTATATCAAAAATAGTTTGGCTCGGGTGAATACTTCTCTTAGCCACAAATACCTGACACGATTTTCGTACTTCCGGGTGACTTAATGTCGCACAATAATATTGAGAGCGCGCAGTTTTCAAATAATTCTGCATTATCGTACTTGGAATGAGTAGAATAGAGTGAAAATGCGCTCTAGTCCCCTTATAACTAACAAGCTTTATGTACATGAAAATACGAGGTGTATTCAAAAAGTATCGCGAATTTTGTGTTTTTTCAAAAATTATTTATTTATTTATGAATATCTATTTTGTTCCCTTCAAAATAATCCCCATGAGATATTATACACTTGTGCCAACGGTTTTTCCAATCTTCGAAGCACTTAAAAAAATCATTTTTTTATCTTCTTCAGCTCAGCCTTTATCTCGTCAAGAGAAACGTAGCGTCGTCCTTTCATGGGCCTCTTCAGTTTAGGGAACAAGAAAAAGTCACAGGGGGCCAGATCTGAGGAATACGGTGGCTGCGGCAACATTAGTGTGTTGTTTTTTGGGCCCAAAAAATCGCGCACAAGCAACGATGTGTGTGAGGGGCGTTATCGTGGTGCAAAAGCCAATTTTTGTTCTTCCACAAATCCGGGCGTTTCTGGTGGATTGCTTCGCGCAAATTGCGAATAACTTGCAGGTAAAATTCCTTATTGACCGTTCTTCCCGGTGGCAAGAACTCATGATGCACCACTCCCCTGCAATCGAAGAAAACTGTCAGTTACGATTCGCGATACTTTTTGAACACACCTCGTATTATCCCGGCTTCAATGCTTGCTAGTTGCAAATGTATGAGATTTTCGTTTACACTCGAACTTAGTCCTTCCTTACTTGTTGTTACTGTAAGTTTCGTCTCCAATGGGTTTCAACCGGCTATGAACTTCTTACACATTTTATTAATTTTTAACGGCTTCTGCGCTGATCTATCTCTTAATAAAACTGGAATAAATGCTATATTTCTATGGCCGGCGCATGCTATTTACTATTAATACTTCGTTTTTATTTAAATACGCATACAGTTATGTGCAGTTCATCTGAGGTACGACCGTTAATCTCCAAATATCTTTTAGCTTTACGTGTCCATTGTTTTCGAAAATTTATTTTGTGGTTTTTCCGTTCCTTTTCTGTTTGTGGCAGCATTAATATTAAATTACAAGCAATTTCCGTAAATATGAAGCACATTTTCGCAGTAATAAATATTGACTATTTTCCATTTTAAATACCAATTTCTTTTTCTGTGTTTTGTTGTTGTTACTTTGATGCACATTGTTGCAGTTTTTGTCTGTTATTTGCATATTTTAGTTTTTGTGGCATTTACAAGTGTTTTTTTTTGTTGTTGCTGGTGTTTTTACTAAATAAAAAATTTGCATGTCATGCCACAACTCAAATACCACGTGATGCTGGTTGCACCGAGTTATTGTTATTAAATAGTGTATGCATGGAAAGAGAGAGCGAAAGAGAAGGAAACGAAGAGAGAGGAAGCAAAAAACAGAGAGAAAAACTTGCTGAAATATTTCTGGACATTTTAGTTACTTTTAATTATTTTTATCGCTTGCTAAAAATTTCATCAATTGAGATTATTTGCGTTGTTGCACACATATTTACTGTCGGTGTGTGTGTGTGTGTGCATGTGTTTTTTGTAAAACCAATAAGGCTGTTGACCATGTGTCCATTGTGGTAAAGTTGCAAATGGATTTGATAAAACTTATGCAATACTTTTGTGTTTTTTGTTGCTGCTGTTGTTGTAAATTTGACATGACTTCGTCGGCCTGTAAAGAACAGCCGCCTTCAAAAGTAGTCACGTGCATGAGTTTGCTAAAGAAGTCTTCATACTTCGACAAGCGCACATGCATATACATATATATTATACATACACAATAAAATGTTTTGTATGTGTGTTTGTCTATTGTGTGACCGTTATATTTGTTATATCCCAGCAACTCATGCGTGTGGTCAAACTTGCCGTAGAATATAGTGTTGAACGAAGTTCTTGAACATTAAAATGAGCGAGAGTCTGTATGTATGTATGTGTGTGTGTAACAAAATACCGAGTTTCTTCGTGAATTTGACAGTTCTTTTGAACTTTACAGTTATCACATATCCACTTTCCACATACATAGTTTCCATTATGCTGGTGTCTTTTGATGAATTCCTGTCAAATTGAATTTGCAGCCCTGCCATTTTTGCTCAACACACTTGCTTTCTTTGTTTTGTTTGCTTTGTTGTAGAAGTTGAAGTTTTTGTGTGTCACAGCATTTCAAAACTTCGTGTGAGTTAGTTGGACACGGTGTTGCTAAAGGGATTACACTTTTTATAGCTGACGCTTTTTATAGAAGCATACTTTTATCCTACACAGAACTTCGTCATAGTGAGCGAATTTGAATATTTCATGGGTTGTTTGGTATAATATGTGAACATCCTGAAAAAAACAATTTTTTTTTTTTGCAATATCGTTTTTATTTGCTGAATCTGCTTTTTGTTTCAAAAGCCTAACAATATGTTATAAAATCTTAAAACTATTTAAAAACTAGACAAGCTCAAGCAAGTGATTGAGCTGTTTTGGTGATACGTTGCTCCTTAGTACGCAGGCATGTATCTTCTTTTAAAGCGTGCTTGATTGCAAGAATGTACCAAAGCATTAGCCAAAAGGTGTGGGAGATCTTGGAGTTTAGATATACTACTATGTCCAAAAAATAAAGTGACATTTGAATTTAAATTTCACGCGTAGAAGGATTTGGAGAATTATTTTTTTTAGGTTGGTAGTACTGTCAGTCACATTTATGTCAAATTTCATGTCAAAATATTCATTAGTGTTTGAGATACTTGTCGTTTTGTGAGCTGCTAAAAGTGAGTTTTTCTTTTTTTTGCGATGTCGAAATTTGTTGAGCAAAGAATTTGCATTAAATTTTGTTTACGGAATCAATTTTCTGCTGTGGATACCTTGGGGATGGTGCAGAAAGCCTTTGGTGATGAGGCTATGTCCAAAAAAAATGTTTACAAGTGGTATAGTGAGTTCCAACCCGGCCGTGAACGTGTCGAAGACGAAGAGCATCCAGGGTGACCATCAACCTCAACCGACGAAGCTCACGTTCAACAAATCAAATATTTTTTGTTGAAAAACCCTCGATTAACAATTAGATGCCTTGCTGATAAAGTTGGCATATCGAAAGGCTCAACCAATACCATTTTGAAAAGTTGTGTTTGTAAATAACATTGATGTTTGATTTCTATGCTGTAAAGTGAGAGAATCAGGTGGAATTTAGAAGATGTTTATCAGGCAAGAAGGCGATGATAGTATGATACGAAAGCTTTGGGTAATCCCACATACCAACAAACCAGGTATTGAGATTGGGCAAGTATTTCCTGAGCTATAAGATTTAACTTAAATATGGGCGGTACCACGCCCCTTGTCTAGTTTCTAAATTAGCTCCCATAAAGCTCTTCCCTACTATCCTGGTTGTGAATTTAATGCTCAATGCAATATCGTACTGCCAGTGGTTTTCAACAGAACTGCTATAGGGGAAGGGAGGATGTAGTCATCTGCAGGGAAAGAAAGTTCTTTGAGCGCCAGCGCTTGGGAGTGGCCAGAAATGATTCTTTTTTATCGCTATTAGACCTTGTATCCTCTGGGTAGCAAAAGAACATCCGTTTGAAGGAGAACTAAAGTCAGAAAACCCTGCCAATAAAAAGGAAACAACCCTCCTTTTGATGACGACCATGGCAAACGAATTAAGAACTACGATATTAGGGCATGCACCTGGAATGACCGGTCCCTTAATTGGGAAGACGCCGTTGCCTAGCTGGTTTATGGCCTCGGTAGATTGAAGGCTGACATCACGGCCGTTCACGTGTGGCATTTGATTTGAGAAACTCCGTCGCCGAGTACTGCCATTCACCCCGGTGGATGAACGTCTAGCCACAATCCGTTTCAAAGCTAAGTTCTTCAACATTTCGCTGATTTGCGCCCTCGCCCAGACGGAACAGAAGGACGATGTGATCAAGATGCCTTCTATGAGCGCTTTGAGCGTACCTATGAGAGCTGCCCCGCCCCGCTGTCAAAATCTTGCTTGGTGACTTTAACGCCAGGGTGGGCAAAGAAGGTATGTTTGGTACCACGGTCGGTAAATTCAGCCTTCATGATGAAATTTCGCCATATGGGTTGAGGATGATCGACTTCGCCGAGGCCGGAACTATGGTTTTCTGTGGTAGTACATTCCAGCATAGGACCTGTTTGACTCCGTATCGAAAAACCACCAAATAGATCGATTGTGTTGTGATAGACGAAAGACACATTTCCAGTGTTTATGAAGACGTCCTAGCATTGATTCGGACCACTATCTTGTTGTAGCGAAGATACACACCGCCTCTATACAGCAAAAAACGAATGACCACAAACTCACAGCCGTACGATTTTCTACTCGAATTGCTCTCCTGCTCTCTGAGCGTACTCATCAATAACTTGGAATAAGCGAACTGTGGGATGGCATTTCAAGCTCCTTACGTACAGCTGCACCCGAAACCATTAGCCTTTGGAATATGCAAAAGAACAGCTAGAGCGAAATACGACTAACGGAAGGTTTCAAGAGAGCATATTCTTGTAGAACTTCCAGAGGTGATTCAGTCAGTGATGCCCAGAACATACCAAAATTGTGGAAGGAACACATCTCCACCCTGCTGAATGGCAGTGAAAGCATAATACCTGGAGATGGTGAACCCGATTCCCCAATCAATAACGATGGAACAGACGTTCCATCGTTCGACCATACAGAAGTTCAAATTGCAATTACTCATCTGAAGAACAACAAAACGGCGGGGGCCTCCTCAACATCGCATATAAGGATCTATCATGCTTTTGACAGCACGAAAAGGAGTTGCATTTATTCCGCTATATCTGTATCTGTCATTTCTGCAAAACTAATACGGCTGTCCAAACTGATGTTGAGCAAAACCAAAAGCTCCATCAGATCGCGAAAAACATATTCGAGCCAGTCGATACCAAGCGAGGTTTGAGACAAGGTTAGAAGCCTGAAGTTAGTAATTATGTGCATGACGCTAGTGTAGGTGAAAAAGATGTACAGAATCCTAGACATCACTGAGAGAATACATTTTATTGTTAACAAGCCGATATTTCAAAAAAAACAGGAACACATGCAATACTTTCATGGATCAACTCGTTATCTGGGTACTTATCTGAGTAAATATCAAACTTTGCTGGGCATCTTAGCAACAAAAAACAAAAAAAAAAAAACATTGTTTTATCAGTAGAGCCTTTAAAGCTAAATCATTGGAAGGCGAAAAATGAAGGAAATGCATCATGGTTTCTTCGCATCGTTGGTTTCTTCATTGTTGTCTTGGCTGCGGGAAAATTGTTAGAGTACTAAAAAGTTTCAACGAGTCTGTCATTATTGAGAAAAAATTTTGATCACCGAACCACATAAGGCATATCAAGATAAGACTCTGACAATTGCCTGTGGTGCTACAAATTATTGGTGCATGTTGAAGATAAGCAGCAAATGATCTATTTGAAACCAATATTGAGAGCGAGATTGACCCGTTACAGTTATAGAAAGCTTAAGCGAATTGGAGAGTATGATTTTTATATTTGTAAATTAATGCCTTTACAAAAATATCAGTTTTATGTAAAGGGACTGTAAGTAAATTAAATAAATATTCCCGGCCAAAGCGTGAACGATTTCACGTTACCCCACAAAAATCAATATATGATTTTAGACGCCACGCAACGCGAGACAATGCCCCCATCCAAAGTTTGGTTCAATAAATTGATTGAGTCGTTGCCTGCAGCATCGCATTATTAGAACCAAAGTTCGACCACTTCAACAACCTTAGATTCAGGCACGAAAAAGTCAATAATAATGACCCCATAGCCTAATGACCTCAAAGACTGTAACATTATGACAGGCTTCATTATACCCTGAACAGGGTATATTAAGTTTGTCATGATGTATGTAACAGCCAGAAGGAAGCGTCGGAGACCCTATAAAGTATATATATAAATGAACAGTATGTTGAGCTGAGTCGATTTAGCCATGTCCGTCTGTCCGTCTGTCTGTATATATACGAACTTGTCCCTCAGTTTTTAAGATATCCTTTTGAAATTTTGCAAACGTCATTTTCTCTTCAAGAAGCTGCTCATTTGTCGGAACGGCCGATATCGGACAACTATAACATATAGCTGCCATGTAAACTGAACGATCGGAATCAAGTTCTCATATGGAAAACTTTCGCATCTCACAATGTATCTTCACCAACTTTTGTATAGATTATTTTCCAGGGCAAAAATGTAATATTCAAGAAAATTGTTCAGATGGGTTAACTATAGCATATAGCTACCACACAAACTAAGCGATCGGAATCAAGTTCTTGTATGGGCAACTTTCACATTTGACAAGATATATTCACGAAATTTGGTATAGATCTTTTTTTTAAAGGTAACAATGTAATCTCTTAAAATTTTGTTCAGAACGGGTTACCATAGCATATAGCTTCCATACAAACTGGACACATGGTTACTAACAGAAATGCATCCGTGAAGGGTATTTAGCTTCGGTGCAACCGAAGTTAACGTTTTTTCTTGTTTTTGAATAAATATAGACCAATTATTTATTACCTTTACTTCTAAAACACACCAGGCAGTGATGTTTGGTGGAGGTAACGGCGTCTCAAAAATGGCTTGCGACTGCCAAATAAACCAACTCCAAAAAGAGCATTGCCTCACTTAAACGTCTAAAAAGCACCCGTCCTGTTATACATATAGCTTTGATGCCTGCCTATGGCGTCTGATGTGATCTTAAACGAAGTTGTTGGAAGCAAGAAGCGCGTAAAATTTAAACAAGGCGCCGAGCTCGGCAAATCTTCACTGGCTTTTGTCTTGTTCGCTCAACTTTAATCAACCAGACGAGTTTTGGGAAGAAACGTACATCGTTCAAGAGCGATTAGTGACCGAAAAGTATTACGCAAAGAAGCCAAAAAACCCTTCGCTGCGCTACAAAATCGCTACCACTACTTGCAAGTGTGTGTGTAACCACATGCATATATGTCTTTGGGTATGTACATGTGTAGAGCTGCCCTCGTTTATCACAATTGCTGTTAGAAACAGAAAATGAAGCGATTATTGTTGCAAGCAGTGTGGCAACCACATATGCCAACGACTTTCTTAGTTTCCGTTCAAAGTGCATACTAACTCATGTGCGCTACTGCCATTTATACAAATATATACTCACACTCTCATATATATATACGTACATATGCATATTAGTTGCTTGCTTCCTGCTTCGTTGTGCTTACTCTTGCTGTTGGTGTAGTTGTAGTTGCTAGTGTAGTGAGTGCTCGCTAGGATAATTCGGTGAAGCCCAATTCAGTTGCGATTGTCTCATTCAGTTTCTGCTGCATTGTTGAAATGTTGCCCGATGCGTTGGCCTCCAGACGCAGGCACGCATGCACAATTATACCCGCAAACATGCACGCACGCCTGAATAAAGCCCGTCTCAAGCATGTGCGAGTGTGTGCAATCATGTATTTGCCTGGTGACCAAACCACAGCGCGTCTGTTGCAGGCAGCCTTAACATATGCGGCTGGGCGTGTGTGCGGCTTTTCATAGCCCGCCGTTGCAAGCAGAAGATTCTTCACATATATATACATGTGTGTGTGCCTGCGTTCAATGCTTACCACCCACTTTGCTGGTGACTTTTATTTTTGTGCTGTGTGTCTTCTTCTGCTACTCACACGCCGTTGCACTATATCAACGCCACCTTTGTGGTGTTGCCTCGCCTTCGGTTGTAACTGTCAACATAAGTTTTAGCTTGCGGCTTCTCATTTGACTGTTGCTCCTGCAAGTCATTCATTCATTCAATGTCTGCCAACCGTCGTGTGGTCGGTCACACAGTCACTGCAGTCGACTCGTGTTCCTCCTTCTCGGCTTTTCTTCAGCCTTCGTATGCCTTCCAACACAGTGTTGGCATTGCAAAGCCACTACCGACGCAGTTCTGGTAGAGTGAAGAACGAGGCCAGGGAGTGCTACAGCCAAACTTTATGTCCCCAACCGACTATTTCTGCATCAGAGCATTTGCATATTGCAACAACGACAGCAACAATGACGTGGTATGTGTAGGTGTGTGCCGCCTGGTCGACCACAGCCGCACTGCCCGGAGACTGGAGACAAGAAAAGGCGTACGGTTGGCAAGCATGTGGCAGTGTTTCCTACAATTCAGCAAGGCATTTTTGTTTTTGTTATAGGCATAAGTCAGCCGGTGTGCCTGGTGAGCTCACGCTGCGATGCATCCCCCTTAGCTATGCTCTTGTCCCCTGTCCCCTAACCCTCGTCTCTTGTTGCGAATATCTGGGTATCGATTTTTGTCAATTTTTCGGCACAAAAATCCACTGCATATGTGTCTATGTGCAGGTATGTGTGTGTGGGAGAAAAAAGCATGCCGAGCAAATAACTTACCTGATCAATTCTCAATAGCATAAATGTGCAGCTGAAAATCTCCGAATGGCACGTGGGGCCCACAGCTTGAGTAAATTGAGATAAATGAAGTTGAAGCCGCTTGGTCGGTGGCTAGATAAGATATTAACTCGAAATCCTGCTAAAATACGGCAAACATGTGTATCCAGTACCTAAGTACATTGCGTATGTGTGGCATGTCTTGCAGTATTATCTGATAGTTTGGGCTTTGGCTGTGGTAAATTTGGGTTTGTTGCCTGTTCATTTGCTCAATTTTTGATTAGTGATTGTTGTTATTTCTTGTTCTAGTTGTGTGCGAGCAATTTTCAGGTTACTGTCTGAAATGCCAGTTTCAGCTTAAATTTATGCAACAATATTACAGTGTGGCATGTGGTATGTGTGCATGAATGCCACTTCACAGAATTTTATAATGAAATATGTGGAGAATATTTAGATAGTGAAGCCTAACGAAAATTGAGTTGCGGTTGATGGAGTTTCGGCAAGCAGGGTTTTCCTGGTATGACTAAAATATATACTGACCTCATTTTTAATGAGATTTCATGCGAGCAGCGGAGTAAAGAGATGGGTTGTAACTTTGAAGAGAGAGGCGCTGCATGTGGTGATTATAGCAGTTGTGGGCGTGCTTCTATTCATATAAAAACTACTCAGTACAATGTTTCAAAAATAATACAAAAGCAAACAAAAGAGCTAACTACTCGGGTTAATACCGAATCTACAATAACTTTCGCAGATTTTTATCACACTACTATTATAAAGGCGAAAGCTTGTGAGTGCGTATGTTTGTTGCTTCTTCAGGACTAAATGGCTTTAGCGATTTTAATAAAATTTGGTTTTAAGTTAACTAACAGCTTCGGTTAACATATATGCTATATTTTACTGCGAGACAAAATCTTATTCCAATGGGAATATTCATGAAAAAAAGGCTACACGGTTCATGGCTAAGGTGGAACAGTTACAGCTGAATACTAAAATAAAGTCTAGCTCTTCAATGATCAGGGGTCTGAACTCTACGTACAAATGCTTCTCGATGTCGGCGAAGCTCTCATGCTGACGAATATTAAAAGCCAACTAACCTTCGGCAAAGTATTTGTTACCTCATAAGATAATTCTATTTATAAGGTATTTCCCAGCTTACAAAAAAGCCTGCCTAACGAGGAGTATTTGTGCTAACGAACCATCATGGCGCACAAAACCGAATTGTTTGAAAAATTAATAAGAGATTATTTGAGAAAGTTCCAGGTAGGACGAGTAACTAGATCTCAATAGGCGCGCTGATAACAACTGACGACGCAACCATATACCCTTAAATTCCTTCTTAAATTCCCTCGACCCTCCCACAAGTTGAAACTCAAAATTGGGCCCAGAATGCGCAACGACTCAAGGTGAAGTATCACAGAGTTGAGACTTTACATCATCCAAGCGCCCATTCGTATATATTTTGATAATAAATATAATAATATGTAAAATGGAAAAAATGAAAATTAGAAGTCACATCATACATCATAGTATTGGGTTTCACATTAATTCGAGCTGAAGTTTTCGTCGTGAAATTGCTCCACGCTTTTTGCGAAGTTTACTCATCTATTTCCTTGGATTGCCGAGTAAGCAAAGCAGAGTTCTAAGATAAGGCCGTTTCAATTTCCACGACAGCCGGTTCTACGCATCGGAATTGACCCGAAATTTATCCGGCCAAAGGCTGTTCTTTCGTTATTGTTAATAAGGCCGGACCTAAGCAGAGGAGGTATACCAGCATCTTCCTCATGTTTACTACTCTCCACTTTTCATATGTGTCATAGTTAATAATATGCATCTGGCGCCCATTTAATGCTAATAAGTTGTGAGCTCTTCGAGACCGTCTGAGTAGAAAGCCAGCGTGTTTTAATTCCATTCCCCTGCACTTAGTGATCTTGCATGTCTCTAAGGCATTCTTTCTCGCTCTAATCCGCCTGCCAGCTTTTTCAGTAATTTCGTTGTTTATTCGCTTGAGCTCTGTGTTTCCTGAACTGGTGCAATAATAAATAAAATAAGTAAATGTGACATCCCTGGAATCCAATATAATGAAGCCGTTCTCCGGCACCCATTATTTTATTACTTCTCTTCTTCTAAGGACATACCACGTAAAATTTGATAATCTTTATGTGGTCTCCTGCGTTGTTAGCTACCTCAGCAGCTGACGCGTATTTGGTAGTTCACATTATTATTGTGTTCAAATAGAAATTCGAGAATTATACGAATTAAATGAAATGAAGGATCCTCATTTTTGAGTCACCACTTTTTTGATCTTTTTTTCAGTTTTGTTGATTTGTAAGATATGGCATTTGTACTTCATGAAACCGAAGTGAAGAATAGAAATCCCGACGACGAGGTCTCGGCCTTTTTCGACGTCAAAGGCGTAAATTTTTATGAATTCGTTTAAGGGGGTATTCTACTCTAGAATTTGAAAAATTTTGAAAAATTCGATTTTTTTTTGTTTTTCATATATTTAAAGTTTACACTTTCAAAAATATGAACTTGGAAGGATTTTTAAAAATTCGACTTATTTTCAGAGATACAGCCGCTTTTGTGAGGTGGCTTCCGTGTTCACTAGAATTGTCTCCTAAACTTTTAACGCGTTTTTCTCGAAACTACATTTTTCCACACTGTACCGCCATTATCTCAAATTCTATACAACCGATTTACTTGACATTTTGTGTGAACTTTCTTTATATAATCTTTTATCGTTCCTACCGGCATTGTGTCAAATATTTTTTTTTTTTAAATATTTTAAAAAAATTCAGGAATTTCAAAAAAAAGCGTAAAAAATGATTTTTATTTTCAGGCAGACGCCATTTTTCAAATTTTTTTTTTTCGTGTTCCCTGAGGTAGGGACTATAACAGTATCCTTACTGATTAAGAATTTCTTTTGATTTTTTTTCAGACCACCAGCAGAGTCAGGATCAATGTCACCAGGACGCGCCATTTTTTTTACACCTGTTTCTCCCCCACTCTAATTATTTTAATTTTTAATATTTTTTTGTAAATTTATTTTTCAGTATTCTTAATATATCAATAAAAACACCATAAAAAATGGATGGTAAAAATATTTTTGGTTTTTTTTCTAAATAAAATTCAAAAAATTGTCCAAAATTTGATTTCTAGACTAGAATACCCCCTTAAAAGTTATTTTATGAACTGCAAAAAAGGAAAGTCTTTAAACTGACAAATAAATTTAGGATTTTATTACTTGAAAATTCGTAAAATATTAATCTTAAGATTTGATTATTTTCCTTCGTTGATTCAAGCAGCATGATTAAGCTTCCGTTGACTACTTTAAGATCATGAAAACCAATTAAACAGTTTGCTGCACATTATCCCCGTTTGCATAGCTAGGGGCCACACGAAATGCTCTCCACTTTCAAATCTATGGAACAGCAGCATGTTCTAACGCAAAGCTGGAGCTAATTAGCGAGATCATTGAGACTAGTGAGTGAGTAACAGAGTGAATGTTTAAGGTAGAGTCATAGCACCATAGAAAGGTATAATTACATGCCAAATATCGTGAAGAAGCCTTTATAATTTTTTTTTCTGAAAATTTCACTACGAGAAAAGATGCTGCGTATAATTATCCATATTATAATCTGGAACACACTATAGGATTAGTCTACTTGCCATTTACCATCAAAATTTTGTTGAACGAACTCATGCATTAAATAAAAGAATATTACATTTAAAAGCATCTAGTGAACTATGTTTGCTTTCTTCTCATTTGTTGAAGTAAACGTTGTAAAAGAAGTGAGAGTTGTTTCCGCATTTAGAAATTTGTGAGTAAATTAAAGCATAGCTGAAGATCTTGCAACTATTTTCCGAATGAAAACGACATGGCGGAAATAACTCAAAATAAACAACAAAAAATTTCATTTAACATGAGAAGACAGTAATGTGCATAATTTAGTAGACGCATTTAATTCTGGAACTCTGGAACTAACTAGTTAACAATGGCAGCAGATTGCGCATTTACGCGCTTTAAACGCAGTAACGGTACAGCAAACGCAGTGCAAGCTCTGCCGGCAATTACTATAAACATTTGCATAAAGCAGCTGGAAAAGCGTAATTTGTGAGAGCGCAAAAATTACATAAGATTTGTTTAATGCAGCATTTTAAAATGGCAGCCGAAACTGCAAAGCACAGCGCACCACACACACACACACTCATATTTTCATACTTGTGTTTATGTAAGTAATGAATAATATAGTTGCGCTTGAGCACGCGCTCACGGTCCTTTGATGTCGAATTTGTGTTGGATTCCAAGTTCTCGAGGCAGTCAAGCAATGCTTATGCACTCGGCATTTACCATATGTGTTGCTGCAACAGCTGTTGCATGTGAAAGGCGAGCTGGCTGGTACACGGACGGCCACATAGAATTTTGTGTGCATAGATTTACGATGAAATTATTTTCTTAGTTGAAAATCTCAGTTGGAGCGGCAGAGGATACGAGAAAGAGAGTTTTACTGAGGTTAAAATAACTCGCAGGCATAAATTATTACCAAATTGCAGCAGTGTCACAATTTAAGGTGCCTTTACCGAGGGTGTTGTTTTTCTAAAACCTTGGCTCAAGGGGGAGTAGAAGTTTTCACTTTCGAATCGAGTTTTTTGTCTTATCTTATTGTTTAACATTTCAAGAATATGTCCTTAAAATTTTAAGTCGATAGAAGAAATATTCTTAGAGTTATCGTCTTATTAGTCTCCTGGCCTTTAACGCTCTAACTCTAACAGTTGAGGGCGGTCGGGATAGAAGTGCTGCTGAGAACGCGTTTTTCACAAAACTACTTTTTCAAAGTCCGTGTTCACTGTCATTTCAAAATTACTTGATCGATTCATTTCAAACTTTGAACACATTTATAACATAAAATACCGCCCCAACGTTAATCTCTCTTTCATTAAGGGTGTTTTCCACCCACAAAATGGCGGAATTTTTAGTGGAAAATAACAGTTTACACTTTAGATGACCGCCAAAAATTTTTGAATGCAAAAAAAAAAAAATTATCAGAGAACGTTGGGGGGAAGATTTGATTATAGGTTAACTAATTTTTCTTGTTTTTTTATTTTCGGATAATTTCCAGCCGAGTTATGGTGAACACCGCAAAGTATTTTTTCTCAAGACGTTCTGGTGAAAGCTCTGTTACCGGCTTATGCCTCAATATTTCTGCATGAAAAAATTACCTTACATTAGATGGCACCACCAGGAGGCGCTAGATTTAAAAAGTCCTGTAAACTTTGCAAACCACCTTGTATTTTCGTTGACATGTTATATGTATAAAGTCCTCCCTTGGTTCCAATAAACTTGTGCCAAAGTTTTCTTCAAGTATTGAAAGAGTTGTTAAAGTCAATTTTCGGAATAGCTTTCAAATCGATTCACGTTTCTGTCTTCAATTGACTCAAAACGGTTTCCCTGGAGAGTTCGTTTGAGTTTGTTGAATAGCCAGAAGTCACACGGAGCTAAATCAGGCGAATACAGTGGTTGCGGCAAGACATTGGTTGAAATTTTGGCGAAAAATTCAGGAAAAATCAATGCAGTGTGCTACCGCGAATTATCACGATTCAAAAATCAAGAGTTCTCGGCTCATAATTCTGGTCTCTTTTTACAATTAGCTTCGAGCAAACGACGCATAACAACCCAAAACCAAACAGCTCGATAATCAAAAAAACTGTCAACATAATCTTATTTTTTGGCCTCCATAGACTTTCATGACATCCTGGTAGTCTGAAAATAGAAAAAATAGCGATTTCAGAATCAATCGATCTTCCAAAATGATCAAATGATCATTCAGAATGGTTTTCACTAGTTCTTCCGATATCCCAACGATGCCAGTAAGCTCTCTGACTGTGACTCGTCGATTCTCAAGTCTTTATTTTTTATTTATTTAATTTAAACTTTATCACCGAAGGTCTATTCCTAAATTCTGAACGTTTCAGTACCAGAAATTTGATCAGCCACAATAATTTAATGTTGAAACTAGATTCCAATTGCGCCCATAAAAAGTTGGTTATCACCGATCTATACCGCTCTCCATTGACAGTAACAGTGTTCCCAACTTAATTTCGAAAGAAGTACGAACTGCTGATTCCATCAGACGAAAAACCACAACTAATTGTCAATTGAGGTAAATGGCGGAGTTGTACCTCATTGAAAAAATTATTTTCTTAAAAAAAAAAAACGGTGCCGTTTTTAAGTTGTTCCAGCAACAAGCCACTTCACGACGCTTAGGGTGGTCCAATGGCTTCAGTTCCTGAGCGAGAACAATTTTGTACGAATGCAAGTCCAAATCCTTTTTCAAAATAATTCAGGTTGTCTCAATTCATGAGAATGACTTGGTATCGACAAATTGCGGTCTTTAGCAATACTTCCCAGAACAGCAGCAATATTTTCATTACTTCATGCAATTCTATGTGTTATTGGCACTTGAACTTTATGTAAGGAAATGAGACCAAGAAGCCATATCATCTCAATTGGAAAACCAGTTACAGATTTAAAATTATTATAATGTATTTATCAACTTCAATAATTCATCAACACAAAGGGGGAAAACCTGTAAAAATTCTCATAGATCTTATCCAACTAAACATAAACAAAAACAAGAAAAAACGTTAACTTCGGTTGCACCGAAGCTAAATACCCTTCACAGGTGCATTTCTGTTAGTAACTATGTGTCCAGTTTGTATAGAAGCTATATGCTATAGTAACCCGTTCTGAACAATTTCTTCGGAGATTACATTGTTACCTTAAAAAATAATCTATACCAAATTTCGTGAATATATCTTGTCAAATGTGAAAGTTTTCCATACAAGAACTTGATTCCGATCGTTCAGTTTATATGGCAGCTATATGCTATAGTTAACCGATCTGAACAATTTCTTCGGAGATTACATTGTTGCCTTAGAAAATAATATAAACCAAATTTCGTGAATATATCTTGTCAAATGTGAAAGTTGTCCATACAAGAACTTGATTCCGATCGTTCAGTTTGTATGGCAGCTATATGCTATAGTTAACCGATCTGAACAATTTCTTCGGAGATTACATTGTTGCCTTAGAAAATAATATAAACCAAATTTCGTGAATATATCTTGTCAAATGTGAAAGTTTTCCATACAAGAACTTGATTCCGATCGTTCAGTTTGTATGGCAGCTATATGCTATAGTTAACCGATCTGAACAATTTCTTCGGAGATTACATTGTTGCCTTAGAAAATAATATAAACCAAATTTCGTGAATATATCTTGTCAAATGTGAAAGTTTTCCATACAAGAACTTGATTCCGATCGTTCAGTTTGTATGGCAGCTATATGCTATAGTTAACCGATCTGAACAATTTCTTCGGAGATTACATTGTTGCCTTAGAAAATAAAATAAACCAAATTTCGTGAATATATCTTGTCAAATGTGAAAGTTGTCCATACAAGAACTTGATTCCGATCGTTCAGTTTATATGGCAGCTATATGCTATAGTGGTCCGATATCGGCCGTTCCGACAAATGAGCAGCTTCTTGAAGAGAAAATGACGTTTGCAAAATTTCAAAAGGATATCTTAAAAAACTGAGGGACTAGTTCGTATATATACAGACAGACGGACAGACGGACAGACAGACGGACATGGCTAAATCGACTCAGCTCAACATCCTGATCATTTATATGTATACTTTATAGGGTCTCCGACGCCTCCTTCTGGGTGTTACAAACATCGTGACAAAGTTAATATACCCTGTTCAGGGTATAATAAAGAAAACACTTCGAAGTAATAAAACTAAACCCTGTTTTTTCAAAATGTTTGCCAATTTCCATTATAAGAGGTGGGAGGAGTATTGTCGAGTTTCTTAATTAAGTTATCAGAGCTTAATAAAATAAGTTTTAAGGTAACTCTGTGGCATCTTCATATTATATTTTTAATTTTTTAAGTATTCTTGTTTATTTACTTTCGCATTGCCGCAGCGAAATCACATGCGATTGCATTTGCAGATTTTAATTTAAAGCAAATATTGTGCGATAGGAAGAATTTCAATTATGCCATACAACCGCAGATATGTAATCCTCTGCATATTCTTCTGTTTACGAGAGCGACTTGATGAACCGGTGAAAATTTGCATTATTGTACTTATATTGATGGTGGACTTTAATTCTCAATATTGATACACTATATACATATATATATATATATCGAATAGTAGTATTTTTTTTTTGTTTTGACGTGTTGAGTTATATTATAGCACACTAGGTATCATTAGTAATCGGGATTGATATTCATCTCGTTTTTGGCCCATTCCCCGAACTTGCGACGAGCTTGATGAACGTTCGGCTTCTACTCTGGCACGAGTTGGATTTCATAAGGATTTCATAAGGTGGAAGGTGCTTCTGCCAAATATCCCTTAAGTAGATGAACACATCTCTTATTGTTGAGCAAGATGGCGGATGGACTCAATCGGGTCTTCTAAGATACTCTGCTCTGTAGCAGCAATAGTGTCTTCGGTGCGCACAATACGACATGTTTGAGAATGCGAATTATCTACTGAAGTAAACGTATTGCAAAGCATTCATGGCTTTTCGAATTACCGTCTTTGCTAGACGATTATGTCGACCGAATTTTGGACACATAAAGTTTGTTCATTATCATTTCTTAACCAAACTGAGTATAAATAAAAATTAAAGCTGTCAAAGAGACCAACTCCGAAAAAAGTATTGCGTCATTAAAAGCCACACCTCTATGAAAACACACTTTATATATTTATGAATCCTTGATGTCCGCCGTTACTGTATTTACTTTTAAGCTCAATTTGGAATTTAATGACGGATTCATCATATACACCAAGAAAACTGATTTTTATACCCTGAACAGGGTATATTAACTTTGTCACGACGTTTGTAACACCCAGAAGGAAGCGTCGGAGACCCTATAAAGTATATATATAAATGATCAGGATGTTGAGCTGAGTCGATTTAGCCATGTCCGTCTGTCTGTCCGTCTGTCCGTCTGTCCGTCTGTCCGTCTGTCCGTCTGTCTGTATATATACGAACTAGTCCCTCAGTTTTTAAGATATCCTTTTGAAATTTTGCAAACGTCATTTTCTCTTCAAGAAGCTGCTCATTTGTCGGAACGGCCGATATCGGACCACTATAGCATATAGCTGCCATATAAACTGAACAATCGGAATCAAGTTCTCATATGGAAAACTTTCGCATTTGACAATGTATCATCACCAAATTTGGTATGGACTATTTTCTAGGGAAAAAATGTAATATCCGAGAAAATTGTTCAGATCGGTTAACTATAACATATAGCTGCCATACAAACTGAACGATCGGAATCAAGTCCTTGTATAGAAAACTTTCACATTTGACAAGATATATTCACGAAATTTGGTATATAATATTTTCTAAGGCAAAAATGTAGTCTCCGAAGAAATTGTTCAGATCGGTTGACTATAGCATATAGCTGCCATACAAACTGAACGATCGGAATCAAGTTCTTGTATGGAAAACTTTCGCATTTGACAATGTATCATCACCAAATTTGGTATGGATTATTTTCTAGGGAAAAAATGTAATATCCGAGAAAATTGTTCAGATCGGTTAACTATAACATATAGCTGCCATACAAACTGAACGATCGGAATCAATTCCTTGTATGGAAAACTTACACATTTGACAAGATATATTCACGAAATTTGGTATATAATATTTTTTAAGGCAAAAATGTAGTCTCCAAAGAAATTGTTCAGATCGGTTGACTATAGCATATAGCTGCCATACAAACTGAACGATCGGAATCAAGTTCTTGTATGGAAAACTTTCGCATTTGACAATGTATCATCACCAAATTTGGTATGGATTATTTTCTAGGGAAAAAATGTAATATCCGAGAAAATTGTTCAGATCGGTTAACTATAACATATAGCTGCCATACAAACTGAACGATCGGAATCAATTCCTTGTATGGAAAACTCACACATTTGACAAGATATATTCACGAAATTTGGTATATATTATTTTCTAAGGCAACAATGTAATCTCCCAAGAAATTGTTCAGAACGAGTTACTATAGCATATAGCTTCTATACAAACTGGACACATAGTTACTAACAGAAATGCACCTGTGAAGGGTATTTAGCTTCGGTGCAACCGAAGTTAACGTTTTTTCTTGTTTTTCCTAAAATAGTGACTACTCAAAGCAAACACATTTTTAATAATTATTTAAAGTGCTCCACTTTTTTTGAAATATTACATATTAAACAATTTCACATATTTTAATTCATACAACTGAAAAATATTGAAAGAACATTCACGTCAAATAAAAACAAGAAAAAACGTTAACTTCGGTTGCACCGAAGCTAAATACCCTTCACAGGTGCATTTCTGTTAGTAACTATGTGTCCAGTTTGTATAGAAGCTATATGCTATAGTAACCCGTTCTGAACAATTTCTTCGGAGATTAAAAAATAATCTATACCAAATTTCGTGAATATATCTTGTCAAATGTGAAAGTTGTGCATACAAGAACTTGATTCCGATCGTTCAGTTTGTATGGCAGCTATATGTTATAGTTAACCGATCTGAACAATTTTCTCGGATATTACATTTTTGCCCTAGAAAATAATCAATACCAAATTTGGTGAAGATACACTGTCAAATGCGAAAGTTTTCCATATGAGAACTTGATTCCGATCGTTCAGTTTATATGGCAGCTATATGTTATAGTGGTCCGATATCGGCCGTTCCGACAAATGAGCAGCTTCTTGAAGAGAAAATGACGTTTGCAAAATTTCAAAAGGATATCTTAAAAACTGAGGGACTAGTTCGTATATATACAGACAGACGGACAGACGGACAGACAGACGGACATGGCTAAATCGACTCAGCTCAACATCCTGATCATTTATATATATACTTTATAGGGTCTCCGACGCCTCCTTCTGGGTGTTACAAACATCGTGACAAAGTTAATATACCCTGTTCAGGGTATAAAAATCGATTGAAATAAAAACGATCTTAAAACGTTTGTTGGTATAAAAATAAGTTGAATTTTGTAACAGGAGAGATTTACTACTACGAGCAAAAAGTAGTGAGACTTTTTTATAATTTTAAAATTCTTAATTTATTCTTCAAAATTTATGTCGTCTCCCTCAAAGGCACCACCTTTTTTGAATCGTCGAAACATTTGCATAGCGATTCACGTTTAATGTCTTCAATCGACTCAAAACGGATTCCTCATAGTGGTCGTTTGAGTTTTGTGAATAGCTAGATGTCACATGGAACTAAATCAGGCGAAGACAATGGTTGCGGTACGATATTGTTTGAAATTTTGGAGAACAACTGACGAAGGATAAATGCAGTATGCGACGGTTCAATATCATGGTGCAAAAAGAGTTGTTAGCGCATAATTCAGACTTATTTTTACGAATAGTTTCGAGAAAACGACGCATAAATCTCAAATAGTCTTCCTGACAGTATTTCACAGTTTGGTCGGTCTGATGGAACTCTGAGTGCAACACACCTGTAAAATGGAAAATACTGTCAAGATAACCTTCATTTTCGACCTGCTTGGACGTGGTTTTTCGGTTTAGATTCAATTTTGCCACCAAATTCCGTCTCTTTCCGGGTCGTAAGTATGGATATAAGACTTATCGCTAGCAATAATACGTTTCATGACATCCTGGTTGGCGGAAAGCATTGTTTCACAGAGTTAATGCGATGCTGTTTTTCGAGAAAATTTAGTGATTTTGGAGTCAATTACGCTTTCACTTTTCTCAGACCTAAATGATTTTAAAAAATGATTTTCATTGATTCTTCCGATATTTTAAAGATTCCAATAAGATTTTTGACTGTTAATCATCGATTTTAAAGCATCAATTTTTTTTTATTTTATTGACGTGGTGATCATAAGTTAATCTTGATGGCCGTCCTGGACTTGGTTCGTTATCAACGCGTTCTCTACCCTCTTTGAATAATTTGTATCAATCAAAAAACATTTGCTCGCAACAAAAAATTATCGCTGAAGGGCTCTTCCAACATTCTGAATTTTTCGAAACCAGAAATTTTATTCCGCACACAATTTAATGGAACATCTTTGTTGAATAATTTCACTAATCGAAGAGACTGCCGAATGCAATTTATGTGCTTCAGAAAGACAAGTCTAACTAAACATTTAATGTGATATTTAGCACAGATGTCACTGACAGCATTACCAACCATAAAAAAATGATATCGAAAAATAAGTTTTCGTTCGAAATTTAAATTAAAAAGTTTTACTAGTTCTTGCCCACAGTCAAATTAAGAAAAAAAAGTCGATTAAAAAGGTACTTTCGAAAAACAAAGAATCGCGTTAAAAACGCTATAAAAGTAAGATGAATTTTGAAATTATCGGGATTTGAAAAAAGTTTTATTTTTCAGCTTTTTAGACTGGAATAGGTCCTTAATAAAGCGAGTTCAGTACCAAATTGAGCGGATTTCGGTATATTTATATATTTTCCTTCTGGAATAATTCGATAAATAAACTAACTTCTGCATGAATACTGAGCACATACTGTGCTACGTCGTTATTTTTGGAAATCTGTGTTCGTATGCAGATAGGTTCGAGGGAGCTATCGGGTTCAATCAAAAATTGTATAGCGGCATTGAAGCGGCCAGAAGATCATTATATGCATCTGAGGAATAAGGGACACCCTAATAGCATTTATAATAAATCTGACGATAGTTCTTCAAAGTCTCGGCCATATCCAGGTGACCTCGTATCTACGCATTTGTAATTTGAATTATTTTTATAGCTGCAATTGTAGGTTTACCTGTCGGCTTGTGTGTGTGTGTGTTTATGCGTCAGTAATTCATACTATGCATACACGAAGGTATGGCAAAAATGCATAAGCGTTCGACAAGTGCGCTCTTCTATAGGTAACACATACCTACATACACACATACATATATGTAGGTGTGTGTACAAATGCGTATCAAATTAAAAATACGATAAATGTTAGTCATACGCCACGCTGAACGATCGACGCTTGCATGGGTGCGAGTGTGTGCGTGTGTGTCGGCGTGTCCGCGCAGCTCCGCTTGCATTTCGCTTGTGTAAATATGCGTAAATAAAATATAATATATTTTTCGCAGATGTGATATATTTGCACACGCGCTTGTATGCTGATTTCTTTGTATGTGTGTGTGTGGGTATGTATGTGAGGGGAATGCGTATCTGTTTGTATATTTGTATGTAGCGGTGGTGCTTTCCAGTATTTGTTTAGTGTAATTTTTCTGCACCACACCTACACACACTCACACACACGCACTCAGAACTCAGAACACCAGCGCTCAAATTGCATTTTGTTTATTTACCGTTGTTTCTGCCATTTGTATTTTCCCACTTTTATTTTATTGTTCTTCGATTTGTTGTCGTTTTGCACGCAACGTAACGGTGCTGCATTATTGCATTTGTTGCCTTTCGCCGCTGTTGTTGGTATATTGTTGTTTTATTGTGGTTATATTGTTGTTACATATTATTATTTCAATTGTTTTTACCGTTATGTGCGTCGTTGTAGTCACCCGCGAGCAAATTGGTGAACCACACACACACTCACATGCACATTCATCTGCGGCATATTTACAATTATAAGTGTATTTATATAAGCGCCGCTGTGTGTATATGTGTGTGGGTGCTGGCAAGCCGCATATTTTATAGTCGAGCAAATTTTTGGATGTGGTTAACCGCTTTTCATTGCTGCGGCCTTTGCGGCTGTGCTGCAGTTCTTGCTCGCCACTCGCCACTCGCTGGCAGACATACACACACTTGATTGTATATATGTATGTATCAATGCAGTCATCGCTTGTCGCTCGTGAGCGCCAGGTAAGTTGTTGTTGTTGCTTTTGCAGTGTAAACTAATTTTTATTGTTTTTTCACGTTTTTTTTTGGTTTCGTTATTTCGCTTATATTCCGTTATTTGACAGTTTTTCTGCGCAATTTATCCGCCGTTTGTTTGTTATTGTTATTGTTGCGTTTTTTGCTTAGTTGCAATTCGAAACACAATCACAGATTCATCACATTACCTCCAATGCATTTCGGTTTATTTATTTTGCCTGACATTTATTGCGATTGTTTCGATTATTTTGTTGCTGTTGTTATTTGTTTTGCTCATTGTCACATTTGTTTTGCGCGAGATTTATGTCAGACTCAATGTGGCTTGGAAAAGAATTTATGTTTTTGGGTTTTTGGGTGAAAATTTGAATTGTCCCGCGAAGCAAATGCTAACAAAACTATGAATAATCATTCAAATAATTACGAAAGTGTTTCTAGGCAGTAAATTTTAGTCGAAAACTAGTTCAGGTATTTGTTATACAAAGGTTTGGTGTTTATATAAAATTACAATAATAACAAAAAGTAATCAAGAACTAAATTTTAGTGAATGAAAAAGTAAATACTTTCGCTCATTATAGCATTATTTCGTCTGTTTTGTGATTTTACTCGCTCACCTTCTCACCTTCATATAGTATGTGATGGTCTAGGTTTAGAATATAAAGAACAAATAATACTTACTATTCAGTTTGCATATCTGAAAATGATTTGACAGATTAGCGTATTTGGGTAGATTGAGATTTTCCGACTTTTTTGTTCGGTTTGTAATCCGATGAGTATGTGTTTTTGTAAAAATAAAGTAGTTTTGCAGTCGTTTGTTAAGCCATTTAAAGTATTTTGCGATCTCTACCATGGAAAAATAAAGCCTAACTACCCCGTTCCCACGACAGTCGGGTCTACGAACCGGAACGGACGCGGATGTTTTATCCGGTCATGGATTGTTAACACGGCAGAATTCTGCCGCTACAACAACAACAATAACAAAACCTAACCACCTGTTAGCCTGACATTTTCTGTCTCTAATAAATTTACGACCAAGTAATTGCTAAAAAGCCAGCAAGAGTGTGTACCTAAGTTGAAAGTGGCCCAAAGCATAGCGTGAAAGTTAAGGCTTTGAGTAACATAAAAAGACTTGATGACCGAGTTGAAACGCAATTCTTTGGCCATCTCTTCTCTCTTTGTCTTTCAAACTCGTAAAAGTGCCAATCTATTTTTGTCAGTAATTCGCACCACTTACTTTCATCGATGAGGTGGTGCGGAGTGTCATTAATAAAGCAAAATCATACAAATCCATCGGCTCTACTGATGGAAAAAACATACTGATGCTAAAGCACCTAAGCTGAAAGGAAGTTGGTTTCCTCACCAAGCTTATCAACCTATCGCTGACCACTCTTCAAAAACTCGATGTGTGGAAAATTTGAAAAGTGGTACCACTACTGAAACTTTGGGAGTCTTATCGTCTGATCACTTTCTTTTATAAAGTAGTGAAGATACCTGAGGCCTTGCTACTCCCGATCTTCACTCTCAACCTTAGTCTAGTCAACCACCAGCATGGCTTTCGTAAAATGCAAAACACCATTATAATACTTAGCGTCATTAACGCCCAGATATTTTATGATTTCAATCAAAAACCACCCTGCGAGAAGACAACCCAAATAGCTTTTAACTTGCTCCTGATCGTAAGTGGGCATACTCTAAAGGCATTATTCTTCCTAAATTTTATACCGTTATATTAATTTTATCTTGATTTTTACACCGAGAGTGACTTTTAGCAGCTCACAAAACGACACGTATCTCAACCACTAATGAATATTTTGACATAAACGTGACTGACAGTACTACCAACCTAAAAAAAATAGTTCTCCAAATCCTTCAATGCGCGCAGTTTAAATTCAAATGTCACCTTATATTTTGGACACAGTATGTGAGTACTTCGAAGTTCCGTCGACAGTCGTCCAAGTAGACTACACACGATGAAAGCGCTCCAAAGCATGAAAAGCGCCACAATCGACTGAAAGGTTATGGGGTCTGTATTTTGGGATGGGCATGGAATAATTTTTATTGAAAAAAAGGAACATAAGCAGCTACTATTAAGTACCATTACTGGACGTTTTGAAGTATGAAATCGCCGAAAAACGGCCGAATTTGAAGATAAAGAAAGTGCTATTTCACAAAAATCACATTACCGTTTTCGCGTGTCACATATCAGTGAAAATGATGGCAGAAATCTATCTTCAATTTGCACTATGCATCCACCGCAGACCCCAGATCTGATGCCTGTGCGGTGATTACTGAATATGAGGCATATTTTAAAGTAAAGTTCGTTCTACAAAAATGGTATCGAAAAATTAGAGGGTCACTATAATGAGTGTGTCGCCCTTGAAGGGAACTATGTTGAATAAAAAAACGACTTTTACTTAAAACAAGAAAAAACGTTAACTTCGGTTGCACCGAAGCTAAATACCCTTCACAGGTGCATTTCTGTTAGTAACTATGTGTCCAGTTTGTATAGAAGCTATATGCTATAGTAACTCGTTCTGAACAATTTCTTGGGAGATTACATTGTTACCTTAAAAAATAATATATACCAAATTTCGTGAATATATCTTGTCAAATGTTAAAGTTGTCCATACAAGGACTTGATTCCGATCGTTCAGTTTGTATGGCAGCTATATGCTATAGTTAACCGATCTGAACAATTTCTTCGGAGATAACATTGTTGCCTTAGAAAATAATATATACCAAATTTCGTGAATATATCTTGTCAAATGTTAAAGTTGTCCATACAAGGACTTGATTCCGATCGTTCAGTTTGTATGGCAGCTATATGCTATAGTTAACCGATCTATACAATTTCTTCGGATATTACATTGTTGCCTTAGAAAATAATATATACCAAATTTCGTGAATATATCTTGTCAAATGCGAAAGTTTTCCATACAAGAACTTGATTCCGATCGTTCAGTTTGTATGGCAGCTATATGCTATAGTCAACCGATCTGAACAATTTCTTCGGAGACTACATTTTTGCCTTAGAAAATATTATATACCAAATTTCGTGAATATATCTTGTCAAATGTGAAAGTTGTCCATACAAGGACTTGATTCCGATCGTTCAGTTTGTATGGCAGCTATATGTCATAGTTAACCGATCTGAACAATTTTCTCGGATATTACATTTTTTCCCTAGAAAATAATCCATACCAAATTTGGTGATGATACATTGTCAAATGCGAAAGTTTTCCATATGAGAACTTGATTCCGATTGTTCAGTTTATATGGCAGCTATATGCTATAGTGGTCCGATATCGGCCGTTCCGACAAATGAGCAGCTTCTTGAAGAGAAAATGACGTTTGCAAAATTTCAAAAGGATATCTTAAAAACTGAGGGACTAGTTCGTATATATACAGACAGACGGACAGACGGACAGACGGACAGACGGACAGACAGACGGACATGGCTAAATCGACTCAGCTCAACATCCTGATCATTTATATATATACTTTATAGGGTCTCCGACGCTTCCTTCTGGGTGTTACAAACGTCGTGACAAAGTTAATATACCCTGTTCAGGGTATAAAATGTGTTTTACTATGTTAGGCCGTGGACTTTCAATAGACTTCTTATAATCATCATAAGATACAGTAAAGGAGAACACTGTTTCCGAATATGTGCAATTTCAGTTCGCTTGATATTTCAGCAAATTGACATCAGTCTGCCAATATTTTTATATTTTAAATTCTTAAGCGTTGCATTATTGTTCGAAACTTTTGCATAAGTTGCGATCCTAAGCGGCCAGAAAAATAAGAGCTCAAGGCTAGAGTGGTGGTAAAAACCAATGTTCTGAAGTGACAAGGATTGGCTTTCGGATGTTTTCTTGGAAACAAGAGGATATAATCTTCTAATATTGGATATATTCGGACCCGAATATGGGGAAGAATTCAAACTATACAACAAAAATTATCAAATCGTGGTTACTGTAGTATGAGATGAAACTGTGCTATTGTCATAGCCCAGACTTCAGATTTGAACCTCATTGTGCTCCTTTGCGCCATTTTAAAACGATCATGTTTGTCGAAAGGGAAGCTCCAAAGATGAGATGTAGGGATTGTGGGGCGTATCCTCCTAACATACAAAAAAATAATGTGGCATATTATAGAGAATCTTCTCAATACTTACATTATGCCAAAGAGGATGAATTCAATAAAAAAAGTCGCATGGGCGTCACACAATAAGAGCAATATTAGTAGTTTCGTGAGTAGTTTTGTGCTTAACTGTAAACTATTTGAACCAAAATATACTCGTTCAGAGGGGCAAGGCTCAAATTTCTTCTATAAGTCAATTATTTTAATTTATTTTTGAATGTGAGGTTAATCAAATATCGAAATATGCATAGAATCTTGCTTATTTTGATACACATAAAATTTTCTATAAATCACTTTCATTTTATTTTTCTGTGAATTTTATATAGAATCTCTTTTCGGCGCGACAAATCCAATTTCCTAGTTGTTGAAACAATTTAGGCAATTATGTTATACATTTTAGCAATTCCTTTTTCAATGGCCGCTTACATTTTTGAAAATTGCATATATTGGTTGCAAACAAAGCGACCGACGGGCAATTTCACTGATGGCGAACTTAAACTGCGCGCCAGAAAATATGCAACGAACAACAAATAAAACGCCCATAAAATTGTAATAAAAATGCAGTAAAAGAAACAACAACAGCAAAACTCGACTAGTCGCCATACAAAAATGTGCATAGAAGATTGCATTTCGTCAGGCGAGCGCCTGTGTTGCAGCAGCAGCGGCGACGGCGGAGTGCGGCAGTGCGTATGAGTGATGACAAAGTTCGATATCAGCGTGCAATCATCCATTTTACATATGTTGATGTACAGTTACTTATGCAGTTGTGTATGTTTGCATGTCGGCGCCTTTATTGCGCACAATGTGCAGCGTGTTTGCAGTCGCTTCGTTGCGTTGTTGTTGCTGTTGCTGTGCTTGTTAAATAAACCATGCGAAATGAAATTGGATTTGATGGTTTGCCTTTAAGTGTGCTCTTTTTCATATTTCCCTTTCGCTATTTTTCCGTTGCAAATCCGTCTGCATGCGTTTGGCTTTTATTGACTGAGCAATATTGTTAACATTTTTGGGCGTGCTGGTAAAAAACATGACACAGCTTGAGTGTTTTTGAATGACACTGTTAATATAGTTTCATGTTTGCCAAAACAAAAGCAAGAAAAAATCATAAAATATCGCACTGTCAAGTTTAGAGCATCATATTTTAGTGTTGTTGTAAAAGCAGTTAAAAATTGCGAATAGCATCAGCTTTCTGCTTTGACATTTTCAACGCTTTGTTAGTGAGAGGCCTTTCAGCAGCTTTAATCCACAAGGGTTTCTGATTTCTATTGACTAATTTTGAACATTTCGAACAAAATGATAAGAAATAATGAAACTTAAGTTCGGATGAACTGGAAATTTTGCAGTTATTAAAAATATATAAAAATTAGTGATGAAATAAAAAACATATTTATTATTCTCACCTATTTATAAAATACCAAAGGAGATTCCAAAACGATATAAATTCCCAATATGCAATATGGTGTGGGAAACGCTGTGTAATCCTATTGCAAAATAAGTCCTAATTGTGGACCTCTTATCTAAATGTGCGTGTTTGAAAGCTCGCTTAATTATATATATTTTTGTGTATTTTGTTCAGTTATATTTTTTAAAGATGGCAACCTGTGTTTAATATATATCTAAATTAAAACTTACTCAATAAGGGTGCTTTTAACATTTCACGTTTTTCACGATTTTCACTTACAAAAAAATTTCTCAAAATGTAGAATATAACGAATTATTCATTGAATCTTTTTAATAGTCGTTCGTTTCGGCACCTTTAATAATATATTATAAATTTTTAGTAAGTGGCAACCCTGTTCCACAATTAGCAAAAATTGTATTACAAATAAATCTTAGAAAAATTTACAAAATGTTTTAGGCTTGAACGCAATTTGTAATACTTTTAAAAAAATTACTAGGTGGCAACTTTGTACAAACATTTTTAAAAATCGAGAAGTTACCGAAAATTTATAGATAATTTTCGTGAACGCCATACGTTTGGACGAATTTTACATTTTTTTTTTTAATTTTAGTAGGTGGCAACTCTATTTAAAAATTTATCAAAGCAAAGGACTTAATGAATAATTAGAAACTATTTTAGAGCATCTTTCGTTTATGCGCACTTGGAAGTATTTTATAAAGTAATATATATTTTATAAATACATACTACACCTGTTATCTGTTGTTCACCTAACGGCTATGCGTATCACCTAAAACTAAGCGACAAAGATATAGAGTTACATACTATATATACATGATCAGGATGAAAAGAAATGACGAAATCCGGTTGACTCGTAATGGACGTAATCGGACCACTGCCACGCCCACAAATCGTCATTCACCAAAAACATAAATAAATATCCCAAAGATATGATATAAAGTAGTTGGCAACTCTGTTCCAAAGTTGACAAAGATGGCTTTACAAATAAATCCTGTAAAAAGTTCCTAAACGTTGGACGCATTTTGTAATTCTTGTAAAAAAATTAGTAGGTGGCAACATTGTACAAACCTTATTAAAAATTAGGAACGTACCGAATATTTTATATATAGTTTTCCTAAACTTCTTGCGTTTGGACGCATTTGCAATACATTTTTTTTAATTTTAGTAGGTGGCAACGCTATTGCAAAACTTTTCAAAATAAAGGACATTACGAATAATTAAAAAAAAATTTTTTTAAACGTTTACGTACATTTGGTAATAATTTATAAATATTTGATATGATATCGAAATTAACGAAAAGTACATTACAAATAAATCGAAGAAAAATTTCCTATACGTTATAAGGTTGAACGGAGTTTGTAATACTCTTAAAAATTTTGTTAGTTGGCAACTCTGTACCAAAAGTTTTAAAATTCAAGAATGTTTCAAATAATCCATATGTATATAGTTTTCCTAAATGCATTACATTTGCGTGCCTTTTGCAATTTTTATAATTTAAAAAAAGGCCTGCTTAAAATTGTTTAAAAATTTATCAAAATAAAGGACAAGACGAACAGTTCCTAAAATTTTTTTCTTTACTCTTATGTGCGGTAGCATTTTGTATTTTGTTTTTTTATTTTGGTATTTTAGTAAGTGGCAACTCTATTCGAAAATTTATAACAAGAACAGTTTGAATAAACCCTAGAAAGCTTTCTTTAACGTTTTAATCTTGGTCGTATTTTGCAATATTTCAGCAAATAGGTGGCAACTACGTTCTAAAATTCGTTGGAATTACAGTTTACCGTTTTTCATTTTATTTTTTCTAAATTCATATTATTTATCGTACGATGAAAAGAACTAATATATGTACATTTACAGAGTCTATACAAAAAAGGTGCAGATTAATTATCCAAAATTTCCAAATTACAAATAAATCGTCGTTTTGGTCTAATAACAGAATATCAAGAACCGAAAAAATATTATGTGGTGTCTTCCAGATAAGAAAAGCAAATCGGCCTTTAGTTCTGGTCATACTCGTCTATAGTTCATTTGTTTTAGCATTATAAGAAGGAGTTCATTGAGTTGAAAAAGAATTATATTTACAATATCTTTTAACCCATTAGTGAGCAGTCCATTAAACACACAGTTGAAATCCAGGGGTATAGCCTAAGGTTCCGGAATTATCAGTTGGCAGCTTATTAAGTATTTTTGTTGTTTTACGCACTATTCCCCGCCGCGTTGTGAAGACGGTGGTTCATTACATTAGATGGCAGAATGTCTCGGTTCGTAACTAAGTCTGCCAAGGTTTTCACCATATTTTTAAAAAAATTTCAAACTTTTTTCAATTTTTAATTTTTTCTTTGGTCTCCCAAATATCTAGTGCTAGAGGCTCCTAAACGTTCTGAACTACTTTGGAAAGCCCAACCTTTGCAACAGTTAAACATTGTTTTAAGCGCCATCCCGCGCCTAACTGAATCACTCCATTACCTCTGCCTTTCTTCCACGCAATAACTGTCTGCCAAAACTTGTAGTCACTTAATTTTTACCAACTGAACACAGAACATTTCAACTTTATTGTTTGTGCATGTTGTTGACAACAACTTCACCGACCACAATTTGCATTCAACGACAAAAAAGAAGAAGTGTGGCAAATTCTAGCACTGGTGACAGTCGTTAAAAATAAATTTTTAGACCCACTACTTACTTGGAAAATAACTGTACATAGCATCACGCTAAATGTACTAAGTGTACTAACGCTATAAATGGGAATGAAAAATAAATAGGTGCATATGTATGTATATGTATATGTATATGTACGCTAAGCTTTCTCGTTTTCCTGCAACAGCCGCTGCTGAGCCAGCAACATATCTATGTACATACTTAGTACCAACAAGAACTGTGTTACTAAGTAGTAACAATAAAATCTTTGAACATACCCACTGGGAAATGAAACTGTATATTATGTTGTATTAATATATATGAGTATCAGTTATACCGTTAAACAGCGTTACTAGATCTATGATCTATCTTGTTTTTAGTAAGTTATTTTTTTCTGAAATTGTTCTATAGGAAAATATTTAAATAAATTGCGGCTTCTTAACTAATTTCTCAAGAAAAATTTAAGGCGTCACGGAAGGCATTCTCCGGAATAGCCTTGAGAGCCGAGGTGCATGCTGCTTGCATTCCCTCTGTTACCTTAAAATGCTTGTCTTTCCGTGGCCTTTTCAGGTAAGGATACTCAAAGATCCATGACTCGTCACCTGTGATTACGTTATTCAAATATTGGGGGTCATTTACACATGTTCAAATATTCTTGTCAAGCTTCCACTCGCCGTAATTTCTGGTCCTCAGTGAACACTTTTGGCGTCATCTTCAAGTGCTTCATCACAATGTCATGAACCACAGATTTTGATATATTTAACATCTGGGCAATCAAACAAATACATAGGCCATTTAAAGTTGACCCATCTGGCAACGCTGTAACTTTTAACAGCGCTGACAAATCGGCTAATGTCATTACGCGTTAGAAGCGTCATTCGAAGACAATTTATACCATGGAACAGTACACTCCAAAAGAACGCGCTGAAATTGTTCAGCTTTATATTCAAAATAACTTTTCAATTGTGTTAACTCAACGTGCGTTTCGCAAAAAAAATAAAGTGAAAAGTGCTCCAGTTAAGAACACAATTAAGTCTTTATACGCAAAATTTGTGAACACCGGTAATCTCAGTAATGCCAGTCATGCATCCAGACAACGCACAAGACGTTCTGATGAAAATATCGAAGCTGTACGAGCCAGTATTGAGGAGACTCCATCGACATCGAGTTATCGCCGCTCTCAGGAATTAGACATCTCTCGCACCACTCTCCGACGCATAATTCATAAAGATTTGAAAATGTTTCCATATAAAATTCAAATGGCACAAAAACTAAACCCAGCTGATTATCCGCGACGCCTTAATTTTGGCAAACAAACAAATGGGTCAACTTTAAATGGCCTACCCTGTACTTAGTTGACGGTCTGAGTTCTAAACTTTGCTCGCACGAGTCACTTTATCGATGTTTGTCGAAGTCGCAGGTCTCCCAGCACGGTCTTCATCAGAGATCTGCAAAACGACCTGGTGCCACCGAAACACGACACTTCAGCTAAAGCAACATCTTTGTAAGTTTGCTTGATCATACTTACATATCAAACGTCTCTGTCGCAGATTTACCGAGTTTCACAAATAATTTAATCGCGTGCCTTTGCTTTAACGAACACTGTATTTTCGGCTTGCACCACTCCCATAAACACGTCGCTTGAATATGTTTGTCCTGACTCTCCAGGTGCTCTGAGACAACTTACCGGCCGCTTGTTTGTTAACTAGGAACACCCACTACCGAATCCAGTCGGTGCCCACAGACTACAAAGTACAGTCGCGGTAGAAAAAAATCAGTCCTATTACTTTCCTAAAAAACCGTGAATGTTCTAAAGCTGTTTTTATAAAGCTGTAATCCTAAGTTTAACTCCAAGTTGGAAAAAGTTGGTCAGCTGGAAGGGATGTCTACATTAATTTGTTTTATTCATTAAGTATTTTCTTCTGTCTTCTAAAAACAGGTGCCTATTGTCGGGACTTACCTATTAACAATACATACTCTACCAGCATGTTTCAACCCGAGATCGCTGTTATTAAGTCAGTGTTAGATCTACTGTGTTGGAGTCAGCTCAACGGCATGGACCGAACTAAGAGTTGCGAGTATAAGGACCAGACTATACTGGCGTCAGAGGTAACTGAAAATTTATTGGCAATAAATTATACAATAACCCCACAATCAGTAGATTCAGAACGGGTCTTAGCTGCGCTTTATCTCTTTGCATTCTACTATTGGTTAGCTGGGTAACACGGGAGATTGGCGAGGATTAGTACTTAAGCATATGGCCTTCTGGCCTAAAGTAATAGTCCAGTAAACCTTTCGCTTTAAGCGAGCTTAGCTCAAATGTCATACTCGGTGTCTAGCGGTGAGGTTAATAATATTACGGAATGCTAATTGTAGAAGAATTTAAGAAGAAGACGAGATATAGATACTCAACTCCAAAATTCTTAATTGAATATTCTGTCTGTGAGAAGTTAAGGTTAAACACCTCGTATCTCACAATTTCAACATCCCAATGAGCTAGAGATAATAGAAATAAAACTCTTAAAAAGATTTATAATCGTTTCAGTGGGTTTAAATGACATAATAATTTTCGATTTCTGTCCCTACAAAAGTTTATATATATCAGTTCAAGTGCGATCGCCATTTTGAGGGTCAGCGATAGAATCAAACCCAACCTAAAAATATGACCAAAGGTAGATTTAGAACTTTATATTATTTTGTATTGAAAATCCTTCATTCAGTACCTTTCTCTACTTTTTTCTGTTATCAAATGTGATGACAAAAAGTGAAGTGAGTGTTCTCGAGTAGTCCGAACCAATTAAGCCATAGAAACTTTACGCAAACGCTTAAGCATAATTCCTTTCGAAAATAGAAACATATTTCTAAAAAAAAAAAAAAAGATTTTATGGACTTTTTTCACTTGACAACCGACCTTCAGTCAACTGGTCCTCTTCTGAAAACGCGTTTGAAACAAATTGGGCTTCTTCAGTGGCATGCGGTCAACCGGCATGAAAGTAGCCGTTTTGCAGATGAAGTTGGCTTAGAATGCGTGCTAAAACAGTTGGCCGTCTGAAATTGCAGATTTGAATACATTGGACTAAAATTGGAGAAGTTGGACATATATATTTCGAGAGTCTAAATAAATATTTGGATCGAGCATCGTCGTCCATACCAATAGACACTAGCACGCTATTGAGCAATGGCCGAATCATTTGATTCGTTTTGAGCTTGACTGAACTTGGAACATCCCCTGAGTCGTGTGTTGTTTAGTTTCGATCTTGCTACTGACAAAAATCTATAAAAAAAAATATCCGAAAGCGGTGGCAGGATAACTACTTACAGGATTATCTAAAGCGAAAAAAAAAACGTGTTTTAGTTAAGACCGTAACTTTGAACTTGGACGAAGGAAGAAAAACTAAAATTTTAATTTTTGGCAGATATTTTTGTAATCGAAAAAAAAAAACAAACAAATTCTGGAAATATTTTAAGAATTGCATCTTAAAGACTTGTGTAAAATTTCATGAGATCGGTTCAGTAGTTTTCGAGAAATCTTGTCAACCGACTTCAAAAACACAGTTTCAAGAAAAATGTGTTAAAGACGGAGCTCTTATCCAAGATAGCTTCGAACGCACAAGTTCTGTAGGTTGTATCTCCGAAACTATTACTCGGAACAACTTCAAACTTTAGAACAATATTCTAGAGGTGTTGTAGAATTTAATAATCTTATTTAAAAAAATCGATTTTTTTAAACCTGCAATCCCTTAAGGCCGACTCATAACTGTGATCTGTTCTACAAGATAATTTTGTCCTCAACTCAGCTGATCTTCGCATTGGTTGTAATTTGGTGTTTCACTCACTCATTTCATTTCCTATCGGGTCTATGCGCTAGCACTTTAACCCAATTGCAGGCGAAACCGTTTCGAGTACATAGTTTTACATTCGCATTTGTATTTGTACGCTTATGGTCCGGTGTTGTAATAGAAAATTATGAAAATTATCTCATTCGCATTTTCGCGTTGCCAACAATGCATAAAGAGACAGCCACTGCGGCAGGGGCCGGGCGCTGGTACACTAACGGCTGTCAGAACAGGAAAAACGGTGCCGGTAGTGGTGAACAGGAGCAAAAGGACCACAACATGCACTTCCCCTTTTAAATGTCCACCGCACGAACGGAAATGTTCTGGCAGTCATTACTTTTGCGCTTTCACTAAATGCACGCACAGCCGCCCGGTCGGCCCTATGCAAATACTCAGCGTTCGCCGCTCACCGCTCACGGGGTGAAGCAGTGAAATATCAAATGTTAGTCGGCGTGATGGCGAATGTGCTTATATTAGACATTGCAGCAGTTTTGCGTATTTATATACACTGCTTGGCATGTATTCCAGTGTGTTTGTGTGCGTGTGTTGGTTTGTGCTGCTGAGTGCTTAGGGCAATACTATTTGCATTATTTCATTGTTGCTGCTGCTGAGTCTTAGTGTGTTGTTGCTATTGCATTTGCGGCCATTGTCGCTGCCTTTCGGGCGTTACAGCTTTATGTGGCACACGCACAGACACACACATACGCATGCACAATGGAATGGACTGAGTGACCGCACTTACTTTGTACTTCGTGCGCTGACGTTCACATTCATTTGCAGCAGCATTAGGGGCATTAGCTGTGGCGCGGTGGCGTGTTGGTGCGGTGGCTGGGCGGCGCATATGCGCATATTCACTGCTTATAATGAAATGATAGTGAAATTAAAAATCGCCGCGCTTTGCTCTTCATTATATGCGTGTCTTTCTCTTTCTATGTAAGTATGCGTGTGTATGTGTGTGGTGTGTCTGTGTGCTAAGTGAAAATAAATGCATTTTGGAGTGATGCCAATGGCAGTGAAAAAGGCGGTGAAATCAAAACAAAATAAATAGTGAAAAGAAAAAATAATAAAATAATGGCAATCTTTTGGCGTCAAAGACAATAATGTCAAAATCACAGTAAAAAGGGCGGTGCACCATAAATTTTAACTGCCCTCAAGTGTGTATGGATGTGTTCTCACGAGTATGAGTTCTGCTCGCTGTATATTACATATTTTCTTGCATGTGGGATGTTAAAAATAGAATGTTTGTTGCACTTAAAGAAAAACCTTTTCTCATAAACATTTTCTAAACTTCCAAAAACCACTTAGAAAATAATCATTAGTCCTCTACTGCTTCCTTTCCAAAATATTATTACTACAAATATTTGGCAATAATTTTCTAACACACTCTGCGAACTCAATGCAGATCCTTTGCAATCTTAGCGCTGTTGGACAAATTAAGATCTTCATTGAATGGATAATTATTTTATTCTAATTTTTATTTTTTTTAAAGGCATTCGCTACATGCCAAGATGCGATCGAATAAATGATGCGTATCCAGATGGAAATTAGACGAAATGCAGGATCCCGGTTGAATAAATTGGTGAACGCCGCATGCAGGATTGACCCGATTTAGTGTATATTAGCGGAAGTTAATTGCAGCGCGCGGGTGGGGTGTCGAAACAACGAAAATTGATGAGCGAAGTGTATGTGACGAATGTTGACGTGCGAATTGAGCTTCCAATCCCGATGTCCATTCTTTTTGTTGAGTGGGTACAGTTGTGGTGAGTTGCGTTGGTGTTGTGTGGTGATGTGAGGGTATGATGCCATCGGATGTGGTGTAGTAATCTGTCTTGCTAGGGTGCGCCAGTTTTTCCCAGGTAGAGTGAGGTATACATGCGGGGAGATGCTTAAGTCATTTAAACATTAAGTTAGCCAATTTTTTAGAAAGTCAACCACTTTTATAGGGTGATCCATTTCGAAGTTTCACACTTTTTTTTTGTACGAACATTCTTTGGCATGTTTTTTTTTCTTTGAGGATTATCTTTTTCAAATGTTGGTCGCTGCTACGTCAATTATATTCCATCCGTTGATTCCAATTTTCGGTCATTCGTTCGAACATTTCGACTGATCACAGACGGATGACACGCATGATGTTTTTCTTCAAGGCCTGAATCGAAGCAGCAATGACTTTAGACTTCACAAAATCAATTAACTTCAGACATCAAGTGGTCGGTTTTCATGGCGAGATAACGGTCGCCATTTACAGTTGCGTTTTTACCGGAATCATTTACGAAAAAATATGGACCGATAATTCCGGCGTCCTACAAAACACACCAAAACGTTGTTGTTTCTGGATGAAATGGTAGCTGTTGAATCTCTTGGAGCTGCTCATCGTCCCAAATGCCACAATTTTGCTCATTTACATACCAATTGAGCCAGAAAAACACGTCGGATCTTCTTAGAACGGAGAATCGCTAATGCTAATGAATGCTGAGCCTCAAGATGGGTGATTCTGATGTGTTATACCAGTGGCGGTTTCAGAGAGGGAAATGGGGGAAATTTCCCCCTCCCAAAAACTAAATGGCTTTGAAAAAATATAAAGTAACAAAAATATAATTCTGAAATTGCCATTTTATTTTAAAAACAAGACTAAATACTGTATCCATTTATAAATATAATAAATAATGCAAAGATACCACTAAAAATATAGAGTATAGCAATGTATGCAGATCAAGTTGTTAATAAACCCAATCAGATCCCTGACTTGAAAGTGCTAAAAGTGTAGCGACGTGGGTTGATAAATTAATTGAAATAAATGCTGAATTCAGCTTCATACGTTATACATACATATGTAGGATTGATACATTCTCCGCGGTTTATCCTCCAAGTTTTCGAACATAGAATAATTAGTAACTGGAAAAATAAGGACACAAATTTCAATTTATAATTGGGATTTTTTTTCCCATGTGATATTCTACTCTAACTCATTCACTCAGCGTGATTCTTCAGAAAGAATCGACCGATCTGGAAAAGGCATCCAATATGAAAGTTCTGAAATCGAAAACAAAAAGCTGAAGAATATTTTCAATGCACTTATTCAGAGATCAACAAAATGGCGGCAGAACTGTAAGTTGACGAAGAAAAACCAAGAATATGCGCACGACAAACACAACGTAAAAATTTATTCTTGGGAACTTGCGAAGAATACTAAAGGTTTTAGAGAAGTATTGGTTAAGTTTCAATTGAATTTGCTGCTTCTAGAAAAAGCATGTGCTTTGAAAACCAAAGAAATGGAAAATCTTATTGACTGCTTGATAGATAGATTCAAAGGCCTTTTGGATAATAACAACGTCCTGCGACGTTACACACGATGCCATAACAGGTGAAACGGTGATTTTTAGTCAAATAATCGGTCACTTCGAATGATGGATTCTGAGCAATTTTTGGTCGTCAGTCAATTTGTGCGGAACAAACCGTGCACACAATGCATTTCAATGAATTTCAATGAGGAATTGCTTTGCAGAATATTTAGAAAAAAACCATTGCAGAAGGATGTAAACCAAACGTTTGGCATACGCAGAAAAATATGCCAACGTCCATTTGTCTGATCTTACATTTTGTGAACGTGTAGTGTTCACTGTTGAAATTTAAACTTTTGGAGGTGATGGATACACAAAAGTTTGGCATAAATCTAACGCGGCAGTTGACTCCAAAAATTTGGTTTCAACCTTAAATTGCAGTGGAGGATTAGTGATGGTATGGGGCTGCAAAGCAGCAAATGGCATTGGTAAACTACAGTACACAGATAGAGTAATGAATAAGCACATATATATACGGATTTTAAAGGTTAGTTATCTTTAATATTTTACAGCCAAAAGCGTACACTTTCCATGCTAGAATTTGAATAATAAATTCACTTAAACACGTTCTTAAAGGAAGTGAAAACTAATAAATATAGTTTCATAAAAACTAAAAAGAACGCTTTCAAAGTACATCAAACGGAAACGTGAAAAATAATTACTAATATCACCTGACAACAATAGTAAACGAAAGACACTCTCACTGCGCTGAAAAATTCGTGGGTTGCTCGATATGCGAAAAATGTGCCAGACAGCATATCACGACTTTTCAGCGTAAGTAGAGCACTCCTTGATTTATTATAGTTGTCAGGTTATAATAATAGTAGGTTAGTAATAATTTTTCACGTTTACGTTTGACGTATTTTGAAAGCGTGCTTTTTAGTTTTTATTCAACAATATTTATTAGTTTGAAATACGATTACGAGTGATAATGGGTGATCAAACTAGAGGTACTTTTTCCAATAGCCTTTCTCTGACAGATCGCGCCTGAGTTGTGTCAAGCTGTCATGTTATTTTTTTCAGTACCGTTTGCTATTTCATCATGAATAGACTTACGCCTGAAAAACATTTAAATGATCGGCCTAATGAGCGAATAATCGCAACACTATCCCCCAGATTGAGACCTAGCATTCATTATTAGATAATATTCGAACGAATCTACCAATTCCAGTACCCAGTGAAGAAAATATAACAGCCGTAGCATGCAGAGTTGATTCGGCGCGATTTGTAGCAACTCAGACTGACATATAGAACGATTTGGCGCATTTAGCGTCGAGATCTTAAATTGAAAGCGTACAAAAAAAAGCTTGTGCAATAACTGAAACCAATCGACCTTTTCAAAGCATATCGCTTCGCTCTATGGGCTCTTGAAAAGTTCCAAGAAGACCAAATTTTGATCGGCTTATTTCTGTCTCAATGAATATATAAATAAGTAAAACTTCCGCATTTGGAGCAAAGAGCAACCAGAAAAAATTCAAGAACTGCCTTATCATCCAGAAAAAAAACGATTTGGTATGGTTTAAAGAACCGGTTTGTTAGCCACCAAGATCGTGCTATATCAAACTGTAAGAATCTTTTCTGTGGGGATAAGTGAAGTCTAAAGTCTATGCGGATAATCGCGCTTCGATTCAGGCCTTGAAGCAAAACATCACGCATGTCATTCGTTAGTTACCAGTCGAAAATTGCACTCAACAGATGGACAATAGTTGTGTATAACTGAGACGTGGCTACGACCAACATTTGAAAAAATATTATCTTGTGAAAATAAATGCCAAAGAAGTAGGAAAACCTCGAATGGATAGATATAATTTTTTCCACCATCCCGTAAACAGTTTTATTCTTCATATCAAGACATACCACCAATTGATCGTCGCTCTTGAGCGCAAACATTATCAGTGCATGCATCTCTGCGTTTAAAATTGTTGCTTGCGACGCCTAAGGAAATATGTAGATTAAGTGCACCATTCCATACATAGTAGCATTGGCGGCAGTCAGATTTTATGCGTCACAAAGCAGACGTGTTTAACAGTTATTCCGTGAATGGCATTGATGACGTGATGTTGCTGACTATTAAACTGGCGACAGTATTTATGTAGAGATTGAAAGTGCGTGAGCATTTACATCAGTCTTTGAAATTTTTTCACTACACTATCAAAATTATACTACTTGACTATGCCACACACTACACTACTACACCTTAAATATATTTTTGATCGACAAAAACTCCTCTTAGCACAGTCACCGCGCCTGCCTGAAGGTAGTAAAGCATCACAATGTTATACGGCAGCTTAGTGGGCCTCATCGCAGTACGGAAACGTTGTCAATAAGCGAGACTTTTACACAAAATTTTACCTACAAAATTGTTGATATAATCGTCCGTCATACTCTCGTTAGCCAAAACTACTTGCCAAGAATATAATTCCGACCGTTCTTTGGCATTTTGTTTTCTGATGGCGCAAATAATTTAAATACAGTTCGTACTTTTCATACGTGGCATTTCAATTCTTATCCGCTGTATCGCGCGACGATGAGATTGACGAGATTCCATAATACTCTCCGTTTTCTAAGATTCGACGATAGTAATACTCGAAGTTAACGTAAAAGAGAAGGCAAGGCACTTCCAATGATGTGTGGACAATGTTGGATTCCAATTTAGTTCAAATGTACAAACTAACCGCAAACTTGACAATTGATGAACAGCTTTATCCATACCGTGACTGTACTGGATTTACTCAATATATACCAACGAAACCGGCTAAGTATGGTATAAAGATCTGGTGGGTTTGTAAGTAAGAGGATCTTGCCATGCATTTATAGAAATTATCTTTAATTTATTTCTCATGCTTTTCACTTTGGAGTACGCGGTTGCTTTTGGGACGATGGCTGAATTTTAAATTTATTTAAAAAAAATAAAGAAAAAAATTAATTAAATGCACTCCAAACTATCTTTCTTTCAAGTTAAAAATCGAGGAAATTGAGAGTTTAAAATGAAAAATTGAATTTTCTTTAAGCTATTCATACAAATACACCATAAGAGTTAAGCTGCCTTTGGGAAAGCTGAATAATGACACGCAACCGCAGATGAAAGTGAATTGGTGAATAATTTACATTTACTATTGCTAATAAAATATTTGACCTTAGATATAAATCGCTATGCGTACAGACTCCCGGATTGGAAGTCTCAATATAATAGCAATAAGAGATAAGAAAGCTCTGATGCGCATGGGTGGCACAAACCATGAAGACTAAACGCGAAAAAAGTAGAAGATTTTTTACGCTATTCTGAGTAGCTGACTGAACTCTGACAAGAAACAAGGACTTTGAAAAAACTGAGTAAGGGGTGCTGAAGCAAAGCGCGGCTCAAGGCGATATTAGGGATATGTAACTGGCTTGATAGCAAGCCAACCTGCCAGTAGATGAGGTGGACCGGTTGCTAGATAGTGAAAATGAAGCCATTGAATAATTTTACATACAAGTATGACCCATTCCAGTGATGAGTGCTGGAAAAGCGCTTCTGAACTATCAATTCATAATCTCATATCACATAATATCATCCAGCTACATATATTACTACATAGATTTCAATAATTAATTTAAAAAAAGGTGGAAGTAAAGTATCCACACTAAGAAAACCGATCTGACAACTACCTAAAAGAGTCAAGTTATTGCCATCAAAGGAGTCTATCGCCAGTTGCAGTGAATAGAAAATATGATTTAAGGCATTCCAATCAATCCGGCTTCTTATTTAGCCGGACTAATAACGGATACTTTTTTCCTTGATAGAATAAGTCGGAATTAATATTTCAGACACATCTTTTTTCTTAGAAGACAGGTAATTTGTTGTAACAATCGTTTGAGCTTCTTTGAAACTTTGAAGAAAACAAACGAGTTTAACGATCTTGGAGTTCTACAAATCTACCATTTAGTAGTCGTATGAAATAAGGGATATCTTTATTCCTCAGTTTTCACCTGACCACAGCATATTGCTTATTCTGGGAACACATAATGATCATATTTGATCACTAGAATTGAGGAAGTTCAAAATTATGTTCGCTAAGATTAATCAAATTGTAAATTATTATTCCTTTATGTGGGAATCTTCGAATAAGCAGTAGCTCAATTGGATAACTTTAGCTCTCAACTACATCCGTTTGTATTGCAACAGCATAACTTACAACAAAAACATTATTTTTTAAGGAAAATCCGGAAAAGGATTACAGTAAACTGACGTTCCCTGCCGCGGCTTCGATGGCAATAGCTTTTGTTGTTTTCTTTGTTGTTAGTTCAGAATAAATATAGCTTGGTGATTAGATATATTTGTCACTCCGAGAACGAAATAACGTGACTTAAGTGCAATTAATTTTTTGAGCGTCACCAAATCAGATCAAAACAGAGCGGCCTATAAATATCGTGTGAAGTTCTTCTTTAGGATTCATTTGCGATTCGCCGAGGTTGAACGAAGTTTTTGCGTTTCATATTTTCTGATTAATTTTTTTGGAGTAAATTTATGCTGTTTGGAAAAACATTAAAAATCGTGTGGTAAGACGTGTTTTACTGGCCGTGGCTGCCCTGTTCGGCAGTGGAACGACAAGCACCAACAATATTATTTACATCAGTTCTCCATCAAACAGGCAGATTTAAATTTCCGTAATCCATTGGTTGTGGCCAAAATGAAAGAGGTGATGCGCTATTGGTTGGATACTGGCATTTCAGGATTTCGCATTGACGCTATCCCATTCATGTTTGAGAAAGAACCATATGCGAATGGTAGCTACCCTGATGAGCCTGTTATTGATAATGTAAGCGTCTGTCCAGATCCCAACGACGAGTGTCACTTGAAACACATCTATACACAAGATCAACCGGAATCTATAGAGATGGTATATCAATGGCGTGAACTCGTTGAGCAATACCGTAAAGAGACAGAAAATTGATTGTACTTTTAACTGAGGCCTATACGAGTCTGGATAACTTTATGCTGTACTACGGTGATGGCCAGCGAAATGGTTCCATGGTGCCTTTCAGTTTCTACTTTATGCAAAATTTCAAGAATGATTCCACGGCGCCACAAGTAGTGGACTACATTCAGCAATGGATGGCACGTATGCCGTTGGGTGTGCAGGCCAATTGGGTCTTGGGTAATCACGATAATCCGAGGTATTGTACGCGTTTGGGCGTACAACGTGCGGATTTGTTCACGATCATGCTGCAGACCTTGCCGGGAAATGCGGTGACCTACAATGTATGTATTGCTGATATTTAGTAATTTTTGCAGGTTTGTGGGTTTAGTGCTGGCGTCGTGTGATATATTTTAATAATAAAACTAGGAGCCAACTAATTTTTCAATAATAAAATTATTTCACTTATAGTCGTGCAATTTCAGCCTCATTGACTTTACTTCCTTATCGGTGACCATATTCTTCGATAATGAGTTTACAAATTCCCAAAGAACACTTTAATTCGTTACTAATAATTCTGATTTCGTGAAAAAGCACTTCAAGAATTTTTAGATAAAGTTGATAATTTTTTTTATTAATTTCTTAGGGCGAGGAGTTGGCCATGACTGATGGCAAGGTCACCTGGGAGCAAACTGGGCTGCAATGCAAACCCCAGAAACTATGAGAGCTATTCGCGCGGTCCCTGCCGTACACCCTATCAGTGGGATGCGATGAAGAATGCAGGTGGGTAAGCTCAGAAAGCTAAATGTTTAGAATATTAAAATTTGAACTCTTTAATTCATGATACTTCCAAATATTAGAAATCATTTACTCTCTATCTCTCTCTCGTTTGTAGGATTCTCGTCCGCCGCGCGCACTTGGCTGCCCGTCGCCAGTAATTATCGCACAAATAATGCCCTGGCACAATTGCGTGCGCCCAAGAGTCATTTACAGTTATTTATGAAATTAATTCGCCTACGCCAAATGCGCTCGCTACAAGATGGCGCATTAAAGATAAAAGCAATCGGCAACGATATTATCATCTACTCACGGTGAGTGGAAAGTTTGCATGCAGAACACCTACAAATATATACTGCAGTAGGCATATCTGTCGCTAAACACTTGACATTAGTTGTTTAGCCTACTCAGAATGCACTCAAGTGGCGCCACTCATACACACTCATTGCATAATGCACTTCATGGTGGTGCCACTGAAAAGCACTGATCGCTGCCGTGCCTCTAAGTTCGATTGCGATTTGTTGCTTATTTTTGCTTCGGCATTAATTCTCGGTTTGTTTACGCTTTTCTCTGCAGAGAGGCATCGGTCGACGATATGTTTGTGATTGTGCTCAATCTGGGCGGCAACAAGCAGAGTTTGAATATCAATCAGTACTTCATTATGGGTTCCAAGGCGGAGGTGATTACTTCATCAATGCAGTCATCACGAAGTTTTGTGAGTCCGCATGTGTGGGATTAGCAGTTGTATTGTTTAGAAAATAGGATAAATACACTCTTAAATGTAGAATTAACTCCTTTCATCCCATTATATATTTTCAGTAAAATCATTGACCCAAGCAAGTATGTGGCTGAGTCGTATGTTGGTGTGGTTTTTGGTGAAGTGATGAAAAGTTCTTTGTCTAGTTGGAATTTATGAAATATTAAACCTTTACCTCTACTAGTTTTAAATAATTTTTCTGATGGCAATAAAGTGCAAATAAAGCAATAATTACCTTGTCTTCTAATATGTAAATTAATTTTCTTTTGTATGCAGAGGGGTTTTAAAAAGGAATAACGAAAAAAATTCAATTTCTCAATAATTTTCATCTTTTTGTAATTTTGTGTATTGCTGTGAGTAACTTACAAAAATTTAGCTTTTTTAATAGATAATATTAGGTTGACAAAGAAGTCTTGCGGTATTTTCGCTAGTTGGCGCTGAAAGCGCGTAGTTCTAGTTTTATTCGTCGCATCGGGTCATGGCTATACCCGTATTGTAACGTTAATTCTTTCATCATTAGTTACCGAATAAAAGTCGTCTTCAGAAGTCAAAAGTAAAGACAATGCCGATTTGTTTTTACGATTCCGAGGATATTGTACATCGAGAGTTCGTCCCACCTGGCCAAACGATTAATGCTGTGTTTTACCTTGGTGTTATGAAGCATCTTTTGTCAAGCATTCGTTTTTCTCGACCACAATACCGTGAGGCAGGGTCCCGGCGCCTGTTGCATGATAATGCGCCGTGTCATCGGTCGACGCTTGTCACTGATTGTTTGACAAAGAACTCCATATTAACCATTAATCACTCACCCTACTTATCTGATCTGGCAGCTTATGAATTTTAACTATCCAAAAGGCGTCGACCGATGTTCTCAAGAGCATTCCGAAAATTACCTTAAACACTTATTTGAAATTCTAATTGACCGGGCTAAACGCTGTATCGAAGCACAAGGAAACTACTTTGAATAAAAAACTATAACTTTTGAAAAATATTAATTTTTTGTTGTTTTTTTTTTTTAACAGTCCTGTTTTTATGCGACAGACCTTGTAGTTTGTGTGTTATTTTCAAGCTCAGTATTTATTAGTTTATATATCTTTTTTAAGACAGTCTTTTCGTTTGAGGTGCCTTGTACTTGTTTTATTTCTGTTAATTCCGTGATGGCTATAAATATTTGAAAGACAATCCTCATTATTTTTGCTATTATTTTCCACTATATCATTTTTGTTTGTTGTTTTCATAAAACTGACTTAGTCTGAAATACCTAACATCCATTTCCAAACTGTACATAATTCATTAATGACTATTTTGGGTCTGTTATTGTTAATTTTTAATTGTCTTAAATGTCAATCAATATAATTCTTTTAATTTTTATATATTTTTCTATTTTATTTTCAAGTAACGGTAAACTTGTTAAATGCTATATTGATCCGTAGATTTAAAAACAATTGCTGCATTTCCTTCCTCTACTAGTATATAATTTTCTCTTGTGTAATCAACTATGTCTGATATGGTACCGTTTGATATATAAAAGTATCAACCAAATATGAAGAAGTTCTTTATTGTGCCTATAAGATAAAAAAAAATAATTTATACTTTGTCTTTATGGAATATTCTATTTGTAATTTGTATTTTTACTCTATTTTCTAAGCCTTCTGCTATAATTTTTTTTTATACATTTGGGATATAATTTATTCCATTTTCCATATATTTTTTCGCATATAATTTCTTCTTTATGATAAGTTTTTATAACTCTTTTCTTGTTATGGCACTATAAAATATTTTCCTGAGCCTTTTGTAACATATTTTTCAAGTCTACGTGGGTTTCTTTGTTAGGCACATCAAGTCCCTTACGTAGAGCTGTAAGCGAAATTATTGACTTTCGTAAAGATCAAAAGAACGGCTGGTACGATGAATACTCTCATGTCGCAGAGAAGAGAAAGCAGATAGCCTACCTCGCAATGCTGCGATCGACCACAATCTGATCGGGGTGAGATAGATACCGAGACTTGAAAAGGGAAACGAGACACATTTGCAGATAGAAAATAAAAAAGGCCGAAATGCGTCAGTATGAAAAGCTTAACAAGCTGGCCGCGAAAGGTAATGCTCGAAAATTCTACGAAAAAATGCGGCAACTTAGTTAAGGTTTCACGAACGGACCTAAAGTAGTGATCTATTGGCTGATGTTCAGAGCATACTGAATTTATGGTGAGAACACTTCTCCAACATGCTGAACGGCAGTGAAAGGGTAACATCTGGGGATGGCGAACCCGATTCCTTAATAGATGACGATGGAATAGATGTTCCATTGACTGACTATGATAAAGTTCGAATAGCAACTACTCGCCTGAAGAACAACAAAGCGGCAGGGAACGATGGATAACCAACCGCACATAAACAACAATAACGTCAGCCTCGAAATCCAACGTAGAATCACTTTTGCTAACAGGTGATAATTTGGACTGAAGAGGTAATTGAAAAGCAAAGCATCATTCCCATCCTGATATAAGTATGGTGCTGAGGCATAGACAATGACATCATATGGTGAGTACGCCTTAGGTCCTTTGCGCATTGGCAACGGCGAGTATCGCATTCGATGAAACGATGAGTTGTACGGGATATACGGCGACATTGAAATGGTTCAGCGGCTGCCCTGGCTAGGTCATGTTGTCCGGATGGAAGAAAACACTCCATCTTTGAAGGTTTTCGTTTCAATACCTGCCGCTGGAAGCAGAGAAAGACCTCTACTCCGTGGGAGAGAAGGACCTGGCTGCACTTGGTTTTTCGAACTGGCGCCAAATAGCAAACAGAAAAATCACTGGCGCGCGGTTGTTAACTCGGCTATAGCGATGTCTACAGAAGTAAAGAAGAAGGAAAAGAATCAAACAATAATATTGCTTTAAGCATTTTGAAATTTCTATCAATATAGAATGAATTCTTGACGTATTGTATAATAATAAATTTGTTAAGGATTTGAACTGAATCGTATTTAAACCTCGTTCGTTATCAATAACTGTACTTTTTACATCTAGGAATTATTGTAAAATCTCTAAAATTGTTTCTTTTAAGTTTGATTTAACTTTAATATATTTAATTGTTAAAAATTTTAAAAAAAAGTCAATGCACGTAAGAAATTTTTAATTTTTGTACGAAAAAAACTTCGTTGTGGATTTGTTTTCCCTCTTTAGTGGTTTGGCGTTTCCCCCAATGCAATTTGTTTTGGGTGTCTTTCACATTTCTACTACATGCTATTACTGTAATATGCTACAATTTGTTTAAACTGTTTTAATATTAAAGGCCAATAATATTGTTTCATTATTTGTGCCAAATTGTTTCTATGTCAACTGTTATGATTTTGCTAAGAAATTGCTCCTTGACCTTCTTTATTAAGTAGTTTTAGTTGTAGTTGTACCATTAGGTAATAGTTTAGTATATAACAAAAAAGGAAGGGCTAAATTCGGGTATAAACGAACATTTTATACTCTTGCAACTTGCAAGAATTAAAGTATTTCTCTGACTTAGGATTTAAAACGTCAACCGGATGATCGGAATCTAAGAATTTTTATACATACATACATATGTATGTACTACTGTGCCCAAAAAATAAGGTGATTTGAATACATTTGAATTTTTTTAGGTTGGTAGTACTGTCAGTCATACTTATGTCAAATTTCATGTCAAAATATTCATTAGTGTTTGAAATACGTGTCGTTTGTGAGCTGCTAAAAGTGAGATTTTCGTTTTTTGCGATGTCGAAATTTGTTGAGCAAAGAATTTACATTAAATTTTGTTTACGGAATCAATTTTCCGCTGGGGATACGTTGAGAATGGTGCAGAAAGCTTTTGGTGATGAGGCTTTGTCTAAAAAAATGTTTACAAGTGGTATAGTGAGTTCCAAGCCGGCCGTGAACGTGTCGAAGACGAAGAGCGTCCAGGGCGACCATCAACCTCAACCGACGAAGCTCACGATCAACAATCCAAAGATTTGGTGTTGAAAAACCGTCGTTTAACAATTAGAGACCTTGCTGATGAGGTTGGCATATCGAAAGGCTTAGCCAATAGCATTTTGAAGGATGTTTTGGGCCTCATTCGCGTCAAATCTCGACTGGTACCGAAAACATTGAATTTTTTGGAAAAAAGGCGTCGCGTTGAAGTGTTTGAAACGATGCTTTCCGACTACCAGGGTGTCATGAAATGCATTATAACTGGCGATGAGACTTTGATCTTTGCTTACGACCCCGTAACAACAGATTAATCGAGCGAATATCGTGCCAAAGGAGAGCCGAGACCAAAAAAATCGCGAAAAAGTCGCTCAAAAATCAAAGTCATGTTGACTGTTTTCTTCGATTATCTTGATGTTGTGCATTATGAATTCCTTCCATCCGATCAAACAGTCAACAAGGAATATTATTTGAATGTTATGCGTCGTTTGCGTAACGCTATCCTCCTAAAAAGGCCGGAATTGTGGAAAGACAATTCTTAGTTGTTACACCACGATAATGCACCATCCCATGCTGCCCTCGTAATTCGTGATCATTTCGCCAAAAACTCAACCCATAAAAGTTCCGCAACCACCGTATTCACCTGAACTGGCGCCGTGCGACTTCTGGCTGTTCACCAAGCTCAAAAGACTGCTCCGGCGACACCGTTTTTATACGATAGTGGAGATCCAAGCCGCAGCGAAGACGGAACTGAAGGTCATCCCGGAAAATGACTACAACCAGTGTTTCGAAGATTGGAAAATCCGTTGGCATAAAAGCATTGCATCGGGAGGGGATTACTTTGAAGGGGATGAAATTGATTTGGAAGAATAAATAATGAATTTTCAAAATAAATACAATGTCACCTTATTTTTTGGGCACAGATACTCTAACTGACTCTTACACTGGCCGACAAATTGGGCATAAGATTTGTTAAAAAAAACGAATCTCTTTCTATTTAGTATATGGATATGGATATATATCTTGGGTTCATTGAAGTATCTCACATACAATCACCAATCGTATGGAGCAAATTCAGCCGGATGACCGAAAATCCTGATATTAGTTATGTGGAGACTGGGTCCAGTTTTCGCCTAGGTTTATCTATTTTAGGTAGAAAGATACACCGTTATCAGCAAAACACACTATTTCACTTTAAAGTTCGATTTTATTAGGTATATGGGGCTTGAGAAGTATTAACCTGATTAATCTCATTTCTGATACCAGAATTACTATTGTCAGGAAATGAGTCAGTGTGATTTTATTTAATTTATATATCTTATTTTCTCATTGGCAGATATTTTCGATCAAAAATTAAATATAGATACTAGGGTCCACTTATTCGGAATCAAAGGAGTTACAGGAAAGTTTTGGTCCGCGGTGTTGTCACTACTTTTTCAAAATTTTTTTACAAAGATGCTCCCTGCTACAGCAATACCCTATGTCAAACTGCAGTGGTTTATCGTTTTTTACTAGTTTTTTGTGATACGTTATACGTTAAGTGAACAAAGCTATCATATCGTACTGAGTAGCAATAGGTTGCAATAATGTAAAAATGGTTTTCAACAATGTTATTAATTCATTGTATTTTTTGTTCAGAGGCTGTGCGCTTATTTGTACTGTTTCATTTAGCTTGATTGGTAATAGATCTTCCATTTATACCTGTTGCTGTTTTGTTTGCACAGGCCTTGGTTCATTTACATACCTTTGATTTGAATTGGTATTCCTTTGCGAAAACCCTAAATTATTTTGAAAATTTCGATTAAATTAATAATGTTATCGTGAATGAATTCTTTGATTTTTTTAGAGAAATGTAAAGCGAATTGTGATCGCATTTGTTTTGACTGAAGTTCTGTGCTTTAGCAAGAGCATTTAACGTAAAAAGTATTTGGTTTAAGGGATAATAAACCACTTATAAATGCGCAACACCAGGCGGTATTCGATATATGTAACCGGTATCCCGAAGCTTGCCTGCTCCTTATCAACTAAGCAACCGCACTCCACATGGCATCGCTGAAGACCAAAATGGTTCTAAGCGTGGATTTTCAGCCTATAAACTCTATATGACGAAAATATCTATATTTCATTAAATGACTTGAAATAGTCCGAAAGTAAAACATCCTAACCTAGGATACCGACCTGACAGTTACGCAAAAGTTATAAGTAATGATAATACTTAGGTTGAGAGTCAAAGTATTGGTATCAAAAGAGTATCAAAGAAGTCTAACGTCGTTACCATTGAAAGGAATATTTGGATTTAAGATATTCCAATCAATTCGGTCTCTTATTTAGCCAGACTAATACCGGATACTAGACAATTTTTGTTGTTGGAATACAGACATGTAATTTGTGGTCACAATCGTCTGAGATTTATTGACACAAATGGGCTCAATAATCTTGGAGTTTTATTTCATTCTAATCTGCCATTTAGTAGTCGTATGAATTAAGGCTTATCTTTGTTCCTCTGTTTTCATCTGATGACAGCATATTGCTTATTCTGGAAACACATAATGATCATATTCGATTACTAGAATTGAAAAAGTTCAACCTCTTTTTATTTTTTGAAAATTAAATATGTTCGAATAATGTTTAATAAAATCTTAAATCTTACCAGTTTTAACGGTAAAAATAATACTGTTTATAAACTATTATTCCCTTATGTGAAAGTCTTTGGATAATCTGTGGCTCAATTGGATTACTTTGGCTCTCAAATACATCCGTTTCTTGCTTGCTACAGCATTACTGACAACAAACACAAACATTTTTAAGAAGCACGTTGACTTGCCCTGCTGCCGTCTGGTTGGGGATGACTTTGCTGATAGTTCAGTAGAAATCTAGCTTCGGGAGAACCTATGTTTGTCATTCCGAAAGCCATGTTGTTGTTGTATGACTGCGATGTTGTTTGGTCGCCTTTTTATTTATACATAAAAAAAAAAAAAAATAAAATAAATAAAAATCGACAGTATTTCGAAATTAGGCTCTCAGAAATTTCAGAACACATTTTTTAAGGAACTGGATGTTCAGGTATGTGTAAATGCCATGAGATATTTTTTATTATTATTCAAAATATAAGAAATCCGATTTAAATATTTAAGCCAGTGAACCGAAGAAGAATCCGTGTTAAGCATTTAACTTTCTGCTGATATTTAGTAGGCAGTTTTTTTTGTAATAGATATGCAACAACAAACTGGGAAGCTTCAATTCTAATATCTTCACTTTAACCGAACCTATTTGAGTGATATTCCCAACAATTTCGCACTTCACTGCAAGGCGGAGTAAGCAGAAAATAATTGTTTAATTAAATTTAGTGAATTTGTATTTGATATTTACGTGTCGCTACGTTAATGTCCATTGAGACGTCACAAAGTGACAACTAACGCGCTGGAGATGCTTATCAAGCCATTGACTACTCAGTGCGATCAACACATCATTTGTTCTTTATGGCTACACACACACACACACACACTCGCGCGTATATGTACATATGTGCTTAATGACAAATTCAGCCGTTGTTTTGCTGTGCTTTGTGCGAACGTAAATGGGCGCTCTCACATGTCCAATTAAACGGTGTAATTGCTAAGCAAATAATGAAAATTACGATTAATCAACACTCTGGCGAGCTACGAATTTTCGCACGTTAATTAAACGGAAACAAAATTGATGCACAACAAAATTCGTCACAAAAACACAATTATGCAACTATATGCATTTAAGTGTGTGCGTGTGTGTGTGGACGCTATGGAGTGTGTGTAAGTAATTACATACTTGAGCCGATAACTACCGGTGACGGACGTTTTTTTTTTTGAAGTTTGTGAACTACCGACACCTTTTGAGCACAAAACATAATTTTTGAAATGGAAATTTACAGTTACACTGAGCGGTTGATTTGCTTATTAAATGAAATGTTTTTTTTATAATATTAGCAAGTGTTCAATTGTTTCTCTAACATATATTATACAACTGAGCAAATCTCGATTACAGCTTTTGCTGAATCTTTGGTTGAACTGATTTTCATATCCAAATGAGAGATACTAAAAGTTTTAAGCTGACTGCGAAAGGGTTTCGGATAAGCTTTTTGGCCTCAGAAACACTTGTATTCCGGATCGGACCGCGGTCCCTCCATCGTCATTAGATTACCTTTATTCGTATTTTAACAGGGCATGAACATGAACGATGAAGTGTAATGCTTCATCCGCTGTAATAAGGGGGTATTCTACTCTAGAAATCAATTTTTGGCCAGTTTTTTGGAATTTATTTAAAAAAAAAAAAAAACCAAAAAAATTTTTGCTATCCATTTTTTATGGTGTTTTTATTGATATCTTAAGAATACAGAATAAAAATTTTACAAAAAAATATTAAAAATTAAAATAATTAGAGAGGGGAGGAGAGACAGGTGTAAAAAAAATGACACATCCTGGTGACATTGATCCTGACTCTCCTGGTGGCCTGAAAAAAAAAAATCAAAAGAAATTCTTAATTAGTAAGGCTGCTGTTATAGCCTCTACCTCAGGGAACACGAAAAATTTTTTTTTTTTTAATGGTCCCCATTAATAAAAATCATTTTTTACGCTTTTTTTGAAATTCCTGAATTTTTTTAAAATATTAAAGACAAAAATTTTGACACGATGCTGGTAGGAACGATAAAGAATTATATAAAGAAGGTTCACACAAAATGTCAAGTAAATCGGTTGTATAGAACTTGAGATAAAGCCGGTGCCGTGTGGAAAAAAGTAGTTTCGAGAAAAGTGCGTTTAATGTATGGGAGACAATTCTAGTGAACGCGGACGCCAACTCACAAAATCGGCTGTATCTCCGAAAATAAGTCGAATTTTGAAAAATGCTTCCAAGGTCATATTTTTGAAAGCCTAAACTTTAAATATATGGAAAAAATCGAATCTTTCAAAGTTCGAAAGTAGAAGTAGAATACCCTCATAAATCAGCGCTAAAACACCTTCCTTTCCTTCTCTCTCTCTCCCTGCTTTTATCATAATTCTCCAATTTCAAGTTATGGTCACCCAATACAATTTTACACTAGCTTTCCTGAAAGAGTAGTATTATTTATGAGACTAGGACTCTGAGCTCAAAAAAAAAAAAAAAATTGTTTTTACGTTAGCAAAAAAGTCGCTTTGCTAGCATTATACAGCCAGTCAAGCCACTTGAATCTCATGAGCGCTGGTATTTGAATCGGTAGAAGTGAAACTGAGAATTTGAGTTGAGAGAACCAAAGAGAGAGTCACGATCCAGCTAAGTACAATCTGAGTACTGGGCAGGCGAGTACACAAAAAGTGTTAACAGTTATTTCAGTTACGGTGTGTGGTTTCAACTCAGCGGTGCGACTCGATTCTGTGCAACCGACTAAGTGACCGATTTAGTGAGGCAGGGACTCGGCTATATAACTCATAAATATAGGTTAACATATGTATTTATATAATTAACCGCTGCAGAGACTCTCTCCCTTAATTAGAAGCGTGCTATGACCTAAACTGAAGCGGTTTATTTAGCAAGTCAAAAAATTCGAATTAGCTAATTGGCCGCGATTACAAAATGATTAAGCCATAAAACTAAAATAGCCCATCGCGGAATGCATTGTATAATATTTGTTTACATACTTGAACATAAATCTGATTAATTGCTTTAATTAACACCTTTTTTGTTAGAAGACCCATATCATGTCTTAATAATGTCACTTAAGTGCAATTATTTTTTTGAGTGTAACCAAATCAGATTAAAACAGAAGCGACCTATAAATATCGTATGGAGTTCTAATTTAGAATTCAGTTGCGATTCGCCGCGGTTGAACGAAGTTGTTGTGTTTCATATTCCTCTGTTAATTTTTTTTGTGTAAATTTACGCTGTGCTTGAAAAAATTCTGAAAATCGTATGGTGACAAGGTTAATGATGCATGTGTGTCGTGTTTTGCTGACCGCGGCTGCCCTGTTCGGGTTTCGCTCAAACCTTGTACGCTCCAAGGAATGGTGGGAAAATGCTAATTATTATCAAATATATCCGCGTTCGTTTAAAGATAGCAATGGTGATGGTATCGGTGATTTAAATGGTAAATATTTTTATGGAAACAACGGCCAAAGCATTTTGTGAAAAGTGAATTTTGGAAAACACAAGAAAAGAACTTTATGCATCGATGACAAAGTTTGGTTCACGGGTTGGAGCAGAGAACTTTTTCAAAGGATAATCCTCTCGTAAGCGATTAACGTTTTAGAAATCCGTTCGGTAATAGTAAGAACCCTTTTGCATTCGAAACAAATGTGTACCTAACTAAACCTAGGCTTACGTCAGTTCGGACGGATGTCTAAAAGTAAGCGTTCTCAAGTATTTAACTCTTAACTTCCGAAACACGGGACAGTCAAGGAGGAAGTGTTGAATTGTTTCCTTCCTTGATCTTCTTTCATACAGCTTCTGCAGATGGCGTTTGGTAAAATTCCCAGCCTTACAGCAGAGAAGCCAATAGAGCAATGGTCTGTTAAAAGCCCCACAAATAGGGAGAAGCTAGACTTACTGTGGGCCAGGAGATAGTCAGATTTCTTGCGATCGATCTTGGGCCAAAAGGATTTTGCGACAAACCTCTCTAGTAGTAGAACACAAGAGAATAAGGGAGCACTAACACGCTCCCATTCTACCAATAGCGGTTAAAGAGTGCCTTTCCTTCCTAGCTCCTCAATTACAATTTCTGCATCCGCTGTGGTCTGGTACCCATACCAGTCTTATCACAAAGAGCTATTGATGGGAGGCTAATGAGTTCAAGGCAGTATCGAGCCCTGCTATCTAAGTGAATGGTCACTTCTCCAGAGTTGATAAAATCTCCTGGCAGTAAACTCCTCCACCAACCTTACCCACAAGTTTTGACCGATGGCTTTTTCCCACTCACAATTCCTCACCCATATAGGGCAGAGAAGGAGCCCAGAGTTCGGTTTGGCGATCCATGGTCCAAGGATCGGTATAAAGTACTGTGTGAGGATTTCCGAGTATTCAGACACGTGTTCTTTTTGGAACCTAGATTCTCTGAGTTTGGTAGCAACTTTCGCAGCCAACACTTCCCAAAGATGTTAAAGCATTATATGCAAGTGGCGTTAATGCTATAGTGGAGAGAACCTTAGTCTTGACCACCTATGTGTGTAGAACCAGAGGACCACATCGGGTGAAGCCAAAACAGTTATCGTTTCTGGAGTTTTTAGTAAAAAGAGGTGTGGTGATGGGCCTGATGTCCTTGGCCGTAACGTGGGGGTTCCTAATTTCGGGGTTTAACGATTTCGACCCATCTCCAGGGCCAAAAAGTAACCGTTTTCTTTGCATAGCAGTACCCCACTGTGCGCGGTTGAGCCATTGGTTCCGGGGAACATAAAGGCGTTGATGTCAGGTCAAGGCCTTTCCAGCAGGCCACAAAGGCTGCTTCAAATTTACAATGTCCTGCAATTCCGCTGTGGTCTGGTACCCATACCAGTCTTATCACAAAGAGCTATTGATGGTGAGGCTAATGAGTTCAAGGCCAGTATCGATGCCCTGCTATCTAAGTGAATGGTCACTTCTCCAGAGTTGATAGAAATCTCCTGACAGTAAACTCCTCCACCAACCTTACCCACAAGTTTTGACCGATCCGTAAAAAAGCTGTTCCTTTCCTCCAATGGCTTTTTCCCACCCACAATTTCCTCACCCATATATAGGCAAGAGAGCCGCAGAGTTCGCCGTCTTTGGCGACTCCATGTCCAGGGATCTGTATAAAGTCAAACTGTGTGAGGATTTCCGAGTATTCAGACACGTGTTCCTTTAGGAACCTAGATTCTCTGAGTTTGGTAGCAACTTGCAGCCATACAACTTCAGACGATGTTTAAGGGCATTATATGCAAGGTGGCGTTAAATGCTATAGTTGGAGAGAACCTTAGTGCAGTCTTGACTACCTATGGTGTTGTAGAACCAGAGGACCACATCGGGTGAGAGACCAAGACAGTCTATCCGTTTCTCTGAACCCGTCATATCTATGATCAGAGAAAGAGTGATCGTCAAAAACTCTCCAGTTTGAGATCAGAGGATCAATTCCGTTTGATGCCAAAAAACTCTTTCCTGCCTGTAGTCACGAATGTGTTAGAGTTTCTTTTATTATAAATGTTCAGGTTTCACTAACAAGGAAATTATAAAACGACTCATCTCTGTTATTAGGGGGCAATGACAACGCCGGTTCTTCTTCCACCGCAATAAGGCAAGTATTCCCTCCTTATCGTCGTGCGGCAAAGATTATCCAGACAGACTACGAATTTTATATGGTTCCTCGGGTCGCTCCAGTCTTATTATCCTATAGTCATGTGTTGGTAATAAGGGTACAGTATCTAAGGATCTTCTCTCGAGCCCTAGGGCGAAGTCAAAAGTCTGCTTTGTCTATAGCCTCCAATATGGCTCCCTTTCATCCCTCCTCCACCCGATAGACTACTTCCTGCCATAGGACAACAGATCATTCATCGGCACATTTAATGAGCTTATGAAGACCATGGTTCCACTCGACACTCTCACACCTTGGGGGTGGCCTAGGGCTTCCTCTGGCCACCTTTACAAAGACTGAGGAGATAACTGTCGCCACTCTCTTCCATTCCTCGCGGAGATGCGACCATGCTACCTGATACCTGACTAGCTTGTTTATCCCCGTAGCATTCCACGATTTTGGCCCCAAGGCGGCATTCTACCTTCGTTTTCTAGCTAGCGCCTTGTAGAGCCTTTCATGAGTCTAGCAGAGGTCCCTTGGCTTTACTCACGTCGTTTGCCGGCCGGTTTCCATCAGCTTATTGTTCATACAATTGCTTGATATAGAAATTCCTACTGAGGTATTGGTCCTGTTACTGCATTTCGTCTAAGGCTGTGAACCTCACGAATGAATGATTGGTTTAGATATCTGGCCAGAAAGCTGCGGATATTGCACAAAAATCCTTTGGATAAAAGACATCGGTAGTTGGTCGAGTATATTTTAGATCTTAAGTTCTTCATACTTTATACTGAATAAAAAACTTTATAACTAGATTTTTCAAGAACTTCGCAGAGTTTTTTGAAGTTTAGTCCAAATATCCAATGAAATTTGAATGGTTTTAAGTGGAAATTTCCTGAATTCAATTTGTGACTTATCGCAAACAGTTCCAGCGTTCGCATCTCGGCCTCTGTCACAAAAATAAAAAAAAACTAAAGCTCTTCTTTAAGTTCTTTATATATGATATGAGTGAATATTTATATACAACTCAAAAATAAAGAGTCATAAGGAAATATATTTCTATAATTTCTTCTTTCCACAATTTTCAGGCGTAACACAGAAGTTGCAGTATCTTAAAGACATCGGTTTCACCGCCGCTTGGCTTTCGCCGATTTTCAAATCACCCATGGTTGACTTTGGTTACGATATCTCCGATTTCTATGCCATACACCCCGAATATGGTACAATGGAGGATTTCAAAGCGCTTGTCGCACGCGCCAAACAAGTTGGTATACGTATAATACTCGACTTTGTGCCGAATCATACGAGTGACGAGTGCGAATGGTTCGTGAAGTCGGTGAATCGTGAACCGGGCTACGAAGACTTCTACGTCTGGTCCAATGGCACTGTGGATGCAAGCGGTAAACGTCAGCCGCCGAGCAATTGGATCAGCGCATTTCGTTACAGCGCTTGGCAGTGGAACGACAAGCGCCAACAATATTATTTACATCAGTTCTCCATCAAACAGGCAGATTTGAATTTCCGTAATCCTTTGGTTGTGGCCAAAATGAAGGAGGTGATGCGCTATTGGTTGGATACTGGCATTTCAGGATTTCGCATTGACGCTATCCCATTCATGTTTGAGAAAGAACCATATGCAAATGGCAGCTACCCTGATGAGCCTGTTATTGATAATGTGAGCGTCTGTCCAGATCCCGACGACGAGTGTCACTTGAAACACATCTATACACAAGATCAACCGGAATCTATAGAGATGATATATCAATGGCGTGAACTCGTTGAGCAATACCGTAAAGAGAAAGGCGGCGAATCGATCGTGCTCTTAACTGAGGCCTATACGAGTCTGGATAATTTGATGTTATACTACGGAGATGGCCAGCGAAATGGTTCCATGGTGCCTTTCAATTTCTACCTTATGCGAAATTTGAAGAATATTCCACGGCGCCACAAGTTGTGGATTACATTCAGCAATGGATGACACGTATGCCGTTGGGCGTGCAGGCCAATTGGGTCTTGGGTAATCACGATAATCCGAGGTATTCTACGCGTTTGGGCGTACAACGTGCGGACTTGTTCACGATCATGCTGCAGACCTTGCCGGGAAATGCGGTGACCTACAATGTATGTATTGCTGATATTTAGTAATTTTTGCAGGTATGTGGGTTTAGTGCTGGCGTTGTGTGATATATTTTAATACCTGGTTGATTTTTTTGCGCATTTATGACATTTTGGCAAAATCTAAATAAATTGGAAATAAATTGTCTAGGTTTTATAGAATTTTTCTGTAACTACTAAAACTAGGAGCCAACTAGTTTTTCATCAATAAAATTATTTCACTTTTAGTCGTGCAATTTCAGCCTCATTGACTTTACTTCCTTATCGGTGACCATATTCTTCGATAATGAGTCTACAATTCCCAAAGAACACTTTAATTCGTTACTAATAATTCTGATTTCGTGAAAAAGCACTTCAAAAATTTTTAGATAAAGTTGGTAATTTTTTTTATTAATTTCTTAGGGCGAAGAATTGGCCATGACAGATGGCAAGGTCACCTGGGAGCAAACTGTTGATCCACAAGGCTGCAATGCAAACCCCAGCAACTATGAGAGTTATTCGCGCGATCCCTGCCGTACACCCTATCAGTGGGATGCGACGAAGAATGCAGGTGGGTAAGCTTAGAAAGTTCGATTTTTAAAATATTTCAAAGCTTAGATTTATGTTTTTTCCAAATATTTGAACTGATTTATTATACTCTCTATATCTCTCACGTTTGTAGGATTTTCGTCCGCCGCGCGCACTTGGCTGCCAGTCGCCAGTAATTATCGCACAAATAATGCCTTGGCACAATTGCGTGCGCCCAAGAGTCATTTACAGTTATTTATGAAATTAATTCGCCTACGCCAAATGCGCTCGCTACAAGATGGCGCATTAAAGATAAAAGCAATCGGCAACGACATTATCATCTACTCACGGTGAGTGGAAAGTTTGCATGCAGAATACCTACAAATATATACTGCAGTAGGCATATCTGTCGCTAAACATTTGACATTAGTTGTTTAGCGCACTCAGAATGCACTCAAGTGGCGCCACTCATACGCACTCATTGCATAATGCACTTCATGGTGGTGCCACTGAAGAAGCATTGAGCGCTGCCGTGCCCTAAGATCGATTGCGATTTGTTGCTTATTTTTGCTTCGTCATTAATTCTCGGTTGTTTACACTTTTCTCTGCAGCGAGGCATCGGGTGACGATATGTTTGTGATTGTGCTCAATCTGGGCGGCAATAAGCAGAGTGTGAATATCAATCAGTACTTCGATATGGGTTCCAAGGCGGAGGTGATTACTTCATCAATGCAGTCGGGTTATTACGACGGGTGAGTGCGGGGGAAAGTGACTCAGTTTTATGAGTCTGCTTTTGTGGGATTAGCAGTTGTGTTGTTTAGAAAATTGGTTAAAGATACTCTTAAGTGTAGAAATAACTTCTTTTGTCCCATTATATATTTTCAGTGTTATAATTGATCCAAGCAAGTATGTGGCTGAGCCGTATGTTGGTGTGGTTTTGGTGAAGTTATGAAAAGTTATTCGTCTGTGTTGGATTTCACAAAATATTATGGGCAACAGTTATACCTTTCCTAGCTTTAAAAAATTTTTCTGAAAGCAATAAAGTGCATATAAAGCAATAACTAATTAAGTGTTTCAATATACAGGGCTATTAATCACAGGATATTTCTGCTTCCAGCTAACTATTGCAAATATGGTCAATGAGGCTTTCATTCATATAAGATTAAAAATGCAGTCCAATCCACCAGACTCCTATGAAATTTGTGATTTCCTTGTCAATGTTTATTAGTTCTGTTAGATTAGATCGGATACAGTATACTAGACTCGCCCTAAAACGATGCGGTTTCACTTAAAATTCCACAAAATCCCAGATCTGTATGTCAATCCGGACACTGGTTTTGTGGTGGAGAAATTAATGGTTTGCCAAGTACTCTAATGAAAGTAAAATGGGAACATCTGAACCCCTTCTTTAAACTATCCAGTATTCGCTAGACTAGAGTGGAAGCATCTCGGCAGTCATATCTTCTTTAAACCAGGCGCATTGGCTAAAACTTATGGTTAATGTTCTTAACAGTGTCGGTCTGTAACTATGATCGTTTTGAGCCAAATTCTGGGACAGACTGACCTTCTTTGTTGTGAAATCGGGATTATTCTTTTTGCATCATTTGTGACTGCACATCGATCTGGAAGTGTAAAAGCCTTCGGTGATAATAGTTCGCACTGAGTAAGTGTTCTTGTTTCGTAGAAATTATTTAAAGATGATCAAGAACGCGTTAACAACAAACCACGCCAAGGACGGCCATCAACCTCAACTTATGATCAACACGTTAATAATGTAAAGGAATTGATGTTCGAGACTAACGTCGTTGGAATATAGGAAGGACCAGTGAGAAACTTTTTGGGAAATCAATTGGGCCTAAGAAAAGTGAAAACACAATTGGTTCCAAAACAATTAAATTGGTTCGAAAAACAGCGTCGTGCAAGCGCCTGTGAAAAAACTTTGCTAAGAAAATTCACGTTTTGTGTCATAAAAACATAAGAGAAATTTTGAAATCAGTCACTTGGGTCCTGAGATATGGGATTTCACCAAAAAGTTTGCGGCGCCACGTCCATCATTCAATTTTAAAACGCCAACTCCCATAAAACATTCTCATACCATCTCAGATTTAAAATTTAATATCTTTGGCGCAATTATTTAAGTTTTCGGTTAATAATGATTTGTGGGCATGGCTGTGGTTCGTTCACGCCCATTTATGAACTCAAATCTTTTTTTGGGTGAGGGTGACCCCTGGTGGTAGCGCCAATGTCGTCCTTGAAGGTACGGACAAGTTGATGTCCGCTCTCTTGGAGGCAAGCAGGTGCTACATCAAGTAGTTTTCCTTCCGTTGCGATCGGGTAGCCCCATTTCTGGCTGCTTCCATTGCATGGGATGCTATCACAAAGCTGAATGTGGGGCTAGATCACATGTCTGCCGGAGGTGCGGTCAAGAAGGCCACAGAGCTGCCGGTTGCATCAATGCACCCCATTGCCACAACTGTGTTTTTAAGGGTAAGCCAGCTAGGTATCTTATGAAATCAGCTGTCTACCCGATTTACTGTGGCATTGTTGAGCGCGCCATCGCCAGACACTGATGAGAAGGATCATCCAGCTTATCTATCAGAGCTCTTATACCGTAATGTACGAGTTGGGTGGTTGTATAGTTAAGGGTGGGTGTGGTATTGCCCTACTCCAAAGTTTCAACGCGTCCGACGGTATAGTTCTGATAGGCTGTCCCTACTTAGATATGAATTTAATTGTGCGGATAGGGAGTATAAAGAATTGATAGTTAAGAGGAAGACTGAGTGGAAAAAAGATAGGGTTGTTTCTCTCCTGAAGTCCCCCGATAAGATCAGGAGCGATCCTCGTTCTTATCGGGGCATCAGTCTCCTTCCCGTACTGGAAAAGTGCTGGAAAGAGTCATGGTGGACCGGCTTTAGGAGCTAATGCGGGGTATGTGGTCGGATAGGCAGTATGGGTTTAGGAAAGGACGCAGTATAGAGGATGCATGGTTTTACGTTCAGAATGTCGTTAGGGCCGTTTGATTACCTAAGCTGGGATTGAGGGGTGCAACGGCTGGAGGAGCTTGGCTGTCCGGAAATTACTCTTTGGCGGAGTTATTTTTCGGACAGAAAGGTTGGCATGAATGGGAGTGTGGAGATTGGAGTTGTTCGTGGCTGCCCGCAGGGTTTCATCTGTGGTCCAGGAACCTTATGATGGACACTCTGCCTGGTCGAAGGTCGCTCGAGTCGCTAGAGCCGGTGGGAGGAGATTTCCTAGAGATCGTGAATACTTGGGGTGTAGGTATGGGAATTGATATATCGAGGGATAAAACGGTGGCAATGCTCCTTAAGGTCAGATTGTCACCGGTTCGTCCACCGATTGTTCGGGTCAATGGGGTCAGCATCCGATATCTGACGCAAGTCAAATATCTGGCGTTGACCTTGAGTGAAAGGGTGTGTTTTACACCACACTTGGCGAAAGTGAAGGAGCGACTGCGGGCAACTGTAGGCAAAATACGTCGAAGGAGTGATTGGGGTCTCGGACGTCGTGCTGTCAGCACTTTATATCGTGACTTGTTTGTGGCCTGTGCCACGACTGTCTTGGGGTCTCAAAAACTCCTCTCAATTCAGCCTGTACTTGTTTGCCTGTATGTCGCACCGTCTCAACGGGTGCTATGCAGGTTTTGTTAGGTGCATCCCCTCTTGACCTGATTATCATACAACGTGCCGTTGCATTCTGGTTAAGAAGGGGCTTGATTATGTCATTGCTGGATTTCGGCCGATGATGTGGAGAGGGAGGGATATCTACGGAGCAAGAGACTTCTAGATGATAGGGTAAGGTGTAGGTGGCAAGAACGTTGGGACAGTAGTCCTAACTGCCGAGTGACATACGAATATATTCGGGACCCTGGGTTCGTTGATGATAACACAGACTTCAGATTTTGTCTGAGGCTGGGTTTTCAGTTTGCGGTGCATGGGCCTTTGAATGCATTTTTGCATCAGAGGCACCTATCTGATAGGTCGGGCTGTTTTTGTGGGGCGGGGGGTAGAAAATTGGGCGCATTTAATTGCAGAATGCCCGATGTATTCGAACATTAGGGATTTGGGTGGTATGGGGATTAGATGGACTGATGGACGATTAGATGTTAGTAGTGTGATCTCCGCTAGTCGGAATAACGAACAGTTAGGGTCGTTTGCGCGTGAATTGTTTAATTGGCGAAGGAGGCTAGATGGGAATTATCATTAGATTCCCCTACGATGTCTGATCGGAGACTTAGTTCCGGTACCACAGGCGGCAGGAGCCCTTAGAGTTTACTACAATCTGCTCATGCGGACAGCCCCTCGGTGAGTATCGTGGTGGTTGTGGTTAAAACACAAATGTGGGAATAACTGGTGGTTATTCCATTCCACACTGCCAATTGGTACTGAAAATGGTTAGCATTCGCAGGTCCGTGATCAACGCATTGATTTGATGTGCTGTGTTTTTGAGCGCCGTGAGGTAAGGCTGTCGTCAGCAGGTACGGTAAGGAACTCACGTACCAAGTTTTATCGAGATATCTCTATTTTTGCTTGCACGACGGACAGACAGACGGACAGACAGTCAACCGGTTTTGATATTTTTGATATTCTTTCCTGATCCTGATCATTTGTACATATACATATATATATATATATGACGATAAACGCATTTTTAATAAAAGCAACTTAATTACATACGCAGATGTTAAAACTATTTTTCACCTGCCTTCCTCAAATGTCGTAATGTCGTAACAGTTACAGTGAACTTGTACAAAGAAAGCTACCATTCGCTCTTCTCAAAAAGAGCCTTGAGAAAGGCAGGTGAAAAATAGTTTTAACATCTGCGTATGTAATTAAGTTGCTTTTATTAAAAATGCGTTTATCGTCAAAATTCGACTGGAAATTTATCCAAATTAAAATATGTCTAAGAAAAGTCTTTAAGCCTTATTAGCTCTTTTGGTTGCCATGGTTAATCTATCCTCTTATGTTTCTTAAAAATACATAAGCAAATTGTACGAAGCTTGACTTCTTTAAGACTTAGTCTCATTGCATTACTTAAACTTGTTTACTTTAGACTAATTCTTATCACCTCTAGAAATGATAGCGCACACATACATTCAAACACACATACACTTAAAAACAGCAACTGCATCGGATTGCCGTCGACTTGTAAGTCAAGGTTCATCCATAACCACACACTTGACCTAAACTTTACAACATAGTAACATATATGTGCGTCTGTATGTGTATACCTAAATCTAAGTATGAAATTAAATTGTGCAAAAAACCGAAATAAATGAAGTAGGCCAAGTCAACAAGCCTGCAGGCTAGACATGAAAGCTAATATTTCAAGCGATGGCTCACAGCCAAATGCCAATGTGGTGGTGCATTTCACATGGATGTGCTTAGATAAAAGCACATGAGTGTAGTTATGTGTATATTTTAATTTATATATGTATTTATGTGTATGTGTTCAGCTGTTTTTAAATTGATTTGCATTCATATTTGGCGTGTAAGGTAGGGCGGTTCGTAAGAAAACCGAATACTCTTCCTTGGCCGATTTTTTCGCTTGTTAAGAGTTGCGTACACACAACACGAAGTCGCGACGTTCTTACTAGCCGGAAAAATATGAATTAATTAATACAGTGTTTTCAAGACTAACTTACAGCACTCTGATTATACATAAAAAAAAAAATTTTCCAAAAAAAAAAAACGGTAAAAATGAGCAATCAATCAGAACTTTTTGAAAAGAATAAGCTACGAAGAAGTAGTGGAAACCCTAGTGTTGCTATCTGGCAAGTCATAACTTTATCATAAGACTTGACATTTTAGATATTATACTTACTCAGAATGTTTTGATTTACGAGTGATATTCGCATTATTTAAAGGGACTTAAAATATTCAATTCGCCCACAAAATGGAATTAAATCGCGAGTTATGTTACTATGTTCCTTCGTTAAATAAAACTCCTTATCTCCTTGAAGGTTACACCAATAATAATCTTTATTTTTAAATTAATTTTACATCAAGGCAAATAAGTAAAAGAAATTTGATGAGTCGAGAAAAATACAGTAAAAATTAAAACAATAATAATTGTATAAAAGTTGTTAAGCAGGAAGTAAGTATCAATTACAATTGTTGCAATGTTTTAAATTTGATGAGTCAATAAAAATAATAAAGTACAATAAGAAAATAAATTTAATGATTTGTGGTTATTGTTTTATAGGTGTCTTCTGGGTTTTGGTGGGGGTTGATGTGACAATATAACACACGTATAATTTCGCGAAATTCTTTTTCACAACTTTCGAGGTCAACAACAGTGTCAGTGTTTGTCGATGGTATGGTGAATTCAATCGTGAGAAAAATTTCGTGAAAGTCGTCTAAAATCAGTTCTTGATGCTTTGTGCAAACTGGTATCGCAAGATGTCAGAGGCGTCGTGAGATTGAGATAACTATAGGCATTAGTGGAACCAGCATATAACAGTGGCTTAAAAGTTTGTAGGGGTAACATGAAAAAATTGATAAAGTTTGAGTTGGTTATTCAAAATAGTTATCAATGAGGGCGATACAAGGATTATCATCTTTCTAGTTGCAAAACTTCTTTTCTGCGAGCATTCTATTGAGATGTGATGACGAATAGTCGCTGGGGACTAGAAATCTATCTCATGAAATTTTGATCTCATTTTCATTGATTTGTGACAAACAGCACTTTCGCCTTCTTCAAATGGAGCAGTTTATTCGCGATGTAGTCTCTCCAACGCTCCAATATTACAAGGTAATAGTCGCTGTTAGTGGTCTTTTTTCTTTTGGAGACAGTCGATGAATATTATACCTTGAGCATCATAAAAAAACCGATGCCATAATCGTGCCAGCGGAATGTTGCAATTTTTCAAGCTTTATTACAATTGAACGTCTAAAAACACTGTTCCACCTAATAAAAGAGAGCTCGCGTGGCACCCACTCGGCACAGCGTATTCTCATACTTAAATATTCGTGAATGATATGATGTATACATTCAGTTGATATCTTTAGAGTGTCTGCTACCTCGAACAGCTTCACTTTACGGTCATTCAAAATTATTTTTCCGCCATTTTTCAACGCTTAGTTTCCCTGATGCCGAGTCCGTATAGTGTCAATCAATCCAGACCGTGGCTTGAACATTATTTTTTCCTCCAAAATGTAATGCTTTATTGTCACACGAAATGCCTTTTGATAAATTGTTTGTAAATTAACACAAGTTGCTTCACCCAAACTGCTATACCTCATAAACTATAGCTCCACAGCTTATTTAATTTGCATGCATTTTATGACATCGTGATAGGTGTGGAATAAGGGTGTTTCAAGATGAGCCGAATCCAATAAAAGTTGTCACGCACAAAGCACTGGACTTGTCGCAACTATTCCATTAAAAACGCAGAGCAGTAATTTTTGAGTGGTGCATTTAGAGCGGTTGATTACTCGGTACCGAATGATTTCTTATGACAACAGCGCGCCAGTCATTTCTTCTGTTCGCTACGTGGCGCCAATTGGATATTCCAAGCGAAGCCTTCCTTCTTTTGTTTCCTCCAGCGGATATTGAGTCGAATACCTTCAGAGCTGGAGTGTTTGAGTCCGCGCGGACAACATGACCGCTGTCTTTTAATTCACTGAACTATGTCAACGTCGTCGTATATCTCGTACAGCTCATAATTCCATCGAATGCGATATTCACCTTGGCCAATGCGCAAAGGACCATAAATCTTTCGCAGAACCTTTCTCTCGAAAATTCGCAACGTCGACTCATCAATTGTTGTCATCTTTGTTGTTGTGATATTTGTGCATTACTATAGCATAAGAAGAGTGATCCATTTGGAGGTTCCCTACTTTTTTTTAAGAAAAGCATAGAAACTTAAAATTTACGTAGAAATGTTTATTATCATTCGAAAGAACATTCTTTGGCATTTAGTTTTTGAAGATTATCTCTTTCAAATCTTAGCCGCGATTGCGTCTCTGATCGCCCATCCAGTGACACCAATTTCCGATGACGCGTTCGAGCATTTTAATGTTTAGTTCCAAGACCTGAATCGAAACGGGCTTGTCCGCTTAGACTTTAGACTTTACATATCGCCAGAGTGAAAACATCTGTTTACCGAAATGTTCTCTCAATAAATCCATTGATTGATGAAATGTGTTGGAGGGGCGCCGTCTTGTTGAAATTAAATGTCTCTGAGATCACAAGCTTTCATTCTCAGCATCAAATATCGGTTATCAAGCCGCTGTAATGGTAGCCATTGATGGATACGATCTCACCAGCATCATTTTCCAAGAGATATGAACTGCTGATTCCACCGGACCATAAACTATATCAAATTCTTGTTTTTTCTGGATGAAATGGCAGCTTGAAAATTATTTTGATTTTTTGCAAGTGCTCTCCGTCCAAAAATGTGGCAATTTTATTTTTTTTTTATACCGCTGAACCAGAAAAAGCTTCAACGCTGAACAAAATTTGGCTCGAAAACGTAGAATTTTTTTTGAACTTTTCAGGAGCCCATAGAGCAAAACGATGTGGCTTAGGAAGGTCCAACGTCTTCAGTTTTTATATAAGCTGCATTTTTCACGCTTTCAATTTAGGATCTCGACGTAAAATGCGTAAAATCGTTCCATAAGTCCCTCCGAGTGCGAACGGCGCTGGATCGACTCTGCACGGTATTCATGTACTCTGTCAGCTGCGGTTGCCATATTTTCTTCACTGCGTGCGGGACGTTTTTTATTTGGTCAAATATTATCCAATGATTAATGCTGAATGGTGGTGATGAAATGCCAAATAATAGTAAACAAAAATAATATGACAGCTTGATATGAGTCGCGCATGATCTGTCAAGTAAGACAATTGAGAAAAGTACCTGTACTTGGATCACCTGTTGTTTGCTATATGAACCACTGGAATTAAGTTCATAAAGTAAATGGAAAACTGTTTTATTTGGCAAGATATCTTCATGAAAATTTCCATCAACTATTAGTCAAAGCATCGGTATATTTTCCTCGGAAATTGTTTAGATGGGGTTACTGTAGCACATACATATGTATATGTCATACAAATTCATCTTTCAAAATTAAGTCCTTATATTGATAATTTATTTTGTTTGATAAATTATCTTTACGACCTTCAACACTGATTATTGTCCAAGGAAACGCTACAAAAGCTGAATAAATTTTCCTCACTAACCCCAGCATAGGGCAATACCACCTTAATGTAAGTTAAATTGCTTACAAAAATATCCACGCGCATGCAAGTCGCCACGCGTTGCCATTACCAAGCTAGTGCAGCAGGCAATTGTCGACTTTCTTATGCTCATATGCATGTAAATATGCACAGATACACACATACATGTTCAAAAATACATATTAGTGTTTCAAATATACATGTGAGTATGTGTTTGTTTGTACCGGAAAAATCTCTCTTTGCACTCACTGTTTACGGCTCTGGAGACTTTCTTTTCGCCGCTTTCAGTTTTCATAAGTTCACATTTTGCATTCAATCTGACCTCGTCTAAAATACCGCACCCCCACCACATGCCAGCAGCAAATCAGGTTCACTCACTCGCCCATATGTATATCTGGATGTATGTGTGTGCTTGTAAATCTGCTGTCGCTTTTGGCGTATATTTACTTTCAATTCAAAGGCTGTCTGATGTTTATTATTATTACAAGTTAAACGAAATGTTTTTGGAGGAAATATGCATGTGTTTATATTAGTATTTACACGTGCACAAATTCACTCACACATTCAAGCACATACATATGCTTGTATGCTTATATCAAAACAAGTGTTTGAGTTGCAGGATTTCATATACATACACATATATATATTACAGGCACATATATATATGTAAACGCATTAATACATTTGCACTTGCACGTGTGTGCGGCATTAGCACTTTTGTTTTGTTTTTTCTGCCACATTTCTTATTTGCATATTCATTTTTTGCTTGCCCTTCGGGGACTGCGCCTTTTGTTATGCTCATGTTATTAATATTGTAGCATATTTTTTGGCGTTCTAACTGTTTGTTTCATTTTCTGTTAGTGTGTGTCTGTGTTTTGCTTTGTTCTGTTGTTTTTATGCCCCAACATTTTTACATAATTCTGATTTAAGTTCTTAGGACAAGCTCGAATTTTGCACATATTTTTAGGCACTTCATTGCTTTCTGCTCGGGGCGCCGAAATTAAATGGTTTGATGTCGTAAACTCAATTGGTTTTAAAAATTGCCATTTATGATTATGTAGGAATTGCACTTCTTATGCGCTTATGAGAAGTTATTTTTGCAAATATATGTGAATGAATATGGTTATTATACCAGGAACTGAAAAATTTATATTTTTTATGAAATCCAGCTTTGAATTGAAGAAAAATGTTTCAGATTTCATAATAGTATGGTATCAGTAGTTGAAGAAATGTATGTTAAATGTAAAACTGTGACGAGATTCAATATAAAGAAGACTAAGCGCAACGAGAAGCACCTAAATTACTGCCTGCGTAATCAGTGCTAGATTGATTAGAGTTTTTGCCAGAGTTCTGAGTTCTTAGTTCAAGTAATCTAATCTCCGCCGCGAGAAAGGGAGTTAATTAAGTGGTTACTAAAACGATGTTTAATCTAATTGAGTCAAATAAAACGTTTCCATACAAAAATAATAGAGGAAAGCAGTAAAAGGAACCTATAGCCAAAACCTACAGCTAGATCAGCGCTTATGCTAAAAATTTAAGAATGCCAAACGAGCTCTGTGAACACTTCCAGTTTTAGTATTATCTCCGCAACTGTTGAAGGTTGAAAAAGCTAAAAGATTAAAGAATATACCATTCCCACGCGCTTTTCATCAGATTTTTGAGGAATTAATAAGTAGGTAGCTATAAATTTGCCATAAATTCTACTCGCCTACGAATTAACTATATTGCTTTAGCCTAACTCTCAAAAATTTAGACATTATGAAAGAAAAGTTAAATACAAATTCCTTAAAAAATTTGATTTTGACCGGCTTGTTTATATGACAGCTATATGCTATAGTAGTGCAATCTAATTAATTTCTTCAGAAAGTGAACCTTCTTAAGGGGCCAGTCCAGAAGCATGGATTTCAAGTAATTTTTAAAGTGTCGTAAAAAAAAAGGCAATTAATATTTTTTCTACATATGTAGCTGTATATATTTCTGGACTGGGCAACACAAAGTGTTGCCGGGTGCAATCTGACATTTTCATTGGAAAGTTTGACATTTTTTAGCATAACTTCCTCAGAACGTTTTGTCATTTAATAGTGAATTGTTTTATTTACAAAGAACTAAAAAATTCATCTCTGCCACAAAATGGAATTAACTCGTGAACATTTTCGTGCGATCATTTTTCACAACTTTCGACGTGGATTATCACGACAAGAGTGCATCGATGAACTAAAATCTTTGTATGGCTATGAAGCACCATCCTATAGCACTGTGAAAACTGGTACAACGAATTCAATCGTGGCCGACGCTCGCTCAAAGACGAATTCCGTGAGGGTCGTCCAAAAACAGCCGTTGTGCCAGAAAATATCGATGCCGTACGTGAACTGATAATGAACAAAAAAAAAAAAAAAAACATTTTCGTTGATAAGTATGCCTATTTTCATTATTAGGCCAGAAATATATATAGCAGCCCTCGTATCCATTTTTTATTAGTTATTTGTAATTTAAGAAGAGTACAGAAAAAAATTAAAAACTGAAACAAAAAAAAAATTTCAAAAATTATGAGATGACGAAGTGGGGGGTCTTTAAAAAATTCCACGTGACCATGCCCATGATTTCAACCCTCCTTGTTATCTGAAACCAAAAAAAAAAAATATTATTAATCTAGAATAATGTCGCAATGGCCGGAATTACGGAAAAGTGGAAAAAAAAACTTTTTTTTTTAGTTTTTTTTATCACTTTTTCTGATTATTTCAAATTTTTTTTTAAATAATAAAAACAAAAATTTGGGGATGGGGCTAGTTCCAACCACGGACAAGCCTATAAAGAAGACTCTATAAAAATTTCACGTAAATCGGTTCAGTAGAACCTGAGAAATCGTGGGTATCGTTCGCGTTTAAAGTTTCGCGTTTCGGCCGAACCAGTTTGGATGCCGGGTCAGAAAAATGCCTATATCTCCGAAAATAATTCGAATTTTGAAAAATCGTCCTGTATACATATTCTTGAATAGCTTATCTTTGAAAATATAAAAAACAATTTCGATTTTCTCAAATTTCTAGACTAGAATACCCCCTTAGCAATCAATGTTGCCTTAAACAAAAAATATGCCAAATTTCGTGAAGATATCTCGTGATCTATCTCGTTTTCCCCATTTTGAAGTAATTTTATCGTTCAGTTTGCCAGCTATATGCTACGAGTACATATGGCGGTCCGATAACAGCGGATCCGACAAATGTGCAGCTTGCTGACGAAAGAAGAACAAAAGATCGATATCTCATATAGAGAGGAACTTCTTCTTCTTTATTGGCTTAGACACGGTTTATAGCCGAGTTTACAACAGCTAGCCAGTCATCCCTCCTTTTCACTGTTTGGCGCCAATTAAAAATTCCAAGTGTAGACAAGTCCTTCTCTACCTGGCCTTTCCAAAGGAGCGGAGGTTTTCCTCTACCTATGCTGCCATCGGCGGGTACTGCGTCGAGTACCCTTAGAGCTGAATTAGTTCCCGTATATATAGGCAGCCGTACGGATGGTCTGAAAGACACTGGTAAGTCGGAAGAACTTGTCACGCAGATAACTTATATGGATATTTAAATGGTTTCTAGCGTTTCCATTTAAGTGCTGCAGTAACTTGGTAAACTTAATATACCTTGTTCAGGTTATAACTTTTATTATGAAAGCATTTTTCGGAAGGGTTCATACCAAAATGACCTGTCGCACAAGTCGTTGTAAGCTCAAGAATTATTTTAACATCAGTTTTGTCGTTTGGAATCACTTTCGTATTATTACAAGGTGACCCTTCATAAATTAGCTAAATTCCCTTGTTCCGATTGCTTTGCATTTTTTATAAGTGTTGCGTATTTCAACAGTTCTTCATTGATTGTAAGTGCCCGAATGTGCCGTTAGTCTGCCGATGGTATACTATCATGAAGACTTTTCGCATTCGTTTTGGATTTGAAAAAGGAATTTCATGTAGTAATATATTGATTATTTGGACAATAAGAAAACATGTTTATATTATTGTTCTTATTGCTTCGTTTTTCTCTTCTGCTTTTCCGGAATTTTCTGCGGTGAATATCGCTACAGGACTAAGCTTATCTGATAGTGTAGAGATAGATAAATAAACCTTATTAGCTTATGCGAATTCTAGAATTTCTGAATGTAGATTAATTCTTAATTCTCCCAATTTGGAGGGGGCTCGTTGCCCAATACTACTCATTTGAGCATGTCGCTGGCGGAGTTGTAATCCGATATGTTGTTTAGGTAAAAAAATGTTTCTTTATTCTCTAAGTAGTCGATGTTGATGACATCTTTTAAATTCCAAGTAATAGTGCTCTTCTGTCTGATAGAACAATGTTCGCAATCTTCGGAGTAGATAAGTTGTATGAAGTTCAATGTTTCAACTGGTTTTGGTCTCCGTTTTCTATTGATACAATTCGATGAGGGTTATGAAACGACGCAGAGACGTTTGCAATACATTTAAACAAGATCGCGCTTATTATTCGTATTGAGGTAAATTCAAATGTCCCCGGCCCAAAGCAATTTTTTTTTGGCAAATTCGTTAGCGCCCTCTAAATTTTCGATAACATTTTTGTAATATGAATTGTAACTTGCTTTAAAATAGCTCTCAGTGTAGCCGATTACATCTTCATTCGACGAAAATTCTTCATAGTGAGCATTGTTTTGAGATCTGAACAGGAAATCCTCGCTGTTTTATAAGAAACCTATTGTCGCAGCTTTATCTCGCTTGATTAACCATCAGTCAGTTAATTCCTGATCACATTACTTTGGTTAGATTTTTCACGGTTTTGGCTTTTTCGAGGCAGCCGCATTTGACTTATCACAAACCGATCTGTGGCCACGTGAAATTCATTAGGCCCATACTTTGTAGTTGCTTTTGAAGGATTACTCCACCATATATTTTTTCAGTGTTTTAATATCCGGTTCGCGATATTTTTCACACATGGTCAAGAGAAATACTAAATATAGTGCCTCAATCGGGTAATGAGGCTAATCCATAATTAGACCGTCTTCTTACAGCCTTACCTTAGGCATGCGGCCTTAGTTCCAATTATAACTTAGTTTAAAATGGTTTTTAGGTATGTAGAACTACGTTCTTTTCTCTAACAAAGTTTGCGCTATTCACGTTTCTAATTCCCGTCTGCCTTCGTCCGGAAAACTAATTTTCACGAAATCCCAAAAATGATTACAGTTTCCATTTAACGCTGACTAATCGTACAAATTTTGTAGCCGCGAAATTGCGCTGGCAGTCGGAAATTCATCACAGCAGCGCAGCTACTGGCAACAACATGCGGTGGCAGCAACATTTTCATTCATTCATGCAACATGAAATCTGTGCACATTTCTAGCAGATCAGAGTTGGCAAAGCAATTCGTTTCATTTCATTTCATTGCATTTCATTACTTTTCGCTGCTTTTTGACGGTGAAATTTCCTTGGTGTTTCATGTTTGCTGCGCAGCGAGTTGTCATTTAATGTTTACATGCGTTTAATTGTATTTTCGTTATTTCTATGCGCACACACACACATGCACGTGGGCGCGTGTCAAATGGTGGCAACTCTGCCCCTTGTATGGTCATGTGTGTATATAAACGAGAATGAAATAAATGACGTTGGCTCGCAATGTGACAGCTAGAACTGTTGTTTGCTTTTGTTGTTGTCGCCCGTTTGTGCAGTGGCGGTTAAAAAGTTGTTGCAACGACAGCGATAAAGCAACGTTTCAGAACTTCGTTCTGTGATATTTATTGTCGGGTGCAATTCGGTGTTTGCGGATGTGTGAATGAATGATTGTATGTATGTATGTATATATTAAATATATATGTATATATGCATATATAAATATGTATGTCTTCAACACTTATTTTCTGCGCTTACAACGCTTAGATACAGTGTAACGACATCTAACGTTTTGAGAGTAAAATTATTAAACTAACTAAAGCAATCCAAAATTGCATGTCTATCTCTCTCTCCAACTCTCTCTTTCAAGCTTTCATATAACTAGGTCATTTATGATAAATAACACAGCTTTACAAACGCGAATTTTATTTGTTGCCCGGGATGAGTTAGCAAGTTTTGATGCCGCGGCCAATATTTGAAAGAGCTAACCTTTCAAAAATGTTTGCCGAAATATATTCCTTCGAACGATAATAAACATTCCCAATTAAATATGAAGTTTCTTTATTTATTCTTTTTAAAATGTAGGGAATCTCGAAATGTATCACCCTTTATATCTAAACTTTCGATAATCCTCTTTTTTTTTTATTAATAAAGATTTAGTTTTCAAGTCATGACTTGGGTTCTGTGGTATTTACCCAAAATATCCGAAAAATTATCCAGAATTAGAGTCCAAAAGTTGTCCGTTTTTACTCAATGTAAATCTCGCTTCCGTTCCAAAAGTAATTCTCATAGATTACTCAAAACAATGATGCCAACAAATAGTCAGGTAACGGTGCAGTCTACCAGTAAGACTCAGGGCTTTAATACATAATCAACTTAGGATATGTAAACTGTCTGTCAAAGCCTTTGACCTGAAAGGATATTGATTTGGTGACATTGGTAAAAAATTATCAAAGCTTGGTAACGAAAGGCCGAAAGATGGACTATTTGTTTATCCTGAAATACGGCAAATAACGAAAAATACAGATTGCGTTAAGCTTATAACGAATTCGCAAATTGAAGCTTGAAAAAGTTTTGTGTTGATAGTCGAAACATTTTTAGGCAACCACTAAGTACAAAATTATGCAGACACTGTGCAAAATATGCTGTCAAACTGTATCTATCTCCTGGTGCAAATTTTTGTATCAAGTGGAACTATCCCCGTAATAATTTGAATAAACTTTAAGATAATTGTGCAAATTATAGTAAGGAACAGGGCGAATGGTTCAACTGTGATTCAAAAGTGATAGAAAAAAGGAATCAATAGTAATGGCATCGCCACTTGATGGCATATTGCTGCTAGTTCTTAAGAAACGATTTTCGACTGGAAAATTAAAGACAAGCTCATCAAAAGCGTTTATTGAACTATAATATATGTTTTCAAGATTTTAGTTTACTTTGATGCATCCTTTTTTTTATTCAAAACAAAATTAACTTTGCAAATAGTTTAGTTATTTTTTCTAACTCTGATTTGTGTAAAGCAAATTGGAAATAAAATAAAACTTAAAATATACGCTAACAAATCTTACAACATCATTGATAGTTTCAGGAACTGTGGACACAAATTTATCGAAAATCTTACACCTAGCGCAAAAAAATGACTTTAGACCAGTGTCATATATGAACATAGCCTCCTTCAAGCTAGCTCGACTTTGAAAGTATGATATTAATAAGGATTTTTTCTGCACGTCTCTTTTTGTGATAAGTTTTATGCAAATTCTTTAATCAAGCTTTCGTTTTCTTTTATCATCATCTTCATGAATTATTTTTGTATTTAAGGAAATCACTTAACTCCGAAGAATGTTTATCAGGCGTACTTTAAAGTTCTGTTCAACGGACAAATAAAAGGTCCATATTGTTGCAAACTTTTAGCACTTCATATTATTCATATTTACCTAAAATAGTTCTTATGGTAATATCTGCCAAGTCTCTAATTGCTTATGGTTAAAAAACAACAGCTATTTGATGATAAGCTTAAGATATACATTCCAAGTAAGCAACTTTATGAAGAATTATACCGACGACATGAAGGTACACTAGGAGTGGAGCAGTTCAGTGGAATAATAAAAACTCATACAGCTGTTGACAGCTAATTAGAAACGCTCCCTTTTTGGACGTGGCTGAAGAGTAAAATGATAAAATTTTTTGATATACCGTTCTTTATATTCCTAAAAGTTTTGCATGGTTTGTGTTACTCTATTTACTACTAAATTCGCTATATTTGTAATTGTGAAGTTGAAGTTCTCTTAATTTTTTCTCAAATAGTAAATGCTTTACGATATAGAAGGTGAATTAAGTGCGACAGCTAATTAGAAACAGTTGTTTAAAGAATCAAAATTCTACAAGTTGTTAGTTTTTAGTAATAATGGTAATGGTGTGTTTCACAGTTGAGTATTAAAATATATTAAAATGTATTATTCAAGTTTTTAATGAGTAAAAGCATTTTTGACCTGGGGAGATGTGAAAAGAAATTTCAAAAAAGGTCAAATGCTCAAAAAAATTATTTAAATGTCCTTGAAAATATACAGAATTTTAAAACTATTTCCTATGTTAAGTGCAAAGAAAAAACCCGAAAAACTTCAACAGAAATATACCGCAGAATTACTACCATCTCGCGAAGAGACCCAAATAAAAGTTCCACTGAAATTTTACAAAAAATTCAAGGCGAATATAATGTCCAAGTTTGCAAGAAAACAATTGGTCGGCGTTTGGTCGAATCTGGACTTCACGGCAGGGCAGCACGAAAGAAACCACTTTTGACTAAAATTCATAGAAACCGCGCGTAGATTTTGCCAACTCTTATTGCTCTAAGCCAACAAATCAACGGAGGTATGTCGTTTGGAACGATGCAACAAAAATTAATCGCTTAGGACCTGATGGTCGAAGCTATGCTCGCCATCCAATGATTCAAGTATTTGATCCTCGCTAGGTTTCACGTATAGTTGAGTTAGATGGAGGATCAATCAAGGTATGGGAATGTCTTATCTGGAATGGTGTTGGTCCACTCCATAAGATTGATGGAAAAGTATGTCGATATCCTATAAAACGTAAAGTTGCCATAGACTGAAAAAACTTGTTTGTTATAAAGAAGATAACAATTCAAGTCTTACGTCTAAGTTGACACAAAAGTTTTTTAAGGAAAATTTTATCAATGTTTTGAAGTGGAAATCATCCTGGCTAGACTTAAGCCCTATAGACCATCTCTGGGTGATGTAAAAGAGCCATATGCACCAAACATATCCCAAATATGGACGTTCTTTGTTAAGAAATTAGAACGGCATGGCAAGCTACACCACTGGTGCGCTGTCAGAGTCTATACCAACAAAATACTAACTGAAACTAAGAAAGTTTTTGTGATATCATTATTTTTATGCCCTGAACAGGGTATATTAAGTTTGTCACGATGTTTGTAACACCCAGAAGGAAGAGTCGGAGACCCTATAAAGTATATATACATATAAATGATAAGTATGTTGAGCTGAGTCGATTTAGCCATGCCCGTCTGTCTGTCCGTCCGTCTGTCTGTATATATACGAACTAGTCCCTCAGTTTTTAAGATATCCTTTTGAAATTTTGTAAACGTCATTTTCTCTTCAAGAAGCTGCTCATTTGTCGGAACGGCCGATATCGGACCACTATAACATATAGCTGCCATACAAGCTGAACGATCAATATCAAGTTCTTGTATGGACAACTTTCACATTTGACCAGATATATTCACGAAATTTGGTATAGATTATTTTTCAAGCCAACAATATAATCTTCAAAAAAAATTGTTCAGAACGGATTACTACAGCATATAGCTTCCAAACTGAACACATAGTTACTAACAGAAATGCACCTGTGAAGGGTATTTAGCTTCGGTACAACCGAAGTTAACGTTTTGTCTTGTTTGTTGATAAATTATTTTCGTTTCTAATTTGCTCAAAATCGCCCTCAAATCGTTGATTTCACATGTTTTTGTTAAAATCTTGGAAACAAAAACAAATTTTATATTTACTATTAGAAATTAAGTTTAACATGGGTTTCAATAAAATAAGTGAAAATGCAATAAATATATGTTAATTAGCTGTCAACAGTTGTATATATTTAAGTAAAATCAGAAATTTTTCGGATTTGTATATACCTAACATTGTTTCTAAGGAAAATGGCTCAGAACTTTTTGGGGAATGGCTTAGCAGGAAACCCCTACAACCGATTAATAGCAGATGCATTTTTATATATAATATAATAGTTGAGAGAGAACAAGAGAAAGAGAGTGAAAAGGAGAGATTATGAGAGAGATTTCTAGACACTTGGTATGAACGTAAAGAAAAATGCCTAGGATGAGAAAGGTAACACGGTAAAAACCGTGTAAAATATTTTTTTTTTTACCAATGGGCGACACTCTCAGGAAATTATAGTTTCTTCTAAGTAATAAAATATAACAATGCACCAAAGTTGAATTTGACTGATCCATTTTGAGAATTTGTGTTCTCACAAACTGAACTGATAAATAACGATATATGTATCATAAATTAGTCCAACCGTTTTTATTTTAGTGTGAAATTTAATCCTTATGTGTCAATAAGTGCGCGTTTGGTGGCTGTTTGGTTACGACACTAAAGTTCTGACTGGCGACTTTTACCATAGAATTTAACAAGGAACTTACTTTTACTTTGAGTTTCCAAAGAAATCATCGAATCGAATCGCTGTCCATCCACCTCTGTAAATGTTGGCATGAGAGTGATAGCAGAGCATCTCAACGACTTTTAGGGATTGATTCAACACATTTTGGTTAATGTTTTGGATATGAAGCGCATCTATGTTAGATTCTTAAGGGAAGAACTGAATTATTAATGCAAATAGGACGACAAATAGAAGTCGCAAAAAAGTTGCTTCACAACTTAGTGGAGGACCCTACATTCTGATGACAAGAAATCGAAATAGTCCGAAATTCTGGCGAATTCTTCTTTCGAAATGAGCCGAAACAAAGAAAAATTACTGCTCTGAAGGTCATTTTAGGCAAGTTTTATAACAAGTGTATATATGTAGGTATATTACACAAAATATTGCTTTATGTATTGGCATGCATGTATTGGCTCAAAAGGAGTATATTTTGAAGGCAATAATAAAGATTTGTATTAAAATGTCTAAATATCTTGAAATACCTCAATATGTTTTTTTTTTGTAAATCTAGGATAAATTTGATCAATTTGTATATACCTGAAATGATTTTTTCCAAACTCAAATTAATTCTTAAGATATGTTTTGATGTTAGTGGAAAGAACTCTGGGGAATCTTTGAGGTCACGGAATTCTATGTACAGAGCGCTAATTTTAAATTATTTATCACAGACTCCCCAAGCTAAGAAACCCCTGTAATGCCTCAGTGGATCAGTTTAATGAAATATATGAAGTAAAATATAGAGAATGTGGTTCTACTCTCCAACAACGGCTAAAACATATTTTTAGTAGAGGAAGTCATTATAACAACAACGAGTAAGAAGCAGATTTACCAAAGAGGAAATGTCTACAGCAAAACAACAGGAAACAAGTGATGTTCTTTTATCTCTTGTGTACTTGTTCGCATTACCAAGACTACGCTATAAGCCTCTGGGATCCCCACGGTATGATACACTGGAAGGGATATCGATAGTGAGGCTAGGGAGTCTGTTGAAATTCTCGTCAAGCGCGGGCTCCAAAAGATTACTACTTATCATGGACCTAGTAACTGAACTCTGCCATGTAACGTAAAGGACCAAAACTGGTCTAAGCGTGGCTATTTGGTTTAGCAGACGAACCTAACCTAAACTAAACTACCCTGGAGGTCAATATTTTACTGTTACAGCACACTGTATCCCGCCACAGCAATTCATATGCGTGAACTACTTGTTTACATTGTGGATGTGTGTGTGTTTTTACGTGCATGTATTTGTGTCAGATGTCAGCTACAATTTTCAAATTCGCGCGGTGGACTCGTGTTTGCTGTTGCTATTTACTAAACTCAATATGAAATTCAACTGCGAGCAATGCACAAAAGTACAATTGTCATAAAAAACTGTAAAAACAACAGCAGCAGTCATGTTGTATGGAAATAAAGGAGAGAGCAAAATCAGCGCTTGCGGGGAAACAGGTGAAAAAACATTTGATTTATCTGAGCATCTGTGAGTTGCATGCCGTTAACTTAGATTGACACACATACACAGGCATGACAATAGGGGGAGTGTGCCTTATGTGTGTGTGCCTGACGACATGCAGGTAATATCTGCGCTGACAACAACAATAAAAGCGCCAACTGTGAGTTGTTGCAAGAACAAACTGCCTGCAGTTGAGCGGCAGCAACAATTGCAACGCGGCAATTGCCTGCAATTGCAGCGGCAACAGAAGAAAAGATTACGCAACAACAACAGCAACGAAAGTAAGCGTACATATTAATAACGGTAAATGGCAGCACGGCAAACTTGCCACTAACCAAAGCAATCATCATCGTGGCAGAAGTTGGCATTAATTGTTGTTGCGTTGACTTTTCACTTTTTTAGGATTTTTCTCAACTTTTTTCGCCACTTAGGCATGGCTGTGTGTATTCATATTCAGACATTTATGTGTGTGTATGTGTGTGTGCGCTTTTGTAAATAATAGTGGTGCAACCAAAGCGACCATGCAGCAAATTTTCCAAGTTGTCCGTCCATGTGTTCATTAATTTTGACCTCGTTTGTGGAAAGAGCACAGGCGACTGCTTGACTACGCACACTCACACACACATACATGCAAGTGTGGGGTGACTGGAATAACAGTAGTTGCACATAGCTATGCATTTGGTTGTTTTGCGGCAAATCGCGTGCGTCGGTGTGTGTGCGCATGTGTTAAAAAGTGCAGCGGGAGTTCAAAACACAAGCGCTAAATGTATGTTTGCTGCGGCGCAGCAGCGGCACCATTGTGTTTGTATGCCCTGCGGATCCGACCAAACATGGCCCCAAACAAACTGCCAGCAAACGTTATTGTGCTGCGGGTTGTGGCAACAACTACTATGAAAACTAACAGCGCTGGCAACAAAGGCTGAAGGCAACAAAAATGTTGCGAAAAATTTATTTATTGTATTTGTTGGTGTTGGTTTGTGTGTGTGTGTGTTTGCAGCGGAAATGATAGAAAAGCCGAAAAGAGCAAAAGTGTAGCATAATTTTCGGGGCATAGAGGGTTAAGTGTGCTACCGCAAGCAATTCAGGTATTTAAGCGTAACTTGTAGGGTATAATTTTTTTTCAGGTACCACCTGAGAACTTGTAAGTATCCGCTACTATACGAAGGGTAAAGGTTTTTGCAGTTCGTGTTTCCGATAGATGTCGCTAAAAGCACTAACAAACTAACGACTTTAGTCACGTGTAGGGTATAAAGTCGCCAAACTTGCAAAATTTCCGAGTCTATTTATAACCACGACAACAACAACAACAACAAACTAACCACCTTCAACACCGTTGCGGCAGCGAAAGGCATACAACGGCAATGATGATGTTTCGCCAAGAACAACGGAAAATCCAAAAGACAGCGGCTGCGAGCAGAAAAAGTCCAAAAAAAAAATAAAAACAACAAAAACATGGTCGCCCTAACAAAACCACATCAATGACATACTAGCGCTCACATACACACACAGAGAAAAAAATACGCGCATGACTGTGTGTTGTTGTTGTATGTGCGCCAGTTTGTGGCAGAGAATAAAAATTGCTGGGTGGCGATGCAATTTAGGACAAAAATCGGTCATCAGCAAAAGTTGTTGGCGCTGACACTTATAATGAAAAGTGAGTAGCGCATATGTGTGGGTATATATATACATAACTATGAGTGTATGTGTGTGTGTTTACGTGTGGTGTGTGGGTCACAAGTGTTTGTTGCAAGCGAAAGAAATTAGATTGCAAAAGCATCAGCGACCGCAGTGGCAGCATAAAGGCCAGCTTGTTGCCGGATACTGACTGCTTGTTGTTGCTGCTCACGTGGAACAATTAAATTGTTCACTCCGTAATTGCGCGAGCGTCTTTTTGACGTTTATTCGTATTTATGTTTGAGTGAATAAACATATGTGAGTGGGTGGCACAGCATTCGAATGGATTTTCTGCGTACCTACAAAATATTCTGAGTTGCCACGAGAAGCTCTAGTGTTTTTCCTGCTTTTTTCTCTTTCTCACTTTTTTATTTTTATTTTTTTAATTATTGCATACCCGATGAGCACGGCATGTTGCGCGTCTCAATGTTGATGTCTGGGCGCACCCTGTTGACTCGTTTTCGCAATCTTTCGAGTACTTGGCAATAGAAGACTTGATTCACAGTTTTCTCCGCTGGAACGAATTCTTTCTTTTCATGCGAGCGTTTTCTGGGCGAGGAGTGCGCGGGGACAACCATTGTGAGCTTTGGCGTTTGGTTTCCGGGTCGTATTAGAAAAACCAGCTCTCATCACCTGTAATAACTCGATCAAGCAGCCTGGGATCGTTTTCCACTTGTTCCAAACAGTATTCTGTGACGTTGCTCTTGATTTCGTTTTTCCATTTTCATGACGAGCACCACAAACACACGTCTACTCAACTCGACGCAGCAGGCTAACTAAACAAGCTATAGCGATGATGCGTATATCAATGAAGAGAAGAGGGATGCCGAAAAAAAAAGAAAGGGAATTTCAAGGTCACAGGTTTACCAGAAGCACGGCAATAAAATCAGTCTCATTACTTAATTGTCAAACCTCGTGCATCGTAGTCCCCATAAAAATATATATGTATATATAAATGGCGTGACGAGCTGAACCGATTTAGTCTTTTCTGTCTGTCCATCTGTATGTACACTCGGCGAAAAAAAAGGCCACGTAATTTACAGAGTGGCTATATATAGCACAGAATTAAGGTTAATATTATATTAAGTTGGACAGTTTTTTCGCGAGTAAACCACTTTTATTTATTTCATGTTAAAAGCATTTTTATATAATAAACTTATAGTAGGAGATTTAAAATTTGTTATGAACAGGAACATAATTTTTAAACAGGTTACTTTTACGTTTTGCATGTTCTACATATATTTAACTATAGAATATATAACGAAGCAAAAAAAAATATTTGTTAAAAGAAATTTTTTAGTATTTTCTAAACTTATTTCCTTCTAATAACCTCGGCTTTACATTAAAACAAACAAGCTTTGAAGGTACTTTTTATTAATTACTTCATACAGCTGAACGATTTTCCTTTTTTTTTGAACTTTTTAGACGCTCTTCTCTTATACTTTGCCAATATAGTATCCGAAGTTCTCAATTGGATTGAGATCTGGACTGTTTCCCGGCCACGTGACAGATTCCATTCTGTAAAAATCTTTTTGGTTTGTAACCTGAAAGTATTTGTAATGAATTATTTTAAAATCTATTTTAATATTTTAATTATGTAGTTATCCTTTTGGCTCTTTGACAAAGGACTGGATCATTCTGAAATTAAACTTTCTAAGAGTGTTCGAACGCTTGTAGAATAGTTGGCAAAACGTCTTCTTTTTCAATTTCAGAGTTTCAATATATTTTTTGGCATTCAGACATCTGTTAAGAATAATAGGTTGTCCAACACCAAATTTGGTTATAGCCCCACACCATTAAATAGGGCGGATGCTTTAAGGTGGGTAAAACACAGCTTTCCAAAGAAAACGCTCTCGTCTTCTAATAAGCACTGTGACATTTTCGCCGGGCCCAAAATTAAATTTGGATTCGTCGGAATAAATATAATTTCTGCATTTTGATGCAGTTCAAGTTTTGTGCACTTTTGCTCACTCTATTCGCTGTTTCGATGTCGTGATCGTAATCCAAGATTATGCAGGACATTTTCTTTAGAAGTTATAGTTATTTTTACACCAGTAGTTTTGAATAACATTGAATATGCGAAAAATGTTGCTCCATTCCTTTTTTCTCAAAAACTGTTTCTTATCGAATATTGGATCACTATAGTATATAGCTGTCATGAAAACTGAATGCTCAAACTCGAGGCTTTGTATAAAATTTTTTTTATTTGTGTAGTGTATTATAGCTGCGATGTAACCGAAGTTAACGATTTTTCTTGATCTCAGGTTGAAAATGTACATTAAAGGGTTAGAGGCAGTTAGAGGCACGAAAAAATGAAAACTTTCAGTATTTTTTTTACAAAAATAGTAATACGGCATTATTATAGAAAGTGTTGACTTGAAGTCACGAAAATTTCAAAACAAAATTTTAATTTCCGAAGTTATAGTTGTTTGTGTTGACCTAATTCCAAAAAAAGGTACTTGCGGTGACAACCATAAGTCCTTGGAGAGTCATCTAAAATCAATCGGACAAAAAAATTAGTTTTATAAATAGATTATCCTGGGCCTGATAGAAGGATTTTTGTTTTTTTGTTTAAAATTAACAAAATGACGGCTTCAAGAAATTTTTGTCTGAGTTTTTGGGAAAAAATCAACAGTTAATTGGTCTTAAAAAATCTAAATTTTTGAAAAAAATTCCTCGATCAGAAACGTGTTTATTACGTATTCTAAAAGCTGCTTAAAATTTATTAAAATCTACTGAGTGGGTTTCGAGTTACAGTTGTCACCAGTTCAAAAAACATAGTTTTGAGAAAAACGCGTTTAAAGTTTCACACTAGCGCTTTGAAGTGCCCGAGTTCTCTTTGTAAATTGTCGAATAACTCAAAAACTTGCTTGCTCGATGTCATGATCGTAATCCAAGATTATTCAGGACATTTTCCATAGAAGTTATAGTTATTTTTACACCAGTAGTTTTGAATAACATTGAATACGCGAACTAATCCGTCACCCTTCTAAAATGTTGCTCCATTCCTTTTTTCTCAAAAACTGTTTCTTATCGAATATTGGATCACTATAGTATATAGCTGTCATAAAAACTGAATGCTGAAAGCCTCGAGTTTGGCTTTGTATAAAATTTTTTTTATTTGTGTAGTGTATTATAGCTGCGATGTAACCGAAGTTAACGATTTTTCTTGATCTCAGGTTGAAAATGTACATTAAAGGGTTAGGGGCAGTTAGAGGCACGAAAAAATGAAAACTTTCAGTATTTTTTTTACAAAAATAGTAATACGGCATTATTATAGAATGTGTTGACTTGAAGTCACGAAAATTTCAAAACAAAATTTTAATTTCCGAAGTTATAGTTGTTTGTGTTGACCTAATTCCAAAAAAAGGTACTTGCGGTGACAACCATAAGTCCTTGGAGAGTCATCTAAAATCAATCGGACAAAAAAATTAGTTTTATAAATAGATTATCCTGGGCCTGATAGAAGGATTTTATTTTATTTTATTTATTTTTTTTTTTAATTTAATAAAATGACGGCCTCAAAAAATTTTTGTTTACATTTTTGGGAAAAATCAATCATCAAAAACCAAAATCATTTTTGAAAAGAAAAACATTCCTCGATCAGGCCGGAGTTTATTACGTATTCTGAAAGCTGCATAAATTTTATTAAAATCTACTGAGTGGGTTTGGAGTTTCAGTTGTCACAGATTCAAAAAACATAGTTTTGAGAAAAACTTGTTTAAAGTTTCACACTAGCTTTAAAGTGCCCGAGCTCTCTTTGTTATTTGTCGGATAACTCAACAACTAATTATCGAATCAACGTGAGAATTTCAGAAACATTTTTAAGATATTAGACTTATCGAAAAATAATTATTAATTTTTTGAAAATTCTAACTACCCCTTACACCCTAATATAAGTTAGTCTTTAATCGAAGTGATCTTCAATAAACGTCGTATAAGTACTAGCCAACAACTCACTATATTTGAAAGTCTGTAATCTCTTTTAAGAATGAATATGAAACAACAAGTAAGTACTCGTATAATCTTCCAGATATCGTTGGCAGATAATGAATGAAATGAGGGCATTATTGTAATATTTTATATGTTGTAGTGCGTCTCAAATTAAAATAAATAAGTATGGGCAAAGTATGAGCTTAGCCAAACTTAGGAGAGTTGGGCAATTTTTGAGAATTAAGTGCATGTCATTGCAAACAAACAAGAGATATATTATTCTTATTGTGGCACATAAATCTGCCAGAATATTTATTCTGCTCAGAATCATGTACTACAAGTGATATTACAAAGTCAGAACTATGTATATAGTGAAACATATAATGCATGTATCACATAGCAGGCACATGAGGTGGTGCTCCTATATACCTGTGTTCATAGCTCAGTGATATATAATATTATTTGTCATAGATAACTACATTTGGTGCGTAATAATGAACTTAAATGAATGTGCGGAAAATAGAAAATTGGTCTCCTCACCCAGCACAAGTGATGCAGACTTCTAATACTATTTGAATGAAGTTGTAAAGAAGTCAAGGTGCAAAGCGTCAACCAGAGAATCGGAGTCCACACAAATTTATTGTATATACTAACACCCCTATCTGTGCACTTGAAAAATTAGTAAAATATTGAAAATTAACTCAAACGTTTATCAAGCTTGAAATGTTTTGGTATTCTGTACCAATCTTGATAAAAGTAAAAGCATTAATTCGCAAAGCTTTTCCCCATACGTGTGGCGAACAAAATAATGTAAATAGAAACAACTGATTTCTAGTCAAATAGATATGCTTTTTATTCCAAATTTTCTAAAATATCTGGAATATATAGTATATCAAATAAGTTAACTTAAATTAGTATATTATTATTTGTATTACAATAATACTTGCCCCATTTTTATAAAAATTTCTTCCTTTTTTAAACTGGGAGACTTTATTTCTCCTCCCTTCACCTTCACAATAAGTTTTGATACAGCCCGTACACTTCTCGAAAGGAACGACTGACTCATGGGCAAGTTGACGTTGTTACCTACACATTTCCTGATATGAGCCGTGTCCAAAGAAGCTCAAAGCTGCTGGAACCATTACAGTTAAAAGTAGTGACGTTTTCTGATCATCGTGTGGTAATCCAAAGGTAATCTCTCTCACAGAAAATGGATTTTAAATGTCGCGCCCGATTCCTATTCTCACAATTTTCATCTTCGTTTAACAATAACAAAAGTAAAATATCTTCCATTTTCACAACAAGATGTACAATCGGATATTTAATTCATAACGAGCACTGTCAAGAGCATTTGACATCTTAACAACTTATATAGAAAAGAGCTTTTTATTTCGGACACAGAATACGAAATGCTTGATAAATTTCAAATTTTGACAAATTAAAAATATGTTGCATCTGTCAAGTGCGCAGAATAGGGGTGTAATACTATATATATCTCATACACTGACAGACATATTCGACATTTGTTAGAAAAACGATCATCATTATATGTAAGATATGGAGCTGGATGTTCGGGAATCCTGAAATTAGTTATATTGGGGCTAGATCAAGTTTTCGCCCAAGTTTTTGCCCACAAATGCCTCTTGCTATTGCGATCTCTTGTGCCAAATTACATTATATCATAATTTAGTGCTTAGTTACTAAGGTTTAGGTTTATGGCGGCTTTTAGGCATGCCAATAGTCCGATTACACAAGCCTACGAACTCGTTATTTTGTTTTGCCAACAAACTCGCATACCAGGTTTTATCACAAGATCACAATTTTTACTCAAGTTATAGCTTGCTCAGACGGACAGACATACAGTCAACTGGATTTCAACTTTTCTCGTCATGCTGATCATTTATATATCTGAATTTATATCTACCTGGATTAGGTTTAGTTAATACGTACAACCGTTAGGTGAACAAAATTATTATACCCTGCAGCAACGCGATGCAAGAGTATCCAAAATCGGAGTACATGGAAAAGGATTCAATTGAATACCTGGCATATTTCTATGCAAAGATAATATAGGAAAGTATGGTATCTGGCAGAGTTCCCCATAATGGGAAGTATCGAAAATAACATCACTAAAGAAAATAAAAAAACACAAACAACCCAATAAATACACTTCCAGGCGATGGCAAAATAAAGGAAACTGCAAAGAATATGCTTCTCAAATAATTAGAAGATAACAGATTTATTTGGAAGTAATAATCGGAGTTCAGAAGAAAGCACTCATATGAAACGGCACAAAATATAGTGATATCTGATTGGAAAGAAGAGCTAAAGAGCAAGCAAAACTTTGTAGTGATTTTGTAGAATTTAGAAAGAGAATTTGAAACAGTGGATCATGATATCTTTGCTCGAAACCTTAAAAAGAAAGAAAGGGAAAACATGAAAGCGACCTTAAGTGGTTTAAAAGTTATGTGACAGCTAGAAAACAAAATTCAGTGGTAGATTCTTTTGAATCAAAACAAGTGTTAGCTCCTTTAAGATTTCCACAAAGTATTGTTGTGGTACCTAAGTACATTATTTCTGATTTTTTCCAAGAAGAGCGCTACAAAAGTATCACTGCTGTAATATCACTCGATATTCTTACAAAGTTCATCAATCGTCGCTGGCTTGTTGGCATAGATCATAGACTTGACGTAGTCCTACAGAAAATAGTCGAACGGCGTCAAATCACACTAACGAGGCGGCCAATTAAAGTTCACCAAACGTGGTGCCAGCCCAATTCACGACATATGATTCTCGTGTTCAAGTGGCTTCAGTTCTTGCGTTAATTTGATCTTGTAAGGATGCAGGCCAAGATCGTTCGCGACTATTGCAGCGGCAGTAGTATTATCGGCACTACGGATATATCTCTCTCATATTGTCTCTCAGGAACATTTTGTACTGTGCCTGTGGATTCAGATTTTTCCACTAGACGTTCAATTGTTGATCAGTTGATCAGATAGGACGATTATGACGACTATACATTAGACGTAGTGTCCTTAAAGTTGAGACCACTGACTCCGAATTTCGGTAGTACCTTTCGTAATTTCGACTCGTTGTTGGATCGTATGTCTTTCAGTGAAGAAATGGCAAACCTTACTGAAGAGAAATGTGAAAAGCGGCGGGAAAATTATGGCGTTGGTTGCTATCCTACTTATGTTGCCTCTTCATTGAAAACCCCGTAATATAAATGATATTATTGATGCAGTAAAATACTGAAAGATTACATTGTTTTCACATGAGGCATTACTTAATATTAGCGATACGAATATTTCAGCAGATATCGCAAAAATTACAAAGCGATGTAGATAATTCATACATATAAATGGTTATGTGCAAATAGGTTAAAATTAAATAAGGCGAAATGAATACCTCTCGAAAACGAAGTTGGCGACAAACGGAATTTGATTCATAGCGCGACAAAGGTGAAGACGCCAAGCTGAAGAAGCTATGCCAGTCAGCTAGATGCCCCGTACAGTGTAACAAGAGAGGTGAAAATTCGCCTCAGAGAAGCATTTAGTAAAAGATCCTGTTTCGACAAGCTCTGTAAGGAAGCAAACATGGACTCCTAGGGAACGTCATATTTATAAAATTTGTAGGTTGAACTTCTAAAATAAGTCCCCGCAACCGAAGAACGTAACAGTTATGAAAAATGTTGGCGAAGCATTGTTCCCGACACATGCCGCCATTTCCTGTGTTAAGCGAAACGAAACTGCAGAGCCATTCCTATTTGTCACAGAAGAAGAAGAACCTTTGAATTTTGCGAAAAAAATCAAAAACTTCAAAGCGCCTGAAATAGATAGTTTACCAAATAGAGCCAATAAAGAAGACATGACTCTAAGACCTTGCATGTTTGGTAATATGCACAATGCGTGTATATTAGAAAAGATGTTCCCCGATTCGTGGAAGGTACAGTGTCTCGTACTACTCCCAACACAAAAAAGCCACTAGAAGAACCTTCATCTCCTCGTCGTGTTGACCTCTGTACATGCTCGACGCGGTTGGTAAAGTGTACGAAAGTATTGTCAGAAACCGCTTGGTGTTAGCAATCCAAAAAGCTGGCGGGTAATCAGAGAGACAAAACGGCTTTATAAAAAAGAGGTACACTGGAATGGAAGAAAATGGAAAGGTGGTACAAAGAATACCGCGAGCTAATAATACTTAATGTGAAGAATACGTTTAACTCCACAAAGTGGGCAAATATTTTTCTTGGATATATCTAAATTTGTAAATGTAAATTTTCACATAATTACACATTTACATGTATATTTAGTAAACACTATGGCTTAAAGCAATTGAAAGGTCGTTGCTACACTTAGAATTTCTCGGCTCCTATGGTAGCAAGATTTGAGCCAACGAAATCAAAGTGGTTCAAAGGTTCAAATGAATGGCTATTTAAGGTTTATATTTAGAAATGAAATTCTTTACTTCAGTCTGATTGAAGTTTGAACGAACAGACGAGTAGTTTGGGCCATTTACATGTAGGAAAATTGGCTATAGGGTACTTAGTCATATACGATTGTACTGGAAGGTAACTAAGAATTAATTTGTTAAATAATGATTGTGTTTATTTATAGACACCAATGACCTACAATGCGTAACTCTATATGCATACATATATATGTAATATTATATATTCTACATCTGCATTTACATTTGTATGATACAATATGTTATACTAACAACTCCTGATTTAAGCGCATAGTACGGCCTATACGTCCTAAATTTGAAACCATAAATAATTCTTTAAAAAATTTTCAAAAGCCTGCTACACTTGCAGGCTTGCTGCGAACCAGCAAGGATTCATCGAAGCGCTGCAATTAATTACGAAATGCGTGAGGCGACAACAGCGCAAAGCAGCTGTGTCGGGTCAACTGAGTGCGAAACTGCACAAACTGCGACTTTTAAAAGCGAATGCTACGCTTCGTGCGATTTGGAACGTTTATAGCAAGCAAAGAATGTACGAAACTGCGCTGTAGTACAAGGACGTTGGAAAATAGCTGGCGAGGAGCGCGCAAAATTAAACGCTGATACTTTAACTAGCGATTCATGCACGACGCTCCCATGTCTCTTGTGGCAGTCAACTCTAAATTCGGACTAAAATGTGCTCAGCGCTAGAAAGTTTTCGCCGCGCTGAATAAAAGCTTTCGGAGTAGCGTGGAATGAGCGCACATTTTCGTCATTGCTGCGCTTTCCAGCGCACATGCGCCCTGAGCAGCTGCCAAATACGCGCTCCCACTCAACAGACAGCTGACATTTTTGACAAGCTTGCTTAGCTTCTATTTATTGTTTTTATGCGCGCAGCTGTTTGCCACACAAACAAAGGAAATATATTTTTTGTTTTGATTAATTCAAGCGCATGCCAGTCAATTACTGCTGAGGGCGGCATTACACAATGAGTACATATACTCGCCCTCAAAAAGTATGCTACACATTTTGATTGCTAATGCTGTACTGGCTGGGCGCACAAAAGTATGCTATACATTTTGTAGTAACACAAAATTGTTGCATTTGCAGTGGCATGGCTTGGAGGTCAAGTCCAGAGCCCTATTTATAGAACCTCTTTGCTTGAAAAATAGCATTTTAATTGCTTGCATTTAGCGTGAAGGCTAGTTGTAAGACGCTGGAGGCTAGAAAACATGAAATTTCGCCTTATCACCATTTGAGCTGCCATTTGCCACACCTGCGCTGCTCGACATTCACTAGCAACTTTATTATTATTAGTATTTGTATGAGTGCTTAGGTTTTGTGGACCTCAAAAATGAATGTCAGCTGCGTCACATGCCTTGCCACCTCATGACATTTATTGCTGGCGAAATTACTTTTAATATTAACTGACAAACTGACTGAAGAAGTAATGGAATAAGTTTTCTGGTTGAGGTGTTGTGTACAAAGTAAACACTGCCATCTTCTCTATAACTGCCAAGCGCACACCCACACACACATACGCCTAAACAGTGTGAACGCTAGAAAAATGCTCGCTATGTTATACATACATACAGTTATATATATATGTGTGGCAAGTCTCAATGGGTTTGTTTCTCTATATTTGGTTGTTGCTGCTCACCACTACACTCACGTTTACTTTACGTTAATGAGATTGTGGCCAATGTGGCTCACAAGCTCACACACACACATACACATGTACATATATTTAGTAGTAATCTAATCTACAAACAAACGCTGTGCGCATGTATGGGTGTGTAAATAAGTGAAAAGGTATCAGCGGCGCTTTTACAGCAGGGAGCAAATTAGGTTAGGTCAGGTTGATACGTGAAACTAGGGAATTATGTGCGACTATGTTGTTGGAGTTCATCTATTTTTATTTTATTTGTGTTGTTTTTTTTTTGCTTAAAAAAGCTAATCAACTTCTGTGTGCGCTGGCAATTATAGTGTTTTTGTGCGCTGCTTCTTTTTGTAACAGCAATTTCGTGGTCAAACAGATTGCTGCTGGGCATATGGGGCGTATGAGTAATTATTTGCGTCAGTATATGTGCAGCGGTGGGGAATATGTAGTTATTAACTATCTAGTCAACCGAAACCGACGTGTGTATGTATGTAACGGTAGTTCTACGAAATGTTGTTTTTAACCGTGCTTGCATTACGTCGCTGTTACTTGCGGAGTCGCAAGTGAGTTGGGGAAAAGCCGCAGTTACCAACTCTGGTCTATATATAAACGAAATAAGCTAGAGGAAGTGCAAATACACGGTCTTTTGCTTTGGAAAAGATGCCTTCTTCGCAGTGTGCTGATAAAGAATTAGTAAAAGACCCCAAACGGCAAAAATATTAAATTAGCCGATACTCCTAAGAAGATTTGAAGTCACACTAAAAGAGGGATAATGGTGCAGCAGCACGAGACTCACCACCGAAAGTATCAACATATATACGAACGAATCCAAAATGTCTAATGAAGTGGGAGCCGAAATCTATTGATTGGAGCTGGATTTTAGGAGACCCTTCAAGTTTCTGATATACTGAAGTACCTTCCATATCTAATAACGTAGGAAACGGCAATAATAAAAAAAAACTGCAATAAGCTCACATCGCATTCCAATAGAAAATGCCTGTAAAACCAGCGATGCAGTAAATATAGTGGCTGCCGGAAAGCGGCTGCATGTATTTTGTGTTCCAGGCCAAAAGGGCATACTGAGAAACCAAAGAGCCGTTGAGATTGCCAAAAGTACCTCCCGCTTGGCTATCGAACCAGTTGGGGAAATATATAAATTTTTAAAAACATTACACAATGAAAGGGCTGACAGAAGAATCCTTAGGGGCATTCATAACCGCCAAGAGCATGTAAAGGAGGCGCGAAGGAAAGTATGCATGTTTTTTTTACTCACGGATGGCTCTTGGCCTAATGATAAGTCATAACTAAGTGGTATCGTATGCGAGTCAAATTTACATTAATTATCAACGACGATACTTGTAGAAAGTGGAAGTAGGTATTCGAGACTTCTGTTTGGCCCTACCAATAGCATGGCATAAATATCTATCACCGCAGTTCAGCCAACTGGATGAAGTATCAGAATCAGATATCAACTCTACAAGCTACTTTCCAAAGAAAACAGGACTTTTTGAATCTAGCGCCCCTGGTGGTTCCATCTATATGTCGACGTTAGAATCTGCTATCTGTATCCATTGTCCAGTGAAAATTTCATGACATTTCATTGATTGAGGGTCTAGTTATTACGTTTTAAGTGTCAGTATGTTTGTGTGCGAAAATGAGCTTCGAAGAAAGAGCCAACATTAATTTTTGTTTTAAAATTAGTTAAACTTCTACCGAAACATTTCAATTGGTGAAACAAGTTTATGGCGATGATTGCCTATACCGCAGCAGAATGCACGAGAACCCTTGAAGGTTCTCAAAGTGGTCGTGAGGACATATTTGACGATCAACATGTGGGGCAAAATCCGTAATCAAGGGAAACTCTATCGCCGAAACCATCGTTCAAATTCATGGAAATGGAATTGAACATCTCCAAAACATCGATTTATCGCATTTAGACCAAACATTTGGGCTTACGAAAGGTATGTGCATGGTTTGTTCCGTACAAATTGACTGACGACCAAATATTACTCGGAATCCAACATTCGAAGGACCGATTGTGACCGAATATTTGAGAAAAAATCACATTTTAACCACTAACCACTCCCAGTATTCATTTGATATGGCATTGTGTGACTTCGTCCTTTTCGGAAAAATGTATTTGCCCACGAAAGGAAAGCGTTATGCAGACGTAGAGGCCACTGAAAAAGCTTGCACCGGCATACTGACGACCATACCGGCCAAGGAGCCAAAACACTCGTTCGACTTGCTTTTGGACCGTGCAAAAAGCTGTATTGAGGAGACTATTTTGTATAAAATAAATTGATTTTGTCCGAAAAACGATTTGTTGTATTGTATTTGTCCTGTTTACTTTAGAACGCACCTTGTATATCAAACTTCGAAAACAGCGTTGATGGCCTTCACGACTAAATATTTGGTTAACATTGTTCTCCTGAGTACAACTAGTTTGTCTCCAAAAGTTATCAACGTAAATTGGACATTGTATACGATTTCATACCGCTTCCAGGTTGTTCATGGTTCTCTATGAAATTATTTTTTGCATTTATCTGTTTGAGTTCGAGTTTTACGACCATCGAAATTTACAAGTTTTAGTCATGTTGCAAAACTAATGCCCTCATCTATGCGTATCATCAAAAAAAAAAAAAAATCTAAATTGAGTTGCTTATTACTTACGATTCACTATATCATATTATATATATGTATATAACATAAAATTTTCAGCATACATAACCAATATACAACCATTTTTAACCAAAACTCGAACTTTGTTTCAATATGAGTGGTTTCTTTTACATCGTTTTCCTTCGCCTGTTAACCTTTGAAATTGATGTTACATTATTTTGCATTTTAGGTGACAATATAGTTCAGGTGATTACTTAGTGTAATAAAGGAATACATATCTTTAAACACAACTTCTGTAATTCGAATATCAAAAAAAAAAAAACCTTCTGTTTACACCAGCTCTTGACATTCATAACACATAAATAACTTCAAATTTCATATTTTACTTATTATATAAACTTGAGATATCGTCATCATAAATAAAATATTGAATAATTGTTTGAGTTATTTGACTTATATATGGGTAGGCGACTAAGATTTTCGTAGATAGTAAATCCCAACTTAATTCCGGGCGTTGCCAAAGCACAGGCCCAGTTACGGCTACCTGTTTCGTAAAATGATTGCGCAACAAAAATATTTCCTTAAATAAAATCTTACATCTGCGCAAATCTACCCGAATTTTTACAGTAAATGTTATAGATAATTACTGACCAGCTTTTAGTAATAGGCTAAGATAATTCCTCAAATTTATTTTCCTCAGTTTCGCTCAAATCAACTTTTGCTCTTCATATTACTTGTCTGTCTTATTCTTACTAAATCTTCTTATTGTTTCTTCAAAAAAGTTGTTTTCTGTGAGATTAAAACTCTTCAGATATTGTTGTCAATCATAGCGCGCTAGACCGCTGTCTGCTTGGCACAGATAATGTTATTTATTTATCTGCTACTGCCTACTAACGAAATAATGAACATTTTCAAAATTGTAGAACCTTTATCCATAATTCCGTCAACTCTTGCTGATATACGTACCAGAAGATTCTTATAATATTATATGTATCCAATACAGTTCTTCTCACGTATATGCCTAGAGGTGGCTAATCTGAAATGAGTTTCAACTATCTTTCTGCACTTTTGTTAAAAGAGACATAATAAGAGACGATTTAATATGGGCTAATTGGACTACATGAAAGTTTCCTTAAGATGAAATCAAGTTAATAAATATTAGTAGTATTGCCTATTCTTTATGCTCTGAATGTTACAAAGTCGTTTCACATGTGCGTCAAATAGTTGCATTATTGTTAAGATATCAATCTGAAATTTTGCATACTTTCTTGTTAACCTAAGAAGCTACTTACATACTTGTGATTTATCATCAAAAATTCTACAAGGCGCGTTCCAAAGTAAACAGGATTAAAATAAAACAGAACAAATGGTTTTTTCGGCAAAATCAATTTAGTTTATTCAAAATAGTCTCCTTCTGCTTCATTACAGCTTTTTGTACGGCCGGTATGGCCGCCAGTACACCGGTGCAACCCCTTTAAATTTCTTTCATGGGCGAATGCGTTTTTCCGAAAAGGAAGAAGTCACACGGTGCCATATGAGGTGAATACGGGGAGCGTTTAATGGTTAAAATGTGATTTTTGCTCAAATGATCGGTCACAACCGGTCTTTCGAATGCTGAATTCTGAGTAATTTTTGATCGTCAGTCAATTTGTGCGGAATCAACCGTGCACACATCTTTCGTAAGCCCAAATGTTCGGTCACATTGCGATAAATCGATGTTTTGGAGATGTTCAATTCCATTTCTATGAATTTCAATGATGATTTTGGCTGATTTTTGATGAATTAATGTACAGTTTCGATGGAATTTCAGGTGATCACGGATTTTGATTGGACCACATGTTGATCGTCATTTTGTCCTTCCGACCACTTTGAAAAACGTTGAAACCATTTGTGCACTCTGTTACGGGATAGGTAATCATCGCCGTAAACTTGTTTCATCAATTGAAATGTTTCGGTAAAAGTTTTACCAATTTTAAAACAAAATTTAATGTTGGCTCTTTGTTCGAAGCTCATTTTCGCACCGATAACAGAATCATACTGACACTTAAGACGCAATAACTTCAATTCCAATCAATGAAATGTCATTAAACTGTCACTGGACAATAGATAAAAATAGCAGATTTTAACGCACCAGACGACATAATGAAAAAGTCTTGTTTACATTGAAATGCACCTTGTGAAATAAGAAAAGCAGGATTTTATTGCCAGATTAGATTAACTCTATATACATCTGGGTGTTGTGTGCAATCTTCTCTATAAGGTGAACTTGCGGCGAGGTTTATGAAGTCTTATAAAATATTATTTCTTCATTAATGCGCTTAAACTTGTAAGAACCGCGGAAGCAAAGTTTTCTATTACGTTTCTTTTTCCTAAGCATCCGCTCTGCTTGTCAATATTCGAGTCTCATTCGTTGTTTTGAAAATATTTTAGTTTGTACTGATGTCGGTGTGCGGACACTCCAAACTGCCGGTTTTCGTATTTACATGGACTTTAATTTTTCAATTTTTAAAGAGCAGATAAACTAACTATATTTTGAGAAGCAGTCTAATTTACATCTACTATATATATATATATATATATATATATATAAGGAAGTTGTATTAGTTACACCATTTATAACTTAAGAACGGCTGAACCGATTTAGCTGAAAATTAGTGTGGAGTGTGTATGTTTAAATTTAATACAACCCATAAATACAAATATTGTAATCATTTGTTCAAAGTTCATGTTTGTAGGAATCATTTGAATATATGCGTACAATTTTTAACAGGTTCTTCCTCAAAAATAATACAATTGCTAAGTATTTGGAAAAGTAGAAAAGAACAGTAACCAAATATGCAGTAAAATAGATTATAACTGGCTCAGTAATCAGTGGTTGACGTGCATCCCAAAAGACTGATGTCATAACCTTTCCAGCCGACTTTTTCGTCTTTTCACCTTTGAGAACTGGTTCATCGTGTGCAGTCCACTAGATTGACTGTCGATTGGACTTTAGTGGGAAATGATGGATCTATATTTCTTTTGTCACACACCGACGCAAAAATTCGGTTTTATTCCGATTAAAGAGCACTAAATACCTTCCCTGAATCAGTTATTCGTTGTTTTTGTTGGAGTATAAACTTTCGAGGTACCCATTTTGCACAGAGCATTCGATTCTTTAGAGCTTCATTGTCCTCGGTGCTTATTTCGCCTGTTTCCAGCTTAGCAAATATTTTTCAACGGTGAATTTCCCTGAGCCCAAATTCAGTATTTTCCCCCAAAAAGCAATGCTTTCTTAACAGACGAAATGCTTTATGATCTACATTTTTGTAAACTAACAAGTCGCTTCACAAAAATGTAATATCTCATTAACTAATAATTATAATCAAACTAATTGAAATCATATAGATGGTAGTAGTAGTATTATCTATGTATTAGCCCTAGTGAAGCGTGGATTGGTCCTCTAGTAGGTATATAAACAGATTTTCGCAAAACTTTATATAAAGAGTATTGTATTACAGTCTGTCAAGTAAGAGCGTAGTCGACTTTACCGACAGTTAATGAAAGATTTCGCTCTAAGTCCTTCGCTAGCCGATGGAGGGAAGCTTTGTCCTTGATGCAGTGTCACAAAGGTTCAGTTGTCGTTGATCTTTTGAAAGAGAATCACATTAAACGCCATGAGAGCGGTATTCCTTTGCATCCACTCGAAAGGTCCCAAAATGTCGCAGTCAGCGGCTGCTAAATATATAAAAAAGTCGAAGGCTTTTTTACAGAAGTGGGTACAGTGATATAAAGTGGCTAAAAATGTCGATTATTTACCAGAACGTGGTTCGATAGGAAAAGTGAACAAAATAGTGAAAATGTTTTCGCGGAATTCTGCTTTAACCCTGCGGCAAGGACAAGCAAAGTTAACGGCAAAAGGTTTAGATATATTCTACGAAACTATCCGAACCCATCTCTATACTCGTGATCCGAAATGGCGCAACACAATGAAGAAGCCACTGTTGATTGAAAAACTTGTGACAAAGCGACTCGCTTGGGCGCATGAGAATATTGATAGAGATTTCGAAAATGTCATTTTTATTGATGAATGTTCTATAAGGGCATGTTCTGTCTTCACGGGAGCCTAGTCAACTTCCACCAAAAGGCTTGTTCAGCGGACCGTAAAACATGGAATAAAGTTGCATCTTTGGGGCGGCTTCCCAAAGCAGGGATTCGTACCTCTTTACTGACAACCTAAATCCCGTGAAAATGATACAAATCTACAAAAATTCTTTACTGCTATCTGACAAACGATGGTTCATTAGAAAAAATTAAGATTGGATTCTGCAGGAGGACAACGATCCGAAACACAGCTCTGTACTCAGTGGAAAACTCAACCTGGCATGGTTACATTGGATTGGCTGTCGCAGTCGCAGTCGCCCGATGCAAATTCTATTGGAAATGTGTGGGCATATATTAAACAGAAGCTTCGTGGAAGACGCACATATTCTTTGAAGCAGTTGTCTTACGAAATTCGTCGGATCTGAAAATCCTTGCCACTGGAATACGCTGTCAAGTTAGTAGGAAGCATGCCTCGGAGATGCCAGGCAATTATCGACGCCGGTGGGGACTGGACATATTATTGACCAAATTGCATCATTGTTTGTAATGTGTACAAGGTATATATAAATATGAAAGTTTCATAACATTATTTTTTTTTTATAAATTAACACGACCACGCTCTTGCTTGACAGACTGTATTTCGGGTAAATTACCGCCTGCTATCGCAGCTGATTCGAAAAATTCCAGCCGAGGGGCTTAATTTTCGCTCATCTTAAGGAGTAGATGAACTTTGTCAGCAATATTGTCGTCGAATATTTTTTTCCAAGGCGTTAATCTCCTTGAGCTTATCTGCGTTCACAAGCGACTTTATATAACCTCACGCAAAATAGTCCATATTTTTTTAAACCAAGGGTATTAAACATCAACATGCTCTAATTCATGAAAAAGTCATTAGTCATGCCTTCGCCAATGATTTCAACATTTTTCCGGCTTCATTGGTGAAGCATCATGGATCAGTAATTTCCTCTACAATTAGAACACAACAAATACTGACTTTTTATGATGTATCAGTATTCCTGATAATGCCACGAATAATCCCACTCATACAGCTAGAGACGTTTGCTCGTTGCGATGTCGCGATCTCCTAGGTCTGGGCCAAAGGGACTGTGCATATCAACAAATGCCTAGAGCCTCCCACAAATATCAATTCCGGTCAATTTGCTGGGTCCGTAAAAAGTATCGCAACTGGGATGCTTAAACCTTTATCTAAAGTAAGCTGGATGGTTGAAAGTGTCCAGTTTCCACCTCATATTCTTCACTGCATTCATTGCTAAGACTTTCGCAATCCCGCAAGTGCTGGTTGCTAACCAACGCTTGCTCGCGAAGACTATTGAACCAGCGCCGCAGTGTAGGAATACAGAGGAAATTTCGCACGTTCTTATCCTGATGGAATTTGGGTATGGGTGTTTTCTCTTGCAGCCCAGACAAGTTTAATATGGAAATAGCTTGATGCTACTTCTAGTGAGGTAATGCATTCCTTGACTAGCTTGAACTCACTGCCACCTGGCTCAAAGTTCTTTCCTTGCATGCATAACTCCCTAAAAGTGTCATATTTCGGAGAAGCACATCTGCTGCTACCTTCATGGCTGCCACTTGTGCTTGAAAGACACTACTACAGAACTCTCCCACACCAACATAACATGTTCGGCTAAATCGTATCAGTTTTGCTATTTATAAAATTTTGATCGCTAGCTTCAATCATCTTTCCGATTTTCTTTAACTTTTCCCGTATAAAAGTGTAGTCGTAATTCTAATCTCTTCGCAGATATCACTAAAGTAATTGTCTTTAGGATTACATAAGTAGGAAAAGATATACTACTGTGCCCAACAAAGTTGACATTTGAATTTAAACTTTTTAGGTTGGTAGTACTGTCAGTCACATTTATGTAAAATTTCATGTCAAAATATTGATTAGTGTTTGAGATACGTGTCGTTTTGTGAGCTGCTAAAAGTGAGTTTTTCGTTTTTTGCGATGTCGAAATTTATTGAGCAAAGAATTTGCATTAAATTTTGTTTACTTAATCTATTTTCTGCTGCGGATACGTTGAAGATGATGCAGAAAGCCTTTGGTGATGAGGCTATGTCTAAAAAAATGTTTACAAGTGGTATAATGAGTTCCAAGCCGGCCGTGAACGTTTCCAAGACAAAGAGCATCCGGGCGGCCATCAACTTCAACCGACGAACCGACGTGTTGAAAAACCTTCGATTAACAGTAACAATTAAAAGCTCAACCAATACTACTTTGAAGGATGTTTTGGGCCTCAAGCGCGTCTAATCTCGACTGGTACCGAAAACATTGAATTTTTTGGATAAAAGGCGTCGCGTTGAACTGTGAGAAACGATGCTTTCCAACTACCAAAGTATCATGAAACGCATTATAACTTTCGATGAGATTTGGATCTATGCTTACAGTGCATTGCATCGGGAGGGGATTACTTTGGAGGGGATGAAATTGATTTGGAAAAATAAATAAAGAATTTTCAAAATAAATACAATGTCACCTTATTTCAAGCTAGCTTGAATGCCGTATGAAAACCATATAAGCATGCCGCATTGAAGTACTTTATGTCCATACTTAAACTCTCATTTCAACATTTGCTTAAACAAATTTAAAATAACCTGCAGCCAAAGCACACATGTTGCAATTTCTTTGCAAATTTATAAAGGTCTTCAAAGCACGAGTCAGCACGAAAGCCGCAGCTAGTTTTAAAGAACTGCTTGTTGGCATTAAGTAGCAACTAAATCAATACACGTGGCAGAGCTGTGCAAGTGTAGCAAGACTGGCAGCGCAGCAGAGCGTGAATTTTCTAAAGTAAACATCAGTCAGCTTAACAAAACACGCCAACGGAGGAGAAGGAGCGGAGATGAAGAAAAAACCGAGGGGAAAATAGTAGCGGAAACAAAAGCAAGCGATGTTTTTGTTGGCTTTGACTTTACGTGCATTTCTGCTTGCGCTGCGCAAATGCATATGTTAAAATGGCGGACCTGCTACATGCGGTGGCACACACACACACACATGCACATGCACTTGCATAAACAAAGTGGCATAAGCATATGCATATGTAAGTAGGTAAGCACATGGATAAATATATGTGTTGTAAATAGTTAAAAGCAGCTGTGCTCACCAGTGTACATGTGTATAATACAGTATGTGTGTGTGTCTGCAGCATCAGCAAGTGTAGTAGTTCAAGGACTGTGAAAATGGCAATTGAAAAAGTCAACTGCTGTGCTACTTCACGACCAATGACTTCTGCATGCATAAAAAACGCGAAAACACACACTCTCACAGGCACTCACAGACACACACACACCCAACATTGCGGTGCATGTGTGTAGATGTGCCAAGTCGTCGACGCTCGAAGTCAAGTTCCGCAAAACTTTGCATAAGAAAAGGCGCAGTTGTGCAATGCAGTGTCGACACTGGCCAACACACCAACCGCCATGTGCAGCATACTCACACACACACACACACGTACATAACAACACTGCCAACATATGCAGCGGCAGGCATATGTGTGAGTGGCGTGTTTAAGGCATGACAGCAAGGAAAATATGGAAAAAAGGCACGGCACTCCTTGTAACTGCAAGAAAAAATGCTATGTAAATAAAAGTAACAGCAGAAATTAGGAAAAAAATTAAAAAGGAGGTATACTCTGGCACAACAAAGCCAGTTGACTGCCTGGCTAGTCATTTTTGCTTTCTGTCTTGCTGTCCTTCGCTTACTTTTCATGTCTCTGCTTTGACTACTTTTGTGCCGTCTATAGTGCTAGACAACTGCCACTGTTACTGTTGTTGTTCTCGTTATTGTTGCTATTTGTATACGATTGCTGACATTTTGCTGTTGTCTGTCTGGCATATGACGATTGCATTCACAACATCACTTTGTGTGCCGAGCAATTTAAGGCATTATCTGCGAAAACAAACAAGCGCTTTTATTTATATAAACTTATGTGTATATGTATGCGTGTGTGAATTGCAAATCGCTTAAAATGTGAATTTTATATATTATTTATATTATATTTTATATATTATTTACACGACTGTTCTCTTCTCCACCTATATTTGTTCGTAGATTTTTCTGCTTTCAATTCATAATCGTATATTTTATTAATAAAACAAAAGCAACAATCTATATATCCATTACCAATCACACACCGATTTTGTATTATACCATGTATACAAGTATAAGCCGAAATGATTTGTGTTTGACTGTAAGGTTACTCATACGCCCTGTACACTTCTATTAAGGGGTTAGAGGCGCGAAAAAATGAGAATTTTTGAGTATTTTTTTTTTGCTGTTAAATCGTGTTATTTTACAAAAGTAATAATATGGCATTATTATGGAATAGTCAAAACATATAGTCAGTGTAAAGTCACAAAAATTTCAAAAAAAAAAATTAAGTCCAAAGTTATAGTTGTTTGTGTTGACCCAGTTCCAAAAAAAGTACTTCCGGTGACAACCATAAGTCCTTAGAGAGTGATCTAAAACCAATCGGACAAAAAAAAATTGGTTTTATAAATATATATTTCTGTTCCTGATCGAAGGATTTTATTTTATTTTTTCAAAAATTAACAAAATGGTGGCCTCAGCAAATTTTTTTCTAAAGTTTTGCCAAAAAATCTACAGTCTTAAAAATTGGAATTTTCGAAAAACTAAAAATCCTTCGATCAAATCCGAGCTTATTATGTATTCTAAAAGCTGTATAAATTTCATTAAAATCTACTGAACGGTTTTCGAGTTATAGTTATCACGCGTTTCTCGAATAACTCAAAAACTAATTATCGGATCAACGTGAAATATTCAGAGAATATTTTTAAAATATTACACTTAACGTAAATGAAAAAAAAAATAATTTTTTGAAAATTCTTACTACCCCTAACCCCTTAAGAAGCAGATGTCATGGCATTGTTAGAAGCTTTTAGATTCAAATTCAAAACATACTTCTGACTCACAGAAGAGATAACGAAAAGCTTCTTGCTACTGCAAATGTTGAATGGATACTTGACACCGCAAAAGTCACTGTTTTTTGTGCTCCATACACAGAGGGAATCATTGGTTCATAATTCAAATGAAGCTAGCCACAATCTTTCAGTTGATGAGATAAGCTTTAGAACTATAATTAATAATTGTCCGTGCCTCAATTGAAGATGTTGATGTTGACGCAAAAACGGTCCAATAATTTAATACACATTTTGGTTGACAAATTATCAGGCTATAACTATCACTATGAAAGTTAACATCCTTTGCTAGAGTACTCTTGAAATTAGAGAACTTTTTAAATGATAAAAAATATGCAAAACAACATGTGTCCAGAATATAGCTAAACTTTTTGGATATAAATGAAAATAAAATTGTTTTTGAAAGTAATTTTTTTTAAATTTTCATACAAAATTCGTGCCTGTAGACATAACAAGAATTTTTAATGCACACAGACGTCTTTGACATTATTAAAATTCTTCAAATAGGCAATCAAACACTCTATAGGTTAAATTTTCAACGATACCAAGAACGTCACAAGATTCTGTCATCAATTCGGCACGATTACTAGCTTCTGAATAACCCGGCTTTTGGTCGTCATACAAATACTCATGGCTCTTTTAAAATCCCATAAACACGAATAAGCTTTAAAGTCGTCAAAAGAAAGTTTTTTGATCAGTGCGTATGTATGTCTCAACAAATTTTCTTAAGGGCGACATAAAAATGTATATCTGCTCCTTGTACAAATGGAAAAATTACCCACTTTTCTTCTTTTGGCTATAGCATTAACTGATTTATATGAAGTGTGGTGTGCTTGAAAAATTACGAATATATTTCTATAACCCTGTAAGTTTTCAATATACTATAATAGTATAAAAGAACGTATTCGAAAAAAATTCTCAATTACTCTTGGTACACACCTTGTACATACAATTGTGCACACAAAAACATTAAGTATCACATTTCTTACGAAATAATACTATTCGAATAAGAAACGCAGAAAATGCTTGCATGCTTGCGCAAAAGAAACAGAACTTTTTAAATATAACTGTTCCTGGTAGCGCCAACTAATGGTGGGTATATGAAATAAAAAGTTTAATCTCTTGTTGCCATTTCGCAAAAATTTTAAGACAATTGGATATCTACAAACGATGTTATCGATCAAAAAGCGACAGCTGCTTTTGGTCATCGGTCGTAAAATGCATTTTGAACAAAGAGCAAATATTAAATTTTGTTTTAAACTTGGAAAAACGTTTACTGAAACATTTCAAAAGTAGTAATGTGCATGAGTGGTTTAAGCGATTCCAAAAAGGTCGTGAGGGCCTCTGTGACGATCAGAACTCACCGAAAAAAAGTCGGCTTCAGAAGTCAAAAATATAGACAAGGCTGATTTGTTTTTACGATTCCGAGGGTATTGTACACCGAGAGTTCGTCCCACCTTGTCAAACGATTAACGCTGTATTTTACCTTGGTGTTATGAAGCGTCTTTTGTCACGCATTCGTCGTGCTCGACGACAATACCGTAAGGCACGGTCCTGGCGCCTGTTGCACGATAATGCGCCGTGTCATCGGTCGTCGCTTGTCACTGATTTTTAAACAAAAAAAAACCATATTAACCATTAATCACTCACCCCACTCATTTATCTGGCACCCTGGGATTTTTACCTATTCGGAAAACTTCATTTGCCCATGAAAAGACACTGGTTTCAGGGCATTTTAGCTATCCAAAAGGCGTCGACCGATATTTTCAAGAGCATTTCGAAAAATGACCTTAAACACTCATTTGAAATGCTAATTGACCGGGCTAAACGCTGTATCGAAGCACAAGGAAATTACTTTGAATTAAAATATATAACTTTTGAAAATTTTAATTTTTTGTTGTTTTTTTTTTAACAGTCCTGTTTCTTTTGCGACAGACCTTGTGTAAAGCAAAACTTTCTCCAACGATAGAGTTGTTTAGATATCGATTATGATACGGATTATTTGAAGGTTTATACCACTTAAAAGCAATATTAAGTTACAATAACTTGCATACTATTTTTACCATTTGCTCGTTCGCAAAATAATACTGAAAAAATATATAACCATAATATATAATAATAATATCCAACGACTACCCCCTTATAGCCCAGCCGACGCGAGGGGTGCAATCCGCAAACGAGCGGAGTTAGCCGAGTCGTAAAAGGCAAGATAGTTGTTAAGAATTGCGATCCTAAGCTGCTCAGCTATAGATACAGACATTTCAACAGTCAAAATTAAGAATTGGGTTAAAGTAAGTGATTTACTTTTAGATGTTAGTTGTTAAGAGTAGATGAAATTATTTTTTAATGACAAAGAGGGAATCGGTTAGATCGAATGTGCTGGTATGAGAATTCGAGTCATGGCATCTATGGCGGAATGGTTCTCTTAACTCAAAATTTGTTTTAGAAAATTTTGAAGGTAAAGATATAAACTGCCTAGTTGAGTAATCAAGAACGTTAGAATTAATATTAGATAAGAGAGATGGGCTACAGACTGACCGATTCATAAGTTTTGCAAGAAGTATTATACCAAGCATTTCCCTATGACAAGCGAGCGTAGGTAGATTTATAAGTTTCAAACAATTAATTTATGGGAAGGTTTAACATTGAGTGCCAATGTAAATGATTTAAGGCAAAAAGTAAATAAACATTTACACTTCACTATAGAAGTTGGGGTTTGAAATAAATATATTCCTTACCAGTCGCAAGGTTTGTATTGTAACTCTTTTTTCCACAACTTATGTTAAGAAACAAAATTATTTTCTGGTTTATATTAAAATTTTTCTTCATCGACGTTCTTCTTTACGTTAAGTATGCCTATTGACAGACACCTTATGATTATAATACTGCACCCAGTTAATAAGGCGTCTAGGTATTGAGAAAGGTCGTGAAGTTCTTTTGAATAACTACGCAATGCCCTTTAAATTATACTTTTAACAAATATATTTTGCATAGCATTAGAAGATCTACGATATTATAATAATACAGATTCCTTTTGATATATCGTGTAATATATTGGAGAGAGTCGAGGGCCGTACTCATACCAAAGGCGGGAAAAGAAGTAATCTATTGTAAACACAACATGCCTGTTAGCCTCGCTAACCTTGAATATAGAGAGAGTTCTAGAGCATAAGAAGAATGTCCCGGATGCCTGTTTTTTATTATACATAAGCGGAGTATTCAATAGTGTCTCCAATAGCGTAATAGCGTAGAAACATCTCGTGTGGGGCCCAGATTAATAGATTAATGCGGAACGAAACAAAGAAAAACAAGAACTTCTGAGGGTGGATAATGAAAAGAGGATATACCAGTGAGCAATATTGGCTAATCAGAAGCGATTTTGGTGCCCTTTAAAAAGAGGAAAAAATCTTGTTAAGGCAGTCCGGGAGGATCAACAGGGTAGAGTTACCAAGTAAGGATCATCTCAAGTACCTATTCATGATTTTGGACAGCACGTTGGCTTGGAAACTCAATATGGAAAAAGAGTAAAAAATACAATGGTAGTCTCTACGCAAGTAAAAAGAATCTGTCCTCATGCATTAGTGTCAAGCCGGGAAAATCTCTAAAAGTAACTCCAATTGATGCAATAAACATTTTTTTCAAAATTTCACTAACTGACATTGCAGTGAAAGTTGGACATCAAAGTCAGCCTCAACATTGACGCCGTTAAGACAATTTTCTACAACAAACCTAGAATATGCTGGAGATCTGTGGATAGAATAGACCACAAAACCTCACTCTATATTTGGGTGGAAATTTTCAAGTCACACTAAGAGGGTGGATGGCCTGGGGGAAAACGACGCATTAGCTAAATTTTCAACATCTACACGGACGGATCACGAATTTACTGATGCAAAAAGGGCCGTTATGAATCAAAAATTACAAAAACAACAAAATTATGTTTCCAAAAGAGCTAACAGACAGACCACCTTGAGATGGCATGCCTTAAGGGCAGGCAGCTTAGCCAAGATCACGTGCAGCTTAACGAAAGGAAAACGCGCATACTTTTTACTCACATGCTCGCGAAAAGACTGCAGAACAGTTGTTCGCTTAGTTACAGATCACAACTTGCTGTCATCATATGGCAGTCGAGCCATGACCCGAGTAAAATGTGCAGAGAAGTAGGCATAAGCAAATTTTAACCCTTAAACGTTTGATGGTTTCTCAAGGGAACCTCATAAAATTTAAATTTAAATTTGTAAAGTTTTATCAACACTTGTATAAAATTAAATTGTAATAACGATGAAGATTCCAAATTTTCAGCACTAATTTATTATTACTAATTTCACAACAGTCACTTGAAAATATAAAATTTGCCTAGAAATTACTTTTTCGATGCTCTCTTACTCAAGTTAAAACGTAAATAACTGCAAAGTTCACACACAAGTGGCGATTAAGCTAGAAGACAACGGGGGTTTGATACCCAACATGTGTCGTGATGTAATATTTAAAAAGGCATGTTCATACATGAAAATAAAAAAGTAGTAGTTTCTGGGCGTTTATACCAGGGCGTATACGTAACATAATTATGTCTTTGGGACGACGACTCAACTGTTTCATAAAAATTTATAGTATAATATAGTATTGTTATTTTAATTGAAATATAGATCAAAGTAGCCAGTATAATCTAATCTAAACGTGTTAGTGGAATAAACACATTTTAAAGAACTCCTATACCAGGGCGTATACGTAACATAATTCATATAATAAAAAATTATATCGGTGCTTTTATAGTTATTTGAAATGAAATGTGGAACGGAGTAATGTTTCTTGTAAATATTTTTATATTTTCCATCTTTACAGAAGTAACAATTTTAATAGCCTCTGACTTTCATTTTTTTAGGTAGCTTATATAAAACCAAATGGAAAACTGTTTTATTAAATCATTTAAAATTCAAGGAGGGGACTTAAAGCCCCGTTACATTTAGTTAGCAACAACCAGTTTTTGCAGTTAGGTCTATGCTCTCGTCGTAAATACACAAGCCAGTGATAGCTTACTTGATTTTATAAACCAAAAGGTATAAACAACTAGAAAGAAAGTAAAAAGCGAAGCTGCAATTGCCTGCCTAGTGAGTTTATGTGGCGAAGCAAGCGGCGGCCGATAACTAGTGAGCTCGGTATATTTCACTTAACTCGACCGCAACAAATTTGCTAGGGCTTTTTACCCAAACAACCAACACTTTTCACTTGTTCGGCTTTTGTGCCATGAATATTATGATATAACTGAGTTTTTATGAGAGTTTCCTTTAATCTTTATCTGCGACACACAATGGCATTTTTGCCAGCCATATTGCCATTGAGCAGAAAAACACACACAAACTACACATATGATACATACATAGATCTGTACATGTGCCTCATGTTTTTGCGCCACTGTTGGCTTACGATTTGTTTGTTTGTGTGTGTGTATTGCGTATAAACTCTCATATTTATACGAGTGCCGCTAAGCGCTTACACATACTTCTTAGGCTTTGCGAGCATAATAGATTGTGGGTCCACTAGGCGTATGAGTGCTATTTGAGTGGGTAGCGCAGCGCTTGTGGTTCACGACCGACCGCAATGTATTCGAGCTGCTACTTACTCACCCACACCCACACTCTTATACTTATTTATATAACTGTGTAAGCATGTGCTCAAGTAGCTCTCGAAACTTTATCGAATACATATGTATATATGTGTGTGTGCTTGTATATGTATGCATGTATGTGCGTTTGTACACGTGTACAAGTGCTTGTGTATTGTGCTTTTCACAAAAGGATTTGTTGCAATTTCAAGTGGTATTATTTTGAAAGCTGGTGGTCAACGTTGCTACTCTATTGTACACATAAAGTTCGAGATATTTATAATCTTACTAATAAATTTCATTGTAGCTGTGCTTGAGACGACTTTTACTTTCGTAAAATGGTCGAATGTTTTGCGGTTGTCATCCACATGTAGACTATTAGCACACAGCAGCACTGGCGAGTACAGTGCCGAGTAGTGCTAAGCAGTTTAGTGTTTATTCGTAAAGTTAAGGCTTTTGTACGAAATGTTTGTTTTGATTGTTAAAAATAAGTATATTATTTCTTCGCACTTGGAAATATACCATAGAAAGGAACTGAGCGCGATATATGCAATTTTTCAATATAACGTACATATTCTATAATATTAGCTTTGAAGAGGTTACTCATACGCCCCGGCAAAGCGCGATTTTATGTTATTAAAGATACAAATTAGTATGAAAGTTTAAAAAAATATGATATTGAGGTTATATTTATACATGAATACAGAAGAAGAGAAAATTGTCATTATCCATGTGATCTTTCATGAAAATCAAAATCTCAACTATTCATAAAATGACCTACCATCGAAAGAAATCGAAAATTTTCTAAATGTCAAAGTCCAAAGAAACATTAAAACTTTATCTAAAATTTTGTTCGTTTATTTTCGAATTTTCATTAGTTCAAAAAACTGGCAGGTCTTTGTATGAAGAACTATATACAAGACATGCTGAAAAGAGTTTAAATTGATAGAGTTTTTATACAATTTGAATTTAGTGCTTTAAAAGTCACAAGGTTAGTTCAGTATCCTCAGCTTTTAAGCGTTTTTTAAGCTTCCTTAAATTTATGGACTAGTGAAAACAATTTTTTTCTTTTCAAGTGGGGATATTATTTGAAGACTATCGTTCGTACCCACCAAAAATTTTGAGCACACAATAATATTATTTTATAAACAGTATACAGTGTTGTGCTATTTTTGCAATGTCTTTAATGATTTTTTTTTGTTTATAATTTTTTCGGTTGAATTTTTTGTTTACAATTACTACTTTTTGAGCAAAATTTATTATTATAGCAATCTGACCCTTTCCAATTTTCCAAATATGGATTGCAAAGCTGAGAGACATTTTAGTAATGGTGTAATTCCTTTCAATATGTCGAATTAACTAGTTGCCTGAAAAAGTTTTTTTTTTTGGAGAATTCTAAATCATTTCTTTAATATGAATAAAGCCTTAGACAAAGCGATCTTGTTTGGCAAAAGTTTATGAAGAACATGCTCCAGCTGTGAAAACGTACCAAACGAGATTCACATGATTTAAAAGCGATGATTGTGACTTCACCGACAAAGAATGACCTGGACGGTAAAAAAAAGTTGGAAGATGAGGAAATGGTAGCTGAACTCGATGAAGTTTATTTCTAAACACACAGAAAAGCACACTGAGTATATCGCAGTACCCATGCAGTCATTTCAAAATATGTAAAACCGACCGAATACAAATTCTCAAAAGCAAATACAAGTAAATTGGTTAAAGTTATATATGAATTGAAATCAATAGATATTGAAAGGCGACTTTGATGTCAGAAATTATGTTTGAGCACTACAAAAATAAGTATTTTTTCCATCAGATTGTCACTGGTGGTGAAAAATAGATCCATTACAACAAACCCAAAATGCAGCAAATCATATGGAAAACCAGGCCAACTAGCAAGATAAACGGTACGGCTGCATTATTACGTCGAGGCAAGGCTCTATACTTGGTGGGATCAGAAATCTGTGCTTTATCATCACCTACTAAAACCATGGGTGGGCCATATAAAATTTTAAATTTAAAAAGTCAATAAAAAAAACGGCTTGATAATTTTCAAAGGTCTAACATTTATTTAAACGGTTGTTTTATGAAATTTATTTGTGGAATGGACAAATGACCACCACGGCTGAGTTTACAGTAGCTTATCCGATCCACTCAATTTCGGAGTACTTTCTCGATGGTTTCAGGCCTTATGGCAGCTACAGCAGCTTGAATCTCGTACTTTAAATCTTGAATTGTTTCTAGATGGTTGGCGTAACATTTATCTTTAACAACTCCACACAGAAAATAGCCCAACGGAGTTAAATCGCAGCTTCTGGGAGGCCAATTCACATCACCTCTTTCGCTGATTATGCGATTTTCGAAGATAGGGTGTAAAAGATTGAGTGTAGCGTTTGCTGCATGGCACGTAGCGCCGTCCTGCTGGAAACAAATGTTGTCCAAGTCTTCCTCTTCAAATTGCTTGAAGAAAAATTCGGTTAACATTGCGCGATATCGCTCACCATTGATGGTTACGGGGGTTCATTCTTCATTTTCGGAGAAAATGGGCCGATAATTCCACCAAAACAAAATCCGCACCATACAGTGATTCGTGCTAGGTGCATTGGCTTCACGACGATTACGTGCGGATTTTCTGTGCCCCAAATGCGACAATTCTGTTTGTTAACATAACTATCGAGGTGGAAGTAAGCCTCGTCCGAAAAGATGATTTTCCGATAAAATTGATTCTCAGAGTTTGGGTTGAAGACTCACCACTTTGGAAAAAATTTTCGATATTTTCCAGTTTTCTTCGTTAATTTTAGACTTTTTACTGAATATCTGTCACTTTCCGAATGGTATTTGACGTTTCCAATGTCGAAATATAGATAATTCAAATTTAAAAGTTAGATGGCCCACCCTTTAGAAGAAGCAAATATCAAGAAACGTTTTAGCCAACAACGCTTCAAATGAAGTCGAAAATAGCACGAAATTTGCTATAATTTTTCCTTAAGACAGCGCTCGGGCTCATGTTGCAAGACCAGTTAAAAAATATCTATATTTTCCGGTGTTGGAAACTTTAGTTTCCCCTGCCTTCTAGCACAGGTTTTGCCTCTTCTGGTTATCATTTATTGTGTTGGATCCACATCACCCTTTTGGAAAACAGTTGACCTCAAACCAGGTAATCAAAATTGGTTTGGTTTGTTCCTAGTTGCCAAGCTGACGGAGGTTTTGGTGATGGAATTCAATACCAGAAATGTGGAGAATGTTATATCTTAGTTTAAAAATACTATTCTATATGGGTTTCTAATATAAATGATCAAATCTCGAGAAAAAAATCATCACACGAGTAAATGAAAAGCTTTATAATTTTATATCAAGACGTCTGTATGTTTAGGGGATGCATGGGTTTCCTATGGTAAAAAACAGCACTTTTTCAACAAATTATTAGAATTTAAAAAAATACAGTGTTTGCAAAGAAATTCGGTTGCGTTGGCAGGATAATTCCTTACATTATATATTGTCCAATGCAGGGCCAATGCTGGACTGGTGTAACCATTCAAAATAAAATAATTAAATATTAAAAACAAAAAAATAGCAATATTAAGTAGATTTTTTTTTTTAAGAAATTCTGTACTGTGACGTGTTTCTAATTTCAAACTCAAGTTTAGTCGAATACATGAGTTTTTATATGAGCCAAAAATGGTGATAGCATTTTTTTATGAAAATGCTGTGTATGTTCTGAGTAGGACTACTTCAGAAACATATTTTAAAAAAGCCAGAAAATTTGTTATGGACGTGAAGTTATCAAGCAATTTAAAAATATTTGGCACAATAAGTTTTCGATATCGAAAACAAATGTTAATGTGCTTTATAAACTTTGTAACTTCACCGAATTTGTATTCCCTTCGTATTTAAAGTGTTCCTCATAGTAGTTGAAGCATAAAATATATATACAAAATTATCTGTCTAGTGTTAAAGATAACATAAATATTTTGCCCAACACTGTAGAAGGCGAAAACATGTTTAGTTAGATGAGAATATGGAACTCGCTTCCTCAAATTTTCATTGCGTGCTTAAATAAATATTCGTATTTTCTAAATTCTTAGATGCGAGCAGAACGATGCCAGCAATTTCAGTTTAGTTTCGAACAGCAGTACTCAAACATAAACACATAAATGCATAAGCGCAGTTATATAACATAACATATAGCTGGAGCACTGAGGATCTCGTGGGCATGCATGAATGAATGCTGTTCTATTGTCCACTTGCGGCTCTTCGATAGTCGTTATTCATAAATATTACTTTTGACTGCAAATACCGCTATGGCTGTGTGTGTGTTTGTAAGTATGTATGGGTGTGTTGCATGCTATTTCTATTGGATTCTGCCCCCCAAATGTGTGTACGCACATACGAATCTACTCGTTCATGTAAGTAAGCATTCACAAATGCGCTTATGTGTGCGCTTTGACCTTTGCTTTTTGGTTTTTTAGTTTTTGTTGTTGTTATTTCGAATAACCGTTTTATTGGGTGCTCTTCATACATTCTGCACATCAATATTTTTGAATTAAATGCTCGACTTGATACCTTCGCTTTATCTATGCGTGTTGCTTTTTCATTTCTCCCATGCATCGCTTTGCTTAGTTTGCCCCACATCACATGGCACGTACGTATATATTCATGTGTGTGTGTGTAAGACGAGAAATTGAGTTATAAACGTTTGAGTAGACGCATTGTAGGTCATGTGGGTCATAAACGAATGTATGTGACTTTAATGGGCTTGTGGTCAACATATTGACAAATTCAATTAACTCATATCGATGTGGCAGATACTGTGCCGGGATTTATTGAGGAGCTTGATTTTTGGTTGCATACGTTCTGTTCAATTCTTATGTAGTTTGCTGCAAAGAACAAATAAATTTAGATAATCACCAAATGTGTAATAAAAGCGCTTTCTCTCCGCAAAAATTTTATTAATGTCTTTTATTGGTACACAGAGGCATGGAGCACTTTATTAATGACAGTCATTATTTAGGTTGTTTTGGCTTTTAGTTTTTGATTTTTTTGAAAGCGACTTAGATATTGACTTAATTGTCTTAACTTTTTCTTAAAATTCAATGATGAATTTGGAAAATACTATACAGTACTATACATATGAGCAAAAATAAGTAAGACTTTCTTCATAATTTTAAAATTCTTAATTTATTCTTCAAAATCAATAACGCGCTACTCAAAGTAATCACGCTTGTCGTCAATACACTTGCGCCAACGTTATTTACAATCCTCGGGAAAGTTAAGTTAAAGCCAATTTCCGGAATAGCCTTCTGTGCGTGTAGCGACTCAAGTTTGATGGCTCTAATTGGTTCAAAACGGTTTCCACGGAACGGTTGTTTGAATTTGCTGAATTGCCAGAAGTCACATGGAGCGAAGTCGTGCGAATACGATGGTTGTGGCATAGTACCTGTTGAAAATTTTTCGAAAATTTCACAAGAAATCAATGCAATATGCGACGGTGCATTATCGTGATGCATAACCCAAGAGTTGTCGCTCATAATTCCGATCTTTTTTTTACGAATAGCTTGGCGACTCATAATACAGCATTTCTTATTGACAGTTTCATCGGCCGGAAGGACTTCAGAGTGTACGAAACTCTGATAATGGAAGAAAACGGTGAACATAACCTTGATTCTTGATCAGCTTTGAAGTGGTTTTTTCGACTTCGGCTCACCGTTGCCACGATATTCGGTTGATTGCTCGCCTGTTTCCGGGTAGTAAGCATAGATCTAAGATTCATCGTCAGTAACAAAATGCTTCCTGATAGTCATGTAGTGTTTCACAGATGTTAACGCAACGTTGGTTTTCGAAAAAATTTAGTGAATTTCGAACTTCACTTTTCTTGGGCCTAAATAATCGTTCAAATAGGTTTTTACTTAAAACGCAATAACTTCACTTTCGATTAATGAAATGTCATGAAATTCTCACTGAACAATCGATAAAAATAGTAGATTCCAACGCATCAGTCGGCATATAGATGGCCACAACCATATTTACCAGAATTAAATAAAAATTACATATACTGGGCTTCGATTTATTTTCGCAAACTTAAGTTTTGTCCATATCATAGCGAAGTATTCTTGTACTCGAGCTCCAAACAGTGCAACACTTTCTTCACTTACGTTGAATAGAAAGTATATTTTCATATAGAGATTACGGTTATTTATTACTTAGCACTGTTTCATTTTATCTGCTCTTGATCCAGAGTCGACCAAAGTTTCTTCCCAATGAATGACTCTTTTAATTTTGAGAGTAAAAAATGTTCCATGGTACTCTTAGAGCCGCAGCATACTTTAAATAGTTCGACAAATATAATGGCCGAAACATAAGCTGATGTTTTGTCATGGAGGCAGAGCCGATCGATAGAACAGCCTTCAACTGCTTTAGAGCAGGATCGCTGGCTGAAGTCGTTGTTCGAAATGTTCCTTCATCTCGGCAGCCCTGAAACTAAATAGAAACTCCTTTGCATTAGACTTAAGCAGCCTCAAACTCTTTGAATCTTACTTAAAGTTTTAAAATTTTCGATTATTCTGTCACCTGACTGTCATATCTCTACAGTAAGGCAGAATCCAACCTTAAAAGACAATATATACATTTAATTGAGCGATAATGAAATATTTGGAATGAGGGTCTGTTAAAAATTTTGCGAATCTTTTGAAATGTAATATAAGATCTAGAAAAAATAAGAATTATATTCAGCATACTCACAATTATTCCATTTAGCTGATTTTTTCGATAGCTTGTAGATATTTTAAAGGTCATTTCATAATGAAGCAATCTTAGAAACCCTCGTTTCTTGTGGTCGATGCACCCGAGGTTCTGGACAGTTAATGCACTTGTAGATGTAGTTAATCTGGCTTTGTTCTATTGAAATACAATTGCTTTACTATTGGCCAAATCCTTCCACTTCTAGAGAAATGCTTTCTGGAGATCGATTTTAAACAACGCGAGATACAGATAGTAAAGCATCGAATGGTCTTTCAAGTCGACGTGGCTCCCATCTAGATACCCACTTTAACGAGGTGTGCATTCTCTCCCATACCCGAGTAGCTATAGCGGCTTCAGGCATGCTGACTGTGCCCTCAAATCTTGTCAAGGAGTGCATCACCTCCTTAACAATAGCTTGAAGCCTTTTCCATATTAGACTTGTATGAGTGCCCGGTATCAGCGCAATTGCCATAAATTGCAAAGCTTGCTGCGGAGGTCACTCTTACCCCAATTTCACCCGATTGGAAGCGAGCCGGTTTTCCGGCCGGCCGGTTTTTTCTATTGCGTTCTTGCGCTTTAACTGTTGACTTAAAGTTAGCTCGGCAATCTTTAGACAATAATCAGAACGTGATTGTGTACAAGATCTCTCTGACCTAAAGAGAACTGTAAGAGGCTCTCGGAACCACTTGCACTTAACAAAATCAATGTCGCAGCGATTGTAGGTGTTCCGCCCGAATACGCGAGGTACACACGAGTAGCAACTAAATATTTCGTTGAACCAAGCTGCCAAGCTATATTAGAGAAGCTGCGGTGATATCATCTTGTCACTTTAGCCTCTAATGTCCCGTTTTTTTTCCAGACTGAGATTAAAAAATTTGGAGAAATACCTCTTTGGGAAACCTTGCGAAGCGGCTGGTATTGATATTAACTCTTTGTGGTGAGCTCAGATTGCTTTGTTGGTCTATGAGGTGATGCACTTTGAGGAATTTTTTATTAACACAAAGAACAAAAATATCTGTAAAAGCAAGATCTATTGATTTTGTCACTACCCAATCTAATCTTGGTAGATCTACCCAGTGAGAGGGATATCAAGATCCTCGGAGTATACACCCGCCCTACTCCGAAGGATTTCTAAACCATATAAAAATATTTAGACTTCGTCTACTGAGTTCAATCCAGCCTTCCTCGCGATAACCTTGATTGTAAATTTGTTCCAATTTATAAATTGATTGTTCTGGTGTGTTTTTACGAAGTTGCCGCAAAGCAATTTAATCAAACGCTATTAACTTGGCAGGCGACAAATGTTAATGACCACTGTTACCTGCAAATCTAAGAAATAATTATATATCTACGTGCACATACTCGCATCAGACATATGTCTTTTTGTGAATGAGTGGATATTCATATATATTATACATAAAGTAATTACTTAAATTACCAATTGCCACCGGTGGCGGGTGGCGAGCGGCGGGCGGCAGGTAATCAATAGATTGAAGCAAGCTGATAATTTAAACGCAGTCAATGCGCTAATTTCCCAAAACGAAGTAAAAATATTTTATATGAACAAATAAAATGCAGTCACCGACGCGACGCGGCAGATGAAAATTAGCAACGAAAGCGGGTGCAGACATACACGCATACACATATACACATGTCGGTGTGAGTGCAAAGAACAGACTGAAGTATAGTTGATCGAAAGCAGATAGACATTTAAACAAAGCAAATCAATCAGTATTTTCAGCCAACTGCTGGAGGTCTGAGTGTTTGTACCGGCACTCACACATACATACGTATGTGTATGTATTAGAGATATAGCTGTAATGAGAGTGCTTGTAAGCAGTACGCCGGTGATTGAAAATTACTTCCAAGGGTCAGCTTATTTATTATTTTATTTGCGAAACTCTTGGTATTGGTGCAAGTGTCTTTAGCCATTTGACTGCCCGTGTGTGGTAGTGCAGGGGAAGTGAAAGCAGCGGCTGATTGGCAAAGTATGAAATGAAGGAAATGAAAAGCCATTTGAACCTTTGTTTGTATCACCCAGGGAGAACATTGCTTGATGAATGAAGGCCATTGCATTCACTTGCATTTTGAGTGAAGAATTCGGAATATTTATTTGGTTTCGAATAATTTTCATTAAATCAGCCACCTTGGCAAATTCCGTCGAATTCAGAGAATGGAATTTTCGGTATCATGCAAGAGCAAGAGCATTTATGAATTTTGCTTAAATATTTGATACGGTTGATTTGGAAAATTTGAATTATTGAAATTCTCTAAAGAAAGGAGAAAAGCCGAAAAAAGGCATTGAAGCACGAAAGGTATATATTTTGACGCGCGTTGAAAACTGTAGTGGGTATATTTTCGTGAATTATAATGAAATGTACTTAAATTAAGGGGTTAGGAGTAATTAGAGTTTAAAAAAAAATATTTTTTTTTGCATTTTCGTTAAGTGTAATATTTTAAATATATTCTCTGAAATATTCACGTGGATCCGATAATTAGTTTTTGAGTTATTCGACAAATAACAAAGAGAGCTCGGACACTTCAAAGCAAAGGGGCAAACTATAAACGCGTTTTTCTCAAAACTATGTTTTTTGAACTGTTGACAACTATTTCTCGAAAACCGCTCAGTAGATTTTAATAACATTTATACAGCTTTTAGAATATATAATAAACTCTGGTCTGATCTAAGGATTTTTTTGTAAATTTCGATTTTTTAAGTGCAATTAACTGTTGATATTTTCCCAAAAATCTAGAAAAAATTTGCTGAGGCCGCCATTTTGTTAATTTTTGAAACAAAAAATAAAATAAAATCCTTCGATCAGGCCCAGGATTATCTGCATATTTATAAAACTAAATTTTTTTTGTCCGAATGATTTTAGATGACTCTCCAAGGCATTATTGTTGTCACTGGAAGTATCTTTTTTTTGGAACTGGGTCAACACAAACAACTATAACTTTGGAAATTATTATTTTTTTTTTAATTTTCGTGACTCTACACTGACTATATGTGTTGACTATTCTATAATAATGCTATATTACTACTTTTGTAAAATAACAAGATTTAATAGCAACAAAAAAAAAAAAAATTACTGAAAATTCTTATTTTTTCGTGCGTCTGACTACCCCTTAAAATTTAAGGTAAGAGGAAAGCGATTTTCATGGTTAAAATATTTTGTTAACAAATAAATAAAATCCATGAAATAATCAATGAAACTCTGCACGAATAATGCCTTTAAAATGTGGCATCTTTGCCAAAAATTGTCTAAATTCAATCAAAACTGTTCAAGCCCCTGAATGCCGAAGACATGACTCTAGTGCCTGTAGTTAACTTTTTACCAACAATATTGGTCACAGGGAATCTTTCCTGATAGTAGTAAATCTTTGTGCTAAAAATGGGTTGAATCTGACCCATACTTCCCGTGCCCCCATATACCTGAATAAAGATTTTCGAACTGCGGTGACTCTATACCGCATATACAGGCCAATGTTTGATTTGTGCCTAAAATGGAACATCCGGCTGACTTTGCTCCATATGATTGGTAAACCCAGGACATGTTTTTTAGTATGTGGTATAGGCAAAAATAGATAAAATCGGGTCGATTCTTAATAAGTATATGTTGTATTTGTATATGTTTTATAGAGTCTCCAATGTTTCCTTCTGTGTGTTACAGACTTCGTGGTTCGTGGACTAGTTTTAGACTGTTAGATTGAACGATATTGTATGACTACAGAAAATTATATTAATTTTCGAACTGGCGTCCGGCATATCGGAAACGCATAATAGTTTTGATATCCAGAAACTGTCAAGAAATTTAAATGTTTTTCAGATATACTGTATACATGCATATCTTTTTGATAGAAAAATTTACTGCTGAAGCGTAAAATATAGAAATATCTTCCTTTCCCACTGCTTACCCGAAAGCTTAGATGACTGCGTCGCAGAGTCCTCGTAGTTTTTGTTCTGCTTGCATGCCGACCGATATGTGGATGGGCGAAGTCGTTGGAGAAGAGGTACAGTAAGCCTTTTCTCGGATGGGTCGAAGGTTAGAGGTGTGGTTTAAGCAGAAAAGCGTTGGTTAGCATTTCGGTAGAAGTAGTTGCATAGGTCCGAAGTGCAGCGTCTTTCAGAGAGGTGGGGAGTCACTCCGATAGTAGAGCAGAAATACTAGCTTTGCGCTTAGTGTTGTGTGCTGAAAGTTAGTTGAGGAGAGTTTGTACTCCCTGTTAATAACTCCAAGCTAGTTCATCTGCAGACCCTTTTGGGTATTTGATCATAATTTCTAAACTGACCTGAATTCCGTTGTCTTCTTGCATTCTTGCATTGAACCTCTGGACTTCTAGTGAGCTTAGTAGACGCTGATAAACAGAGCCCTCTGGACTAGAGTAGAATGCTGGGGATCCACTGAACTACCTGGCTTTCAAAGTATGTGCAAGTGAGATCCATTTTCGATCGATCTTGTAACCTTGCATAACTTATGAATAGTTCTTTTCAAGTCCTTCAAGATACCCGTCCTATTATATAGCGAAAATGTGAGAATGATAATACTTGGCAACTAATATAATATATGTTAAGGTATTCGAGAGAAGTGTTCTGTAATAGGATCGGGCTAGATGAATATTGAGATGGCATTATTCTATTAGCACTTTGTATAACAACTTCTATATTTGTTGAGGTTTATCGTATGAAAATAATCTCTATTTTTTATATCTGTATTCTTCTTCGTTACTGGCGTAGCCATCGCTTTCGCGGTTGGAGCCGAGTTATCAACAGCGAAGCCAGGCCCTTCTCCACTTGGTATTTCCAACGGAGTGATATCGTTCCATCGAATGCGATATTCGTCGTGGCCAACGCACAAAGACCATTTCAGAACTATTCTCTCGAAAACTCGCAACGTCGACTCATCAAATCGTCTTATAGTAAATAGGTTGGGAACAACAAATTTCACCACCACGATGTTAGCGAAAGGCTTTGTAGGAGCAGGTATAAAAATTTGAAGATAGTGGTGACATCGTCCAGCTTTAAGTGAATCGCAGTTGATAAGATCTAACTGAATGTATTACAATACTCACTACCCATCCAACGAAAAAAAACTTCCTCTTTCCCCAAAGCGTGTGAGAATATTTTGTATTTTATATCAGTCTCCTCTCAAACTCTGCTCTCCAATAATTTCAAATCATAGGTTTCATTTTGCTTGTAAAATCTTGTTTACCGTCATATAATATACAGTAAATATTAATGAAAATCATACTTTGTTTGCAGCTACTTAAATAATTAACGACACAGGTGCA
>CM050323.1:16292242-16367954 GCA_027475135.1 Bactrocera correcta
AATAAAATGAAATGTAATAAAATAGAATAAAATAAAACAAAATAAAGTAAAATTTAAAATAAAATAAAATAAAATTGAATAAAATAAAATGAAATAAAATAAAATATTGTAAAGTAAAAAAAATAAAATAAAATAAAATAAAATAAAATAAAATAAAATAAAATAAAATAAAAAAAATAAAACAAAATAAAATAAAATAATGGATTAATGTAATGGATTAATGTCTGGTGATTGCGGGACCTAATGAGTTATTTTCAATTCCATAACAAGCATTCACGTACAAGATACAATGTGTGTTTTGGGTCGATATCTTAAGCCATACAAAAGTCGTTTCAAAGGACCATAAATCTTCCGCAGAACCTTTCTTTCGAAAACTCGCAACGTCGACTCATCAGTTGTTGTCATCGTAAAGGCCTCTGCACCATATAGCAGGATGGGAAATATGAGTGACTTATAGAGTTTGGTTTTTGTTCGTCGAGAGAGGACTTTACTTCTCAATTGCCAACTCAAACCCAGCGCACAACACTGCGGAGGGGATGTTTCACGTTCTCACTTTAGCTCTTTAGCAGAATGGCGATCAGAGAACTTTCCTCACAACTTCTACATATGACTCCAACCTCCATTTTAAAATAATAAGTAAGATTAATGAAAAGAAGAGGTCGGCGTTAACTAAACAGTATTTAGACTAACCGTATTGGTTTTAGGAACGAATTTTGTTCACCAGCCAATAAAAATTTAATATATTTGGTTTGAATAGATCACGAAAAGTGTGGGGAAAGATCAATGAAGAGTCACAGGGAAAAAATGTATTGCCAAAAGTAAAGCACTGTGGGGTTAAGTTATGGTTTGGGGGCATATGGTTGCATCTGGAGTTGGAAATTTGAACTTTTCCGGAACTTTTTGGAAAAACGTGTTCGAAAACATCGAATTTCATCAAAATAAGATCAAAAACCGGATCATCGACTGGTTCAAAATATCCAAAAAATAATACTAGAAATCGAGTGGGGAGCATGCGCTGACGTCTAGAGACAATAACTGAAACGAAATGTAGGCCACAAACCGCTAAAACTATTGTAATTACTTGTGATTTATATAAATAATCTTTGTGTACGTATACGTCTTTGATATGCATTAGCCGCATTTTAAGCTTAGGTAATAATTGTTTTTTTTTTTATGTGCAAAAATACTTGTATATGCTTAAGGTTTTGTTAAACATACATCTTTTGAAATTAATAGAAACAAACAAAAAATTTTTTTATTTTAAAACAAATAAGCGTGTCGTAATTTAATAGAACTAGGTGTAGGGGAATAGGCCTCAGAACTAATAATAATATCCATTTTTTATTTTTTCAGTTATTTCATATTTTAATTAAAAGCAATAGCAAAAAACAGAAACTTGAAATAATAATTTTTCAAATGAAAGGAATTCCAAAAACAACTTCCAGTGGTTTTATTTTTGAGCTTTGATGGCCGGTAAATTTTTTTGGGAAGTCTCTAGATTTTTTTATAGCGCTCAATCTGGATGGGCTTTACTAGTTTTTGCGTCAGTGAAACTGGAATCTTACCGTATTCTTCGTTTAAAGCAGCTTTCAAATATTCTTCGCTAGTTACTTGGTGTCTTCTGATTTTTCTCTTTGCATAATCCCACAAATGTTCGATAGTGTTCACATCATGAGATTGGGCTGGTGTTTTTAATTGTTTGAGTGTCTTGTAAAGTAGCCATTCCTTAACACAGTGAGCGGTGTGTTTTAGATCACTGTCGCGTTGGAAGACAAATGATTCTTCAAGTCCCAATTTGGCCACACTTTCGTTTAAATTCGATTTTGATATATTGAGGAATCATATTTGTTCATTGTATGCTCAATGAACACAAGCTTCCCTACACCTGTTGCTGTCATACACCCCTATACCATGAACATTCCACCATGTTTTACCGTGACAGCCATATTTCGTGGATCAAGCTCTGTATTTACATTTCTCCGCACTTTTTTTATGTTCATCTGAGCCAAACATTATATACTTACTTTCATCTGAGAAAATAACAGACTTCCAGAAATGTTCATTTTTACTTTCGTGCTCTTTGACAAACTTCAATCTATTTTTGTTTATCCATGTTACTTATGAATGGCTTTTTACAAACATTACGACCTTGGTAATCAGCATCATACAAAACTTGACGAATAGTTTGGCGATCGGAGGTCTTAATAGTCTCATTTTCAATTTCAGTACGCACTTTGGTGCATCTTGTGTGTGATAATACGCAGCTCCTTGGAAAATATTTTTAGTCGTCCAGATCTTTTCCTGTTTTCTATTCCTCTCTTTTTTTGTATTTTTTTACTATTTTTTGAAGATTAGAATTACTTTTATTTATTTTTATTTTTTTTTTGAAACGTCACCCTGGAAAATTGCGAAAGTGGTCGCCCGGATGCGCGACGGTTTCTTGGGGAAGAGATTGTATCAGTGACATTCAAGTGGCCCATGCCATTGCTGTGAATCAACAAGACATTTTTATGATTTCAAAAAAAAAAAAAAAGAATCCATCGAAAACACAGTTGAATCGCAGCAAAAGCTCCCAAAAGATAAGGTGAAAGCTATTAATCAGTTACTCGATTTGTGATTACCCAGCCAGTGGGTAGTGGGGATATGAATTACTAATACATACTATATGTATACATGTCTTCAATTTAACTTAGTATTATGTTAACGACCAAAACACGCTCCCATAAGCACAAAGCTTACGTGATTTGAGCTTAAGATTTCATCCGAGCTTTCACTCCTATTCTCTGTCAATTGAACATTGAATATTATTTTAGCTAAACTCTTTAAAAAATATTGTCTTTGGCTCTGCCACTTTTTGAATTGAAATCGCCACATTAATATTAATCTCTCCATTTTATATTCAACTTACTTTATGAGTTCCACGTGACGGGATTGGCTATTAGCGACAACGCACTTTACGGCAAGATTTTCGCCGAAAAAATACACACGGCTTTGTATAAATGTATGAGTGTCGCTCAGAAATCGGTAGTTGCAAGGTCATTGCAAACGATGTGCCACCGTCATTCATTGCGCGGCACGTGAGCTGGCTTAAGCCATAAATCGCTGCAGGTCGGATTGTCAGACACGAGCGGAAAGTTGAGTGCGGGCGCCACAAATAATAATAGAATTTTTGTGGAAGCGAAAGTGTCGCGCCGTTACTCGTCTGTTGCAGCATTCCACAGCCGCAACATGTATCCAATTCAACGCAAATGATAATAAATAATTTTTATGGCATCTTAAGCGGCGCGTTTTTGGCTGCCAGCTCTTTCTTCCCATTATCGCTGAAAGCTTTCTACAAGCGCCGATTTGCACCTAAGCGACGTAGTTGTGAAATGGTGGCGCTTAAGGGGGCAGGAAATTACCAATTGTCGCTGTTGTTGTTTTCACTCCAAATTTCGTGCTGTTGCTGTTGTTACTCCAAATTTTGTTGTTGTTGTTATTGCTGCTGTATTTTGCAAAACGAATGCTGGCAAATGATGTTAAATCAAAGCGAAATCCGCGTTCGCTCGCCTTGATTTGTGTTGTGCACTAAATTCCACTTGATATGTGGCATCAACAACAACAACAACAATAACAACGAGTCGCAATAGCACACGGAAGAAACAAGTTGAGCTGCTGATCCGTTGTTTTGCTGTTCAATTGAATGCAATGCAACGGCTACAGCCACCCACAGCTCTGCCACACACCCACACGCAGACAGCCACAGACAGCTGCAATACCTGGAACCGTTGCCAGCTCGTATCTGTATGTGTGTGTGTAATAGTGTGCGCTGCAATAAATGCCAGCTGCAAATGTCATTGCTGTAACATTAGTCATAAAGTTGTTGCTCCGAGTACGGTTGACTACGGATTTTGAGGTCTGCATGATGTCTGAATGTATGTATGTACTTGTATGTGTGTGTGTGGTTTGCAGAATGATTGCTCGTTTGTCTGGGGCTCATCCACGTTGCCATCCTTGTCGATTTCTTCAACGTATTTTCCTCGAAATCAGAAAATGTTTCTGCGAATTGGCAGCCAGTTAATGCAGGTGTTGCAGTTAGTCGTCGAAGGTGGCATGCCGCATGCATGATTTCCGATTTTATGTGCATTTCCGTTTTTCGGGCCAAACTCCGCATGCATGATTTCCGATTTTATGTGCATTTCCGTTTTTCGGGCCAAACTCCGTATTGGTGTAGAAGTTAAATGTAATTGATTTTTGGCCTACATTGTTGCCAGTACTCACCACTGTACTCGCTCTCTTTCTATGTTTCTCGCTCTTGTCTCATCTTTCAGCTCTTATCTCCCGGCTGTTTTGATACCGTAACGATTTCCGTTATTTTCTCAACCGCGGCGTGTATTTTCCCGGTTTTATAGTTTGTTTATGCCGATGTGTAATAAATTTTCGCATTAATGCACCTCGTTTAGGTAACAAAAACTCTCGTAAAATCACTCAAAAGTAACGGTAAATGCGAGTTTTGGCAGTTTGTCGAGAGAAAACTTGGCATTACGCCGCATTTAATTTAATTTTGCTGTTAAGTGATCAGAGGTTTACAAATTTAATTTCGCGCAAAACATTTTAGCCAAAAAGGCAAGCTGATGCGAACTCGTGTTTAAGTTTGCTAGTGGGTCTGAACAAAGCCAAACGGTTGCATTGTGGAGCTAATTTGCTAATGTAAATTTGAAAATCTTTTAATTTCTTATAGTTTGGGTGTCAGGTCAAAGCGGAATCGCAGGTAAAGACACGCTAGTGCCGCTATCAGTGGAGTAGGAATGAGGCGGGGCAGATATGTCATATTGCTCGATAGCTGGGCTTCGCCAAAATTTGACCAGCTTTGGGCTACTATTAGTTCATGCGCTGTCGCAAGATCCTAAGATCGTAGGATCCAGTGAGTTTCTTCCCATCAGTAAGCCTATCCTGTCCCTAGTTGTGGAGCGTTCTAACAGAGCATTGCCCTATCGCCTTCCGTGTGCCGGTGACTAAAAGCTTAATGGAAGTGGATGAGGTGGAAACATCTCACTACTTTCTTCACGATTGTACCGCTAGTTCGAGATCAGAACTTTCACTTAGGAGTTCACATTTTTAGATATCCTACCGAGCTGGTGGTAATAGAAATTAAACGCCTCATCGATTTGTATCGGCCACAATACAGGAATTCCGTTTTTATGGCTTCACAAAAGGCTGCATATAAGGATCCAAGTTCGATCTCAGCCATCGGCCCATTGTGTTTTCGGGTGGTAACCAAATTATTCTTCCAGAAAATCAGTGGTTTTAGAGCACTGGCGGCCATGAAAATATATGGATTGTCCGGCTGAAGGCTGGGAATTTTCAAAGATAATTTTCCGGAATCTTATCATCCTACGCGCATGCTCTGCACGAATCTTCTTTTTGATTTTTCTGAAGGTAGGATAACCACTACAATATTGCGAAGCTCCCATTTGCCGCTTTTTGGCCAATCCACCATCAGCTCTATCCCAAAACAAATTTGTGACATACTCTGTGCTGTTAGTGTGCCTAAATCTGAGGTATTCCTTCAGGAACCATATCTTGGAACTTGAGCAGAATTATTTGATTCAGCATAGTGCTTTGTATTTTCAGCTGCCCTGTCTCGTCTGCTTTTTCGTGTCTTTCAATTCCTATGTAACTGTGTACTCAGATAATATTAACCAAAATACCTATTGAGAATTATTGTCTGCTTGGATAAGTAAACGTGGTGAGATTAAGAATTGGAGCTACGGATAGCCGATAGACTTAACACCTTCTGTTATGTCAACAATTTTTACCAGACTAAATTATAGCCATTTGGTTGGTAGCTACTTTCTGTGTAACTACTGAGCAAGAAGGCTGCTTCTATTCCTAGTATGTGGTCGTGTGAAAACTTCAAGCCGATCGATCCAGTCATTTTAGATAAATTTTGCTCATCGACCCAGAAAAGCACATTTCGAGAAATTTCTCTACATTTATTGTTTTATATATTAAGATTTTATTCGGTGCTCTAAACTGTCTCCCAAAGAAGAAAACAGAAAATTTTTGATATTGAGGTCATCCCATATTACCATATCAATGGAGATGTGAACCAAACATCTGTTGAAAGATGAAGCTTCGGAGTTATATGTATGTCATAATATGACATTGTCATATATGCAAGACCGGGGTAAAGAATTCATATTCTAGATTGTAAAAATTGTCAAAAAGGTCAGGAATTTAAAAAAATATATGAAAAATTTCTTGGGTAGTAAGAAGAAGCCTCATCATGGGTAACTCATCATACCATAATGTCCTAGGCTAATATGATGTTTATGAATCATATACTAACCTACTCACCTCTGTCATGAATACTATGTTGGAGATGTCACCTGCCGTAGACTCATCAGTGCTTTCAAATATATATATATAAAAGAAGTAGTACTATGCAACCAACTCAACGTATTAAGGCAAGCATCGAGTACTGACATTCTTAAGAACAGGTGTTTTGGCGGGTTGTCATTTAATTCAAAGAAAATTTATTACACAAATTTTATGAGGCCTGTTGATAAAAAGTTCCAAAATTATACAAAAAATCCTCTTTATGCATTCTTTATGTTCCAATCGTAAAATATATTGTATTTTCAAACCAAGTAAGTCAAAACATCGCACTTTCACAGTGATCTATAGGCAGAGAAAATCATTGATTATTTGGAGGATTTTGATTAGGACGACCTTTGGTTCCAACAAGATGATGGTATATGTAGATCTAACTAAACCGTCAGTTCGTTGAAGGAAACTTTTGTTAAGCACATTATCACGCGTCGTAGGCCTGTGCCAAGGCTTCCTGTTGTCGTAAGTTTTAAGATCGCTGGAATATTTTTTGTGCGTGTAGCCGCTTGTCGGGCTTACCGAGACTATTGTCGCCTTGGAAAAGATTATTTGTTATTGCTGACATATATTTACTCATATTCCAACCATTTTTTTTAAATAATTTTAAAAACATAATGACAAAACCTTATATTTGTAATGAGGCTTATTTCCTGAGCCAAAGCATTAAATTATATGCGTTTTATTTCTTTTTGCAAAACAACAAGGCTAAAAAACTGTATTTATAACAAATACTACAGCTCTTCCAAGAAAGATATAAGTATACACCTGACTCAGATTTACCGATTTACCTAGATCGATATGGAACCTTACATTGGAGTAGGCATGTGGATTTAACACTTTCCAAAGCCACCAAGGCACTCATGATATACAGACGCCTAACTGGAAGATCCTGGAGTTGCAGGAGTATACCATAAGATGGCTGTATACTATGATCGTAAAGCCTATTGTCACTTATTGAACGGTTTCTTGACAATCAAGGCAACACAGTTGAACCGCAGCACTTGAAGTCCTGCTTTTGTCACACCACTGGCACTTCTACCAAGGGACGGAGTTACGAAGAGGGTTATGAAGTTCAGAGTTACTCTCGTCAGTAAGGCGGAGTGGAACGATTTTACGTTGGACCTACTATTGAGAGGCAGCACTGTTCAGTGGTACAATGACGGCTTGAAAACACCGAAAGATATTGGAGCAGGCATTGCGGGACCGCATGCCAACAATCCATACCAATGGGATATTTTCCGAGCATCTTTTATGCAGAAGCCTTTGCTATAAGTCAGAGTGCAAAGATAAAACTCCACTGCAACTGTCGCATCCAGCGTATCGCTATACTTAGCGATAGTCAAGCGACACTTACAGCGGTGTCAGTGTATGAGTTTAAATCGCTTTTAGTGGTGAAGTGTATAGAAAGCGTGAATCGCCTATCAGTGTGCAACCGGGTACACTTAATCTGGGTGCCGAGGCGTAAAGGGTAGTCGGCAATGAGCTGGCCGACGAACTAGCCCGCTCTGCGGTAGCATCCGAGGTACCACCTTGGAAGGTTTAAGCAAATGATACACCTCCCCCGACAAAAAATCCGTCTCCTTTCGCGCTCTATACAGGGCACTGTAGGCTCAGGAAGCAGTTGTCCATTATGGGCATAGTCATCTCCTAGTTATTTCAGGATAATAAAAGTATGTCAATAAATATAAAACAAGCAATAATTTAACAACGGAAAGCGTAGCTCCGACACACCGTGCGAATAAGTTAAATGAGCTGTAAACCCATATAATTGCTTGCCTCGTACAGAATGTCATAAAAATTACATTAAACAAACAGGTGAGTGAACTTTGTCAAAAGCAATTTAATGTGAGAGCGGTTGGCCGTTTCACTGTCTGTCCGCGCAGACAAAGTTTAAATAAAAGCAAACATTAGGCCCAAGTACTTTGAACTTGAATTGAAACAAAGAAGAGTCACATGTAAAAGTAATATTTATATTTTGATTAAAAATGGGTGCAATCACCTTGAAACCGTCTACAAACATCAAGCGTATCAGTTCGAGTCAAAGCAACGTAAACAGCGTAAATGTGACCCGAAGTTTCTTCGATTGAGAAATTATAAAATACGCCTAAGTAAATAAATAAAATTTGTATCTACTATGTAGCTCTTTAGGCTAAACTTTGAAACAAATCATTTCGGAGGCGGAATTTAACCATTTCACAGTTGTATTATTCCGCTTGAGTAGTTTAGGGTGTGTGTCAAAGCGTGTTTTTATAAAATCACTTTCACAAAATAGGAATTTAACTAGTCGAGAGTTTCATTTAAAGTCATTGAAGTATATTAATTTGGCAAGCCTATAAATATTGAATGGATACTATTTGTGTCAGCCAACCATTGCGTCGTACTGAAAAGTACAAAAAAATAATACACTTGCATATTTAAGAACAGTAGTGACTCGTTTAGTGTAACAGGGCAGGTTTCGAAAGTGGTAGAAAATCCATGGCGTATTCGTCTCCACGGAAACGTTTTTTCTTCTTTCCTAGTCTTCAATTTTAACCTTTTTCTAATTGGTAATCAACGTCAGATGATCAATCAGTTCAGATTTTTGTCAATTCTTTCGGACTCCTTTAATAAAGCCTCATATAATTTTATCCAACTGTGGAAACTTTTCGGCTAAAAATAATGCATCTATAGATTTAGTATAACAAGAACGACAATTTTAATCCATTCATGATTGTCGTTGTAATTTTTAGTATGTTCTCGTGGACTGCAATTACAAGGGTTTTTCTCGACTTCCACAAGACAATTTGCTCCCACCAAGTGATATCGATTTAGGATAATGTAAAGAAAAAAAGTGGGGATACAGTACCTAATAAAAAAACAGCAAATGTTTCCTAAGGTACAGCATGGTTTTGACAGCATCCGAAGCTTTAGTCAAATCATAGGCTGAGAGCACCTTAAGGGGAACATTTCGCGGCGAAGTGGACTTAGGTTAGGTTTAATTAGGAGAAGTGTCAAAAGCAAAAGCAATCTTATTTACTTCAACTTCAGACCTGCCCTCGGAACCACCTGATTAAGTATTATTTCGTGGGAGTTATAAGAGAAGACGACTCTATGGCAGGAACTGATGGACGCCTAATCTGCTGAATATGGCTTAGTTTTGTCATGACTGAAGCTGTTGCTTCGCAGACAGACAATACGAACTATTATCGTGCTAAAATCTATACAAGTGGTTTCCAAAGCACACATGTCCACTTAGTATTTGGGTTAAGTGGAAATCCAGACCCCCATGTCGTCTGTGTATCCACGATTGGTTGTCCGGTATTAGTCTGTGGGTCCACCGTCCTTTGAATGAGGCTTATCAGCTCTGTTGCCATATCGTTAAGTTCTTCACTCTATCTTCTCTTTTGGCTTCTATAGACGGCTCTAATAACTTGTATATCCGCTCGTATTCGTCACCCTGGATGTTAATTGCCATCATACTGACTATTACTTCAGCGTGATATTGCTCGGAAAGCCCTGATTCATTATCATCCGGAAGTCATATAGGTATTTAGCCACTGCTACCAAAATAAGGTAGTCTGTGTGTAATTAATTTAACGGATTTTGGTTGACGTCTCCTTAGTACCTCATCATACATTATGTTCCATAGAAGGCGGCTCAGAACCGAGCCTTGTAGTACTCCACTCATTATAGAGTAGGTCGTGGTACGTTCACAGTCGCCCGTTTTCAAAATAACTCATAATATGTTTCATAAAATTATGTTTGGCTACTTTGCTGAATTGAAGGCCAGGTTGATCAGCGCCCAATACTTTTTCGTTTCACCTTTCCATTCTTGGCGAATAGAACACCTGCGCTTTTGCACTTGACCTGTCAAAAATATTCTCGATATACAAAATCTCCTGTCGTCCTGCACTCAGTTCTATGGATTGGTTCAAAAGCTTTCTGGCGGAGAGTTGAACACTAAAAGTCCAAGAGGTTACAAGGTTTGCATCACAGGAAAGATAAATTCCTTAACTAGACATTGTCCCAATGGCACTCAGTCGGTGAGGTTAAGAATTTTAGAGGACGAGACTTATCAAAGTTGTAGGGAGCAAAATGAAATGAATGAGCATTCGCCAGATTAAGGATGTAGCAGCTTAGTTGCCATGTTTTCTACGGATCCGGCAAGTTGACTGAAGTAGATATTAGCGAGCTCCATAAATTTGTGGCTGGCTCTAGTCGATTTGTAGATATGCAAGGGGTTTTTTATCTGTACTTAGGAGTTCTGGGAATCTCAATGGACAAGCATCTCCAGCAGTTCAAGTTGGATTATTCGTGGTCTCACGAATTTAATCTACTTCTCTGATTTTATTTGAATGTATGCATGGAGCAAATACAATGAGATCTCAATTAATTTTATTTTATTTTTCTAAGCAGTTAAGTAATATAGTGATACAAGATTCTGAAGGCTACAGAAGTTAGAGTGAAGAACTGGAGAATGAAGAACTAACCCCTCTAGTCTTCAGAATCATCTAACACGCAAAGCGGATTACCGTCGTTTCCAGCGGTTCGACGACTGGTTGATATTTATGCTAAAGGTGTAAAAATGGATTCGAGCAAAAAAGATTGTTTTTGTTTTTTTGTTCAAATCGATTAATCCAGATGGAATACACATGAAAAGTTACTCCGTGTTGGCGGGTGAAGACTAACATTTACACCTTCCTTAAGTTTTTTGATATAAACAATAGAAAATCTTTCGTGGATATCAAGTGTTACACAAATCGAGTACCTACTGTATACAGAAAACGAGTACATACCATACATACACGAGTAGACATATATCCAGCATATATTTAAGACAACTAGACATGTACAATTTACATTAATTTCACAATTGGTACATGAGTGAAATGAAGAAGACACCCATGTCCTACGAAAAGTTGCACAACAAAGGTGTCGGGCTTGGGTTCGGTGTGCTGAAAACTACCGTAAATTTACTGCGCACCAACATCAAAGCGACAAAGCCAATAAACAATGACGAATCACAAATGAATTGTCGCCATCTATTATACGCCTTACTTGTTCGGGCATCCTGTGATTTCACTCCATATCTCTTTCGTTTTCACTTTCGCTCACCAAATCGTTTCACATACATTCTCTCTTCACACTTCGCGCGTGTTTCGCCATGTGTTCGAGCGCAAAATTTGAAATCACTTGATTGTTTTCATTTCCATTTCCATTTCCATATACAGTTTCATTTCAATTTTCTTGTTTTGTTTTCGCATTCAAATTCGTTTGCTAACGCGTTGCGCCAACAACTCCCACAAGCGTATATGTACGACTAATATTTATGTATACACGCCCCCTGGGGGCTCTTCGAAGGCTATTATGCTGCACAAGGGCATCAACAGAGCACAATATGCTAATGGGCGACACACAATGGAGACACCTCTTAATGTGTCGCTGTGTATGTGGGTGCCGTGGGAATAAGTGTGTCTTCCAGCTGTTTGTGTTGTTTGTTTTGGTCGTACACATCAAAATTGAAATTAATGATTTTTTTGTCAAAAATTTAGTTCGTGGGGCATTTTTCGCAGATTTGAAAAATAAGCCGCCGTTCGGACAAATGTTGTGGTTGTTGAAGTCGGTGGGGCCATATGACACTACGGATACATATAAAAATAAATATTTATTCAAGTGAAATATTGTCGTGCGTGTCCTCGAAATAATTGGAAATGTCCACTGCTACCTTTAGATGTCCTTCTGGAGCATTTGTCGAGACAAAGAACAATTAGTACATCGTTGAGTAGTGTGAAAAGTTGTTAGGACAACTATTTATTTTGATGTATTAAATTATTTAGTTAACTTTGTAGTAAAGTGTACTGACACATTGCTTAATCATTAAAAAAGTATTCGAGATTGGACTTTGTGTTAGAAAGTATGCAGGATTACTCATAAACTATTTAATTTTTAACACCCTTACGGCAGCGTTCCGCTGGAAGAGTCTCTTTGTTCAAAAGATCCTAACTCGAAGACAAGGAGTACGATAACTTTTTCATATTTTTAAGGTAAATTCTAAACAATTTCTATTTAACATACACCTCCGTGATAAACAGTCGATTTACGCCAGTTTTTTTTAAGATAAACTTTTCATTAGTAAAAGCATTCGCCACAAGCAAAAGCAAGTAGTAATCACATGATGCCAGGTACGAAATAAGAGTTGGATGCATAAGAACATCTCAGCCAAGTTCCCGAAGCTTTTGGTGAGTCGCTATTGATGTGTGTGACCTGACTTTGTCCGGATGGAAAACAATTCCTTTACTTTTCTTCCAATGAAGGCCGCTTTTGGGCGATTGCTACTTCAGACGGTTCCACTGATGACAGTACAGGTCCGAAGCAGTTTATAATATTGCAATTTATCGTGGTTTGTGAGCCGGTGGAATCATCGATCCATATTTCTTCAAAAATGATGCCGGTGAGAACTTACCGTCAATGAGGACCGTTATTGCTCCATGGTAATAAACTATTTGAAGTCTGAAATTGAAGCTCGTGATCTTGGCGGCATTTCGTTTCAACAAGACATCGCCACTTTCTACACAATGCATTAATCGATGGATTTATTGAGGAAACCCTTCGGTGAACAGATAATTTGAGGTTTTGCGCTGGTCGATTGGTCACCAAGCTCGGGTGATATCAAACCGTTTGAAATTTTTCTGTGGGGATGTGTGAAGTCTAAAGTCTACGCGGACAAATCTACTTCCATTCAGGCCTTGGAGCAAAACGTCGCGCGTCATTTGCCAATTACAACTCGAAACGCTCGAACTAGTCATCGATAATTCGACCGATCGAATGGATCTTTTGAGATGTAACCATGGCCGACATTTTCAAGAGATAATCTTCAAAAAATAAATGCCAAATAATGTTCTTTCGAATAATAATAAACATTCCCCAATAAGTTTAAAGTTGTTGTGATTTTTCTTTAAAAAAGTAAGGAGCCTCGAAGTGGTTCACACTTTCGAACAAGCGATACATATTACTGAAGCCATGTATTGAAAAAGTAAAGGATTTATTTTAATAAAACCTAATATTTAAGAAATTTAGAAGAACAAATATAATTGCTTAACCTCATTTGAATCACATTTTTGGTAGCAGATAGAGATGAGCGATATTGCGATTTTTCGATATTTGTGATTTCAGTGATTGCTATTTTTAAATGACTGTGATTTTATTATGCTGTTGCGACCGCAACTAAGTCGACGTTCAGACAGAGACCTTTTGTTGTTATTGTTGTTGTCAGAAGTCAAGTTTTTCCGCCTTTCTTTTCACTACATTTTCGCAAATGTTGGAGCGGTTCGACTGTCTCGAAGTTCCTGGGCATTATCAATATCTATTGGAGCTTCCGAGTTAGAGGGGGTTTGAGTTACAGTAGTTGTAGTATGATTTGCTTGTTTCTGTTAGTAAAGCAAAAGTTAATAACTTTATATTAAAATATGTTAAATTATAATACTACTTATATACCTTTTGAGCTGGTAGTTCCACTGTAGGATGTCTATTCTGTTTTCATGTTTTTCTTTTAATTTGTTAAAGATATTTTATATGAAATTTTTGATTTGGAAATATTGAATTTTGCATATATTTCATCTACCACTTCAAACATCTGCCATACTTCACTTCTTTTCCTTGATACATTTCCTGCCATCATTAAAAATTATAAGAACGTTACACTCAAAACTCAAACCGCTATGACGAAAAATAGCATATACGCATATATACATACTTACCTTGAAGAAAGTTGTTACTTTTCTGCTATTTGCTATTGTGATCGCTAAAAAATCACAGTTTCACAAGTTTATTGTGAACTGCTATCGCAAATCACAATTTCGAACTGCGATCACAATTCACAGGTTCGAACTGCAATCGCAATTCACAGGTTCGAACTGCGATCGCAAATCACAGTTTCGAACTGCGATCGCAATTCACAGGTTCGAACTGCTATCGCAATCGCAGTTCATAGAAGCGAACTGCTATTTATAAAATGTGATCGCAGTTGCGATATGCAATTTTTCAATCACAGTGAAAAAATCACTGTTAGTGAAATATCGCTCATTACTAGAAGCTGAGCAGATGACTTTTCATTGGGTTTGCAGCGTCATTTTTTTCAGAGTCCAAGCTGTTGAACGTTTCTAGAAGAACTTTTTTTTACTGAATAATTACTCACCTATGATTCAAGTCAAGCACCGTATCGTCAATTGTATCATTATGAAGGAAAAATACATATATACACACATGTATATACTATATGTTCCCGAAGGAACCGCTTTGATTTTTTCTTGTAGAAAGTTAAAGTTATTTTCTGAGTTTTTTAAATTCTTAAATTGGTGTGCCTATTTCATTTTTGCATCAAATTATTTTAATTTTATTTTAATTCTCAATCAGCTTCCACGGACGATTATAAACTTTCCTCCGACAACCGGGTCAAAGTAAGAGCAACCGATCAGTATTTTTAACCGCCCAAGGGCTATCAACTCGGCGCCATTCCTAGAAGTTTTTCTGTTGCTGTAGCAAAATCAGTGATTATAAGCAGTTTAGTTGCTAACGAACTTGCAGGTTTTTATCTGTTTTTTCCTATTTGGTGTTTATTCATTAAATCGTCTGCGACTGTCTGCTGCAAGCTAATTGAATTATTTACACTTGAATGAAACTGAAAAATGCTTAATCCAAAAAAGTTACTTTTTCAAGTGCAAGATAATGTACTGGGACACTAGGGTGGCCTTATGTTGAGAAATTATTTATTTTTCGTTTTCAAGCCGGTTTACCGAGATTCACTTGAGTGTATTTTCATCTAACTGTTTTCAAATTATAAACTGCTTTCCGAACAGTGAATTTTGAGGTTACGACGAATGGCGGAACTGAGTCCGTGTCGCTCGATACCGGACGGTGCTTTAGGCAGGGTGATTCTCTCTCGTTCGTCTTCTACAATATAATGATGGAAAAATTGTCTACTCTAAAAATAAGTACAATGGCAACGGAGTACGCGGATGATATTTATATCTTACCTGGACCTGGAGATCACACACAAAAACTTCTCTAATAGAGAATTAGATCCCTTTTTTCACGAACCAATAATTCGCCATATAAGGCCGTCCTTATTTCTACCCTATTATGGTCGAGATAACAGTGCTTTTTACGGCAAACGAATGCAGCTTAGAGTTCTAAGCATTCTTCTGAATTATTCTATTGTGTGCTATTGATATTGCAAAAATTAGCATAAATAAATATCGCCCTCCTTAATATGTATATATTTTTACTAAAATCTTTCAGTGAGAGTGCCCCCTTTATTAATGATGGCAACTATAATTTTAAGGCTGGATAAAATGCTTCATTTTGCCTCTTGCTAATCGCTGCTAGTCCTTGGCTCTCTAAGGATTTTTAACAACAAATACACATTTACATTTGCAAGTAATTGCTTTGTATTAAGCTTAAATGAAGTGTTAATGTTTTCAAGCCTAGTACATGAAAATATGTATTACTTTGAAATTTATTAAATATCTTTTGTAGGCTTTTATCTAATCATCTCTTTTAGCTTTAGTATTTCATTTCACCTGTGTGCAACGAATCGGAATGACCTCGCCGGCGTGAAGTTGAATAAACTTTTTGCTTAGGATAAATAGAAAAACAAATTGATTAATGACAACATAATTTGCAAGTTAGTATAGAAGTTTGGAAGCGAAATTAATAATTAATTTCTTAAGGTTTATTTTCAATATTGTTTTTCAAACTTTTTATTATTTCTAAGATATTCAGAGATTTTTTAATGAAAATATTCAAGCTCGGCCCTTGTGAGGAAGCTATAGTGAACCAATCTGAACAATTTCTACAGGAATTGCACTATTAAATTACGATATGACTTTTGTCAAATTTCGTGAAAATGTTTTTTTCCATATAAGCACTTGGTTCCGACGGTTGAGTTTGTATGGCAGCTACATCTTATAGTGGTCCGATAGCGGGGGTTTTTTAGGTTGATAGTACTGTCAGCCACATTTATGTCAAATTTCATGCTAAAATATTGATTAGTGTTTGAGATACGTGTCGCTTTGTGAGCTGCTAAAGAAGAGTTTTTCGTTTTTTGCGATGTCGAAATTTGTCGAGCAAAGAATTTGCATTAAATTTTGTTTACGGAATCAATTTTCTGCTGCAGATACGTTGAGGATGGTGCAGAAAGCCTTTGGTGATGAGGCTATGTCTAAAAAATATGTTTACAAGTGGTATAGTGAGTTCCAAGCCGGCCGTGAACGTGTCGAAGACGAAGAGCGTCCAGGGCGACCATCAACCTCAACCGACGAAACTCACGTTCAACAAATCAAAGATTTGGTGTTGAAAAACCGTCGATTAACAATTAGAGACCCTTCTGATGAAGTTGGCATATCGAAAAGCTCAGCCAATACTATTTTGAAGGATGTTTTGGGCATCAAGCGCATCAAATCTCTACTGGTACCGAAAACATTGAATTTTTTGGTAAAAAGCGTCGCGTTGAAGTGTGTGAAACGATGCTGTCCGACTACCAGATTGTCATGAAATGCATTATAATTGGCGATGAGACTTGGATCTATGCTTACGACTCCGAAAGAACCGATCAATCGGGCGAATATCGTGCCGAAAGAGAGCCGAGACCAAAAAATGTTGACTGTTTTCTTCGATTATCGTGGTGTTCTGCATTATGAATTCCTTCCTGCTGGTCAAACAGTCAACAAGGAATATTATTTGAACGTTATGCGTCGTTTGCGTAACGCTATCCGCCTAAAAAAGCCGGAATTGTGGAAAGAGAATTCCTGGTTTTTACATCACGATAATGCACCATCCCATACTGCCCTCGTAATTCGTGGTCATTTCGCCAAAAACTCAACCCACATAGTTCCGCAACCACCTGATTCACCTGACCTGATATTCACCTAATTTGGCGCCGTGCGACTTCTGGCTGTTCACCAAGCTCAAAAGACCGCTCCGTGGACATCGTTTTTATAGGATAGAGGAGAATCAAGCCGCAACGAAGACGGAACTGAAGACCATCCCGGAAAGTGACTACAACCAGTGTTTCGAAGATTGAAAAAGCCGTTGGCATAAGTGCATTGCATCGGCAGGGGATTACTTTGAAGGGGATGAAATTGATTTGGAAGAATAAAAAACGAATTTTCAAAATAAATAAAATGTCACCTTACTTTTTGGGCACAGTAAACTTTGACATGGATCATCCGTTATAATTATGTCCTTTGTAGGAACTCCTACATTTTCGTCTGGGGCTGCAAACTTAGTGTTTCCTGTTCAGGGCATAACAAAATACTTAATAGCTTGTATGCTATTTTAATGATAATCTGTAGCAAGTTCTCGGTAAAGTGAGTGGAAGGAAAAAGTTTAAAAGTCTTATTGAAAAAAATTGTCAAATAATATTAAATATTCTTCGGAATTTTTGATTCAGTTTCACTTTACCAATTTAAACTTACCCCTAACGTGTTTACTGGAGTTTCCACTTTGTGGCTGTTTATTTGTTTGTTGTCTCATTAAAATCTGCAGCAGAGCATGTCAACAGTCGATTAAAATTACATTAAGCGCTTTCATGACAGCGTTATCAAGGCTTAAAAGCCGTTAATCGAATTTTATTGGCACACCGCCTCGATATATGTATGAGGAAACGTGTACCAAATTTGTATTACGTATTCCGTGTAAGTTAATGCACTTTCAATATATACATTTGAGAAATAACGGTATATGCAGATGTAACCAGATTGTTTGAAATATGATGAAATATATTTTAATGGCAGGTGCTTAACCATAAAATAATATTTCTGAAACTATCAATTTTGATTTTATTATATTACCTAACAAAACCTGCAGCCTTTAATTGCTTTGGAAAGCGGAAAATATTTTCCTAACCGCCAATAAATGCTTCCTTAGCTTAACTCCTCATCCACACTGATAGCAAGATCTACTTATAAGATTATTGATAAGCTTAGGCAGCAAGGTTCTGCGGAAGAATTAGCGCGACATTCACATAGTTAAGGAAATATAGGGACAGCGAATACCCGGGCTAGGCCATGTCGTTCGAATGAATGAAAACTCTCCAGCTCTGAGAGTATTTGGCACAGTAACCGCCGGGGGACACAGAGGAGGACCTCCCTTTCGTTGGAAAGACCAGGTGGAGAAGGACCAAACACCGAAAAGGAAGAACGACTGTCGCGGTCTTGTACTCTCGGCTATAACCGCGTAAGCGGAGTCTACGCAAAAAAAAGGAGAAGACTGTTCAAATGCCAATAATAATGAAGAACCGTTCGAAGTAATTAAAATATTGCTGCCGTTCAGGCAGGATTTGTTGAAGACCACAATTTTTTGAATCCAAGACGTTTTCAAGAACTAGGACTGTCTCAAACCACTACTTCAATGATAAGGCTTTTTCTGAAGAAAATCACCTTCTCCGATAAGTCTCACTATCTTCTGAGAAGTGCGGTAAATACACAGAACTGTCCATTCGGGTGCGAAGGAAATCCTCAAATGATGCATGAACAAATACTGCATTCACCTAAATTGACAGTTTGGTGTGGATTTTGCTCTGGTGCAATCATCGGTCCGCACTTCATTTGAAATGAAACTGGTGACACTGTTATTATCAATGGATACCGATGTAGATCGATGATAACAAAGTTTTTATGACCAGAATTGGAAGAAGTTGATTCCAAAAAGACCGGGTGCATGCCACACAGCACGTGCAACAATCGAATTATTGCAAGAAAAGTTTGGAGATTCGATTTTTTTAGAAATTGTGACATTGAATGGTCCCCTAGAAGTTGTTATTTAAGAAGGTATTCTGGTCTAGACGCATGAATTTTAGGCAGTTTTTAAACTAAGATAAAAAAATTAAAAACATTTTTACTATCCATTTTTTTATTGACATTTTAATAATAAAAAAAATTGCAAGAAAAAAACCAAAATTTGTCGAGAACAAAAAAACGGTGCGTCCTAGTTGACGTGATTTTAACCCTTATAGAGATCTAAAAAACAAAAAACAAGAAGATTCTTCATTAATAAAAATGTCGTTATCGTGTTGACCATTTTCAAAAAACAAAAAAAAAAATTGAATAAATAAATAAAATAACAAAATGGCGTCGACTTGAAAAGAACATTTTTTTCGATTTTTCGAATTTTTTAAAATAGACTTCAAATCAAAATTTTTGGAATTCCGAAGCAGACACGATAGAGCATTGTATAAAAAAGATATATACCAAATTTCAAAAGAATCGGTTCTGTAGTACTTGAGATATCATGTCAACCATTACACTACTTCTTGCGAGGATGTTTGAAGTCATTGGTCTTTGTCAATAAACCAGTCTCTCTTCAAGTTTTAGAAATCAATACTGAACGGGCTGTTTATGACATACGACTTGATTTAATGGAAAAAATACTCGAAAATTGGGTTCATCGAATTCTTTCCTGCAAAAAAGTCGTGGAGGCTATTTGAATGATGTTATATTCAAAACTTTATTGCATCGATTGTACTTCACACTAAATAAAAAACATTTGAATGTTCTAAGCAAATGGTGTCTTTTTTTGTAAGAATCATAACACATTTACTAGAATTCCCTGTATATAGCTGAATTTCAGAACTGAGAGGATCTCATAGAAAAAGGAACAGAATATGGGCATTTTTTGATTACTTTAAACTTTTTAAATCAAAACGGTTAAATCAGCTGACTACTTAGTCTATTTCCGAAATTTCTCTCTACAATGAAAACAAATTGTAAGCTGTTTGTGGTTGTTTTCTAATTTTTTTTGCAATACCAAGAGGTTTTCTGTCACAAGGAGGAGAGTGTGATGCAAAATATGATTAAAATATTGCTCAGAGCTGCGTTATTGAACTTTACAGCGAAGGAAAAAATGATGGTTATTATTCCACATTGCCTCAAACAATTTTTGTAAAAGAAATAGAGCTTGACTCTCATCAACTTCTTTGCAAAATTGTACAGGCACCAACCAAATGGGTAAATGTAGACTTGATCAAACGTTACAATCATTCGTTTAAAAGCTCAGTTTAAGTAAAAGCAACAAGAATATAGTCCTCCTTATGAAAAGCAGATTCCTTTCTATAGGTCTGACTACACAATCCTGTTTGTGTACATAGGAATTCAATTGCCTGAATTCACTAATACAAAAAAGTCAATTCAAGTGATTGAAACTTTTCGACCCTATTCGAGGAATCGCAACAAAGTGAAAGGCAGCGATTTCAAACCAAATATCGTACATAGCATAGCATGGCATAGCATAACTTAGCACTGCCCGGTTGTGTGGTATTATGCGAATGTGTGGAATTTCCATGCTTGTGTGTGTGCGGCGCATTCTGAATGCTGCGCTGGTAGTTTCTGTTGCACATATGTACCTTCGTCGCTTTATTTGCAACGGTCACAGAGTTCGCTCAGTTGGCACAAAACTTAGTCAATTGCATGAAGTAAGTAAAAGTAAGAAATAGTTGCTCACTAAAAAGGTTAAGTACATACATTTCAAATGAGTATTCGTGTGTGGGGTCTGCATATTTTTAGACTCGCCGCTCTTTGGCATTTTGTGTGCCTACCTCTGGCGTTACTTCCACTGGCAACAACTTGAAAGTGAAATTTATTACGCAATTTTCATTTGCTGAATACTTGAATCGATTTGAATATTGCTGCAGCGCTTTGCCAACTAAAACTTTTCAATTAAAATGGCTCTTCAAAGACTTTTTACTTGTTGGTTCACTATTTGCCCCTCTTTATTTTCTTTTTCTGTGGAAATTTGGTGGAAGACTTAATTTTCAAAATTTTTCAAATGTAAGCTCAAATAGTTATTTGGTGAAATATACTCACCATTCTTCATTATATTGATTGCCATGGAGATAAACCATAAATACATAACAATAAGTTGTGCTACATGGCTTAGGATTGCTTTTAATGACATTCATTGGAGAGTTGTGGAACATTTCGTTGAACCTTACTCTTGATTCAGTTAAATTTTTTTTATAATGTTATGAAGTAAACAATAATGTGTTTCCAAAAAAGCCACTAAAAATACCAATAAAGTAATATGCATTAAAAAAACTTTCTTGTTTTGCTCAAAATAAATACCTGCACAATTTTTTGTTTTTTTTTTTATAGTAGTCTTTCACATTATTCTTACTTTTACTTAACTCTTTCTTTTTCTTACTCTTACTCTAAATGATATTTTAGAGTAGATTTGTGTTGTATACTATATATTGTAAAGTTGGAGGGACAACTGTCCAAGATTCCTCAGCTACCTCCGCATGATCTATGATTTCAATATATTGAGACAGATTAATTGAAAAGAATTGGGCCATAGATCTACTGTAATTAAATTCATATAATTTTTATTTAGCCTTCTAACCTTCTAAAGGCGCATGTATAAATTTGACAGACGTGGGATCATTAGTTTGTGAGTTATGTATATCACTTTGAGTGAAGCAACTTTTCCGATTGAGAAAAAATGTATTAAAAGGAACTTCGAGTGAGATTAAATATTGCTTTTCTAAGGAAGAAAATACAGTTGAGGCAAAAATTTGACTTTATAACGATTAAGCGGACCCTGTCCCAGGAAAATCTACCATCAAGAATTGGTGTGGTAACTTTAGATGTGGTGAAGAGAAAGGCGAAGGCGGTGAACGCAGTGAACGCCCAAAAAAGGTTGTTACTGAAGAAAATATTAAAAAAGTTTACAAAATAATTTTGGTTGACCGTAGAGCACAGGTTTTGAAGGTAGCAGACTCTTTAAAATATCAGATATCATAACATTCGGGAATGTTTGCCTATAAGAAAGCTCTGTGCAAAGTAGATACCGCGCGAGTGAGTGTTCGGAAATGTTAAAGCAAAGTAAATCCGAGTTTTTGCATCGATATGTGACAATGGATGAAACATGGCTCCATTATTTTAATGCGAAGTCCCATTGACAGTCAACAGAGTGGACCGCAAATGATGAATTCGCTTTCAAAGCCATGGAAGAACGCCAAAGTCTGCTGGCAAGATTTACGACGTATTTTGGGATGCGGAATAATTTTTATTGACTACCCCGTAAAAGAAAAGTCTATTAACAGCGACTTAAATATCCGTGTTGGACCTTTTGAATGACGAAATCGCTGAACAATAGCCGCATTTGAATGCACCGTGTCACAAATCAGTGAAAACGATGAAAAAGATTCCTCCATTGGTGATCGTATTGTTTTCGCATCCAACGTATTCTCCAGATCTGACCCTCAGCAACTACTTCCTGTTCTCAGATTTCAAAGAATGCTCACTGATGTCTCGAACGAAAAGGTGACCGCCGAAACTGTGGCTTATTTTGAAGCAAAGTACAAATCGTACCATAAAAATTGGGATCACAAGAGGGTCGCTATATGATCAATATATAATCAATATATTATCCTTGAAAGGACTTAAGTTGAATAATGACCTTTCGACGAAGTCTGACATACAATTCTAATTATTTCATTAACATTATGCTAGTAGAAATAACTTCCTTTTATTTCGTAGGTATTTTCTAGTTTTTTTTAGTAACCGGAAGAAATGGCTGAGGTCTGTAAGCAAAAAGCTATCACTTGCTTTGTTTCACAATTATTTACAAATCGAATGTATTATGTTATAAGGACTTGAGGTGCAAATCTTGACAATGCTTCAAATTTTTCGAAAATTATGAATTCAATATATCGAAACTATCGAAAGTTTATACCATAGGCGGTTTTATTTACTTCCCATTCTTCCAAGGCTTGTCTGTATTGGAACCCGCTCTTCGGAACACTGTTTCGAAAACTTCAGTAATGCAATGTGTGACTTTTTCCACTGTTAAGTCAGCGTTTAATACCCAACTTTTTGGATCAAGTACTGATAATAGTTTTATAATACGAAACAGCGGGGGTCACATACATGTTGCTTTTTTTTACCTATTCGAATGTATATATAAGTCGTAGCACCTATGGTCGGAAAACAAGTGCTCTGCAAGGACTTGTTAATCCTATACTAGATTTACCGCACTTCTATTACATATATATAAGATCAGAACATTCAAACAAAACCATTCGTTCGGCATTGTAGATGGAGCTAACGCAGGCTGTACTATCTGTTCCAATAATGAGTTGCATTTCCCTCGAAAACTTGGGTTGATTTTTACCAAAGTGATATTCTATGTCGGCATGTCTGCTAAAATAGAGAAGTTTTACTCTTATTCTCATACCATGGAGCCTCTGGGCCTGACCCAACCGCTGGCATAAAATATTTTCAAACTTATTGAGCTTAGTCCAGTAACCCTCAATATAAACGTACTGAGTTCCGAGCTGTCATTTACACGTTGGTCTTAATCTCCTATCCTGACGTACAACTTGTTGGGGAGAAATCCTCACCTCATTCTTGCTGCACACTTGACGACATAGCTCTTAGGTATTTTCCGGTGGGCTTCTTGTTTAATGACGTTTGCATCTGCCTTCTTGCTGCCGCCTTTCCAGAGTGGCCACCATCAGGGGGCGTACACAAATTGTAATATTTATAGCTTAACTAAAATAAATAAACGAAAGTGACTTTCAAACAACTCAATTAAATATCGCTTGCGGTCATTGGCATTCTCGCTTCATTCCCCACAAAGCACATAAAAGTCGCACTAACACACACACATGCACACATGTGTGCCCAAGCGCCGCTTGGCGACCTTTTAGACGACACTTTGCGCCTATAAAAGCAATAGACTACGTAATATACAATAAAATGTATGCTGCGCCAGCATTTAATACTATAGAATGGCACACAATTCACAACAACAACACTTGCTTCCTACTACTTACATGACCACTCATTCGCTCAGCCACTGATTAGTCGCACACGTTCGTTTTGGTGATGTGGTTATGGTGCCATATTTCCTAATTGTCTTTTATATGCCTTAATCTGTTTCAAATCTGTTTACTTCCACACATAAATACAAGCAGACAAACAGTTAGTTGTGGAATCAGAGAATACTTTTGCTATGCAAAGCACCTTCAGCAGAAGGTTATGAATACCCGAAAACGTTTGTGCCATGCAATTTGGCATTTTTTGTTTTGGGGTTTTCATGTTTTGCTAATGTTTTAACAACACTTTTATTACTTTGCACATGCTGATGACAACAACAGCAACAGCAAAAACAAAACTAACACAGAAAGTAAGCGCTTGAAAGGTTGTGTTAAAGGCGCCAAGGAAAAAGTTTATGCTCGTATGGCAACTGCCACGGGTTTCGACAAAGTATTGCCGAGTTGCAGAGCTGCTGAGTTGCCAGACACCAGGCATCAGTTGCCAGTTGCCAGCGTCAGTGACTTGTTGCCAGCAGCCACTGTTGCAAATTGCCCAATGAAAATTCTTAGAATGCATGAATGTGTGTCAACATCTAAACACACATTCGTAAATGTTACTATGTATGTGGTATATAAGCATGTATGTTTGTATGAGGGGGGTTTGCTTTACAATGTGTCACAAACATAGCAAAAACATTTGCTGAAGCTTGCGCACCTACGATTTGCCACATGCACTCGGTCATTTGAATATTTGCGTGTGTGTGTGTGTGTCTTTACTCGTATTTTTGTTCTTATTTGCATAACATGTGTTTGTCGGTGGCTCATGTTTATGCATTTTCCTATGTTAGCGCAATTAGTTACTCATACGACATGTGCGCCATCAAACTTCGGTTTTATGTTTGCTTAACTTTCTGCTCTTAAAGCAAGGGTAACTCATTAAATTTCATTAAATATAAGAAAAAGTGTTCCAAACGCCATTCAACTATTGAAAATCGATTTTTTTGGTTATTGTTCTTAACATGTTTTTTGGGGAAATTGAGCCACAATTTATATTTAGTTTTCGGAGATAAAACTCATTTTAGTTGTTTCGAAAGACACTTTTTAAAAATGGTCTCTCATTATAAAAGTGATTAATTGATGTGTGTAGTACATTCGCACTACATGAAATATTTGGTATATATCTTTAAATGATTTTTATAATATCGCAGTATGTTGAACAGAGCTTCTTCACCACCTTCAATTGATAAAAATATTACAAAAGTGAAGGATATGCTGCTTGAAAAGTATGAGAAAAGTGTTAGAGAGATGGAGAGCTCGATAGTTTTCGCGAGTCCGTTCGAATGCTTTTGATGGATATTTTTGTTATAACGCACAGTTTCGAACGATTCGTCCCGACAAAGTTAATTTTTTTTGCAAAAAGTGTACCTTAAACAGATCTCTCTGAACTTGATTGATCGTGCGAATTTCGACTTCTCATTGATGAAGAGCATTATAACTGCCGACGAAACATGGGTTTATGAGTTTTACTTGCAAACAAGACAACAATCATGGGAAAGGAGGGAAAAAACACGCCAAAGTCGCTCGAAAAACAAGGTTATGCTCATTATTTTTCGATATTCGTGGTTTTGCTTCATGAAATTGTTCCGGAGAGGCGGACGGTTAATAAGGAGTTCTTTTTGGCCGTAGTGAGGTGTTTGCATAAGGACATCTGTCGAAAACGGCCGAAATTTTGGAAGAAGAATTCATGGATTTTTCACGATGATAATGGCATTCAGCCGCGGCTGTGACCGAATTTAAAGCCAAAAACGCAATGAATGCCAGAAATCAACCACAGTAATCACAAGATTTTGGTCCGTGTGATTTTTTCTTGTTCCCCAAACTAAACTTTTCCATCCATGGGAAATTCTTTTGATCGATCAAAGATATAAAACAAAATTCACTGAAGGTCATCGCAAAAAGTGCTTACGGAAAGTGCTTTGAGTTAAGTGGTGGGCACTATTTGGAAGGCGACAAATAAACATTGAAAAATTAACTGATTGCGTTTTATTTACAGTTTACTTTTTTCACAACATAAATTGAGCATCAATGAAGATATCGGCGCAAAACTTTCTGCAGAGAGTGCACCCAGATTATGCTATCGCAGGAAAAAGCTTGCCGAAATTGGATCTTAACATTTCAAGCCCCCACATACCCGATTTGTGAACTCCATTTTCTATTGCTACCTTTTCACCGAAAATATCGACCCACAAATCAAAGCTTTTAATTTGCTGAAATTCGAAGAGAGTCTTTTCCCAATGATAATGGGCCGCCAACTCATGCTCTCGTATATTTAATGTAAAAAATTCAAAATTCCTGTTGGCTTTGTATTAGTAAAATTTTACGATATCTGAGCAAAACTAAGTAAGTGTGTAATATCGGATAAACTATAGTTTAATACTTAAAATGCCCAAAAATCTGTCTGTGAATTTCCCCGGCTTCCATATAATTTTGTCAGTGTGCAAATTATCTTCATAAAATTGCGTGGATTTACAGCCTCGAGTATACTTAAGTAATCTAAATAGTTTATGTGAACATTTCAGAGTTTCTCGTAGCCCCTTTTTAATAGAAATAAATAGAAGTAAGTGACAAATGTTATTGAAAAGTCACTACATAACACGGCGGCCTTCTTTTTCCTATTTTTATGGGCTATGGCGCTGAATGGAATACTACTACAATTCAGCGGAGCAGTATTTTATACTGACGACATAGTGATGATGGAAAGAAAGATATTTCCTTCCCCAGTCAGTGTGAATATGGAAAGAGCCCTATGAGGGTTACACTTATGGTCCGCTAACACGGACTAGGGTTATACCTAGTAAAACAGAACTGATACTTTTCACAAATAGAACCCAAAAAACTTCAACAACAAACTGAGGTACTAGTTATAGAGAGAGTTCTATGAATATCTATGTTGCTGTGCGTATCTATAGAAGAATACTAAAATCAGTCATATAAACAGATAACCAGGCAGTAAAGCTGGCCTTGTCAATGCCACAGATTAATTCCAGCATAGTTAGCAATTGCAGAGGTCACAGGAATATTTTGGGCAACAAAAAAGCAGACTAGTTGGGCAATAAGGTGATTCAAAAATTTTTTTTTTCGTTTTGTACTCGGAAAAATAGGTTCCTATACATTTCTAAGAAAGCCTCTCCAAGCATGAGTTCCTAATTGTAACGGGAAGGTCCTCCTACATACAGTTTTATATTTTTTCTTATTTTCAGATAGAAAAATTTATATCTCGCTTCTAATAACTTGAAAAAATATCTCGTTCCTTTGATTTTGTAGGAAATTGGATGCTCTAAAAAAAAGATCTCCACGTTTTTTTCGTAAACCCAACCATTTAAAAGATATTAACATTTGATTATTTTTGGGAAATTTTGTTATTTCTTATGAATTTTATAACTCAATGGAAAAAATTATTATGAATAAGGAAACTCATAGGTTTTTGGAGAGGCTTTCTTAGAGGTGTCTAGGAACCTATTTTTCAGAGTATCAAACAAAAAAAAAAAAAAAATTTTTTTTAATCACCCTATTGGGCAAACTAGGACACTCTTTAAACAAATTTAAAGTAGGGTTAATACCATATCTGCTGGAAACGATCAAACGAGAGCTTCATACTGACTGTGAGAAAATAGCACAGTGCATATTGAAATCAATAACGAACTGCAAGATAACGAGCTTATATGGTCCAATTAAGAACAGAGTTAAGGACGTATTAGATAACTCTTGGAATAGTATTTTCAGACTACAGTTACTATAACGGGGCACAGAATACTTGGAACACACCAGGCACCAAACCTTGAATAGCTGTCCACAAAAAGCATAGTAGACATAAATAGTTTCATTAAAAGTACCAAATAGCTTGAGCGCAACGATGAAAGTATGAATTTCTACGACAATCCAAAAAGACCTACCTAAGTCATAGTTATTGGGTAGTAATATGAGTAAACTCACTCTATGGTGACACTTTTTAATTGTATTAAAGTTGCAGTCGGAAAGTAAAGTAGTAATTGCAGTAAAATAAAGTAATAGCTCAAAAGTCGGCTCTGAAAGTTTTCAGAAAGTAGATTCATCGATATTTAAAAACTGAAGAGCTAGTTCGCGTATATACCCAGTTTAGGGTATAAGAATGATACCAAATGACACACTTGTGGCCGCTGCGTAAAATGAGATATCTATGGATCGATTACTTAATAAACCGCTGTACATTATGGTATTTAAGTATTTTATGTACCTTAAAACTTTTCAAACCTTGCAGATTAATTGAAATAATTATACGTATACTTATTTTAGCACTCTCTATTAACATTTCGTTATAAGAACCCTCATAAAATATCAAAAAAATAAACAAAAATTAATTAAAGTGCAGAGAAAATACATTCGCAAATGAAGAGCAGCATGACAAAGCCGCAAGGATTTGAAAAACTCAAGTTTCACGCAAACATTCATACAATCCACTAAATTGCCTCAAAGTATTTAAACAATCTTAGAGGAACGAAAATTGTAACATAAGTAAGGAAGCAGGAAGAGCAAGAGAAGCAGAGGAGTATAAAACATTTACAACTAAGCAAATAATAAAGAATTTTATGCAGAAAACTAAGTAAACTTCAATGCAATAAAAAATTTAAATTCAAGTGTGAGGCAGCGGAAGAAAGAAGAAAAAAAAAATGCGAAAGAGCAAAATGTAAAGAAACTTAAGACACAATTCGCAGAACTCATTACTGGCGGGTAATGAACTCACAAATGTTTAATATGCGGTGAAATGAGAGAGAGGCCGAATTTGGAGAGTCTTCATAATATTTAGAATATCTTATACGTGTTATAGTTGCATACAAATTATAACCTTGAAGTTTACTTAATTTATATACATATGCCATTTACTCACAGAAAAAAGATTAACATCGTGGAATAACTTCCCGCCTAAGCGTTTAAAGGCATCTACGAACCTCTTGTGGAATTGATGGAACATATGCTCTTGGGCAGAACAAAGAGGTATGCCTCAAGAAAGCGAGTAAACTTTACTTCTTTAGATCGAAGCAATGAATAAAATGTATTTGATCTAGAATAGGAACTAAAATAGAATATTGTGGCCTACGCTGATGACGTAACAGGTAAATTCCTTAATACACTCGCTTATCTTATGCAAACAATTTTTAAGGATATTAGCTGATCTGAGCCTAATCTTGTTCACTAGAAACACAGAAGTTACACCGTCATTAATAAATCATATCAGGCTGTATAAAGGAGAGAAAGCGAGCTACGTAAGACTTGTTTTAGACTAAGAGCTTTCGCAGAACCAAATTTTGTTGCTAGCGAAAAGAAAACCGATGCAGCATATTAGAGCTGTAAAGGGATAGTGAGGCCCAAATGGAGACTAATGCCTCGTATAACCCATAGGCTCTACACAGTGGTTATAAGGTTGATCATATACGGTAGTAGCCTTGAAAGACGGCAGCGTTAATCCAGTTTAAGTGCAGACTTAATCAGATCCAAATTTGTAGGTGACAGAAGGCAGCTATTCGAGTTTGAAACTCTCGTAAACAGCTGATTGTCATTTTTGTAATATTTTTTAATGAAAATGAATAGAAGATAAATATTGCGGTTGTTAGCCGACCAACTTTTATAAAACTATTACAAAAACATATCAACACGTTAGTTTTAAAACTGCATCATAACACAACATCTTTACATAAAATTTCTTGAACTTCATATTATTGAAAACTTGAAAAGCAGCTGTCATTGTTGCTTGTTTTTCAGTCATAATAGACTAAAATTGGCCATTTTTAACAATGTTGCCAACGAAAATGCAGCTAACTCTCTAAAAGTTTGAGGATTAAATGGGAGTTATCTAGGAGTTTTCTTCACTGAATTAATCAAAACTACCACTAACTAACAGGAAAAAGACGTAGGAAAGTATACAAAGATGTTACTAGCTAAGCTCAATTGAAAAGTTCCCGGCTTAACATAGTAAAACATATTTTTTGTGAGCAAAACTCTTTTTTTATTTAACCGCACGTTTCAAGGTACACAAGCTTGAATTTTTGTCAGTATCTTGGGACTTACTTTTTCTTCAAGTACCGTCGTATTTAGCATCCAAAAAAAAAAGCAGACACTGCAGCCTTGGTAGTCTATTGTTACAGTCCAATCGATTGAATTGCGGAGGGAAATGTTGGAGGCCTGCTTCATCCGCTGTCACACATCAGTACAAAACCTTGAAATCAAAATACTGTTCCGAATCATCAATTTTTAGTTGTTTTTGGTTAATTCGCGCGACATCAAATTTTCACAGAGTTTTCTCGTACCCAAATATTCGTGAATGACATGCTGCACACGTAAGAGTTGATATCAGTAGAGTGACTGCTATCTCGAACAACTTCACTTTACAGGCTTCCAAAACTATTTTGTAGACTTTTTTGATGCTTTCGTCGGTAATAACCTCTATTAAGCTGCGTTCAAAGTCTTTGTACTCATTCCATCCCGTCTAAACTTTGCATGTAATAAAGGGCCTTCTAAGATACTTAGTAAGTTCTTGTTTCTGCCAATTTCATTGGGTTTTATAATTTCATAAAATTGAAGTAAAAGTTTATCTCCAATATTTTCCTTCTTTCCATAAAACAATGGAAAAGGTGCGAAGTGGACAGTGTCACAGGAATAAGCATATATACAGGTGGTGTCTTTTCAGCAAAACTAAATACCAGTATCGCTTTTCAACTACCAGATCACTGTAGTGTTTTCCAATGCACATACTTATATAACTTTTTGCATACATGAAGCTGATCAGGAGCACATGATTTTGTCAGTGAGAGAAATCTAGTTCCGGAGGTTTTACAAAGGGCTTCACAAAAGCCAGGATGTGCTGTCAGACACCCCAATCTACCCACTATACAAATGTATATATCTATATTTCTTTCATCGTACAAAATATCAAAAAAACTCTACTGAAATTTTACAGAAAGACAATAAATAGCATGCCACAAAGTTGAAATAAGTGTAAGCACAATAATCGTTACAACCTGATTACTTACTGACTCATCAATCTCTCAGTCGACGCACTCTTCATGAATGCGCAGATGTCACTCACCGGCTCGTGACTTTCGCCAGCGTCAATGTTACCGCTATTCACCAATTCAAGCGCTTCACGCCGCAAATTCATACAACTGCGTTAATACACACTTAATTTACATAGAAAAACAAGAACAACAATGGAAACTCGAATACAAAAAAAGAAACAATCCTAACGTTGCCTCTCAGTATTTTTGTAGCTCTGCGATTCCTCTGCAAATTGACATTAAATTAAATCCTAGCAGTGTTTCATGTTTTTAATTAAGTTGCCCCAGTTTTCGGTGCTGCCATCCAACAACCCTTTCCGCCAACATTAGCATATTATCTAACCCCTTATCTAGCGTTTGATGTGCTGCTACTGATACAGCGTAATATATAAATACGCACATACACACTTACTCATTTATTTAGTTGTAAATGTTCTTGCGGAACCATAAAAATGTGAAGCCTCGCTAATACGGCTGTAAAAGCAACCCTGCGTGTGGTCTGAAATTTGCTAAGCAGTCCTCATTTCGTGGTTCGTAGCAACTTTTTCGCGGTAAATAAGTGAAGCGACATTAAAGCTGACGACAAAAGGGCTTCGCAAATTTACTAATTGATTTCGAGTTTTGAAAGCACAATTTCAAGTAGTGTGCCTTTCAAAATTGCGGTGAAGTGCACATTGGGTACATAGTCTAATTTTTGGCACGGTTTAGAAAAGCCTAATAGTGAGGATAGCTAGCTTAGATAAAAAAAAGTTGACTTTTCTTGAATAGCCCAATTATTAATGAAATTTCGGATATAAAATTATTCTCATGCTTATGTTACATACAAGGTCCGGTGAGTTTGACGTGGGAACCTGCTGACTATAGCCCTATCCCACAACGCTTAAAAGTACAAATTAATGCGTTGCTTAACGAACTGAAAATTCCAGAAATTTTCTGTACGAATTGCGGAGTGGACACATTAACTACCTTGGTAGTACCTTCCCGCATTAGGGTTTTAACCACAACTACCACTAACTCTAAACGTCCAACAGTTCAGCTCATCCCCATGCCACCCAAATCCCTAATGTCCGAGTACATCGAGTATTCTGTAATTACATGCACCCAGTCCTCTACTCTCGCTTTTGAAGCACAAATGCATTGGAGTGTGTTTTTCTTTTTTGAAAACCAATCGAAGGAGTTCTACGGCAAATCTGTAGAACACAGTGGATGGGAAGAAATTCCTTGAATACAATGACTTTGTATTCGATTCTGTTCAGTAATCCGCTATTGTAGAGTCTTACAATCTTTTCGCGTTTCTCGATGTACGTAGGTTCTACCTTGCTAAATCTGAAATCTGAATACTAGAGATTTCTGTCTAAGTTTCAGGCGATATAATCTTCTACTACTTTCACTTGTTAACGGACGGTTTCATAGATTTATATTTGTTATTGTACTCGGATTATTTACTTTCTAACAAGGCTAAGCGATTTGTAACATATGTTTTTTAATAGTATGGTTTAAATCAGGCAATAGTTTTTTCGGAGGTTCTCCTTTTGACAGCTGTTTCTATACACAGATGCTAGCGCCGAAGAGCAGAGTGTCGCAGAAGACCTCAATGAGTCCATCCACTTTACGGAAGATTTTGCGATCTTGGTTCACGGGCTTTACGCCGAAACGACCGTCAAACTCGTCGCGTGTCCAGTTATTGCGACCAAATCGAAATGGCCACCGATCTTGATTTTCACAAGAAAATTTTTTACAACAATTAAGCTAATTTTTGTTATGTTCATAAATAAAATTGTTTCTGTTCGAGTAATGATAATGCACAAGCGATTGTTGAGACGTCATTATATCGCAAAAAAAGATTATGCTTCTTATTTCTTCAAAATTGAATCAATTTATTGAAGAAAACTTTTGATGATCTCGCGTAGTGGGCACAAGATCGTGCGATTTAACGCCGCTGGATTATTTTTTGAGGGGTGATTTCTAGGTGCAAGATACGAGCTGACCGTCTCTTGTTGTCTGATATTACGTAAAACTTTATATGTTGATAATTGTTTTTGCTCTTCCAAAAGTCCGGCGGATCTCTTTGGATGATTGTTTCGCGCAAATTGCAGGTATTATTTTTTTATTGACCGCACGATCCTATAGAAAGAACTCATGATCCATGACCCCTCTGCTAACGAAGAAATAAGCCCATGATTCGTCACCAGTTATCACCCTCATCACATCACGACATACAGGATGGCCGACTTTGTCAGCATAAGTAAGAGATGTGAGTCAGAGATGTACACGAGTTGATTCACTTTTTTCCTATATGTATGTACTCACTGTCTTTGTTTTGTTTTCAATCATCAGCATGTGCTAATAACATTGCTTGCAGTGTTTACGCTCTTCTAATTGCTTGTCATTTACTCAATCACTCTTTAAATGCCGCTAGCAACAACCACTCAAAAATTGTAACTGTGTTTTGAGTTGTAAGCAAAACAATCAAATAATTCATAAAAGCTCAGATTACATAGTGCAAAATCAGTGCGTTAATTTCTTTTAAATAAGTTTTCAAGATGAACTCTGAAATAATAAAAAATATTGAAAACGGTGTTTTTCGTATTGTAAAAAATAAACAAAGCAGAAGTAAAATTTGGGATATTTTCTGTCAAATTGAAAATGACGAAAGAAGGCTTATTGATGGAGTGATGATACATATGTGAGAAGTGTAATAACATGTTAAAATATAATGGAAAGCAAACATCTAATCTTATCCGCCGCAAGTGTTATGCTGTAAGAAATTGCAACGTTGCTGTAAAAAAAGTTAACAATGCAGATAAGGAAATTCTTTTATTGGCGTGTTCTCAATGGGTTGTAGAGGACTGTCGTCCATTTTCCGCTGTAGACGGTGAAGGTATTAAAAAGGTCGTGGAGGCACTCTTAAATATTGGAACAAAATATGGAAATCATTTAGATGTCTCCGACATGTTGCCCAATTCCGGAACCATATCTCGACGAATAAACAACATAGCAGACGACAAAAGAATACTAATGATGGAGGAATTGAAATTAAAAATTAACAAGCGGAATGTCGTCCATAACATCAGATCTCTGGACTGACAATTTTGTCAAAAGAAATTTCTTATGTGCCACATTCCGTTATATGAAAGATTTAAAGTTAAAAGAAATTGTTTTAGGCGTAAAATCAATGGATTTAGAGAGAAGCACGGCAACTAATGTTTTAACGAAATTAAACACCATTTTCTCAGAATGATCAGAATTATAGACACTTTTGTTACAAACTTAATTCTACTGTCATTTCCTAAATTGAGTCAAAATTTGGCAAGAAGTTGTTTATGACAACCCAACAGGAGTTGCCCAATTAAGAGTAAGTTCCAGGAACAATTTAGACTTCGTTGATTAGTTTATTATAGAGTGGAAGATGGCTTTGTAAGTGTTTTACTTAATGGCCCGTTGCCGTTAAGTACCTCATTGATTGTTATAATATATCTCGGAAGGAAGAAATATTACTTTCGTTAATTTAATTGAACGTCTTCAAAACACTCCAAACCTCAAATGAAGAGTACAAGCTAAACACCGTTTCAACTATTGATGGGCGGCTTTATCGACTAAGAGCTCATAACTTTAAGCAGCACAATTAGCAGCCATAAATCTATTAGTACATATAACTGTAATCTAAGCGCAAAACCATTGGTTCATTATGGAAAATTTAACCTTATCTCACACAAAGCTGTATACATAAATATGCATATATGTACCTGTACGCCGACTAGCGGGTGTGGAGCAAATAGTGTAGCTCGACATGCTTGTGGCAGGTTTGATTAAACTTTATAATTTTCAAAAGCCTTAACTATCAATTACAAACGAACGAGTATTGAATAATGCTCATAGCTCTTGTGCACGTGAGAGTGTCGGTAACTAACTATATTTGCTCTACTAATTAGAGTAGATTGGCATTTGCCGAGCATGGGCAACAACAACAAAAACAACAGAAACAGCAAGAGCTAACAAAGCGAAAGCGAAAACAGCAAAGCCACGCCCAGACTGCTGGAAGGATGAGCCACTAATTAAATAAAGTCCGCCAGTGGTAAACACTCGTGGCAGAGGAAGAGCAAAAACAGGTACAGCACACATACATGCGCATGCATATATGGGGTTGTATTTAAACGCAAACAGTTTTCTTTTCAGCTATTGTTTCTAAGTGAACTAAACGAGCATTAAAATGCCTTGAAATGTCAACAGGATCGCCTGGAGCGCCAGTGAATAACTAAACGAATGAGCGTGAAGACAAAAACGAAGTTAGAGACGTGTATAAAAAATAGTGAAAAATAGAAATAAAAATTAGAAGAATTAAAAGCAAATTGCATGTTACTCTAGAGGACGTGCTCTCCGCCTCAGCGTATGCTATTTTATTTTATGTTTTCATTCATTTTCTTCTTTTTTAGTTTTGGTTTTTGTTTGCTGTGTGCCTGTTCCGTGCATTGCCTGCAGTTTTATAAAACAATAGTCCCTGATACTTTGGCTTGAGCTGTCGTGGCATGCGCCTTGGAAAAATTGCGAGCAATATGAAAAAAGTAATTAAAAATTAATTAGTCTCCCCATGCGACACATAGACATACGCGGGTATGAATCCATGCAGCGAGTTGTGGCACAAACTCATCCACCTCGCTGCCACTGTCTGCAGTGAGTTGGGAAAGTGGAAGTCGCTTGCGCAGACAGCGCTATCAAACGCACATATGTGCTGCAGTGAAATGGCCGCCGGCTCTTGAGCGTAAACTGGTGCAGAGTTTTGTGCGTGAGTTTCAACATAATTATTTAACTCTCCTCGTCGACGTTCTACATACAGTAGCTATTCGTGCGCTATTGAGCTACTGAGATTGAGGATAAAACGCAAATTGAAAGTATGTGGCAGGAAAATGTTATCATTGAGATTTAGAAAATTAAATGAATTTTTATGTAAAATAAATAAGTTTATAATGTGAACGTCGTCGTTTTTTGCATTCACATCGATCCAGGTTCCGAGATATTTCGAAATATTAGCTGTGTACTCGTACTTGTTGATAGATATAGAGAGAGCGATAAGAAATGTTCAAATATGAGGCCGTTCTAACAGTTCTAAATATATTCCGTAAACTTGATTTTCAAGATTATAGGTAAGTGCCGAATATAAAGCTCGTCGCATGTTCGGTGAATGAGTTGAAAGTTTGATGACTATTGACCCAGATTTTATTCAAAATTACCTCGTTTAGAGTGGTAATAATCCACTAGCCATTGTTAAGACGCCTTTACATCCTCATTCTCTGTGGTAAGCCGGTCATAATGTTATGGTCTAAAAATCAATTTATTGAAGAAAACTTTTTTCTTTTGTAGAACCCCAGAGGTGATCAACTGCCTGATACCCAAAACATACCAAAATTATGATGAGAACACTTCTCCTGCCTGCTGAATGGCAATGAAGACATAACACTAAGAGATGTTGAACCCGATTCACCAAACGATGACAATGAATCAAACATTCCATTTGCCCGACCATGAAAAAGTTCGAATAGCAATCACCAGTATGAAGAACAACAAAGCGGCGGGAGCCGATGGATTGCCGGCCAAGCTATTCAAATAAGGCGTCAAAGAACTGATAAGGAGTATGCATCAGTTTTTTTTTTTATAGAATATGATCGGATGCCTAACGTTTGGAATTTAAGTGTGCTCTGCCCAATCCATAAAAAGGAGACCCCACAATCAGTCTAATCAAACGAGGTTTCAAACAAGGCGACTCCCGATTGTGTGACTTCTTCAACCTATTGATGGAGAAAATAATTCGAGCTTCTGAACTAAAGAAGAAGACCTCCACTCCATTGGAGAAGGACCTGGCTTCGATTAGAACTCCAATTTGGCGCCAAATAGCGAATAGTAAGAAAGACTGTTTTAAATTCGGCTAGAACCGCGTGAGTTGAAGAATTTCGGTATCAAATGGATAAACAGTCGTGGAAAGTATCAACCGTTAAGTAAGCACTGCTTTGAATGGAGCTAAGCATTGCACAGTTTATCGGTTGAAACGATCACACTGCGGATTGCAATAAAATCGGGGATTGATGGTTGGGAAGAATTTTCTATCAGTTTGATAGGATTGGCTTGTAATTTACCTACTATGCATGCTTTTCTTATAGGGCCAAACTTTTAATTTGTACCTGAACTGTCATCAATTGAACATTTCTGAATGCGCAATCGTGCAGAAACGGATACTCTGGCCAAAAGGAGACCTAATATATTGATCGTGAATTGCCACAAGCTCCGGGAGTTCGTATCTATCCACCTTATAGTTCTCCTTTTCTAAAGCGAACAATTTTGCTGGTGACTAAGTCGCCTGAAGTGGTGACTGTCAACCTTTTCATTGTTGTCTTAATAGCGACGAGGGTTTATATGAGTTTAATGCAAACCTAATGGATTTCTTTTCCCCAGCCCTTGTGTGCATCCATAGTATATGCTTATTACAGTTAGTACTCGCACCCTATGTTACTGGCCTACATACTTGTATACATACTAACTACATAAATCAAAGTTTTCGCATTGATCAAGATTTTGATTTTACTGCCTTTGGAGTCCAAGCCTCCGTTTAGAATTTTTAACGTAAATTTATTTAGATTATCTTCCTGATTTGGTTATTTTAATAATAAAATAATTGATTATTTTAAAGTTTACACATATGTATATATACAAGATAGAATCAAATGCCAATATTTTAATATTTTCCCAGAAATGTTGGGCATTACGATTTTGAAGTCCGTCCTTCAGTTTTGAAGCGTTTAATGATAACCTCAATCCTAATTTAGGATTGGAGGAGAGTGAGTTGTTCGAAATGAAACACTTCCGGTGAATTAATAACCAATTATAACCAATTTACTCCGAATGTCAATGTGTATCAACGCTAAGTTCACGTTAGTCCGAAACATGTATCTAAATGCACTCAGCAACAACTTATGATTAATATGTAGCTTAAAATATAACCCAGTAATTGTAAGTAAGTATGCTTGTTTCCTAGTAAAGTTCAAATGAATACCGCAAAGCTTCCTCATAACGCGATTTGTACATCAGGGTGTTCAATATTTCCCAAATTTATTATTTTTTTGCAAACATCCGCCGAAGTTTCAGTTTTTATCCAAAAAATAGGGATCCAACACAAACAAGCTCTTTATTTTTAGTTTACACAGTGGGTAAAGTTTATCTGTTCGGAGGTTTATAAAAATAGTAAGACCTTTTAATTTAAATTTCTTACAAAAATCCATTGATCGAAAGATTTTTTTTGTTGCTTGGTATGATTTTCAGTAACATCTGTGTCAAATATCAGATCAAAATAATCATTACTGTTTAGCATAAGCTTCTCTTTCTGAAGTACATAATCTTTATTCCGTGTTTTTACGATATGTGAAATTATTCAACAAACAAGTTCTATTATATTTTAGGTGCGGAATGGAATTTTTGGTGCTGAAAATTTCAAAATGTTGGAAAAGGCCTTCGGCGATAACTGTTTGTTGCGTGCAAGTGTATTTGATGCACACAAATTATTGAAAGAGGGTTGAGAAGGCAAAGAATCACGTCCAAGAGGCCATCAGCATCAACTGATTATCAACACGTTATCAAAATAAAAGAACTGGTTTAATTAATAGCCACAGATCTTATTGGCATCGTTGGAATATCGAAAGGTTCAGTGGAGATCATTCGGGCCTAAGAAAAGTGAGAATACATGTGTTTCCAAAGTCCCTAAATTTTTTCAAAAAACAGAGTCGCGTTAACGTATGTGGAACAATGCATTTCGATTACCAGGATGTCATGAATTGTATTATTACTGGCGCTGAGATTTGGATCTACGTTTATGATTCGGAAAAAGATGATAATATGTCCGAATATCGTTGAAAATTTTCCCCGAAACCGAAAAATACCCGTCAAATCAGTTCAAAAATCAAGGATATGTTGACAGTTTTCTTCGATTATTGAGGTGGGATGCTCCAAATTCCTTCTGACCGGTCAAACCGTCATCTAGTGATATTATTTGAGTGTTATGTGTCATTTGCGCGAAGCTATTCGTCAAAATAGGCCGAAATTATGGGCCGAGAACTCTTGGTTTGCACCACGATAATGCACGGTCCCATACTGCATTGACTCTTCGTTAGGTTTTCGTCAAATTTTAGCCATTATCGGCTGCAAACGCCGTATTCCCCTGATTTAGTTCCGTGTGACTTCAAGCTGTTCAGGAAACACAAACGACCGCATCGGGAAAACCGCTTTGAGTCAATTGAAGACATTAAACGTAACAATTCACGAAATTCCGAAAACTAACTGGAAAAGTTGGCACAAGGATATTGTATCCCAGGGATTTACTTTGAAGGGTACGGCATAGATTTGAAGAATAGACTAAGAATTTTAAAATTATCAGTAGTACTCATAATAGTATATACAAACTCTTTCACAGAGACCAAAGGCTGTAGCTTATCTGCTTTGGAGATGAAAACTTTAGTCCAAAAGTTCAAAACACATCACACATAAAACACACCAGAAAAAAAATATGATTTGGGCAAATAAAGAGCTTATTTACATTTGCTTCTTTTCGATTTTAGGAAGAAAAAACAAAACTCTCGTTATTGGACCACAATAAATTGGATAAAAACGAACACCCTAGTGCACATGTATACATTCAAATAAATTAAACCCACAAGCGTATTTGTGTTTATAAATATCTATGTAAAAATCGACATTGCTGAATTGCGCTTCGAGAACTCTTATAATTGCTAGAAAAATCATCAATAATCATTAGATATGTACTTATCGAACTCGTACATCAACATCGGCCAAGTCACCTCCGACCTTGTTCCATTCCATTTAAGTGGTCTATACATATACACCAACAACAACAACGGTAAATATGAACTGCAAATAAACATTAGTATTGTAATTATGCAACGTCAATAAATTCAAGCAACATACACACACACACCCACACACCCACAAAACATATCAACTTGGCAGGAAGAAGTGAAAGGAAAATGTGCTTTAGAACCAATAATTAGTACATAAATTATGGAGACCGCAATTATTCCAAACGAAAGCGTCTATTAAATTCAAGGTAATTCCATAAAATATGTGCTTAATAAGTGCAATGCACAAACATATTTACAAATATTTACTTATACTCAAAATTATTCACAAATACCCATTTTGTGTGAGTAAGTTATATTTAATTAACTATTTGTTGGTTGTGATTAAATTTAGAAATATATACAGGCGAGAAACGGATGCAGTTATTAGTATGAATTTCTGCACTAATATGCAACAACAAATTCGAGCGTCCATTTTAAGCAAACTTATGTGGTTTCACACAGACTGTACTGGCATGATTAAATTTCGAAGTTCCAATGGATTTAATTACCAAACAAGGACACTAATTTATCTTGAATTTATTTGTAATATAATAGACATTTTACGAAAATATGTGTTATAGGAAAGTGCAGATATTATATGCATTTGAAATTGACAACTAGTGAATGAAAGCCATATTCCTTTACTTGGCCACCGCTGCATGGAAAATAACATGAGCTGTTCAAAGTTATGGTGTGCAGCTAGAGAAATCTTCCTGTTAATGATGACAGTTGCGAATTAGGTAGGCTTGAGAGCCACACATGGTTTTGGTTCTTAACGATGCCAGATTTAGTGCCGTTATGTATATCATGAGAAGTAGTCATACTTCATGAGGCCAGCGCTTGTTACGATTTTCAATACATACATACGTGTATGTTCTGACGAACAAGTGCATAAGAGATGGTCCATTGTTTTTATGGTGTCTTGCTCTTAACATTTCCTATCGATTTGTCAGCCCCATTCTGTAGATGATTGCCGCCACCAAAGTATGTCCAGTAAGTATTTTAATCATGTTCCTACGATCACCTCTATTAAGAGTGAGTAGGAACTATGTGTACATACTTCTGATCTGCCGTTTTCCACATGACTTTGGCAGTTTCTATATAATTATATCGAATGTTAAACTTTCTGGCCATGCTTTTGTCCATGAGTTTCCCAAAAAATGCCTAAAGGTTCTGTGTGTAAATTCTCTCGAAGTCAGTAGCTGTCCCATCGATTTTGTCGTGCAGATTTTAGTGAAGAGGTCAATATGTGGCAAATTTAGTACTAATTCAAGAACCGCGGTTGGAATGATTCTTTTCAAGAATAGGTAATTTTAAGTCAGATTGGAGCATCGATCCGCCCAATTGATAGATCTTTATTGGACACACAGCCACAGCCACTTGCTACGTTCGCCCAAGCTATGTCAATTTCAATCTCAGTCTACTTCCAGACAGTAGAGGAGGAAGAGTCCAGATGATTTACCTCTCCGTCCTCCATACAAGGAGCATTCCAAAGTAAACAGGACTTAAAAAAACAAAAACAAATGGTTTTTTCCGCAAAATCAATTTATTTTATTAAAAATAGTTCAAACTGCTTTAATACAGCTTTTTGCACGGTCCAAAACCATGTCGAACGAGTGTTTTAGCTCGTTGGCCGGTATGGCCATCAGCACCCGACATAATACTTTGAGGTACAGCGTGTAAATGTATTGGATATGATCCAATCAGAACACTTACATACAATTACGTTGAGATAGCAGACTAAGTGCAAGTAGTTCGGAGGAACTCTTACGGCTCATTTTCAGACAAAAGTTTCTCACAGTCGCACCAGTTGTTGACCAGTGCTATTTGAGCTCACTGGAGGCCCAAAGGTCCAGTATCAGAACGCAAGAAAACAAAAGAAATTGGCGGTTAAGTGCTCTCTCTAGTAAGCTGATCGGATTTGCAGTTTTCGGCGATTGCGTTGTGACTGGGCACTAATACAAGTATTATATGTAAGAAGTTTGATGATATTTCCAATGATGTTATATACTCTTAAGCTTGTTTTGAGCGTAGAGTCAACGAGTTCAAAATCAGTACAGCCGCACGGCTATCAGAGGGAACGCACACCTCTCTGAAAGAAGCTGCACTTAGGAGTTGCATATTTACCGTTATCTTGGTGGCAGCTACCTCCGCTTGAAAGACGCTACAGTGTTCCGTTAGTCTGATATTCGAGTTGATGAAGAGCTCCCGACCGAAGGCTCCGGGCTCGACTATACGCCTTTACTTCGATCCATCCGTTAAAGCGATCACTGCACCCTTTCGCCAGCGGCTACGCCCGGCCCCTAAGTCACCCACTGGTATGTGAACTATGAAGACGCCAGAAGAAGGTTCTGCGATGCAGTGATTTATATTGTCGAAAATTCAATAGAAGCAGTGGAGGATTTCAGAATGTCCCTGTGTAGGTTTCCTCTTATTCCCAGCCTCTCTAAATGTAATAGCAGCCTTTGCCGCCATCTACCGATTATGTCTATAGGTGCAACATGTAGAATGGCATTGAACGGGCTCATAAATCTATTTTCTTTACTGGCGTAGACACGGCTTACCCGGTTATAGCCTGGTTAATAACAGCGCGCCAGTCGTTTCTTCTTCCTGCTATTTGGCGCCGTTTCGATATACCAAGTGCATCCAAGTCCTTCTCCACCACCCAATGCAGTGGAGGTCTTCCTCTTCCTCTGCTTCCACTGGCGGGTACTGACTCGAAAAGCTTCAAAGCTGGAGAGTTGTCTTGCATCCGACATCATTCTAGCCATCGTAGCTGCTCTCTTAATTCACTGGACTATGTCAATGGCATTGTACATCTCGCAAAGCTCAACACTCTATCTACTGCGGTACTTGCTTTTGTCGAAAGTCGACATCATCATGATGAAATTTTTATAAATATAGCAGTCTCGTACTTAATAAAGTGACAAACTGGACTGAAGTTTTATCCTGTGCACCGCCTACTTAAATATCAATGTTCTGCTTCCGAGAGATCTAACTTTCGATTTCAATTGAGTTCAAGTCTTACACTGCCTTAAGTTTTCGAGGGTTTCTGCCTAGTTAGAAGAGCCTTTCTACGCGATAAAAAATATAATTTGTAAAGTCTTTATCGGTTCCTCATTTTTCCGGTCATTGACCGATGCTATTTTTCCCATCATTATTTCTTATAGCAAAAGCGTGTTTAATAAGACATTTACAATGTTATTGATATGTCAGTACATAAGGGGCAGCGTAAATTGCTGAACATTCCAGACCAAAAACTTTTACAAAAGTATCATCTCATCCTTTCCATATTTACTGCAGTACAAAATGTTGCTATAAGAGGAAGTCTTTTATTTGTTCAGAGAAAGAAATTGTCTCGATAGCTCAAATCTCTATTTTTGCCAGGATAGTTTTTATTCAGAACTATTAAAAAATATATGAAATTTTCATATGCCTTCTTGTTAGATAAAGGTCACCTAACCTCCATTAAAACATGGAAGTAGAGTAGCAAAACTTTTACCTGCTTTGTATTGCCGTTGAGGAAATTCTAAATTGGCACAACGTGGCCAAGCTGCAACCGCCATGAATAATCATACCTGAATGTGCGACAGCAACTGCAGCCATGACATGGATACGTGGGGGCAACAAATAGGCACATTACGTATATACGAATATAGGACCCAGTCGCAGCACGTGCAGCAGGGTACCGCAGTTAGTCAGACAGAATTGTACGACTGCACTTTACGCGATACGAACTTGTATGCAACACAACAACAACAATACATTACACATCAATAATAAATAAATCCTTTGTATTGGCATTCATTGAGGTAGAAAATTTGCGACAATTTTATATATTTAAACTACATACGAGTATATAGCTATATGTATGGTAGATATGTACTTGACATAAGCAGTTTCATTCTTTCAGCAATTGTCGGCGGTATGCCCTTGAGTAGTGACCTTATTATGTAACAAAATGAAGTGAATTATAACACTAAATGCACAATGGCAAATCCCGTCCCGCAGGCATATGAATATACAGTTGCAATTCGACCTGAACTATACCCAAGCGGAAATGGTGAGCCCAGTATCATTACGAGTTTGAATTTAGTCAGTGAGTTGGTATGCGCGATATGTCCCTACAAAAATTAAAGAGCTGAAGAAGGGTATCTTTTGTCCTCGTGCCTATTAGTGATAGTATGTTGTTGTTATGCAATGATCAATCCATATAAACTAATCAGCTATTGTATCACCGAGAAAGACCAAGTTTCGTTTTTACATACCTATGAGATCAAAACTAAGTCAGTGATTTTGAGGTTCGATTTCTATTTCAGATTGTATATACTTCTAGCTTTTGTATTGTACCCTTTGTGAGCTGTTAACTAGTTCACCGTTGTTGTTTTTTACATATGGGTCAGATGTGCATGGTTTTCCAGCTTAAGCCGAAACTATTTCACTTACTTTTAGCTAATTATTTAAATAGGAACTCAACAATCTTTGGATAGATTTTTATCTTTTTCAAAAACCACAAGTGACTGCTCTGATCAGCCATGGTTGGTCCATTCGTTTTTCGTTTCCTTAATCATGTTACAAGGAACTTTGTCTATCTCCGTCACCGAACATAGACGCTTTGAACTGACTAACGGTATTTGTAGCACTAGTTGCGTCACTTATGGCAGTTTTTGACGGGTGATCCAAGTAGAGGTAGTTTTTTAATAACAACACCATCACCCATCGGGAGTCACATCATTTATTATTGGAACGGAGGAAAGAAAATATAGCAGCCGTGGCTGAGAGTGTAAACGAAGACCGTAGAGAGTCGATTTGGCGCCGTTCGTAGCAACTCGGACTGACGTGGGGAACGACTGGCGCATTTTACGACGAGATAAAGCTTGTGCAAGAACTGAAGCCGCCCGACCTTCCCAAGCGACATTGATTCGCTGTATGGGCTCTAGAAAAGTTATTTCCAAGAATGTCTGACATTTTCGAACCAAATTCTGATCAGCAATGGGGTCCATTTCTGGATCAGTGGGTATGTACACAAGCAAAATTACTGCATTTGGTACGAACAGTAATCTGCAGAGTTTCAAGAGCGTCCATTTCATCCAGAAAGACAACAGTTTAGTGTGGTTTGTGGGCGGGCGGAAATTATCGGTCCACATTTCTTCAAAAATGGTACTGGTGTGAACCTTACCGTCAATGCTGACCGTTATGGCGTCATCATAGCCAACTATTTGATGTTTGAAATTAAAACTCGTGATCTCGCGGATATTTGGTTTCAACAAAAAGGCTCCACTTCCGACAACACTTCGGTAAGCAGACAGTTTCACATTTTGAGTCAGTCGATCGCCTGCCAAGATCATGTGATATCACACTGTTGGACTTTTTTCTGTGGGGATATGGAAATTCTAAAGTCTATGCTGACAATCACGCTTCGAATCAGCTCTTGTAGCAAAACATTACGCGAATAGTTCTACTGCATGACTCAGGAGAATTCAGTAGGAACGTATTATGTATGTTTATTGGACCAAATTTTCTGGAAGACCTCATCATTTAAGATAAAATTGCAGGTTATTTTTGTTTTTTTAAGATTCTTTTTGCTTTCTATTTCATGTATGGGGGATATGATGCATAAGTAGTAGTTAAGTTAATTCTTAATGTTCAGCACCTGTTTTATAGCAACTTCGAGACCAAAGCTTATTATAAGAACCTTAATTTCACTTACTTCTTTGATACCACAAAAGATCAGTTTTGAACCGCTTGCTTGTTTCGCTTGCGCCGATTTTCTCTATTGGGTCTCATGCAGGGGTCAAACAATCGTGTGTGAATGCAGCAGTGCGTAATTTTTGTTGAAAATTTATCACATTTGGCACACTCCACTTTATGTAATAAGTTACGGATTTATGAGCAACTGGCAAACATATTGTTAACGTAGTTATTTATTGAAAGAATGAAAGAGTCAGCAGATTGGAAATTCGCACAATAAAACCTTTATTTCGTTTAAATCTAACTCAAGTTGAAGGTTGTGTTTACCCTAGATTTGTGCTTGTGCAGCGGAGATGTAACAAATGTAACATTATTTTGCGCTAAACCCATAAATTTGTGAGTAACATGTGCACGTACTGAAAGAGTGTATTCAAGGTAAAGAAATAGAAACACAGCAAATATACATGTATCTACAAAGCTCAGCACTATTCTTGGGTCAGTCGAGCGCAACAAATGCATAAAATCGGAAATGCTCAGCTTCACTTGAGTGATTGTGAGTAAAGTGAAAGCATTTTTGGACTACAACTACGAAGGCTACAACTATAATATTATTCCTATGCTATTGAGTTCTTACCCCGGCCAGAAACAGTTTTTAATTGTTTCATAAAGTGTCTTTTGAACTCTAATTTGGCTATTTTCTGCCCCAATTTGTAGGCGAAATTTTTACATAAAGCATTTTATATCGACATGCCTAATGCAGCTTTTCATCTTAAAATATTTCAGATTTGCTTACTCTAAAAAATATGCGTGATGACGCCCTTATTTCCGCTTCAGGTGAACAACCAAACCGCTCCTGGTTTATGGTAAACCAAAATGTAAATGAGCTGAATTAACTGACGACTGAACCATTATTGTATTAGAAGCAGAAAATAATAGATTTTATGAATTGACAGACTTTTGCCACTACGTAGAAATTTATCAAATGTACTCCCAAGTCACCTAATCGAACGTCAGTTGCAAACGACGCACTCCGACGTTTTTTGCTTGACTTTGTTGGGATCTGACTCAAGCTCTGTTTGTTGGTACCAATATTATTTTGCGTCATTAGGCCTTGAGCAACAGATCATCTTTATTTTAGCAGACACAAACACAAACACTTTCCTATAATTGACGCTCTGAACAAACGATTTCAGCAGGTGTATCACGGAACCAAGGAATTATCAGTTGACGAAGTATGTATCACCTAAAACTAAGCGACATTTTTATAGAGTTATATACATATATAAAAGATCAGAGTTGCGAGTTGAAACCCTGGTGACTGTCTGTATGTCCGGTACGGACCGTCCGGTCAAGCTGCAACTTGAGTAAAAATTTACATATCTTAATGAAGCTTGGTACACATGTTTGGTGGCCAAAAAAGTAAGTTCGGAGTTCGCAGCTGGGCGTAATTTTGGTTTTTTAGACTGTAAAGATGCGTTTAAAATGACTTCGTACCATACGTGAGTGGTGTACAAACTAAAACTGCCATGGAATTTACTTGCCCCGAGACCGCTTTCGCCTTAATTTAGGGGATGATTTCCAATCTCCTCATCGATGGCACTAAAAAGGATATAGTTTGAGTGGTCAAGTGGTTTGTCTCTATGAATACGTGCAGGACTTTCGGTTTTTCCATATTGTATTGGTTTTTCCATATTGACCGGAGAGCATATGTGTTAAGTACTAGTTTGCATCGCCGTATTTCCTATTATGCCACATCTCTACATCTTTTATTAGTTTGACGGTCCATCTTCCTTCGCATCCTTTGTCCACCGGTCTTGTGTTCATGTGTTTACTTCCTCGCTATTAGATCTACATATTAGGATGCTGCTTATTTCTAGCACTGCGTATTCGAATGCTGTGCGGTACGACGAGGCTACTCTCAGGACTACCGTCCTCTGCACTTTAGCGAGCACTTTCCATCTGTATTTCACAACTAATGAATCTTTTACCATAAATATTGAAAGCAACATTGTTTTGTGCCTGACTTTTTAGTAGTATGCTGAACTTGAGCGCTGTACAGTGGTCATACCGCGGCGATGTCGTCCAAATAATCAAAGAGGAATATAATTTCGACGTTTAAAATTTCATCATAACTAACGTTCTAAAAGTCTGGCCCAAGTTTGGTTTCCTACGCTGCTCCAAAGGTGATTTCCCTTCTTTGATGCCGTCATTTGTAGCGTAAAATAGTTCCTTGTCTTTTAGATAGCTTTGTATCATCTTCAATAAGAATATTGGAATTTTGAACCGGTTTTCTGGTGCATCTATCACACTGAGCGCTATTTGTTATATATTCGATATGTTTCTTACTATATATCTATTATCACGAGAATGACTATTGGCCTCGGGAAGTTGTATTTCTGGGTCTCCTTTACCTTTTCGTATCATTGTTCAATGCGTCTCGTTCATACTTCTGCGAAACTGCTCACGTGGATAGCGTTCTGTGCCGATTATCTTTAACACTTTTATTGGTATCCCATCAGGGTCAGATTTTTTTTGGTTTTTAACGTGCGCATTTCCTTCGAAGTAAATGATGGATAGGAGCTCGTATACTACCTCGGATTATTTCTTCAGTAATGGGTTGGGAACAGAGCTTTCACAATGTGTATAATAGTTGGAGCGCATAAGTACGGGGTTGATTGTTCTGAAACAAGTTTTTTCATTATAATCTTGTATCCAAGGCCACACGGATTTTTCTTAATATTGTATAAATATTGTAAAGCTAAAGTTTAATAAGGCTACAATACCCATATTCACTCAAGATAAATTCCGAAAGTGTTAAAATAGTTGAAATCAGAAGATAATGGTTTAATAGAGAGTCTCTTGTAAAGGTATTAAACATCAAGGATCAATGACCAAGTGGTTTAAATATTCAAATAAAATTTTTTTCATCGTTCTTTTTATATATTACTGAAGATGCTCATTTGTCAGAACCGCAAACTGATTGACTATATACGAAAATTTTAATTGATGGATCATCTTTACAGAATTTGGCATAGATTATTATTCCACTACAATCTCTGAAAAAAATTTTTAAATCAGACCTTTGAATATGACATATATAACACAAATACTAAAATTTTTTACTGACTACTTTCAAAATTCATTTCACAAATCACTGTTTAAAAATTTGGACCACACCATACATCCTTTTAATCCTACAAAAATACAAATATCTTTAGCAAACATTTTCATTTCCATTGGTTTAGTCAATTATGTCAAATGGAATGACGTTTGTGTGAAAATAAATACATATTGCTTAGCTAATAGGTACTTCATGATTTCCAAGCCTATGACTCTTTCTGACATAAGCGTCACTTTCGTGTCAACTTCTCCATTTCGAAGCCATGAATTATAGAAATGATATATTATTGACATACTCTATGTGTAATTGACTTCTGACATAATGTAACTTTTTCTAAAATTATTCTAAGTGAGTAGTGACGAAATTGTATTAACACTGAATTGCAGCGAAAAAGAAATTAAATTTACTATATTGAATGAATATAAAAAAAAGCATAAAATCGAGATCAACCAACTGACATAACTATGTCAATTGAATAACGTTTCGCTGACTCTTTGGCTTCGTGAATAAAGCCGCCTGCCTGCTTGCCGGTTTGCCGGTCTTCAGCGCAAGCCAGACAAAGACCCCATACACTCGTATTGAATGGCAATAAAAAGCACCGACAGCAGTGCTCACTCGTTGATTCATGCATTCACTCGTCCTCTCATTCACTCACTCATTCAGTCGCTCGTTCGTTCATTCATTCATTCATTTATGCAATCAGTTATGTAGGTACGTTGAGTGCTGTTGTTGTTACTGTAGCAGTTGCTTTATTGCCGCTGCCTGTTAAGAGTTATTACTAGCAATGGTGCTACTAAAAAGAAAAGACACAACAACAACAAAACAATAGTAAACGACAAGCAATCAGGTTAGCAGGTGGATTCACCGTCAGTACAAGCGAAGCGGAAGGCGGAAGTAGGCAGCCTGATAGTCGGTCGACAGTTACCGTTGCGTGCATCGTAGACAGCACACACAGTGTCTGGCTAATTGGAAGTGAGCATTGGATACTGTTAAATGAAGTTACATATTGATATAAAGAATGTATGTATGTGCAATATATTGTGAATAAAAATTAAAGTTCAAATTGTTCATCATTTAAAAATAAATTTTGTTGAACATTTTATTAGTACGCATTTTTACTGCAATGAAGAAAAACAAAAATAATAAAAAATATTTACTTTGGCTGAATCGGAGCTAAAGTATCCTTCACAGGCGCATTTGTTATAGCAAAAATGAATACAAAAGATGTTTTAGGGGGGCAGGTGTATCATGCTACTGCAATACCATGTGCCAAATTACAGTTTTATATCTTAAATTAGTGCTTACTTATGACAGTTTATAGGTTTTTGGTTAATGGCGATTCGTGGGCGTGGCAGTGGTCCGATTACATCCATCTCCAAACGTCGCCTTCCCTTTTTCCAGGAAACTTGGGTACCAAGCTTCATCAAGATGTAATTTTTGCTGAAATTCCAGCTTACACGTACGGACGGATGGACAGACAGACAACACCGGATTTCAACTCCTCTCATCATCCTGACCATTTATATATGTATGTATTTGTATATAGTATATTTCCATATCTATTTCGCTTAGTTTTAAGTGATACGTACAACCGTTAGGAGCACAAAACTATTATTCTCTTTAGCAACAGTTTGAAAGAGTATAATAACGGGTGTTATTTACTACAACCGATGTAAACTCTAAAGCTTTTGTAAGGTATTTTTTCTACACTTCGTCATCATATCGCAAATCTTTTTCCGAATTTACTGACGGAGCTCGAGATGGTAAGCCTTCTACGTGAGGAACAGGTCTTCTTGCGGATTCTCTGGATATTAGATATCATGCTTGTTTTTCTCTGAAAAACCAAATGCTTTTGTTGTACAAAAGTCGCAATCGATGAAATTTTTAATTGGTTCTCAAATCATTGAAAGCGCAAAATACAAAGAGGACTATTTACCATATAACCAGTTACTTACATTTGCAGTGCAAGTTTGACAATATACGTGAGGAGCCAACACCCGATTCTGACCGCCAATAGCGCAGCCAATATACCTATCAGGTTGTTCAATAATTTTTTTTGTTTTTGTGGTACTCTCTCTTTATATGAATGTATGGTTTCCTTTCAATCTCTCAATTCATACTTTGTTTACAAGCCATTAAACAAAACAATGAATATCGTGCAGTGATAAAATTCTTTTTTTGGAGAGAATTTGGAATCTGCTGAATTTAAACGTGGTCGTACAAGCCTTGAAGACGATCCATGTGAAGGACGTCCAAAAAGCCCATCAACATCAGCAATCATAGCCAAAATATAGGATATGGTTTTGGAAGTCGATTGACTGAGAAAGATCTAGTAGAGCCTCAGCATATCTCGCTAAGTAATGTGAGATTTATTTTAAGTGAAATTTTAGGATTTAGTAAGTTGTGTCATCGATTCATCACTATGGATGAGACTTTAGTCTATCACCATGATTCTCATTCAAAATAAGAGGCTAAAGACTGGTCTTAGTCTGGTTGTTTGACTTCTAAGCGAGTTCGATTCCGAAAATCGGCCAAGAAGGTTATGGCATCAGATTTTTGGGATGCGAGAGAAATTTGGTTTGTGGATTATCTGCAAACTGGTAAAAAAATGATTCTAAATATTATTGCAACCGTTTAGACCAGTTAACGAAAGAACTCGTGAACAAACCCTTTTTCATCAGGACAATTCACCGTGTCACAAGAACATTTTGAAAATGCCTAAAATCCAAGAATTAAACTTTGAATTGTTGGAGCATCCACCATATCACGTTTATGTTTAGCAAGCGTTTTTCACCAAATAATAAGGCCATAACTGCGGTTGCAATGTATTTTGAAGACTTTCCCGATTCTCAATTCAGGGATGGGATCCACAGTTTGGAGGATCTTAGGAGCAAGTGTATTAAAGTTCAGGGATATCACACTGAATAATAAAGTGTAGTTTAAATCAGGAAATTATCAAACGACAAAACTTATTAAACAACCTGCTATTTCCGATAAGCTGTTTTTGCAATTTCAGTAATTGTGTTTTTCTCTGACTTAGTAATAAACTGGCCACAGATAAATACTAACATTAAATTTTATGGGGTTCTTTCGGTATTACCAATATCACGGAATACTTAGGCTATAATAATGCAGTGTACAAACAGTGTGTTTTAACAATTAAAAAAGAGCTAAGTTTGAGTATAACCAAATATTTAATGCAACTTGCCTTTAAGGCGGGGTAATACTTTTAGATACATAAGGTTTGTTAGTTATATGGGGCCTAGGGCGATTTTTCACCCGATGTTATAAAGGAAAAACGCACTCTTTCAATTTTATTAAGATAATTCACATATTGACTGATATTTGCGGTATTAAGTCATCTGAAAGTTTAAAAATCTTTATATTAAGTATATGATGGCTCAGAGAAGTATTGACCCGATTCAACCCAGTTTTGACACACAAAGATACTATTATTAGGAAAAGATTACCTCTGAATTCCAATTGTATATCCCATACAATGACCGATATTTTTGGTCAATGTTCAACTAGAGATACTGCGGTCCACATATCGGTCCTTACAAAATTTGTACTCAGCGAATTTGATAGTTGTTGCTTAAGGGGGGAGCCTGCTTTAGAAGCTTAAAAAATCTATTTTTTTGTTTTGCTCAAACCTCTTTAAAAATAATCTAAGAATATGTCCCCAAAGTTTTAGATAGGAATTCGAAATATTTTCAAAGTTAGAAGGGAAATAGTGACCGATTTTGCTTAATTGGCGGGCAAGATAGAAAAAAAAACTGAATGTCGTATGGAATTGGGGCAAAGTTTACTATTTTTGGCATTATCTTCTATTTAAACTAAAAAAAAAACTAAGAAAAGTCAGGTTTGAACATATTTCTAAACAATATAAAGTAAAATTTTTTTGGTTTTCTTTTTAATTTTTCTTTTATTTTTAAAAAATTTGTGAAATTGTATACTTTTTTTTGGAACTTTTTTAGTTTAAGTAGAAGATAAATTATTAAAAAATATGAAGCTCTTTAAATTTTAGTTTCTGCGACCTGCAGCTGCCCGCCGTTCGAGAAATGCACATGCCAGATACATCGGGCAATTGCTTACCAAAGGCAGAATATCAAAAATTTCGCCTCCAAAAAATTTGTAAATAATGTTTAAATATATAGCTGTAAGCCCTAGAAATTTCGCTTTAGTCACTTATTTCTTTCCCTCCAAAAAAAACTCAAAAATTTATTTTTTGAAGCCTCAAAAGCAGGCTCCTCCCTTAAGTGGCTTAGGAGTCACTTTGACTTATTAGAGGTCGGGGTAACGCCCACTTTTTCGCAAAATTTTACACACAAATGTTCATTGCTACTGCAATCCCCTATAGAAAATTACGGTTCTATATCCCAACTTAGTGCTTATTCAGATATTTTTTTTGGAAACTGCGTACCAGGTTTCAAGACATCTCAATTTTTACTCAAGTTACAGCTTGCACGAACGGACGACCAGTCACCCGGACTTCAACTTAACTCTTCACCTTGATCCATAAATTTCATAAATATATTTAAAACTTTTACATATAAATAGATATATATAAAGTCAATGCAGGATTCTTCACATGCTATTTACATCGAATTTGTTTGTCATTAAGTAACCAGTTAGTAATTCCCATAGCTGTAATGCATCCCATATATCTGTCAGTTGACTTTATACCGCATATATCGGCGAAAGTGCTAGTTTTTTTTTAATCAAATCAAGGGCACATATTTTTCTAATAACGGTTAATAGTTATGCATAAAGTGGTTAAAATTGGATGAAAACTTGCCCTAGCCCCATATAATTAGTAGCACTAAATTTTCAAACAATCGGTTGAAGTGTACTCCCTATATGATATGTAAGATAAAGCTCAGAGAACATCATTTTTGTCAGTAATATGTGGTATTGCCGTAAATGGATAAAATTGGGTCAACACTGCCCTTATCTGTCATAGAAGATTTGAAAATTCTGTTTGGTCTTACACCGTTTGTAGCAATCAATATGTAAAATACATGTGGAATGGTATATTATACTACAATAACGATTTTTTTTATTCTAGAAATATGTCGATCAGTGTAAGTGATATATTTATGAAAATATTATTTGTAATTTCGGACTTCCTACGTGACTTTAATCATTTTGGGTTGAAATGTGTGAGATTTTAATTTTATTATTGGCTAAGCGCTGAATGAGAAAGAAGTTGGCCTAAGCCTTGGGTTTCTTGTGTTTTCTGACGAAACAATTTTTCCAACTGAGCAATTCGCAAACTCCCAAAACGATAGGGTTTACTTGACTGCCCGTTCATGCGAGAATCTAAGTCATCGGTTGGCCACCAGGAGGCAGCACCCGCCACAAATAATGGTTTGGGCCGCTGTCACCGCAGATGGACGCTCTCAAATTGCTATAATCGAGCCTGGCGTCAAAGTAAATGCGACATATTATCGGGAAAGTGTTCTGGAGGCTGCTTCGAAGCCGTGGGCAAGCAAACATTTTGGTCGCAAACCACGGTCTCACAAAGTGAAAGTGAACCAAGAATGTCTGAAATACAACGTTCCGAACTTCATTACGACCACATAATGGCTCTCGAATTCACCAGATGCGAATATAATGGATTATTCTCTATGGGTCATTTTGGAGAGCAAGGTTCGAAGTAAAAAGCTGAAGAAAGCCATTGTCCGTGAGTGAGCCAAAATACCGGCGAGTCACATTCGGGCCGTATGCGATTTGTTTTTTTACCGTCTCAAGGCCTTAGTTAAGGCAAAAGGTGATCAGATCGAGCAAAAGTAAAATGGTTCTGAATTTATGATATTTTCACATAATTTTTACTTAAAAAAAAAAATAAAAATAATTTTTCACACCGAATTTATGGCTTTTTTTAATTGGTTACACTTCGAGTGCCGGATATTAAATTAGCCTCTTCAGTTGAGTTTATGTCGCATAACCATTCGAACACATTCCCCATGGTTCTTTGAGGACACGAAGTTTCAAGTGTGAGGGCCCATTTATGATCGTCAGCAAATAATTCGAACTATCGATTTTTAAAGCGATTTCCGTTTCTGAATTTACCAACAACAACCTTCTTAATATTAGTACTGTTTTAAGTAGCTTTTACAGATATATTTGAAACAGATTGCGCCAGGGAAGCTCTCCAAAACTTCTCTCACTATCAGCGTTGTCTATGAAACGTTTATTATATCCTTGCAACTTTAACTATTTTCTCAAACCCAAAACTTTTCATAATCTCAGCATACACGTGCACATCTTTATTATAATTGTGATGTCAAGCGAATCTTTTGCAGCTCCACTGTCACACATTTAATTTGCGAATATTAAATGTACATTTATTTTCAAGAGAATACTCATGCATATGGTCGTAGATACACGCACTTCGCCCGAAAACGAAAGACTCAGTTAACCGTTGATGCATTAAGCAGACATGCTGCAATAACGGAGACACGACACCTACAAAGACACCCAAACAGCTGATAGATATCCAGCAAACACGGGTGACACATGTGACACTGAATATGCAGCGGGCGCTTGGCTGGTGAAAGTACACGCGTAAATAAATGTGTGTGCGAGTGTTGGTGTATGTGTGTGATCACGCGTGTCATAACAGTCAACACATGCGCCAACTCGTTGCGCGCCACGCTGACACTGATTTACTTTTAACAACAGCAGGGGGCAACAATATACTTTCCATGAGCTCACACACACACACTTTGTGATTTTTATATTATATGCATCTCTGTGTGTGTGCAGTAGAAGCAGCATACGCTTCACTTCATCTTCACTTCACTACGCTTTACCGTTATTTACTTGTACTTTTCTATATGAATATATCTGCATACTTTTTTGCGCTCCTCCAAGGCACGTCACTTTTGTTGCACTTACGCACACATACAAACACGTGCTGTTCACGCTTCCACTTGTGTTGGCATATCTTCGAGATACATGCAAACTCATAAATTTATGTGCTGCAAAGAAGTTGCAAGTCTATCAAATGACAAACTCTCCAACTCAACGCCGTAACACACCCACCCTACAACAACAACAATAACAATCAGCAAATATCTGCATACTTTATTTGAGTGAAGGCGTTGATAGTTTGTTGCCAAGAGTGCGAAAGGGAATGTTATGCTGGATTTGGAAATGTAATTTCCAACAAATTTACGTGTGAATTTTCCCCCTCCAATGACACTGTGTCGTTGTGTTTATGCACGGGCTCACGTTTGCGCATGTGCGTGTGTGTGTATGCGTAAATTTTAGTAATGCAATTATTGCTGGTTGTGTATGGCAGGTTTACGGTTATACCTGCATTGCTATGCGTGCGTATGTGTGCGAACGGATCCAAATTAGTCCACATCGCCTCAAATCCAATAAAGCCAATTAATCTGACCTGCTTTCTAGTTGCTATTATAATTGCTGCTGACGAGGCTGCGAGTGTTTCTGACACCGCTTTGTGGCGATTCGGTTTTGTGTACATTCATTTGCGTTCCCGAGCCGGGAACACGAGTGCCTAGATGGGCGTAATGGGACCACGGCCATGCCCACAAATCGCCATTAACCGAAAACATATAAAGTGCCATAACTAATAATTTGGCAGAGGGCATCGCAGTAGCCGGGGGCACATGTGGGCAAAAAATTTTGAAAAATTGATTTGGCCCCGCCCTCTAATAAGTTTAATGTACATATCTTCTAAACCAATAAATTTACGATAACCAAATTCACCCAGCTCAAATATTGTAAGAACTCTATGTGAAAATGGAAGAAATCCGAAGATAACCCCGCTCACGCCCCATATAACGGTACTCTTACAAAGTACTAAAAGCGCGATGAATTAAAAGCTTAGTACGCCAGAGACATTAATTTTCACTTACGAGATGGTATGGGAGGGCATTACCGGAGGCGTTGTAAAAATTGGGCAATGGCCGTGGCGCCGCCCACATTTTGGTGAAACCTCATAAGTCGAGACCCGTATAACCGAAGTCTTTGCATTCTGGCATTCCTTTTATATAACTGTGTCGAGAGCGAAAATTGGCGAAATTGGAGTACAACCACGCCTACTTCCTATGTAACACAATTATAATTCCACTTGAATCTTGCACTTTTCAGTATCCACATCAAGAAGCAATTAATATAATGCAATGGAATTTAGCACGAATAATGCCTTAAGTGTATGCCATCTTAGGACCAAAAATTGTTGAAGTCCCAAGATACCGATTTGTTCGACCCTAGGACCTATAGTTGACTTTTGATCGAAAATATTGGTTAATGTGTGAAATATATAATTGAAAATCAGAATGATCTTTCTCTGACAATTGTATGTTTGTATGTCAAAAAAGGGCTGAGTTGGGGAAATACTTACCTTAGCCCCCATATACTTTATATAAAGATTTTCGAACTTATGGGAGACTTTGTACCGCATATATCGACAAATATGTGAGTTATCTTGGTGTCTAAAATAGAAGAATTTCACCGAAAACTTGCACAATCCCCTTTATAAATAATATCAGGATTTTCGAACATCCAGCTGACTTGGCCCTATATGATTGTTTTTTTAGTATGTGACTGGTTAAAAAAATGTGGCAATTAAGAATAGATAAAATCGCAATTTCCCAATTTTCATATAATATAATAGGGGTATTCAGACCACCTTTGTTAATTCGTTAGTCGTTACTCGGTAGTTTTTTCGTGGGTTTTGTTTTTGTAAAATTAACAGATAATCGTTTTACCGAGTAAGGAAGTACCAGACTGCCAAGCATGATAGTTTTTTTCGTTTCTTGGTAACATCACCCAACTGTTTTGCTTGCGTTGTTGCTTCAGAAGTTAACTTCACTCATTTTAAAAAAATACATTTGCTGTCTACTACAAATTAATTTCTGTCAAATTCTTCAAAAGTAATATAATACAATCAGCTGTTTTGAAATAAAATTTACAAACACTACTGATGTACAGCAAAAAGTATGTTCACAGTTAAGTGTTTTAACGAAGTATCAACTAACGAACTACCAAATTAACAAGTTTGGTCTGAATACCCCTAATATAATATATTATAATACTTATAGTGATTTTAATTTTTCTAACAAATCCTATGTGTGCTTCAGTATGGGAGTTGTCGACCTTCCCAAGCTTCGCTCTATGGGATCTTGAAAAGTTCCAAGAAAATCCGATTTCTTCGATCCAAACTTTGGTCAGAGATGAGAACCATTTCTGGCTCAATAAATATGCAAAATTGCCGCTTTCGGAGGAAGAACAACCTGAAGAGATCCAAGATGCCATTCAGAAAAGGCAACGGTATATTGGCCACCATGATCGTGTGATGTCACACCGCTAGAGTTTTTCTTGTGGGGATGTATAAAGTCTAAAGTCTGTGTGGACAATCTCGCTTTGAAAAACATCCCGTCCATCATTCGCTAGTTACCAGTCGAAATGCTCGAAGAAATCATTGAAAATTGGACTCAACGGATAGACCATCTGAGACGTTGGCCGCGGCCGACATTTGAAATATATAATCTTAAAAAAATAAATGCCAAGGATTGTTCTTTCGAATCATAATAAACATTCCTCTTAGAATTTGAAATTTCTGTGTTTTTTCTCCAAAAAATGTTTTCCCACTTTTTCCGACTACCTGAAAATTACTAATTTTCTATAATAAACTTAGAAAAGGCTTGTTGTTTTAGTTGTATGTAATATACATATAATGAATTAGTTGCTAAAAAGCAGTAGAACAGTTATTACGCAGTTAATATTTTATTAGAACTAAACATTATGTCCCATATTCGTTATCTAAGAGAGTTAGCTTCAAAGTCCCCCAATAAGCGAGAGAAGATATGAATTAGCAAAGTTCATCCTGTAGGAGGCAAATCTTTTATATGAACTTAGCTGGCATCGGTTTGGAAAATTTTTGAATGAAAATGAAGAGAGATTTTGAGTGAAAACTTCAATGCTCCAGGTTACATTTTATTACAAACGAGATTCACATTTCCCATTAGTTATCTAACAAATCTCATTTCCATTAGATTTTGTTTAATTGGTCTCTTGCGGATGATGTGATAGCCGCACATATTTCTATAAGTAATTGTATGGTACCGACAACCTCTTTGTGATTTAATTAGTTCCGTTTCAGCATAGGAATTGTTCTGAAATAACTGCTAAAAATCTTGCGTAAGTTAACTTTTGTGCGTGTAAATATAATATATCTTTCTATGATACTTGCTTATTCTTGATTCGATAATTGTTATAATCGGAGCAATACTTCTCCTAGCACCCGTATATTTTACTTTAAGCGGGTTTTCTAGTCTAGAAATCAAATTTTGGGCAGCTGTTGAATTTTATTTAAAAAAAAAAACAATATATATTTTTACCATCCATTTTTTTATGGTGTTTTTGTTGATATCTTAAGAATACAAAAAAAAAATTTTACAAAAAAATATTAAAAATTTAAATAATTAGAGGGGGTAGAGACAGGTGTAAAAAAAATGGCGCATCCTGGTGACATTGATTCTGACTCTCCTGGTGGTCTGAAAAAAAAATCAAAAGAAATTTCTAATCAGTAAGGATGCTGTTAGAGTCCCTACCTCAGGGTACACGAAAATTTTTTTTTTTTAAATAGCGACTACCTGAAAATAAAATCTTTTTTTACGTTTTTTTTTTTTGAAATTCCTGATTTGTTTTAAATATTAAAAACAAAACTGATAAAGGATTATATAAAGAAGGTTCACACAAAAATTCAAGTGAATCGGTTGCATAGAACTTGAGATAATGCCGGTACAGTGTGGAAAAAAAGTAGTTTCGAGAAAAACGCGTTTAAAAAAGTAGGTCTACCTACCAACCGGTCTAGGTAATGCGTCACTAAAGTAACTGTAGCTCTTAAAATAATTTTAATTTTTAAAAATCCTTTGGAGGATATGTTCTTAAGAGTCTAAACTTTAAATATATGAAAAAAATAGAATTTTTCAAAATTCTAGAGTAGAATTAAGGGGGTATTCAGCTTATTTAGATCAAACATTTAGTATTAAAAAATTAAGTGTTCTTTTAAACACTTTATTAAATGCTTTTTAACAGCTTGCAGAATATTAATGAGAGTGGTCTAATACCACACTTCTAATATAAAAATATCCACGTCTTCAGCTGATTTTCCTTCATACACCCAAAATTTTAGTTTTTACCTTTTTATTATTTTTCACTAAAGGATGTGTATTTTTTTGCTAGCACTCATTTTGATATAAAATATGTCAAGTGTTCGTAGTTATATCCTAAAAGGTCATAGGCTGGTGCCAAATATATTTGCGATATTTTCATAACTTCTTACAATAATTGATACCGAACACTTTCGCTGCATGCTTAATATTAAATTTTGCAAACACCTGAAAATATGCCGCGGCTTTGAGTTTTACAATGTACGCGAATATATAATATTCGATTACACCTTTTCCTTACTTGTTTTTTTCTTTGTTTTATATAAAATCTTGAATAAAAGTCGCGTTTCTCATGTTCAATATTTGCTTTATGTCTACGTAAACATGCAACTGTTTATTTTTAAAATGTGTATAATTGTATATGTGTGATATCTTGTTGATTAAATCCAGCACGCACGCGCAGACAATTTATAAATCCACCAACATTGAATAGTACATATATGCACATCACAAGCAACATTTATGTGTGGTGAATATGTGTGTTTATACGTGTCTTTGCTCTAGCAGTTATGTGAGACCTTTCTGCTATTGCAAATGTGTACAGCAGACAGTATGCCTAACTCTTCCTTCTTTCTGGTCAAGTGCCTCAACAAAAGCGGCTGCCAAACCAAAATCTTTATCTGTCTGAACCCTTTTTGTTCGCCATATTTACAGTGGCAATTATTTATACGAGTAAAAATTATACAAAGTAAATAAAACGTGTGCTTTTTTGTGTATTACCTATATGAAGCCTTTTAAACACCTTTTTAGCTTACGAGTAGTTTATTTCTGAATATTTGGGTGAATAAATGTGAACTGATATTCGCCAAACGAGTCTTTATACTCTTGCAACTGCATGCTCTATTCAATTTTAAAGAGCTATTGAGAAAAGACGATAACTTTTAATTTGGTTTGATCTTCATCTGTGTAACTTTAAGGTTGTGAGACTTACTCAGCCAAATCATTTAATTGCTTTATTTAGAGCAGGTTTAAAAAAATATCAGATTTTCGTTTATATATCAAGTATAATTCCAATAAATACTATATATATACAAACACATTAAAAATTGATGTTATTTCAGATGTTTGGTTTTTAATGAGGAAATAACTTTTTTCGTTGTTTGTATTTTTAACAGCCATAAACTAAAGGCTTTGCCCTTTCGTAATGAACATATCTGCTCTGGAATTGTTTTACAGCTTGCAAAATCCAACACATGCAATAATTGAAGCTTTATGACCATTTAACGCGTTTCATCTCCGGTGAATGAACCCAAAACGAGTTGACCACCAATTGCGATTTTCACAAGTATATTTTATTCAGCGATCAAGTTCACATTTGATTAATGGATATGCTAATAATAAGAAATGGCGCATGTCGTATGTCATGAATAGCACGTTCAATATTGAATTCTACAGTTTGAAGAGAGTTTATAAAGTCTAGTTTACTGCTAACTACCAAAGACTTCAAATAACCCAACAAGAATTGATCTAATGGCGTTAAATCACAATTTCTTGGAGATCATTCAATGTCATAATTTCTTGAAATAGTCAAATCTTCAAACATTTCTCGCAATAATTCAGTTGTGCAAGTGCTGTGAACTCGTACGTACACCACTTGTTGGAATCAGATGTTGTCGAGACCAACTTTACCCAATTGCGACCATAAAAAGTTTATAATCGTCGATCTAAGTATATCGTTCTTCATTGAAAGTAACGGTTATCACGAGAAAACCACTCCAAACTGTCAATTTAGATATGTACAATGGTTTTTGATGAATAATTTGGGGATTTTTATGGCACCAGAATTGAAAGTGGTGTTTATTTACCGGCCAAGTTGTGGTTTCAGGCAGTCCCAATATCTTGGAAGCGACAAATTGCGGTATTCAGCAACACTTGCCCGACAGACAGCAATATTTTCATTATTTCGAACGGTAGCGAGTACAGATGAACGATTATTACGACCATAAAAAAGCGCACGAAAAGCTCCAATTGGAGAACGAGAAATTTTGGTAATAAAACTGAATAATTTGTAAACGTTGTTCTTGCATATATAAATTACTGAATACAATGATCATGTCTTATTAAAATAGCCTAAACGACTTTTAGACCCCGGTAATTTAGTTAATATATCTACAGAAAGTTCCTGAAAGAAAATATGCACTAAGGGATTTACTTGGAGGACATGCAGCTGGAATTTCGATATACTATACGTCGGCAAACTACGATTTTTTAAAAAGTTTTGAAGGATTTTAACTAATTCAACCGGAAATTTAAATATATACAATTTGTATAGGAACCCATTGTGCTACGAGTATACTTAGTTAAAGTTTGACTTCTTCGAATTGAAAGACATTGACGTGAACGTCCTTTGTTGCTTTGAAGATATTGGCACTTAACACCGCTAGACTATTTGGATATATGTTGTACAAAATCAAGAAACCATTTTTTAAAAGGTAAATGGAGGATGGAGTCATGTGTAGAAGTTCACGCAAGTAAGGAAAGTTCTCTGATCGCCATTCACTTGGGCGTGGCCAGAAACGATTCTTTTACATATGACTCAACCATCTCACGACTTCCGGTCTTTGACCAAGTATCCCTCTGGGTAGCCTAAGAACATCCGTTTGAAGGCGAGCTAAAGTGAGAAGGCGAAATATTCCCTACTTAGGGTTGTGCGCTGGGTTTGGGAGCCTCCAAGTAAAAAAACACCCCCAGTGAATTTTGATGACGACCATGGCAAACGAATTAAGGACTATGATTTGAGGGCATGCACCTGGAATGTCCGGTCCCTTAATTGGGAAGGTGCCGCTGCCCAGCTTGTTGATGTCCTCATAAAGATAAAGGCAGACATCACCGCCGTCCAAGAAATGCGATGGACGGGACAAGGACAGAGACGAGTAGGTCCTTGTGACATTTACTACAGTGGCCATATAAAGGAGCGCAAGTTTGGTGTTGGATTCGTGGTGGGAGAGAGACTCCGTCGCCGAGTACTATCATTCACTCCGGAGAATGAACGTCTAGCCACTATCCGCATCAAAGCGAGGTTCTTTAACATATCGCTGATTTGCGCCCACGCCCGACGGAAGAGAAGGACGACGTGACCAAAGATGCCTTTTGTGAGTGCTTGGAGCGCACTTATGAGAGATGCCCCGCCACGATGTCAAAATCGTGCTTGGCGACTTCAATGCCAGAGTGGGCAAAGAAGGTATCTTTGGCACTACGGTCGGTAAATTCAGCCTCCATGAGGAAACATCCCCAAATGGGTTGAGGCTGATCGACTTCGCCGGGGCCCGAAATATGGTTATCTGTAGTACTAGATTCCAGAAAAGAAGATACATCAAGCTACCTGGCTGTCTCCTGATCGAAAAACCACCAACCAGATCGATCATGTTGTGATAGACGGAAGACACGTCTCCAGTGTTTTAGATGTGCGTGCGCTCCGAGGTCCTAACATCGACTCGGACCACTATATTGTTGCAGCCAAAATTCACACCCGCCTCTGTGCAGCAAAAAACGCACGCCAACAAACACAAGGAAGGTTCGACGTCGAGAAGCTGCAATCACAACAGACAGCCGAACGTTTTTCTACTCGGCATGCACTCCTGCTCTCTGAGAGCACTCGTCAACAACTCGGTATAAGGGAACTGTGGGACGGCATTTCAAACTCCTTACGTACAGCTGCAACCGAAACCATTGGTTTTCGGAAAGTGCAAAAGAACAGCTGGTACGACGAGGAGTGCCGTTTCGCAGCGGAGAGAAAACAGGCTGCCTACCTCGCAACGTTACGATCGACCACAACACGTGCGGGATGGGATAGATACCGAGAGTTGAAGAGGGAAACGAGACGCATTTGTAGACAGAAAAAGAAAGAGGCCGAAATGCGTCAGTACGAAGAGCTTGATAAGCTGTCCGACAGGGGTAATGCTCGAAGATTCTACGAAAAGATGCGGCGACTTACAGAAGGTTTCAAGACCGGAGCATACTCTTGTAGAACCCCCAAAGGTGATCTTCACCGATGCCCAAAGCTGGATGATATTGATATCATCGGCCTCAACACCCGCGTCGTTAGTTCTGCTTTCTCCAGACTAGAAAAGGAAGCAAAAGAAATGGGTCTGGCAGTGAACGAGGGCAAGACGAAATATTTCCTGTCTTCAAACAAAAGTCAGTCAAAAGTTTTGAGTCACAAAGTTCAATCTGTGATTAATAAAGTATGTTAAAAATACAATAAATAAATACTTATAAAGAAAAGTGGTTTTTATAGTTCATCTTTCAAAGTCATTTGATACGATTTGGGTTCATTACAGATCTAGTGTAAAATGTTCCACATATAGCACAGAGTCGAGATTGGTTTAGTAAGTCTAATAATAACAAACAAATTTCTTGAACTAACACGAAGTTATGTATTAAGAGATATTTTCATATATTAGGTGAAAATATTTCATCCAGCACAAGTTAACTTTGAATATAGATTTTATTCAATTCGGAAAGTTGATTAAATTATGTTATGGGAGTATGGAAAAGAGATAATACCACGATAATGTTTACTATAGACGATATAGTGCAACTGTTTGTCATAAACTTCAGATTTCTGAGCATGGACTGGTCATTGAAAGAGGGTAATGCTTGAGCTCACACCATTTCACCTAGTAATCCATCAAGTAGCCAAACACAAGCTGCTTCCAATAGTAAAGGTGTTTGGCAAAGGTTAAGTAATCTCATCCCAGCGGATAAAGGAGTTAAGCGGTGTAATACCATTGGTTTTTTTTCTCAGGGATAGCATTACTAAAGGGTAAACTTTAACAAATCTGATCAAATCGCTGGTTGGTGCAGGAGTGTAGAGAACAGCTAAACAGTCTATCAGAATGTAACCAAGTGCACCTTAATAGGGTGCCCGGTCACAAAGGAATCGCCGGGAATAAGCTGACTAAGAGCTCGCCCGTTCAGCAGCATCCACTAAGGTGGTAGAACCTGAACCCTTCATCGCGATGGAAGAAAGAGAAGGCAGAGAGAGGAATTGGCAACAAATCCAAGGCAAGCGCCATTCCAAGTTTCTAATGGGGGGTTACAATCTCAGTAGGTTTAAAAATGTAATTAACGTCCCTAGGAACAAACTCAGGCTAATTGTCGCATTTTACATTAGTTACTGTAACCTCAAGAAGCAGTTATATAACATGGACCTAGCTTCTTATACAAATTGCGGGTTCAGCGAAAGAGAGCCTGAAACTTCAGGATACCTGCTAATTCACTGTATAGTAGTCGGCAGACGCACGAATACATCCTTTTAGTCCATGTTTCCAAATAGGGATCACATCGCCTCACTAGCCCTTAGCAGTATATTAGAACTTATCAATGAGCTGAAGCTAAGTGGGTCGTTGTGACTTTGGCGAGAGTATATTAGACCTTACCTTGCGGTACAATCCTTATCTATTTATCTTATCTTAAGAGAGTAATGCGACGAAAGTAAGATAATGAAAGGCAAAACCAGTCAAATTTACAGTATGTTAGAAAGAAAAGTCTGACTTGAGTTCCATCTAAGAGAGACATATAGTCGTTAGTAGAAATAATCCTGATTATATATGTATATGGGACGCGAGGACAGTATGAATGTATTTAATTTTGTACTCAACTCTTCATAAAAAATTGCCGATATGCATATGAAGAAGAAGGAGTAGTTCGGCTAATTTTTCCATTTCTTTATTACTCATACACCAAACTTTTGTCTATGAGTTAATAATGGAATTACGAATATGAATTATGGATAATAACTCTTCAGGTATTTAACAACCACATATAAATGTTACTCTCTTGTACAACTTCATTAATGGCAAATTCTGGGCTTCTCCGCAATAACTTTAAATTACTATGAGTATTTCGAAGCTGTAATTTAATTTGAAAACGAAATACAGGCAGAACAATGTAGCAATGGTGATAGCAATATGCCAATTTAAGACGGCTGCACGCCCAGCTATCTACAATTGCGCGTATTTAGGATAACATGTTGAGGTGCACAGAGGCATCTGCGTACACATATATCCGCTATTGTATTTGTTTGTGTACAATAACTTGCTGATTGTGTACATTCCCTTGCCAATATCCAACTAATTCGAAAGCAAATACTAGTAATTATAATAATATTGTTAGAATAATGTTAGAGTGGCTTAGCAGGTGCAAGGATATGCTAACAGCTGACAACTGTTTTGCGAAATACATGTTTACATATGTAGATATAAATATATGTATGCCTATGCAATAGTATTATATTTACAAGCCCGCCGTTTCTCAGGGAACTTTCAGGGATTTGCATACTAACAAGAGCCTATGATTAGTGAAAGCCTAGCTAATTGCATAGTGGGTAGTACAGTTATATTGATATTGTTTTGATTGTATTATGATGAATCGAGGATACTTAAGCGTCGATTGGGAATATGTGAAAGAGGAAGAAGGTAGAAGAAGAGATGTGTGAGTTTATAAAGAAAATGAGAACATTAGGAGGGAACTAAACTTCTGCGCATTGCGGTTATGTTTTGATATTTTATTCAGTTAGTGGCAGGAGGGATTCATCTGTAATTACAATTTAAATAGAAAAGGAAAGTAGTGATCCAATTTAAAGCATTTTTAACACACTATATACTATTATCAGGACGGGATTTTCTTCGAATTTCAGTTATATATCTCACGCAATGACTGAAATTTTGGGTAAAGGGTCTGCCAAACGCACTGCGGTGGCCATCTGTCAAATGATTAAAATTCCTTACGAACAATTGTCTTGTGGTCATCGAGGAAGCAATATCTCCAGAGCATAAAAGTTTCATTAGTGTGGAGTGCTAGTGAACACTGTAGAAGCATAGAAAAGAAACATGTGTTTTAACTTAGTATATAGAACTGATAATACCGTATTTTCAGCCAAGAAAAATATCTAGAAAAGCCTGGAACTCCGCGTCTTGGTTGAAACTGTGAAGGCAAATTTTTATGTGCTTTTTTTCGAGCCAACAATGAAGCTCACTACGAAGTCAGCTTATGAAGGTTATATACAATATTAAAATTATGCTAGTTAAAGCAATGATCGTAGAAATATCAGAACTTAGTATGCTTTGAACGTATTTTGTATGTAATCGTTGTATGATTTTAATACTACTTCAATTAGAGATCGCAACTTTGTGGATTATGCTTCAAGACTATAGAGAAAGTAACAACGTTTTGTTAAAATAAGTATTTTTTCCAATTTTATTGTAACATAATTAATAAAATTTCAATCGTATCTGGTAAGAATATATCAAATGAGAGCCAAACAAGTGAGTCGCAAAATTAAATCGATTTTGACTTACTTAATGTGCGGCATATGCTACAAAACTCCTTAAATATACAAGCGTGAATTTACATATATATAATTTTAATGTAAAATAAATATATTTCGCTTGAGTAAACAGCAACTACGCGAACTAACATTCGGCCTGCAGTCAGAATTTATTTTCAAAATTTCGTAGAAGTAAGAACTCTACGAGCCTTAAGGCATGCATGACGTTATAACCATGTAACATGTTGTACAGAGAATAAACATTTTGTTGTTATTTTATTATTATTTCATATCTATAACAAAAAAAATTTAAGAAAGTATTTATACTTGAACTCAGATCAAATTTAACTGATATCTTTTTAGCTATTAAAAGTGTGAAGCATTTTTTTCCAATCCTCGAAAGTTCTTAAAGTCATAGCCTTCAATGCGCAAAGCGATGGGAAGTTTAGTTGGTCACAAGGAACTAAACCAGGCAGATACGGTGGTTGCGACACGATAGTGGAAAAATTTGGCGAAAAACTCACGAAGAATCAATGCAACCGAAAAAGACACACAACAATTGTATTCCTTGTTAACAGTTGCGCCGGCGGAAGGGGTTTGGAGAGAAACACACCTCGATGATCGCAGAGAACTGTCAACATAATCTTGGTCTGAACGTCTTTTTCTGTCTTAAGCATACATCCAAGACTCATCGTCAGTAATAATACGTTTTATGATATCCCGATAGTCGGAAAGTATTGTTTCACAGACGTTATCACAACGCTGTTTTCGAAAAAATTTAGTGATTTTAGAACCAATCGTGCTTTCACTTTTTAGGCGCAAATGATCTTTAAAATGGTTTTCAGTGTTTCGATATTCCAATGATACAAGTAGGATCTCTGACAGTTAATCTATTTATTCTATTGGCGTGTTGATTCTCAGTGGATGTTGATAACCGTTCTCTGATTTTTTAACTGAAATACTGGCCTTGAGCTCGCTGACAGTGTTACCATGACAAGATGTGTTGTCTTCTTCATCAAGAACTTGTTGCTACTTTGAAATTCGACTTGTTTTGGTGCCAGGTCACAGCGGAAACGGTGAAAAATACAAGGGCGCTTTAGTGTTGGACCGTGAGCTTAGTAAGCGCTGGTCAAAAATCAAAACTTGTGCGGTGTCGAGATCCTACTGTTCCAAAGTGGAGCGTTGAAGATCCACATATGGGAGGTTCCATATCTTGTCGGACCTACCTCTAAAATTTGTATTTAAGAAATTTTTTTCTAAACTATCCAGCTTTTGTCAAGCTGATAGTAATATTTTTGGTGAACCTGGTGAAGTTCTTCTTCTTCTTTACTAGCGTAGACACTGCTTACGCGATTATAGCTGAGTTAACAACAGCGCGCCAGTCGTTTCTTCTTTTCGCTTCGTGGCGCCAATTGGATATTGCAAGCGAAGCCAAGTCCTTCTCCACTTAGTCCTTCCAATGGAGTGGAGGTCTTCCTCTTCCTCTGCTTCCCGGTGCGGGTACTGCGTCGAATACTTTTAGAGCTGGAGTGTTTTCGTCCATCCGGGCAACATGACCTAGCTAGCGTAGCCGCTGTCTTTTTATTCGCTGAACTATGTCAATGTCGTCGTATATCTCGTACAGCTCATCGTTCCGCCGAATGCGATATTCGCCGTGGCCAAGGCGGAAAGGACCATAAATCTTCGCAGAACCTTTCTCTCTAAAACTCATAACGTCGACTCATCGGTTGCTGTCATCGTCCAAGCCTCTGCACCATATAGCAGGACGGGAATTATGAGCGACTTATAGAGTTTGGTTTTTGTTCGTCGAGAGAGGACTTTGCTTTTTAATTGCCTACTTAGTCCGAAGTGGCACCTGTTGGCAAGAGTAATCCTGCGTTGGATTTCCAGGCCGACATTGTTGGTGGTGTTAATACTGGTTCCAAGATAGACGAAATGATCTACGACTTCAAAGTTATGACTGTCAAAAGTGACGGGGGAGCCAAGCCGCGAGTGCGACGACTGTTTGTTTGATGACAGGAGATATTTCGTCTGAAGTTGCTGTGATTAATTTAGCCGGCGTAACAAATTTGTAGCAAGCTTAAAGCGCTACGAAAGTATATATGGACCTGGTGATCCCTACCCAGGTTTTTAGAGAATCTTTAAGAATTGTTGATCAAGTGGATTCCGCGTCACCTTTATTATAAGCATGAACCCTACGACCTAACCTAACCTAGCTTAACCTGATGAAATTGTGTATATGAATACAGGCGATAAGTTTAATTTTGCGCAATATTTATAGCATACGTTTCATTTCTTCACACATTTTTACTAAAAGAAAATTGCGGGAGTATCTGATGTTCTACTGCAACCGAACTCACCGCTTCCTTACTTGTTTCTAGGTATTTATGCCGGTAAAGCTCATGTTATTGCAAAACGGTTATAAATATTTACAACATGTTCTGAGACAATCATATTGTGACAGCTAACTTTAACAAAACATTAAGTCAGTTAAGCGAAATTAAGACAGTTGCACAATCAGCTCGAGGTGATTCGTTGTACTTACGACTATAAACAAAAGCTTTATGTTAAAAGTGTTATTTAATACATTTATCAAAACCAAGAAATCACATCAACACACACATATATACATATGTATATATTTCTATAGATTTGAATATAATTAACCGCATTATCATAATGTTGCAAGTGCCTGTCAGGCAATTTCCATCTATTCAACGAACTTTCGAGATAAATTGCAAACTTAAATAATAAAATACGCAAATGAGTATGGACTAAGTATATAAGCCACTGAATAAAAGGCAAAGTGCGTGTTAAGTATTTCAAAATTTCGCTTGTGGCAAGCAGAATGTGTGCTTATATGCGGATAAGTTACTAATTAATTGGAAATACTTAAACAAATCAAAATGAAAATGATTTCGAACATGAGTTTTTGGTGAGTAAATGGATAATTTAATTTTAGTTTTATAGAACGTAAGGCTTTGATTTTTTCTAGTATTCTAAGTGAAAACCTGAGAAATTTGTATCGTCTCCAATAAATTAGAATTGTTTAGCGAAGGTCTATTTTTATTAAAATAGTTTTAATTACCCATCAGTTAAGATATTGACATCCTATAATATTTCAAACCCCGTGATACCGGTTGTAAAGGCTTTCGGTGCCTGTGAGTAGCTTGATACAAAAAATAACAGTTATTTTGCACGATGTCTTAATGATATGAAGACAATTTTGATCTGATGCTAAAAAAAAATATGTATCTTATTGAACGATTTTCGTTATTTTGGTAGACTATACAAATTATTTTAAATATGATTAAATGAAATTCTATTTTTCCATTATATAGGTTTAGTATTTTTTATCTATATAGGATTACGCTATATATTATTGGAAGACTACTATTATCTACTTAGACACTTATTTGAATACTTGGCTCAGTATTCTTCGAGGATGCAGCAAAGATGGACACAAAAATCTGAATATACAAAATAAGTTATAGTTTTGCTAAAAGTGTGACTAGTATTTACAGGCTTGATGCTGTAGTAGTACATCACACGCAATTTCAATGTCAGTGATGCCGTTCTGGTAATTTGTCGAAACTATTCAGAAAACAAGTAAGGAAGGGCTAAGTTCGGGTGTCACCGAACATTTTATACTCTCGCATGATAAAGTATAATCGAGATTTCAATACCCGTCATTTACATATTTTTTTTATTTTGCTGTAAAATTAATTAGATTAGAATTTGAGTACTTTGAGTATTAAATTGTATTTTCATTTATATGTATGTATTATACAGAGAAGGCATCAGATGGAATTCAAAATAGCGTTATATCGGAAGAAGGCGTGGTCGTGAACCGATTTCACCCATATTTCCCACATGTCATCAGGGTGTTAAGAAAATATTATATACCGAATTTCATTGAAATCAGTCGAGTAGTTCCTGAGATATGATTTTTGGTTCATAAGTGGTCGACGCCACGCCCATTTCCAATTTAAAAAAAAGCCTGGGTGCAGCTTCCTTCTGCCATTGCTTCCGTAAAATTTAGTGTTTCTGACGTTTTTTGTTAGTCGGTTTTTTTTTTTTGTGATTTTCAACATAACCTTTCTATAGGAGGGGGGCGTGGTTATTATCAGATTTCTTCCATTTTTGAACTGTATATGGAAATGCCTGAAGCAAACGACTCTATAGAGTTTAGTTTACATAGCTAAAGTAGTTTCCGTGATATGTACAAAAGACTTATTTAGGGGCGGGGCCACGCCCACTTTTCAAAAAAAATTACGTCCAAATATGCCCCTCCCTAAGGCGATGCTTTGTGTAAAATTTCACTTTAATAGGTTTTCGGTTTTCGCCATTTTGTGGACGTGGCAGTGGGCCAAGAAATACGTGTACCAAGTTTCATCATGATATCTAAATTTTTACTCAAGTTACAGCTTGCACGGACGGACGGACGGATAGACAGGCATCCGGATTTCAACTCTACTCGTCACCCTGATCACTTTGGTATATATAACCCTATATCTGACACTTTTAGTTTTAGCACTTACAAACAACCGTTATGTGAACAAAACGATAATACACTCCTTAGCAACTTTGTTGCGAGAGTATAATTATAGAAATGGTAAAGTTCGACTTTTACGTAATGACCCTTTCGAATGCCTAGCAGATAAATATTTTACAAAACACATGATTTAATGTAATAGACCTCATAGATCAAATTTCCATCTGCGTTTTCTTACAAAATCGAACCATTTATGACAGGAATGATTACTATGTATTTTATGGGATTGGCATATAATGGGTGATTTTTTAAGAGCTTGATAACTTTTTAAAAAAAAAAAAACGCATAAAATTTGCAAAATCTCATCGGTTCTTTATTTGAAACGTTAGATTGGTTCATGACATTTACTTTTTGAAGATAATTTCATTTAAATGTTGACCGCGGCTGCGTCTTAGGTGGTCCATTCGGAAAGTCCAATTTTGGGCAACTTTTTCGAGCATTTCGGCCGGAATAGCCCGAATTTCTTCGGAAATGTTGTCTTCCAAAGCTGGAATAGTTGCTGGCTTATTTCTGTAGACTTTAGACTTGACGTAGCCCCACAAAAAATAGTCTAAAGGCGTTAAATCGCATGATCTTGGTGGCCAACTTACGGGTCCATTTCTTGAGATGAATTGTTGTCCGAAGTTTTCCCTCAAAATGGCCATAGAATCGCGAGCTGTGTGGCATGTAGCGCCATCTTGTTGAAACCACATGTCAACCAAGTTCAGTTCTTCCATTTTTGGCAACAAAAAGTTTGTTAGCATCGAACGATAGCGATCGCCATTCACCGTAACGTTGCGTCCAACAGCATCTTTGAAAAAATACGGTCCAATGATTCCACCAGCGTACAAACCACACCAAACAGTGCATTTTTCGGGATGCATGGGCAGTTCTTGAACGGCTTCTGGTTGCTCTTCACCCCAAATGCGGCAATTTTGCTTATTTACGTAGCCATTCAACCAGAAATGAGCCTCATCGCTCATCGGACACGGACGCGAAACACATTTCGAACCGAACACTGATTTTGGTAATAAAATTCAATGATTTGCAAGCGTTGCTCGTTAGTAAGTCTATTCATGATGAAATGTCAAAGCATACTGAGCATCTTTCTCTTTGACACCATGTCTGACATCCCACGTGATCTGTCAAATACTACTGCATGAAAATCCTAACCTCAAAAAAATCACCCGTTAATATTCTACTCTAAGCTGCCCACCTACGGCCAATCTCTAAATTTAGACCTGTGCTATTAACAGTGGAACGGCTTAAGATTGTTCAGGAGCAGCAAAGGCAATATGTGCCATCAGGACTACGAAAATCCACATGTCTCACATACTTGTATATCGATTTTGACTGGCCAAAAGCTGTGGGTAACCTCAGGTTAAGGTTAAGTCAGGTAAACACACTTATTTTCAATGAAACCGCGAAAAATTCCTATTGAACAGCTAAAGATACATATCCGTTGTGATGTGCAACTCCTAGGTATGAATCAAAAAGAAGGACTTTTTGAAGCGACTAATATTAATTTCAGAAAATTCACCGAGTTTGTTGAAAGTATGAAAGCCGAAGTACTTCAGTCCTCATCTGGGCAAAAGCTTAACAAAGATATATATGTCTCTAAGATTTGCAGCCCTTTTCCTCCCCGCAACTTTGACAAGATGTGTCTATCTTAAACCGCAAAGGGTCGATCCCAATGGTACAGTGCCCACTTAAAGCTTTCCCAAGTTCCACTAGCGAAGGTTGCTTGCCAAGGTCACACGAGACCGACAGATAGAACACACGGAGGCATAGGAACGCCAACTCGGTCTCATATTGATGTTATTTGGGTAAAGATGTACTTTCTTGCAAACTCGTTGGATTTAGAGTTTTTGTAGATTCCGCCATAGCCAGGCACTCAGGCAAGTTTAATAGGAAGTAGCTTGATGATACTGCTAATGAGAAGCTTTGAGGTCAGTTTCAACGGGCTCAAGGCTGTATATCAGCGGTGCATTTAAGGCTCGAACTTTCTAATCCTCGCACTTGGCCGGTTATAAAAAGAGAACTACATTGTCTAAAATTACATAAAGGTTTGAAATCAATAATAACTTGAGTATATAGAAGAAGTGTTTCCTTCATAAATTAAGTTGGCTTTTAAAGCCATAATAATTTTTCGTTCTTACAGGAGTTCTGACTTGAACCATGCTATGAGCTACCAGTTTTCACATTATGACGACGATTAATGTTCACCAATTAAACTATAATTGAGACATGACGTGAGTGCAAATCGGAGATTCATTCGCACTCATTATATAGACCAGTACAAACTCTCATTTCGCCTTTTTTAGTGTATCGCATCTTTTATTAAGTGGGAGATTACCTTTGTGTCATCTAGGACATCAATCAGTTAATCAGGGTCATATTTTTTATATGAAAATCGAAGTTATGGAGTATCTCTTAATTTAAATCTACATAAATGAAACTGTGCTGAATCACTGGCTGTGATTTTCACCAAAAAGGTGACTCTAAATCGAGTATAGCTTTTAATTTCAGTTGTTTTTAAACTCAAATATTGTACTTTAGTTAAAAACATATTCTCTAAAGTCAATAAAAAAAATTCTTTTTTGAATGAATTCAATTCTTTAAAGAGGGTAAAAGCCAATTTACAGCAATACAACTGATAGCAATTGAAACTTTCACACCAAGCAGTCAAAACAAAGCATCAACCAAGCCCCTTACATGTGAAATATATCGATTTTACCGCAAATTCTACCCCGACGGTTGGCACAAAATTAGATTTCTCCCCATTCAAATGCGTTGTCATGGAAGTTGAGTAGTCTCTGCCAAGGCGCCACCACAAACACCAATAAAAAGCACAACAAGGTAGTAGCTGAAGGAAAACCAGACGGCTTAAGTAAGATAAAAATAGAAATTAAATGATAAAATCATCTTTCTAGAAAGCTAATGTATCTATGATAGTTGAAAGAAAATTAAAAAAAAAAAATTTAATGAAAAAGTTTCGCTGGTGACAAAAAATAAGCACCAACACATTTACATTTTAGTATATCAAATGAAGAGAGGAAGTTTTTGGCTTTTTTTTTACTGAAACTCCAACGCATTCGCAGGAAGTGCGAAAGTTTTTGCGTCGTGGTCAAACGAAAGTGGGCTAATCAATTCCGGACTACAAAAGTTTTAAACGAAATTTGAACTTTTTGTTGCCTCGGAACGCCGCTAGATGCTAGCGGGAGATGCACGAATTGAAACGCGAATGGAGCTGCCAACACAAACACAACGATAGCAACACTGTTGCCGCCGAAGGCCTTAAAGTGGTCCTAACAGATGCATGTGAGGCACATAATCGAGAGAGGTGACCAATGGAGTGGATGCAGCAAACAAAAAATTTGCTAAGAAAAGTACTTTCAGACAAGAAATATTTTGAAAATTTTAAAGCGCACTCCAGCCTGGTTCAATTCCAGATTATATATATTCAATGACGGTTGCAGTAATGCAGTGATTTTGAAAATCATGTTCTGAGTCAAAATTGGCACAATGAATATAAAAGTTCGATTTCAATTTCAAATTGCAGAGATAAAAATTTCAAACACAAATCATTAATTCCAATTGGATACGAGTAAAATAACGATTAGATCACCTATGGGGGTTCTACAAGATTATGTTCTGGCCTTGAAACCTTCCGTTAGTCGCCGCATTATTTCGTAGAATTTTCGAGCATTACCTTTGTCTGCCAGCTTTTCAAGCTCT
>CM050323.1:16368954-16390093 GCA_027475135.1 Bactrocera correcta
CCTTTTAAACCATTTCCAGTTGTATTATTCCGCTTGAGTAGTTTTGGGTGTGTGTCAAAGCGTGTTTTATAAAATCACTTTCACAAGAAGGAATTTAAATAGTCGAGAGTTTCATTTAAAGTCATTGAAGTATATTAATTTGGCAAACCTATAAATATTGAATGGATACTACTTGTGTCAGCCAACCATTGCGTCGTACTGAAAAGTACAAAAAAATAATACACTTGTGTATTTAAGAACAGTAGTGATTCGTTTAGTGTAACTCGCAGGTTTCGAAAGTGGTAGAAAATCCATGGCGTATGCGCCTCCACGGAAACGTTTTTTCTTCTTTCCTAGTCTTCACTTTTAACCTTTTTCTAATTGGTAATCAACGTCAGATGATCAATCAGTTGAGATTTTTATCAATTCTTTCAGACTCCTTTAAAACAGCCTCACATAATTGTTTCCAACTGTGGAAACTTTGCGGCTAAAAATAATGCATCTATAGATTTGGTATAACAAGAACGACAATTTTAATCCATTAATGATTTATTCTTGTAATTTTTAGTAAGTTCTCGTAGACTGCAATTACAAGGGGTTTTCTCGACTTCTACAAGAGAATTTGCTCCCACCAAGTGATATAGATTTAAGGTTGTGGGCTAAAATAATGTGAAGAGAAAAAGTCGCGATCCAGTTCCTAATAAAAAAAAACAACGAATGTTTCCTAAGGTACAGCATGGTTTTGACAGCATCCGAAGCTTTAGTCAAGTCATAGGTTAAGATCACCTTTTGGGGAGATTTTTCGACGAAGTGTGCTTAGGCTAAACAACACTGGTGATTTTTTTTAAGTAGGGAAATGTATCAAAAGCCGGAGTGCGGAACTTCAATCTAACTTACTTCAACTCCAGATTCCCCATTGGAGCCACTTGATTAAGTATTATTTCGTGGGAGTTATAAGTGAAGTCGACTCTATGGCAAGAACTGATGGACGCCTAAACTGCTGAATATGGCTTAGTTTTGTCATGATTGAAGCTGTTGCTTCGCAGTCAGACAATACGAACTAATATCGTGCTGAAATTTATACAAGGGGCTTCTAAAGCAGCCATGTCCACATAGTATTTAGGTTAGGTGGAAATACAGACCCCATGTCGTCTGTGTATCCACGACTGGTTGTCCGGTATTAGTCTGTGGGTCCACCGTCCTTTGCATGAGGCTTACCACCTCTGTTGCCATATCGGTAAGTAGATCACTCTATCTACTCTTTTGGCTTTTATAGACGGCTCTGATAACTTGTATATCCGCTCGTATTCGTCACCCTGGATGTTAATTGCCTTCATACTGACTATTACTTCAGCTTGATATTGCTTGGAAAGCACTGATTCAGTCATACTGTGTACTATGCTTATTGTCTGGCATATGCTTAATGACAGATATCTTAGTTCTATTGTGAATGAATCTCACGCTATAGTGAGAGATTTCTTCCACTTTTATAGTATTTATAAGGAAGACTTCTTGTCTTTTGTTCAGACAGTTCTAAGCTCATTGAGGAGAACTCATTGCATTTGCTCCGGAGGTCATTTAGGTATTTAGCAACTGCTACCACAATAAGATAGTATGTGTATCCAATTAATTTAACGACTTTTGGTTGGGGTCTCCTTAGTACCTCATCATACATTAAGTTCCATAGAAGGCGGCTTAGAACCGAGCCTTGTGGTACTCCACTCACTATAGAGTAGGTCTTGATGCGTTCATAGTCGTCCGTTTTCAAAATAACTCATAATAATTTTCATAAAATTATGTTTGGTTACTTTGCTGAATTGAAGGCATTCTTCACAGCCAGGTTAATCAGCGCCCACCTTTCGGTTCTTGGTGAACAGAACACCTGAACTTTTGCACTTGACCTGTCAAAAATAATCTCGATATACAAATCTCCTGTCGTCCTGCACTCAGATCTATGGATTGGTTCAAAAGCTTTCTGGCGGAGAGTTGAATACTAAAAGTCCAAGAAGTTTCAAGGTTTGCATCTCACACGGTGGGGCTAAGGATTTTAGAGGACTAGACTTATCAAAGTTGTACGGAGCAAAATGACATGTATGAGCATTCGCCAGATTAAGGATGCAGCAGCTTAGTTGCCATATTTTCTACGGATCCGGCATGTTGACTGAAGTAGACATTAGCGATCTTTATAAATTTGTGGCTTGCTCTAGTCGATTTGTAGATATGCAAGGGGTTTTTTTTATCTGTACTTAGGAGTCCCCCTGCGGGGAGGGGGATAAGAATATTCCCGCGGTAAGGCATGCCTGTCGTAAGAGGCGACTAAAATCCAATTATTCCCTGCGTGGTTGGGAAAAGAATATCCACGTGGTAAGGCATGCCTGTCGTAAGAGGCGACTAAAATCCAAACGCACTTTGTCTGACATTCGTATGTCTGGGTAATTTGAATGTCAGCATAGTTAGATATGTCGGAAAAGTGCTATATTGAAATGATATCATATGCTTTAAATGGGTTTGCAATTATATAACAAACACAAATAAGAATAATATGACACATAACACATCATACAGCCGGGTCCTTAGGAGTTCTTGGGGTCCCCGACTGGCAGTAGGTCACAGGTAATACTTGTGATCTACAGGTCACACCAAAGACTAAAACATGGTACCACGGGGAGCAGTTTGCCCTTGGAGGTAACTCCAATCTGCTCATTGGGTCTTGGCCCCTTGGGGAGATTCGTGGTGGCTGTGGTTGAAACCTAAATGCAGGAAGGGCTTTTGTCCAATGTGGAGTCGCACTGCGGCCGGGTGCCGGACCCAGAGTACGGCAGAGGTTTTAGATGGGCCTCGAACCCGACCAAGGTGGCTAGGGTGTTCCTTTGGTTTTCACCCGAACCGATTGGTACCAAGGCATAAGTGACGGGGCGGCACTCATGCTTTGATACTCTCATGGTATAGTGTTGTGCATGCACTTATGCCTTGGGGCGTTGATCGGCGCATTATACTGATCTACGTGTTTCTAGAAAACACCGTGGGATTAAGCCTTCGAGGCAGATACTCACGTAAACCACATTGGATTCTGTACTTAGGAGTTCTGGGAATCTCAATGGACAAACGTCTCCAGCAGTCTAAGTTGGATTATTCGTGGTCTCACGAATTTAATCTACTTATTTACCTAATATAGCCTACAAATTCTCTGATTTTATTTGAATGTATGCATGGAGCAAATACAATGAGATCTCAATTAATTTTCTTTTATTTTTCTAAGCAGTTAAGTAATATAGTGATACATGATTCTGAAGGCTAGAGAGGTTAAAGTGAAGAACTGGAGAATGAAGAACTATCCTCTAGTCTTCAGAATCATCTATCACGCAAAGCGGATTACTGTCATTTCCAGCGGTTCGACGACTGGTACATATGCTAAACGTGTAAAAAATGGATTCGAGAAAAAAAGATTGTTTTTGTTCAAAACGATTAATCAAGATGGGATACGCATGATAAGATACACCGTGTCGGCGGGTGAAGACTAACATTTACACCTTCCTTCAGTTTTTTGATATAAACAATAGAAAATTTTTTCGTGGATATCAAGTGTTACACAAATCGAGTACATACTGTATACAGAAAACGAGTACGTACCATACATACACGAGTAGATACTCGTATATATCCAGCATATGTGTAAGACAACTAGACATGTACAATTTACATTAATTTCACAATTGGTACATGAGTGAAATGAAGAAGACACCCATGTCCTACAAAAAGGTGCACAACAAAGGTGTCGGGCTTGGGTTCGGAGTGCTGAAAATTACCGTAAATTTACTGCGCACCAACATCAAAGCGACAAAGCCAATAAACAATGACGAATCACAAATGAATTGTCGCCATCTATTATGTTCGGGCATCCTGTGATTTCACTCCATAGCTCTTTCGTTTTCACTTTCGCTCACCAAATCGTTTCACATACATTCTCTCTTCACACTTCGCGCGTGTTTCGCCATGTGTTCGAGCGCAAAATTCGAAATCACTTGATTGTTTTTTATTTCCATTTCCATTTCCATATACAGTTTCATTTCAATTTTCTTGTTTTGTTTTCGCATTCAAATTCGTTTGCTAACGCGTTGCGCCAACAACTCCCACAAGCGTATATGTACGACTAATATTTATGTATACACGCCCCCTGGGGGCTCTTCGAAGGCTATTATGCTGCACAAGGGCATCAACAGAGCACAATATGCTAATGGGCGACACACAATGGAGACACCTCTTAATGCATCGCTGTGTATGTGGGTGCCGTGGTAATAAGTGTGTCTTCCAGCTGTTTGTGTTGTTTGTTTTGGTCGTACACATCAAAATTGAAATTAATGATTTTTTCGTCAAAAATTTAGTTCGTGGGGCATTTTTCGCAGATTTGAAAAATAAGCCGGCGCTCGGACAAATGTCGTGGTTGTTGAAGTCGGTTGGGCCATGTGGCACTACGGATACATATAAAAATAAATATTTATTCAAGTGAAATATTGTCGTGCGTGTCCTCGAAATAATTGGAAATGTCCACTGCTACCTTTAGATGTCCTTCTGGAGCATTTGTCGAGACAAAGAACAATTAGTACATCGTTGAGTAGTGTGAAAAGTTGTTACGACAACTATTTATTTTGATGTATTCAATTATTTAGTTAACTTTGTAGTAAAATGTACTGACGCATTGCTTAATCACTAAAATGGTGTTCGAGATTGGACTTTGTATTGGAAAGTATGCAGGATTACTCATAAACTATGTTATTTTTAACACCCTGACGAAACGCTTAAGGTACATGGAAGAATCTATTTGTTCAAAATTGGGCAAACTATTAAATCTTCCAATCGCAACAAACACTTTGCATAACCTTCGCCGTCCGTCAATCTTGGCTTAGTCACAATTCGTGTCGCGACTTCTATAATAAGTGACTTTGTTTTCATCACCAGTAACTATCTGCTTATAAAAATGGATGGAGTCTGTAGCGATTAGAGAGCGATTAGATTAGAGTCGATTCACAGAGCGATATTTGATTCACGAGGTTTTTTGCTTTAACTCGTGTTTTTGTACGAGGTTTAGCATCGTTTCTTCTTCTTCTTTACTGGCGTAGGCACCGCTTACGCGATTATAGCCGAGTCAATAACAGCGCGCCACTCGTTTCTTCTTTTCGCTACGTGGCGCCAATTGGATATTCCAAGCGAGGCCAGGTCCTTCTCCACTTGGTCCTTCCAACGGAGTGGAGGTCTTCCTCTTCCTCTGCTTCCTGCGGCGGGTACTGCGTCGAATACTTTCAGAGCTGGAGTGTTTTCATCCATCCGGACAACATGACCTAGCCAGCGTAGCCGCTGTCTTTTAATTCGCTGAACTATGTCAATGTCGTCGTATATCTCATACAGCTCATTGTTCCATCGAATGCGATATTCGCCGCGGCCAACGCGCAAAGGACCATAAATCTTTCGCAGAACCTTTCTCTCGAAAACTCTTAAATTCGACTCATCGGTTGTTGTCATCGTCCAGGCCTCTGCACCGTATAGCAGGACGGGAATTATGAGCGACTTATAGAGTTTGGTTTTTGTTCGTCGAGAGAGGACTTTACTTTTCAATTGCCTACTCAGTCCGAAGTAGCACCTGTTGGCAAGATTAATCCTGCGTTGGATTTCCAGGCTGACGTTGTTGGTGGTGTTTAAGCTGATTCCAAGATAGACGAAATTATCTACAACTTCAAAGTTATGACTGTCAACAGTGACGTGGGAGCCAAGTCGCGAGTGCGACGACTGTTTGTTTGATGACAGGAGATATTTCGTCTTGCCCTCGTTCACTGCCAGACCCACTTGTGTTGCTTCCTTGTTAAGTCTGGAGAAAGCAGAACTAACGGCGCGGGTGTTGATGCCGATTATATCAATATCATCGGCATACGCTAGTAGCTGTACACTCTTATAAAAGATTGTACCTGCTCGATTCAGTTCTGCAGCTCGAATAATTTTCTCCAGAAGAAGATTGAAAAAGTCGCACGATAGGGAGTCGCCTTTTCTGAAACCTCGTTTGGTATCGAACGGCTCGGAGAGGTCCTTCCCGATCCTGACGGAGCTTTGAGTGTTGCTCAGCGTCAGTTTACACAGCCGTATTAGGTTTGCAGGGATACCAAATTCAGACATCGCGGCATAGAGGCAGCTCCTTTTCGTGCTGCCGAAAGCAGCTTTGAAATCGACGAAGAGGTGGTGTGTGTCGATTCTCCTTTCACGGGTCTTTTCCAAGATTTGGCGCATCGTGAATATCTGGTCGGTTGTTGATTTGCCAGGTCTAAAGCCACACTGATAAGGTCCAATCAGTTTGTTGACGGTGGGCTTTAATCTTTTACACAATACGCTCGACAGAACCTTATATGCGATGTTAATGAGGCTAATCCCGCGGTAGTTGGCGCAGATTGTGGGGTCTCCTTTTTTATGTATTGGGCATAGCACACTTAAATTCCAATCGTTGGGCGTGCTTTCGTCCGACCATATTTTACAAAGAAGCTGATGCATGCTCCTTACCAGTTCTTCGCCGCCGTGTTTGAATAGCTCGGCCGGCAATCCGTCGGCCCCTGCCGCTTTGTTGTTCTTCAGGCGGGCAATTGCTATTCGAACCTCTTCATGGTCGGGCAATGGAACGTCTGCTCCATCGTCATCGATTGGGGGACCGGGTTCGCCTTCTCCTGACGTTGTACGTTCACTGCCATTCAGCAGGCTGGAGAAGTGTTCCCTCCATAATTTAAAAATGCTCTGGGCATCGGTGGCTAGATCACCTTTGGGGGTTCTACAAGAGTATGCTCCGGTCTTGAAACCTTCTGTAAGTCACCGCATCTTTTCGTAGAATTTTCGAGCATTACCCCTGTCGGCCAGCTTATCAAGCTCTTCGTACTCACGCATTTCGGCCTCTTTCTTTTTCTGTCTACAAATGCGTCTTGCTTCCCTCTTCAACTCTCGGTATCTATCCCATCCCGCACGTGTTGTGGTCGATCGTAACGTTGCGAGGTAGGCAGCCTGTTTTCTCTCCGCTGCGACACGGCACTCCTCGTCGTACCAGCTGTTCTTTTGCACTTTCCGAAAACCAATGGTTTCGGTTGCAGCTGTACGTAAGGAGTTTGAGATGCCATCCCACAGTTCCCTTATACCGAGTTGTTGACGAGTGCTCTCAGAGAGCAGGAGTGCAAGCCGAGTAGAAAATCGTTCGGCTGTCTGTTGTGATTTCAGCTTCTCGACCTCGAACCTTCCTTGTGTTTGTTGGTGTGCGTTTTTTGCTGCACAGAGGCGGGTGCGAATTTTGGCTGCAACAATATAATGGTCCGAGTCGATGTTAGGACCTCGGAGCGCACGCACATCTAAAACACTGGAGACGTGTCTTCCGTCTATCACAACATGATCGATCTGGTTGGTGGTTTTTCGATCCGGAGACTGCCAGGTAGCTTGATGAATCTTCTTATGCTGGAATCTAGTACTACAGATAACCATATTTCGGGCCCCGGCGAAGTCGATCAGCCTCAACCCATTTGGGGATGTTTCCTCGTGGAGGCTGAATTTACCGACCGTGGTGCCAAAGATACCTTCTTTGCCCACCCTGGCGTTAAAGTCGCCAATCACGATTTTGACATCGTGGCGGGGGCATCTCTCATAAGTGCGCTCCAAGCACTCATAAAAGGAATCTTTGGTCACATCGTCCTTCTCTTCCGTCGGGGCGTGGGCGCAAATCAGCGATATGTTGAAGAACCTCGCTTTGATGCGAATTGTGGCTAGACGTTCATTCATAGGAGTGAATGATAGTACTCGGCGACGGAGTCTCTCTCCCACCACGAATCCAACACAAAAACTTGCGCTCCTTTATATGGCCACTGTAGTAAATGCCACAAGGACCTACTTGTCTCTGTCCTTGTCCCGTCCATCGCATTTCTTGGACGGCGGTGATGTCAGCCTTTATCTTTACGAGGACATCTAACAGCTGGGCAGCGGCACCTTCCCAATTAAGGGACCGGACATTCCAGGTGCATGCCCTCAAATCGTAGTCCTTATTTCGTTTGCCATGGTCGTCATCAAAAGGGGGGGCTCTCATCCGAGGCTGTTTATGATTTTTAATTGGGGGTGTTTTTTTTACGTGGCGGGTCCCAAACCCAGCGCACAACCCTATGCAGGGGTGTTTCGCCTTCTCACTTTAGCTCGCCTTCAAACGGACGTTCTTAGGCTACCCAGAGGATACTTGGTCAAAGACCGGAAGTCGTGAGCTGCTTGAGTCATATGTAAAAGAATCGTTTCTGGCCACTACCAAGTGAATGGCGATCAGAGAACTTTCCTCACTTGCGTGAACTTCTACACATGACTCCATCCTCCATCGTTTAGCTAACATTAAAGTCTATAGGCAAACTCGACGATCTCCATTATTCCATCGATTGTGTTCTAGAACTTGGTGTAAGAACGGAGTCGATGATACTAAAATTGACAGGATTCCTACAGTGTGAGGACTATAAATACTAACGGAGTTTTCAATACAGACGCTACAAAAGTAGATCGATATTAGCATAAAACGACGCCATATGTTTTCCAAATTGTTTGACATTTCTCTTCAGTAAGGCTTGTCATTTTATTATAGAAAGATATACGATTCAACAAGGAGTCAAAATTATTAAATATTTAATACCAAAATTCGGAGTCAGTGGCCTCAATATTCTCCACTTGGTCCTTCCAACGGAGTGGAGGTCTTCCTCTTCCTCTGCTTCCTGCGGCGGGTACTGCGTCGAATACTTTCAGAGCTGGAGTGTTTTCATCCATCCGGACAACATGACCTAGCCAGCGTAGCCGCTGTCTTTTAATTCGCTGAACTATGTCAATGTCGTCGTATATCTCATACAGCTCATTGTTCCATCGAATGCGATATTCGCCGCGGCCAACGCGCAAAGGACCATAAATCTTTCGCAGAACCTTTCTCTCGAAAACTCTTAAATTCGACTCATCGGTTGTTGTCATCGTCCAGGCCTCTGCACCGTATAGCAGGACGGGAATTATGAGCGACTTATAGAGTTTGGTTTTTGTTCGTCGAGAGAGGACTTTACTTTTCAATTGCCTACTCAGTCCGAAGTAGCACCTGTTGGCAAGATTAATCCTGCGTTGGATTTCCAGGCTGACGTTGTTGGTGGTGTTTAAGCTGATTCCAAGATAGACGAAATTATCTACAACTTCAAAGTTATGACTGTCAACAGTGACGTGGGAGCCAAGTCGCGAGTGCGACGACTGTTTGTTTGATGACAGGAGATATTTCGTCTTGCCCTCGTTCACTGCCAGACCCACTTGTGTTGCTTCCTTGTTAAGTCTGGAGAAAGCAGAACTAACGGCGCGGGTGTTGATGCCGATTATATCAATATCATCGGCATACGCTAGTAGCTGTACACTCTTATAAAAGATTGTACCTGCTCGATTCAGTTCTGCAGCTCGAATAATTTTCTCCAGAAGAAGATTGAAAAAGTCGCACGATAGGGAGTCGCCTTTTCTGAAACCTCGTTTGGTATCGAACGGCTCGGAGAGGTCCTTCCCGATCCTGACGGAGCTTTGAGTGTTGCTCAGCGTCAGTTTACACAGCCGTATTAGGTTTGCAGGGATACCAAATTCAGACATCGCGGCATAGAGGCAGCTCCTTTTCGTGCTGCCGAAAGCAGCTTTGAAATCGACGAAGAGGTGGTGTGTGTCGATTCTCCTTTCACGGGTCTTTTCCAAGATTTGGCGCATCGTGAATATCTGGTCGGTTGTTGATTTGCCAGGTCTAAAGCCACACTGATAAGGTCCAATCAGTTTGTTGACGGTGGGCTTTAATCTTTTACACAATACGCTCGACAGAACCTTATATGCGATGTTAATGAGGCTAATCCCGCGGTAGTTGGCGCAGATTGTGGGGTCTCCTTTTTTATGTATTGGGCATAGCACACTTAAATTCCAATCGTTGGGCGTGCTTTCGTCCGACCATATTTTACAAAGAAGCTGATGCATGCTCCTTACCAGTTCTTCGCCGCCGTGTTTGAATAGCTCGGCCGGCAATCCGTCGGCCCCTGCCGCTTTGTTGTTCTTCAGGCGGGCAATTGCTATTCGAACCTCTTCATGGTCGGGCAATGGAACGTCTGCTCCATCGTCATCGATTGGGGGACCGGGTTCGCCTTCTCCTGACGTTGTACGTTCACTGCCATTCAGCAGGCTGGAGAAGTGTTCCCTCCATAATTTAAAAATGCTCTGGGCATCGGTGGCTAGATCACCTTTGGGGGTTCTACAAGAGTATGCTCCGGTCTTGAAACCTTCTGTAAGTCACCGCATCTTTTCGTAGAATTTTCGAGCATTACCCCTGTCGGCCAGCTTATCAAGCTCTTCGTACTCACGCATTTCGGCCTCTTTCTTTTTCTGTCTACAAATGCGTCTTGCTTCCCTCTTCAACTCTCGGTATCTATCCCATCCCGCACGTGTTGTGGTCGATCGTAACGTTGCGAGGTAGGCAGCCTGTTTTCTCTCCGCTGCGACACGGCACTCCTCGTCGTACCAGCTGTTCTTTTGCACTTTCCGAAAACCAATGGTTTCGGTTGCAGCTGTACGTAAGGAGTTTGAGATGCCATCCCACAGTTCCCTTATACCGAGTTGTTGACGAGTGCTCTCAGAGAGCAGGAGTGCAAGCCGAGTAGAAAATCGTTCGGCTGTCTGTTGTGATTTCAGCTTCTCGACCTCGAACCTTCCTTGTGTTTGTTGGTGTGCGTTTTTTGCTGCACAGAGGCGGGTGCGAATTTTGGCTGCAACAATATAATGGTCCGAGTCGATGTTAGGACCTCGGAGCGCACGCACATCTAAAACACTGGAGACGTGTCTTCCGTCTATCACAACATGATCGATCTGGTTGGTGGTTTTTCGATCCGGAGACTGCCAGGTAGCTTGATGAATCTTCTTATGCTGGAATCTAGTACTACAGATAACCATATTTCGGGCCCCGGCGAAGTCGATCAGCCTCAACCCATTTGGGGATGTTTCCTCGTGGAGGCTGAATTTACCGACCGTGGTGCCAAAGATACCTTCTTTGCCCACCCTGGCGTTAAAGTCGCCAATCACGATTTTGACATCGTGGCGGGGGCATCTCTCATAAGTGCGCTCCAAGCACTCATAAAAGGAATCTTTGGTCACATCGTCCTTCTCTTCCGTCGGGGCGTGGGCGCAAATCAGCGATATGTTGAAGAACCTCGCTTTGATGCGAATTGTGGCTAGACGTTCATTCATAGGAGTGAATGATAGTACTCGGCGACGGAGTCTCTCTCCCACCACGAATCCAACACAAAAACTTGCGCTCCTTTATATGGCCACTGTAGTAAATGCCACAAGGACCTACTTGTCTCTGTCCTTGTCCCGTCCATCGCATTTCTTGGACGGCGGTGATGTCAGCCTTTATCTTTACGAGGACATCTAACAGCTGGGCAGCGGCACCTTCCCAATTAAGGGACCGGACATTCCAGGTGCATGCCCTCAAATCGTAGTCCTTATTTCGTTTGCCATGGTCGTCATCAAAAGGGGGGGCTCTCATCCGAGGCTGTTTATGATTTTTAATTGGGGGTGTTTTTTTTACGTGGCGGGTCCCAAACCCAGCGCACAACCCTATGCAGGGGTGTTTCGCCTTCTCACTTTAGCTCGCCTTCAAACGGACGTTCTTAGGCTACCCAGAGGATACTTGGTCAAAGACCGGAAGTCGTGAGCTGCTTGAGTCATATGTAAAAGAATCGTTTCTGGCCACTACCAAGTGAATGGCGATCAGAGAACTTTCCTCACTTGCGTGAACTTCTACACATGACTCCATCCTCCATCGTTTAGCTAACATTAAAGTCTATAGGCAAACTCGACGATCTCCATTATTCCATCGATTGTGTTCTAGAACTTGGTGTAAGAACGGAGTCGATGATACTAAAATTGACAGGATTCCTACAGTGTGAGGACTATAAATACAAACGGAGTTTTCAATACAGACGCTACAAAAGTAGATCGATATTAGCATAAAACGACGCCATATGTTTTCCAAATTGTTTGACATTTCTCTTCAGTAAGGCTTGTCATTTTATTATAGAAAGATATACGATTCAACAAGGAGTCAAAATTATTAAATATTTAATACCAAAATTCGGAGTCAGTGGCCTCAATATTAAAAGCGCTATGTCCACTTTATGGTCATTATTATCGTCCTGTCAGATAAATCAGAAAACAATTCAGCATATAGTGGAAAAATTGTGTATCCACAGGCAGAGTACAAAATGTTTCCGTGCCAGTAATACAAAGAAGTGGCCGTAGTGTCGAGAATATTTCTGCCGCTAGCTTATCAACTGACGAAGACTCAAATTAGTCTCTCACATATCGTTCTCAAGCGTTGAGCATCTCTGTGACGTCGTTGTCTCGAATTTTGCGAAAAGATCTTGGCATACATTCTTACAAGATCAGATTGACGCAAGAACTGAAGCCACTTGACTACCAGAATCGTTAGATGGGACGGAGGCGTCATTGGGCCGTACTTCTTCCGTGAAGATCAAGACCGATATGTTTTACATCGTAAGGTATTTCTCTGGCTTTGATTTCTGCAAATTGCAAGAGTATAAAATGTTTGGTTGCCCCCGAACTTAGCACTTTCTTACTTGTTTCTCCGAGGTGTATTTAAACAATACTGAACCACGCGATTACGAAAATATCTGTGTTGCGTAATACAATCGCTCGTCTAGAACGCGAGATGCAGATTACAGAAGACATGTATTGAAAAAATAATTGATTTCTTCTCGAAGATCTACCATCAAGCGCTTCTTTGAATCACGTTTGTGGAAACTGAGCCGACAACTTTCCTTTATTTTCTGATTTCCATTTTTTCAGAGTCCTAGCTGTTGAACGTTTTGTAAAAGAACCTTTTTTTGCCAAATTATTACTTGTCTATGATTTAAGTCAAGCACCGGATCGTTAATTATATCATAACAAAGAAAAAATTTATAAATATGTACCCAGAATGAAAAGCTTTGAATTTTTGTTGTAGAAAGTAAGAGTTATCCTGTGGATTTTTAAAATTTTGAAAATTGTGTGTCCACTTTTTTCGGCAAGTTAATTTGCATTTCATAACAAAATTTCAAAATTTTATTTTATTTTAATTCTCAATCAGCTCCCACGAGCTGCGACGATCGGGTCTAAAAAAAAGCAACCGACCAGGATTTTTAACCGGCCAAGGACTATAACTCGGCGCCATTCCTAGAAGTTTTTCTGTTGCTGTAACAAAAACAGCGATTATAAGCAGTTTACTTGCTAACGAACTTGCAGGTTTTTATCTATTTTTTTCCTATTTGGTGTTTATTCATTAAATCGTCTGCGACTGTCTGCTGCAAGCTAATTGAATTATTTACACTTGAGTAAAACTGAAAAATGCTAATCCAAAAAAGTTACTATTTCAAGTGCAAGATAATATACTGGGACACTAGGGTGGCCTTGTGTTGAAAAAAATTTTTTATTTTTCATTTTCAGGCCGGTTTTCTGAGTTTCACTTGATCTAGCAGATAGAGCAATATGTGACTACTTTCATTGGCTGTGTCTTGAGTGTATTTTCATCTAACAGTTTTCAAATTACAAACTGCTTTCCGAACCGTGAATTTTGAGATTACGACGAATGGCTGAAGGGACCGCTCCGAATCGTTCGATAACGGACGAGTCTTTGGATAGGGTGATTCTCTCTCGTTCGTCTTCTACAATATAATGCTGGCAAAAGTGTATACTCTAAAAATAAGTACAATGACAACGGAGTATGCGGATAATATTTATATCTTACCTGGACTTGGAGGTCATACACAAAAACTTCTCTAATAGAGATTTAGATCCCTTTTTTGACGAACCAAAAATTCGCCCTATAAGGCCGTCCTTACTTCTGCCCTATTATGGTCGAGATAACAGTTTTCATCAAGGTCTTTGGAGCTATCCGTGTTAAGAATGAATATCGAAGAAGATAAACTAAATGAGCTCTACGGTGATATGGATATACCCATAGTTGGCTTACGGAAGCAAGGACACCCAAACAATAAATAGAATCACCAAGTGCATAGCAAACTGTCTGAACTTGGCATATAAAACTAAAGTAACCTCGCAAAGCAATGAAGCAATTAGTTTGCGGCCCAAACCGATCTACGGTTGTATAGACGACATCGACAATTTAGTTATGAATGCTCAATATTTCTACTTATGTGCTTTTTACGGCAAACGAGTGCAGCTTAGAGTTCTAAGCATTCTTCTGAATTATTCTGTTGTGTGCTATTGATATTGCAAAAATTAGCATAAATAAATATCGCCCTCCTTAGTGTGTATATATTTTTACTAAAATCTTTCAGTGAGAGTGCCTCTTTTATTTATGATGGCAACTATGATTTTAAAGCTGCATGAAATGCTCCATTTTACCTCTTGCCAATCGCTGCTAGTCCTTGGCTCTCTAAGGACTTTTAGCAACAACTACACATTTACATTTGCAAGTAATTGCTTTGTATTAAGCTTAAATGAAGTATTAATGTTTTCTAGCCTAGTACATGAAAATATGTATTACTTTGAAATTTATTAAATATCTTTTGTAGGCTTTTACCTAGTCATCTCTTTTAGCTTTAGTATTTCATTTCACCTGTGTGCAACGAATCGGAATGACCACTCCGGCATGTCAGGCAAGTTGAATAAACTTTTTGCTTAGGATAAATAGAAAAACAAATTGATTAATGACAAAATAATTTGCAAGTTAGTATAGAAGTTTGAAAGCGAAATTAATAATTAATTTTTTAAGGCTTATTTTCAATATTGTTTTTCAAACTTTTTATTATTTCAAAGATATTGAGAAATTTTTTAATGAAAATATTCAAAGCTCGGCCCTTGCGAGGAAGCTATATGCTACAGTGTACCAATATGAACAATTTCTACAGGAATTGCACTATTAAATTACGCCATGACTTTTGTCTAATATCGTAAAAATACTTTTTTCCATACAAACACTTGGTTCCGACGGTTGAGTTTGTATGGCAGCTACATCTTATAGTGGTCCGATATCGGGGGTTTTTTAGGTTGGTAGTACTGTCAGTCACATTTATGTCAAATTTAATGTTAAAATATTTATTAGTGTTTGAGATACGTGTCGTTTTGTGAGCTGCTAAAAGTGAGTTTTTGCGATGTCGAAATTTGTTGAGCAAAGAATTTGCATAAAAGTTTGTTTACGGAATAAATTTCCTGCTGCGGATACGTTGAGGACGGTGCAGAAAGTCTTTGGTGATGAGGCTATGTCTAAAAAAATGTTTACAAGTGGTATAGTAAGTTTCAAGAGGGCCGTGAACATGTCGAAGACGAAGAGCGTCCAGGGCGACCATCAACCTCAACCGACGAAGCTCACGTTCAACCAATCAAAGATTTAGTGTTGAAAAACCGTCGATTAACAATTAAAAGCTCAGCCAATACCACTTTGAAGGATGTTTTGGGCCTCAAGCGCGTCAAATCTCGACTGGTACCGAAAACATTGAAGTTTTTGGATAAAAGGCGTCGCGTTGAAGTGTGTGAAACGATGCTTTCCAACTACCAGAGTATCATGAAATGCATTATAACAGTATATGAGACTTGGATCTATGCTTACGACCCCGAAACTACTGATCAATCGAGCGAATATCGTGCCAAAAGAGAGCCGAGACCAAAAAAATTGCGCCAAAGTCGCTCAAAAATCAAGGTCATGTTGACTGTTTTCTTCGATTATCGTTGTGTTGTGCACTATGAATTCCTTCCAACTGGTCAAACAGTCAACAAGGCATATTATTTGAACATTATGCGCCTTTTGCGTAACTCTATTCGCCTAAAAAGCCGGAATAGTGGAAAGACAATTCTTGGTTTTCACACCACGATAATGCACCATCCCATGATGCCCTCGTAATTCGTGATCATTTCGCCAAAAACATAAACCCTTATCGTTCCGCAACCACCGTATTCACTTAATCTTGCGCCGTGCGACTTCTGGCTGTTCACCAAGCTCAAAAGACCGCTCCGGGGACATCGTTTTTAAAGGATAGAGGAGAATCAAGCCGCAGCGGTGACGGAACTGAAGACCATCCCGGAAAGTGACTACAACCAGTGTTTCGAAGATTGAAAAATCCGTTGGCATAAGTGCATTGCATCGGGAGGGGATTACTTTGAAGGGGATGAAATTGATTTGGAGAAATAAATAAAGAATTTTCAAAATAAATAAAATGTCACCTTACTTTTTGGGCACAGTAAACTTTGACATGGATCATCCGTTATAATTATGTCCTTTGTAGGAGCTCCCACATTTCCGTCTGGGTCTGTAAACTTAATGTACCCTGTTCAGGGCATAACAAAATACTTAATAGCTATTTTAATGATAATGTGTAGTAAGTTCTCGGTAAAGTTAGTGGAAGAAAAAAGTTAAAAAGTCTTATTGAAAAGAATTGTCAAATAATATTAAATATTCTTCGAAATTTTTGATTCAGCTTCACTTTACCAATTTAAACTTACCCCTAACGTGTTTACTGGAGTTTCCACTTTGTGGCTGTTTATTTGTTTGTTGTCTCATTAAAATCTGCAGCAGAGCATGTCAACAGTCGATTAAAATTACATTAAGCGCTTTCGCGACAGCGTTATCAGGGCTTAAAAGCCGTTAATCGAATTTTATTGCCACATCGCCTCAATATATGTATGTGGAAACGTGTACCAAATTTGTATCACTTATTCCATATAAGTTAATGCACTTTCAATATATACATTTGAGAAATAACGGTACATGTAGATGGAACCAGATTGTTTGAAATATGATGAAATATATTTTAATGGCAGGTGTTTAACCATAAAATAATATTTCTGAAACTATCAACTTTGATTCTATTCGATTACCTGACAAAACCTGCAGCCTTTAATTGCTTTGGAAGGCGGAAAATATTTTCCTAACCGGCAATAAATACTTCCTTAGGTTAACTCCTCATCCACACTGATAGCAAGATCTTACAAGTATATTGATAAGCGTAGGCAGCAAGGCTCTGCGGAAGAATTAGCGCGACATTCACATAGTTAAGGAAATATGGAGACAGCGAATACCCTGGCTAGGTCATGTCGTTCGAATGAATGAAAACTCTCCAGCTCTGAGAATATTTGGCACAGTAACCGCCGGGGGAAACAAAGGAAGACCTCCCCTCGGTTGAAAAGACCAGGTGGAGAAGGATCTGGCTACACTTGGAATCTCCAATGGGCGCCAAATATCGAAAAGGAAGAACGACTGTCGCGGTCTTGTACCCTCGGCTATAACCGCATAAGCGATGTCTACGCAAAAAAAAGGAGAAGACTGTTTAAATGCCAATAAGATGAAGAATCGTTCGAAGCAATTAAAATATTGCTGCCGTTCAGGCAAGAGTTGCTGAAGACCGCATTTTGTTGAACCCAAGAGGTATTCAAGAACTAGGCCTTTCTCAAACCACTACTTCAAAGATAAGGCTGTTTTTTGAAGAAAATCAGCTTCTCCGATGAGTCTCACTTTCATCTGAGAAGTGCGGTAAATACACAATACTGTCCGTTTGGGTGCGAAGGAAATCCTCAAATGATGCATGAACAAACACTGCATTCACCTAAATTGACAGTTTGGTGTGGATTTTGCTCTGGTGCAATCATCGGTCCGCACTTCATTTAAAATGAAGCTGGTGACACTGTTATTATCAATGGATACCGATGTAGATCGATGATAACAAACTTTTTACGACCACAATTGGAAGAAGTTGATTCCAAAAAGACCGGGTGCATGCCACACAGCACGTGCAACAATCGAATTATTGCAAGAAAAGTTTGGAGATTCGATTTTTTTAGAAATTGTGACATTGAATGGTCCCCTAGAAGTTGTTATTTAAGGGGGTATTTTATTGACATTTTAATAATATAAAAAATTGCAAGAAAAAAAAAACCAAAATCGTCGAGATAAGGGCCGGTGGAGTGGGGCTTCACAAAAAACCGGTGCGTCCTAGTTGACGTGATTTCAACCCTGAAACACAAAAAACAAGAAGATTTTTCATAAGTAAAAATGTCGTTATCGTGTTGACCATTTTCAAAAAAAAAAAATAAAAAATTAATAAATAAATGAAATAACAAAATGACATCGACTTAAAAACAAAAATTTACCCGATTTCTTTTCGAATTTTTTAAAAAGACTTTAAATCAAAATTTTTGGAATTCCGAGGCAGACACGATAGAGCATTGTACAAAAAAGACATATACCAAATTTCAAAGGAATCGGTTCTGTAGAACTTGAGATATCATGCCAGCCATTGCTCTACTCTTTGTGGGGTTGTTTGAAGTCATTGGTCTTTAGCAATAAACCAGTCTCTCTTCAAGTTTTAGAAATCAATACTGAACGGGCTTTTTGTGACATACGACTTGATTTAATGGAGAAAATACTCGAAAATTGGGTTCAATTATTCGAATTATTTCCTGCAAAAAAGAAAGTGGAGTCTATTTGAATGATGTTATATTCAGAACTTCATTGTACCGATTGTACTTTACACTAAATATAAACATTTGAATGTTCTTAGCAATTGGTGTCTTTTTTCTTGTAAGAATCACATCACATTTACTAGAATTCCCTGTATATAGATGAATTTCAGAATTGATAGGATCTCATAGAATAAGGCGGCAGACATATGAACATTTTTTGATTACTTTAAATTTTTCAAATTAAAACGGTTAAATCAGCTGACTACTTAGTCTATTTTCGAAATTTCTCCCCACAATGAAAACAAATTGTAAGCTGTTTGTGGCTGTTTTCGAATTTTTTTTCGCAATACCAAGCGGTTCCTGAGTTTTCTGCTACAAAGAGGAGAGGTTGGCGCAAAATAAAATTAAAATATTGCTCAGAGCTGCGTTATTGAACTTTACAGCGAAGGACAAAATGATGGATATTATTATACATTGCCTCAAACAATTTTTGTAAAAGAAATAGAGCTTGACTCTCATCAACTTCTTTGCAAAATTGTACAGGCACCAACCAAATGGGTAAATGTAGTCTTGATCAAACTTTACAATCATTCGTTTAAAAGCTCAGTTAAAGTAAAAGCAACAAGAATATAGTATCTCCTTATGAAAGGCAGATTCTTCTACATACATAGGTCTGACGACTCTCTCCTGTTTGTGTACATAGGAATTCAATTGCCTGAATTCACTAATACAAAAAAGTCAATTCAAGTGATTGAAACTTTTCGACCCCATTCGAGGAATCGCAACAAAGTGAAAAGCAGTGATTTCAAACCAAATATCGTACATAGCATGGGCATAGCATAACTTAGCACTACCTGGTTGTGTGGTATTATGCGAATGTGTGGAATTTCCATGCTTGTGTGTGTGCGGCGCATTCTGAATGCTGCGCTGGTAGTTTCTGTTGCACATACGTCTGTGCTTTATTTGCAACGGTCACAGAGTTCGCTCAGTTGGCACAAAACTTAGTCAATTGCATGAAGTAAGTAAAAGTAAGAAATAGTTGCTCACTAAAAAGGTTAAGTGCATACATTTCAAATGAGTATTCGTGTGTGGGGTCTGCATATTTTTAGATTCGCTGCTCTTTGGCATTTTGTGTGCCTACCTCTGGCGTTACTTCCACTGGCAACAACTTGAAAGTGAAATTTATTACGCAATTTTCATTTGCTGAATACTTGAATCGATTTGAATATTGCTGCAGCGCTTTGCCAACTAAAACTTTTCAATTAAAATGGTTCTTCAAAGACTTTCTACTTGTTGGTTCACTATTTGCCCCTCTTTATTTTCTTTTTCTTTCAAATTTGGTGGAAGACTTAATTTTCTAAATTTCTCAAAAGTAAGCTCGAATAGTTATTTGGTGAAATATACTCACCATTCTTCATAATATTGGTTGCCATGAAGATAAATCATAAATACATAACAATAAGTTGTGCTATATGGCTTGGGATTGCCTTTAATGTCATTCATTGGAGAGTTTTGTACCAATTAGTGGAACCTTACTCTTGATTCAGTTAAATTTCTCTTATAATGCAAGAAGTTAACAATAATATGTTTCCAAAAAAAGCCACTAAAAATAACAGTAATGTAATATCCATTAAAGAAACTTTCTTGTTTTGTTCAAAATAATTACCTGCACAATTTTTTTTATAAAGTCTTTCAAATTATTCTTACTTTTACTTAATCATTATTCTTTCTGGCAATAAAAGTCTCTAAACTATATTTTATAGTAGATTTTTGCTGTATACTATATATTGTAAAGCTGGAGGGACAACTGTCCCAGGTTCCTCAGCTGCCTCCAGATGATCTACAATTTCAACATATTGAAATTAACAACATATTGAAATATTATCAGACAGGTTAATTCAAAAGATTTGGCACATAGATCTACTATAATTAAATTCATATAATTTTTATTTAGCCTTCTAACCTTCTAAAGGCGCATGTATAAATTTGACAGACGTGGGATCATTAGTTTGTGAGTTATGTATATCACTTTGAGTGAAGCGTCTTTTCCGATTGAGAAAAAATGGATGAAAAGGAACTTCGCGTGAGATTAAATATTGATTTTCTAGGGAATAAAATACAGTTGGGGCAAGAAGTTGACTTTATAACGATTAACCGGACCCTGTCCCAGGAAAATCTACCATCAAGAATTGGTTTGGTAACTTTAAATGTGGTGAAGAGAACGGTGAAGGCGGTGAACGCAGTGGACGCCCAAAAGAGGTTGTTACTGAAGAAAATATTAAAAAAGTTTACAAAATAATTTTGGTTGACCGTAGAGCGCAATTTTTCGAGGTAGCAGGCACTTTACAGATATCAACTGAACGTGAACATCATATCATTCACGAATGTTTGGCTATGAGAAAGCTCTATGTAAAGTAGATACCGCGCGAGTGAGTGTTCGGAAATGTTAACGCAAAGAAAACCCGAGTTTTTGTATCGATATGTGACAATGGATGAAACATGGCTCCATTATTTTAATGTGAAGTCCCATTGACAGTCAACAGAGTGGACCGCAGATGATGAGTTCGTTTTCAAAGACGTGGAAGAGCGCCAAAGTCGGCTAGCAAGATTTACGACGTCATTTAAGCTTAAATTAGGTAAGAATCACGGAATTCGA
>CM050323.1:16391093-16632192 GCA_027475135.1 Bactrocera correcta
ATTATCGTGCTGTCAGATAAATCAGAAAAACATTCAGCGTATAGTGGAAAAATTTTGTATCCACAGGCAGAGTACAAAATGTTTCCGTGCCAGTAAGACAAAGAAGTGCCCGTAGTGTCGAGAATATTTCTGCCGCTGGCGTATCAATTGACGAAGACCCAAATTAGTCTCTACATACATATCGTTCTCAAGCGTTGAGCATCTCTGTGACGTCGTTGTCTTAAATTTTGCGAAAACATCTTAGCATACATTTTTACAAGATCAGATTTACGAAAGAACTAAGCCATTTGACCCCAGAATCGTTATATGGGACGGAGGGTCATTGGGCTGTACTCCTTTCGTGAAGTTCAAGACCGATACGTTACTGTAAATGGGAATCTATACCGCTCAATGGTATTTTTGTACCGACTTGGGTGATGTGAAATTTAACAATACTTTGTGAAGATTGGACAATGACGTGGCACCGCCCACTTTTTGAAGAAATCCCATATCTCGGGATACGACCGACGGATTTCGACTAAGTTTAGTTCGTAGCATTCTTATCATACAAGTATACCTATGTCACAGAGTGAAAACTGGTGAAATCGAGCTACCACTGCGTCTATTTCCCCACATGACACAAATTAAATTTCCATTTGATTCTTTTATTTTCCAGTACACAAATCAAGAAGTCATTAATATAACAGAATAAAAATTTGTTTTAATAGTACCCTGACAGTATTCCACATCTTGACTAAAAATTGTCCAAATCCAACCAAAACTGTTCAAGATTTGGGTACCGAATATGTGGACTTTTGACCGGAAATATCATTTAATATGTGAGATATGCAATTGAAATTCAGACAGAATTCTTTTCTGACCGTAGTATTTCTATGTATCGAAAATGGTTTAAATCGGACCAATACTTCCATGAGCCACTATATATGTACCTAATATAAGGATTTTTGTACTTCAGGTGACTTTATGCCGGATATATCGGCCAATATTTGAGTTTTTTTCAATGAAAATAGATACAATTGAGTGAAAATTTTACCTAGTTCCCATATAACTATTCTCAGGATTTTCGAACATTTGCTCCATATGATTGGTGATTGTATGAGAGCTACCTTAATGAAACCCTAAGGACATTATTTAGAATGTGGCATTATCACAGCTAATGAATAAAATCGGGTCGATACCATCCCAACTCCCACATACTACATATGTATAGTGATTTTCGTTTTTCTAACAAGCATTATCTGTCTCTCAGTAAAGGAGTTATACATATATAGTATATGTATATATAAAATAGCTTAGATTTCGATCCTCGGGTTGACGTTATATATCGTAAGGTATTTCCCTGGGTTTGGTCCCTGCAAGTTGCAAGAGTGTAAAAGGTTTGGTTGCCCCCGAACTTAGCACTTTCTTACTTGTTTCTCCGAGGTGTATTTAAACAATACTGAACCACGCGATTACGAAAATATCTGTGTTGCGTAATACAATCGCTCGTCTAGAACGCGAGATGCAGATTACAGAAGACATGTATTGAAAAAGTAATTGAATTCTTCTAATAAGAAATAATGTTTATGAAATTTAGTAAAATAATTACAATTGCCACCGAAGATCTACCGTCAAGGGCTTCTTTGAATCATGTTTGTGGGAACTGAGCCGACAACTTTTCTTAAATTTTTTGATTTCCATTTTTTCAGCGTCCTAGCTGTTGAACGTTTTGTAGAAGAACCTTTTTTTTTCGCCAAATTATTACTCGTCTATGATTTAAGTCAAGCACCGGATCGTTAATTACATCATAACAAAGAAAAAATTTATACATATGTACCCAGAACGAAAAGCTTTGAATTTTTGTTGTGGAAAGTAAGAGTTATCCTCTGGATTTTTAAAATTTTGAAAATTGTGTGTCCATTTTTTTCGTTAAGTTATTTTGCATTCCATAACAAAATTATAAAATTTTATTTTACTCTAATTCTCAATCAGCTCCCACGAGCGATTATAAGCTTTTCTGCGACAATCGGGTCTAAAAAAGAGCAACGAACCGGGATTTTTAACCGGCCAAGAGCTATAAACTCGACGCCCTTCCTCGAACTTTTCCTGTCGCTCCAACAAAAATAGCCATTATAAGCAGTTTAGTTGCTATCGAACTTTCAGGTTTTTATCTTTTTTTTCTTATTTGGGTTTATTCATTAAATCGTCTGCTACTGTCTGCTGCAAGCTAATTGAATTATTTACACTTGAATAAAACTGAAAAATGCTTAATCCAAAAAAGTTACTTTTTCAAGTGCAAGATAATGTACTGGGACACTAGGGTGGTCTCGTGTTGAGAAATTATTTATTTTTCATTTTCAGGTCGCTTTTCTGAGATTCACGTGATATAGCAGATAGAGCAATATGTGACTACTTTCATTGGCTGTGCCTTGAGTGTATTTTCATCTAACAGTTTTCAAATCATAAACTGCTTTCGGAACAGTGAATTTTGAGGTTATGACAAATGGCGGAACTGAGTCCGAGTCGCTCGATACTGAACGAGGCTTTGCACATGGTGATTCTCTCTCGTTCGTCTTCTACAATATAATGCTGGCAAAAGTGTATACTCTAAAAATATGTACAATGACAACGGAGTATGCGGATAATATTTATATCTTACCTGGACTTGGAGGTCATACACAAAAACTTCTCTAATAGAGATTTAGATCCCTTTTTTGACGAACCAAAAATTCGCCATATAAGGCCGTCCTTACTTCTGCCCTATTATGGTCGAGATAACAGTTTTCATCAAGGTCTTTGGAGCTATCCGTGTTAAGAATGAATATCGAAGAAGATAAACTAAATGAGCTCTACGGTGATATGGATATACCCATAGTTGGCTTACGGAAGCAAGGACACCCAAACAATAAATAGAATCACCAAGTGCATAGCAAACTGTCTGAACTTAGCATATAAAACTAAAGTAACCTCGCAAAGCAATGAAGCAATTAGTTTGCGGCCCAAACCGATCTACGGTTGTATAGACGACATCGACAATTTAGTTATGAATGCTCAATATTTCTACTTATGTGCTTTTTACGGCAAACGAGTGCAGCTTAGAGTTCTAAGCATTCTTCTGAATTATTCTGTTGTGTGCTATTGATATTGCAAAAATTAGCATAAATAAATATCGCCCCCCTTAATGTGTACATATTTTTACTAAAATCTTTCAGTGAGAGTGCCTCTTTTATTTATGATGGCAACTATGATTTTAAAGCTGTTTGAAATGCTCCATTTTACCTCTTGCCAATCGCTGCTAGTCCTTGGCTCTCTAAGGACTTTTAGCAACAACTACACATTTACATTTGCAAGTAATTGCTTTGTATTAAGCTTAAATGAAGTGTTAATGTTTTCAAGCCTAGGACATGAAAATATGTATTACTTTGAAATTTATTAAATATCTTTTGTAGGCTTTTATCTAATCATCTCTTTTAGCTTTAGTATTTCATTTCACCTGTGTGCAACGAATCGGAATGACCACGCCGGCGTGTCAGGCGAGTTTAGTGAAGTTTTTGCTTGGGTTATATAGAAAAACAAATTGATTAATGGCAAAATAATTTCAAGTTAGGATAAAAGTTTGAAAGTAAAATTAATAATTAATTTCTTAAGGTTTGTTTTCCATATTGTTTTTCAAACTTTTTACTATTTCTAAGATATTCAGAGATTTTTTAATGAAAATATTCAAGCTCGGCCCTTGTGAGGAAGCTATAGTGAACCAATCTGAACAATTTCTACAGGAATTGCACTATTAAATTACGCTATAACTTTTGTCAAATTTCGTAAAAATATTTTTTTTCAATACAAACACTTGGTTCCGACGGTTGAGTTTGTATGGCAGCTACATTTTATAGTGGACCGATATCGGGTTTTTTTTAGGTTGGCAGTACTTTCAGTCACATTTATGTCAAAATTTCATGTAAAAATATTCATTAGCGTTTGAGATACGTGTCGTTTTGTGAGCTGCCAAAAGTGAGTTTTTCGTTTTTTGCGATGTCGAAATTTGTTGAGCAAAGAATTTGCATTAAATTGTGTTTATGGAATTAATTTTCTGCTTCGGATACGTTGAGGATGGTGCAGAAAGCCTTTGGTGATGAGACTGTGTCTAAAAAAAATTTTTGCAAGTGGTATAGTGAGTTCCAAGCCGGCCGTGAACGTGTCGAAGACGAAAAGCGTCCAGGGCGACCATCAACCTCAACCGACGAAGCTCACGTTCAACAAATCAAAGATTTAGTGTTGAAAAATCGTCGATTAACAATTAGAGACCTTGCTGATGAAGTTAGCATATCGAAAGGCTCAGCCAATACCATTTTGAAGGATGTTTTGGGGTTCAAGCGCGTCAAATCTCGACTGGTACCGAAAACATTGAATTTTTTGGAAGAAAGGCGTCGCGTTGAAGTGTGTGAAACGATGCTTTCCGACTATCAGGGAAATGCATTATAACTGGCGACGAGACTTGCATCTATGCTTACGACCCCGAAACAACCGATCAATGGAGCGAATATGGTGCCCAAAAAAAAGCCGAGACCAAAAGAATCGCTCCAAAATCGCTTAAAAGTCAATGTCATGTTGACTGTTTTCTTCGATTATCGCGGTGTTGTTATGAATTCCTTCCAACCGGTCAAACAGTCAACAGGGGAAAATTATTTGAATGTTGTGCGTCGTTTGCGTAACGCTATGCGCCCAAAAAAGCCGGAATTGTGGAAAGAAAATTCTTGGTTTTTCACCACGATAATGCACCATCCCATGCTGCCCTCGTAATTCGTGATCATTTCGCCAAAAGGTCAACCCATATCGTTCCGCAACCACCGTATTCACCTGATTTGGCGCCGTGCGACTTCTGGCTGTTCACCAAGCTCAAAAGACCGCTCCGTGGACATCGTTTTTATAGGATAGAGGAGAATCAAGCCGCAGCGAAGGCGGAACTGAAGACCATCCCGGAAAGTGACTACAACCAGTGTTTCGAAGATTGAAAAATCCGTTGGCATAAGTGCATTGCATCGGCAGGGATAACTTTGAAGGGGTTGAAATTGATTTGAAAGAATAAATAAAGAATTTTCAAAATAAATACTATGTCACCTTACTTTTTGGGCACAGTAAACTTTGACATGGATCATCCGTTATAATTATGTCCTTTGTAGGAACTCCTACATTTCTGTCTAGGTCTGCAAACTTAGTGTACCCTCTTCAGGGTATAACAAAATACTTATTAGCTTGTATGCTATTTTAATGATAATCTGTAGTAAGTTCTCGATAAAGTGAGTAGAAGGAAAAAGTTTAAAAGTCTAATTGAAAAAAATTGTCAAATAATATTAAATATTCTTCGGAATTTTTGATTCAGCTTCACTTTACCAATTTAAACTTACCCCTGACGTGTTTACTGGAGTCTCCACTTTGTGGCTGTTTATTTGCTTGTTGTCTCATTAAAATCTGCAGCAGAGCATGTCAACAGTCGATTAAAATTACATTAAGCGCTTTCGCGACAGCGTTATCAAGGCTTAAAAGCCGTTAATCGAATTTTATTGCCACATCGCCTCAATATATATGGAAACGTGTACCAAATTTGTATTACGTATTCCACGTAAGTTAATGCACTTTCAACATATACATTTGAGAAATAACGGCATAGGTAGATGGAACAAGATTGTTTGAAATATGGTGAAATACATTTTAATGGCAGGTATTTAACCATAAAATAATATTTCTGAAACTATCAAGTTTGATTCTATTCTATTACCTGACAAAACCTGCAGCTTTTAATTGCTTTGGAAAGCGGAAAATATTTTCCTAACCGGCAATAAATACTTCCTTAGCTTAACCCCTCATCCACACTGATAGCAAAATCTCACAAGTATATTGATAAGCTTAGGCAGCAAGGTTCTGCGGATGAATTATGGCGACATTTACATAGTTAAGGAAATATGGAGACAGCGAATACCTTGGCTAGGTCATGTCGTTCGAATGAATGAAAACTCTTCAGTTCTGAGAGTATTTGGCACAGTAACCGCCGGGGGAAACAGAGGAAGACCTCCCCTCCGTTGGAACGACCAGGTGGACAAGGACCTGGCTACACTTGGAATCTCCAATGGGCGCCAAACACCGAAAAGGAAGAACGACTGTCGCGGTGTTGTACCCTCGGCTGTAACCTCGTAAGCGGCGTCTACTCAAAAAAAAAGGGGAAGACTGTTCAAATGCCAATAGGATATAGAACAGTTCGAAGTAATTAAAATATTGCTGCCGTTCAGGCAGGATTTGTTGAAGACCACAATTTGTTGAATCCAAGACGTTTTCAAGAACTAGGACTGTCTCAAACCACTACTTCAATGATATAGCTTTTTTTTGAAGAAAATCACCTTCTCCGATAAGTCTCACTTTCTTCTGAGAAGTGCGGTAAATACACAAAACTGTTCATTCGGGTGCGAAGGAAATCCTCAAATGTTGTAAGAACAAACATTGCATTCACATAAAATTGACGGTTTTGAGGATTTTGCTCTGGTGAAATCATCAGTCCGCACTTCATTTGAAATGAAGCGGTGACACTGTTATTGTCAATGGAGACCGGTGTAGATCAACGATAACAAAGTTTTTATGACCAGAATTGGAAGAAGTTAATACCAAAAAGACAAGCTGCATGCCACAAAGCACGTGCAACAACCGAATTATTGCGAGAAAAGTTTGAAGATTCGAATTTTTGAGAAATTGTGACATTGAATGGGCCCCTAGAAGCTGTTATTTAGGGGGTATTTTGGTCTAGATGCATGAATTTTTGGCATTTTTTAAACTAAGATAAAAAAAATTAAAAACATTTTTACTATCAATTTTTTTATATGTTTTTTATTGACATTTTAATAATAAAAAAATTGCAAGAAAAAAAACCAAAATTTGTCAAGAACAAAATAAAACGGTGCTTCCTAGTTGACGTGATTTTAACCCTTATAGAGATCTAAAAAACAAAAAAGATTCTTCATTCATAAAAATGTCGTTATCGTGTTGACCATTTTCAAAAACATAAAAAAAAACAAAAAAAATGAATAAATAAATAAAATAACAAAATGGCGTCGACTTGAAAAAAAAAATTTACAAGATATTTTCGAATTTTTTAAAAAGACTTTAAATCAAAATTTTTGGATATCCGAAGCAGACACGATAGAGCATTGTATAAAAAAGATATATACCAAATTTCAAAAGAATCGGTTCTGTAGTACTGAGATATCATGTCAACCATTACACTACTTCTTGCGAGGATGTTTGAAGTCATTGGTCTTTAGCAATAGACTAGTCTCTCTTCAAGTTTTAGAAATCAATACTGAACGGGCTGCTTATGACAGGCGACTTGATTTAATGGAATAAAAAAAAAACCGAAAATTGGGTTCATCGAATTCTGTCCTGCAAAAAAGTCGTGGAGGCCATTTGAATGATGTTATATTCAGAACTTCATTGTATCGATTGTTCTTCACACTAAATAAAAACGTTTGAATGTTCTTAGCAATTGGTGTCTTTTTTTTGTAAGAATCATATCACATTTACTAGAATTCCCTGTATATAGATGAATTTCAGAATTGAGAGGATCTCATAGAAAAAGGAGCAGACATATGGGCATTTTTTGATTACTTTGAATTTTTCAAATCAAAACTGTTAAATCAGCTGACTACTTAGTCTATTTCCGAAATTTCTCTCTACAATGAAAACAAATTGTAAGCTGTTTGTGGTTGTTTCCTAATTTTTTTTTGCAATACCAAGATGTTTTCTGTCACAAGGAGGAGAGTGTGATGCAAAATATGATTAAAATGTTGCTCAGAGCTGCGTTAGTGAACTTTATAGCGAAGGATAAAATGAAGGTAATTATTACATATGTAATGCCTCAAACAATTTGCGTAAGCTACATAGAGTTTGACTCTCATCAACTTCTTTGAAAAATTGTATAGGCACCAACCAAATGGGTAAATGTAGTCTTGATCAAACGTTACAATCATTCGTTTAAAAGCTCAGTTAAAGTAAAAGCAACAAGAATATAGTATCTCGTTATGAAAGGCAGATTCTTCTATATACATAGGTCTGACGACTCTCTCCTGTTTGTGTACATAGGAATTCAATTGCCTGAATTCACTAATACAAAAAAGTCAATTCAAGTGATTGAAACTTTTCGACCCCATTCGAGGAATCGCAACAAAGTGAAAAGCAGCGATTTCAAATATCGTACATAGCATGGCATAGCATCGCATAACTTAGCACTACCTGGTTGTGTGGTATTATGCGAATGTGTGGAATTTCCATGCTTGTGTGTGTGCGGCGCATTCTGAATGCTGCGCTGGTAGTTTCTGTTGCACATACGTCGCTTTATTTGCAACGGTCACAGAGTTCGCTCAGTTGGCACAAAACTTAGTCAATTGCATGAAGTAAGTAAAAGTAAAAAATAGTTGCTCACTAAAAAGGTTAAGTGCATACATTTCAAATGAGTATTCGAGTGTGAGGCCTGTATATTTTTAGACTAGCCGCTCTTTGGCAATTTGTGTGCCTACCTCTGGCGTTACTTCCACTGGCAACAACTTGAAAGTGAAATTTATAACGCAATTTTCATTTGCTGAATACTTGAATCGATTTGAATATTGCTGCAGCGCTTTGTCAACTAAAACTTTTCAATTAAAATGGCTCTTCAAAGACTTTCTACTTGTTGGTTCACTATTTGCCCCTCTTTATTTTCTTTTTCTTTGGAAATTTGGTGGAAGACTTAATTTTCTAAATTTTTCAACTGTAAGCTCAAATAGTTATTTATTGATATATACTCACCATTCTTCATTATATTGGTTGCCATGGAGATAAACCATAAATAAATAACAATAAGTTTTGCTACATGGCTTGGGATTGCTTTTAATGTCATTCATTGGAGAGTTTTGTAACAATTCGTCGAACCTTACTCTTGATTCAGTTAATTTTTTTTTTTATAATGTTATGAAGTAAAGAATAATATTTTTCAAAAACAAGAAAAAACGTTAACTTCGGTTGCACCGAAGCTAAATACTCTTCACAGGTGCATTTCTGTTAGTAACTATGTGTCCAGTTTGTATGGAAGCTATATGCTATAGTAACCCGTTCTGAACAAGTTTTTTAGAGATTACATTGTTACCTTAAAAAATAATCTATACCAAATTTGGTGAAGACACATTGTCAAATGCGAAAGTTTTCCAAGTGAGAACTTGATTCCGATCGTTCAGTTTATATGGCAGCTATATGTTATAGTGGTCCGATATCGGCCGTTCCGACAAATGAGCAGCTTCTTGAAGAGAAAATGACGTCTGCAAAATTTCAAAAGGATATCTTAAAAACTGAGGGACTAGTTCGTATATACACAGACAGACGGACAGACGGACATGGCTAAATCGACTCAGCTCAACATACTGATCATTTATATATACACATTATAGGGTCTCCGACCCTTCCTTCTGGGTGTTACAAACATCGTGACAAACTTAATATACCCTGTTCGGGGTATAAAAAGCCACTAAAAATACCAGTAATGTAATATCCATTAAAGAAACTTTCTTGTTTTGTTCAAAATAATTACCTGCACAATTTTTTTTATAAAGTCTTTCAAATTATTCTTACCTTTACTTAACTTTTTCTTTTTCTTACTCTTCTTTCTGGCAATAATAGTCCATAAACGTTATTTAATGGTAGATTTTTGTTGTATACTATATATTGTAATGTGACTCCGGATGATCCACGATTTCAATATATTCAGACAGGTTAATTGAAAAGATTTGGCACATAGATCTACTGTAATTAAATTCATATAATTTTTATTAAGCCTTCTAACCTTCAAAAGGCGCATGTATAAATTTGACAGACGTGGGATCAATAGTTTATGAGTTATTTCACTTGAAGCAACTTTTCCGATTGAGAAAAAATGGATGAAAAGGAACTTCGCGTGATATTAAATATTGCTTTTCTAGGGAAGAAAATACAGTTGAGGCAAAAAGTTGACTTTATAACGATTAAGCGGACCCTGTCCCAGGAAAATCTACCATCAAGGACTGGTTTGGTAACTTAAGATGTGGTGAAGAGAAAGGCGAAGGCGGTGAACGCAGTGGACGCCCAAAAGAGGTTGTTACTGAAGAAAATATTAAAAAAGTTTTCGTTGACCGTAGAGCGCAATTTTTCGAGGTAGCAGGCACTTTAAAGATATCAACTGAACGTGAACATCATATCATTCACGAATGTTTGGCTATGAGAAAGCTCTGTGCGAAATAGATACCGCGCGAGTGAGTGTTCGGAAATGTTAAAGCAAAGTAAACCCGAGTTTTTGCATCGATATGTGACAATGAGTAAAACATGGCTCCATTATTTTAATGCGAAGTCCCATTGACAGTTAACAAAGTGGACCGCAGATGATGAGTTCGTTTTCAAAGACGTGGAAGAGCGCCAAAGTCGGCTAGCAAGATTTACGACGTCATTTAAGCTTAAATTAGGTAAGAATCACGGAATTCGATATACCCATTCATATGTTTGTATACATATTGTATACCTACCATATGTAGGGTTTGAGACAACTTTAGGGTGTCAATATACAAGTATTTACAGGCATATAAATGGGTATATCGAATTTCGAGGTAAACTTAATATAATGACTGGACTAGTATTTTGGGATGCGGAATAATTTTAATTGACTACCCCGTAAAAGAAAAGTCTATCAACAGCTTCTTACATAGCCTTATTGGACCTTTTGAATGACAAAATCGCTGAATAATTGCCGGATTTAATGCACCGACTCACCAATAAGTGAAAACGATGAAAAAGATTCCTCAATTGGTGATCGTATTGTTTTTGCATCCAACGTATTCTCCAGATCTGGCCCTCAGCGAGTACTTCCTGTTCACAGATTTCAAAAGAATGTTCGCTGGTGGCTCGTACGTAAAGGTGACCGCCAAAACTGTGGCTTATTTTTAAGCAAAGTACAAATCGTACTATAAGAATTGGGATCGCAAGAGCGTCTCTGTAATCAATGTATTATTCTTGAAAGGAACTAAGTTGCATAATGACCCTTCGACGAAGTCTGACATACAATTCCAAATATTTCATTAACATTATGCTTGTAGAAATAATTTACTTTTATTTCGTATGTATTTTCTGGTTCTTTTTAGGTACCGCAAGAAATGCCTGAGGTCTGTAAGCAAACAGTTATTATTAGCTTTGTTTCACAATTATTTACAAATCGAATATATTAAAGATACGTTTCAAGAACTCGAAGTGCAAATCTTCATGAAACTTCATATGTTTCGAAAACTATGAATTAAATATATCGAAACTGGTATTCGAAACTACCGAAACTATGTATATACTATAAGCGGCTTCAAAAGCCTTAGGAGTTCCGACGACGGTTATTTACATCCCATTCTTCCAAGGCTTGTCTGTATTGGCACCCTCTTCGGAACACTGTTTCGAAAGCTTCAGTAATGCAATATGTGACTTTTTCCACTGTTAAGTCAGCGTTTAATACACAACTTTTTGGATCAAGTACTGATAATAGTTTTATAATACGAAACAGCGGGGTCACTTATATTTTCCTTTTTTTTTACCTATTCCAATGTATATATAAGTCGTAGTACCTATGGTCGGAAAACGAGTGCCCTGAAAAGACTCGTCAATCCGATACTAGACTTACCGCACTTCTATCTTCTTATATATAAAAATGAATCGCAAAATGTGTTGGTAAGCGCATAACTCAAAAACGCATGGACCAATTTTGCCAATTCTTTTTTTAAAATATTCGGTGAGGCTCAAGGATGGTTTTTACGACAAGAAAAATTCGAATAATTGCCGGGAACCACCTAAAAACAGCCCTTTTCTCTTTTCCATACAAACGAATGAATGTTTGTTTATTAGTAACGCTAAGGGAACGACTGAACCAATCTTGATGAAATTTTCAGAGAATGTTCTGTATGGATCGGGAAAGGTTTAGAAATAAAAAAAAATCGTATGCTTTTAGTGAGGAAAAGTCGGAAAATTGGACAATTCCAAAAAGGTAATTTTTTCCATAAAAGTTTTTTTTTAACTTTTTTGTTTTGTTTTTCAATTATTTGAATCGTTCAAATTTGTCGTTTGCTTTAAAAATTTTTGAAAATTATTCAGTGAAAACGTCATGTGTGTTGCACACAAAGTGATCAATTACAGATTGAAATTTGTTACGATGCCACGAAGTAGTCGCGCTAATATTGGTCGGCGTCACACCAAGGCACATGAACGAGAACTCTCAGGATGCGATGACATACATGTGGAATTATGGATTTGCGGTCAATCAGCAAGCGATCGTCACGATATCACAGCACGACCTTTCAAACAAAACTTGCGATGTTTGATGGACTTTATCTTGAAGCAACGTATATGTGGTGCTGTTACGTGCTTTTCTTTCGCAAACGCAAACTGGAAATGATGGATATCCACTCTATCGGCGTCGCTCACCACTATTGTGCGTCTCGCAGTTAATTTGGAGAATGACGAAAGAGTTTGTTTCAACCCAGAGAATACAGTACAGCGGCAGAAAACACCGACAGCAGCAAAATCAACATTGACGATTTTGTCTCAACTTTCGTCAGTGATCCGTTTGCTAGAACATCTATTCGGAAATATCTTGATGTTATACATGGAATGCATCGTCGAAGAAATAGTTACACAGAAAGCAAGGCCAGTCAGTGGATTGACATCCAGGTGTTTTATCAGCTAATGCATTAGGATGAATTTACACAATCCACCCGAAAAACGACGATTTTTTCTACCTTCGGTTGCCATTTATTAATGTACGCGGTCCAATTTCATTTGAGTCATTGCTTACTGTGAATGGTACGGTTTGAGCAACTTTTTGAGCAGCAAGCCTGCAATTAAAATTGCTGGAAAATGATAATCACTGGAATCAAACGATGGACGATGCGGTAGCTACTTCGAATCCAAATGAAGATCGCACACTTTTCACGATAATCATTTCGACATATCAGCCTTCAAATCCGCGTCAATTATGGAATATGAACAAAAATTACATTGCCGAAGACATTTCACATCGTATTCGCCAAGAATTGGTCAATTCCGGTTGATACTTCCGGTGGTTTGATATCAAGTTTATCCTCTGTTTATCAATTCACGAAAGATCAATTTATCACGAATGTTCGCAAATTTGCCAAATTATCGTAACTATAATTCCTTAAGTGCACGCGCATTGTTAACTTCCAAAAATACCAATGTTGTTGACTTATACTGGAATATACAAAGTCAAATTCCGAGAGACTTTCGCTCATACAAATACCGATCGTCTTGGCAATGAAGACGTCACCGTGAATTATCCAGTGCAATTTCTAAATTCTTTGGAGATGGTTGGTATGCCACCGCATCATTTGCGTCTCAAAGTTGGATCTGTCGGTATTATGTTGATGCGCCGAAACGTGTAATGGGACCCTACAGATTGCGACGCAGCTATCGAATACAAGGGCCGAATACTTGATTCTACGAATTCCTTTGAGTTCCAACGATTTGCCATTTCAGTTCATAAAGATAGTCGCTAGAAATCTGTGGCATAAATTTGGAAATGCTATGTTTTTTTACACGGCCAGATATATGTGGCGTGCTCAGGAGTTGGAGAACCATATTTCTGTGCACCGGAACAGAAACCAAAAATTGTTGTTTATCAAGCTGTGTTACATTGAAAAAAAAATTAAATGATAAATTCAAATTTCTTTTCATCTCAAAACACATAATTTCACGCAGAACAACGGCTGCGGGGCCAGCTAGTTACATATAGTTATATCCAAGATCAGAACATTCGAACAAAGCCATTCGTTCAGCATTGTAGCCGGAGCTAGCAGGCTGTGCGAGAGATAGTTCCAATAGTTAATTGCATTTCTTTCCGAGATCTCTGTGATTTGGAGTGTGGAGTCGAAGCACCGGTAGAGTGCCCTCGAAAACTTTGGGTTGCTGGCGATTTTTACCAAAGTGATGTGCTATGTCGGCATGTCTGCTAAAATAGAGAAGTTTTACTCTTATTTGCATACCATGGAGCCTCTGGGCCTAACCCAACCGCTGGCATAAAATATTTTCAAACTTATTGAGCTGAGTCCAGTAACCCTCAATATAAACGTACTGAGTTCCGAGCTGTTATTTACACGTTGGTCTTAATCTCCTATCCTGACGTACAACTTGTTGGGGAGAAATCCTCACCTCATTCTTGCTGCACACTTGACGACATAGCTCTCAGGTATTTTCCGGTGAGCTTCTTGTTCAATGACGTTTGCTTCCGCCTTCTTGCTGCCGCCTTTCCAGAGTGGCCACCATCAGGGGGCGTACACAAATTGTAATATTTATAGCTTAACTAAAATAAATAAACGAAAGTGACTTTCAAACAACTCAATTAAATATCGCTTGCGGTCATTGGCATTCTCGCTTCATTGCCCACAAAACACATGAAAGTCGCACTAACACATGCACATGCATACATGTGTGCCCAAGCGCCGCTTGGCGACCTTTTAGACGATACTTTGCGCCTATAAAAGCAATAGACTGCGCAATATACAATAAAATGTATGCTGCGACAGCACTTAATACTATAGAATGGCACGCAATTCACAATAACAACACTAGCTCACTAACTACTTACATGACCACTCATTCGCTCAGCCACTGATTAGTCGCACACGTTCGTTTTGGTGATGTAGTTATGGTGCCATATTTCCTAATTGTCTTTTATATGCCTTAATCTGTTTCAAATCTGTTTACTTCCACACATAAATACAAGCAGACAAACAGTTAGTTGTGGAATCATAAAATACTCTTGCTATGCAAAGCACCTTCAGCAGAAGGTTATGAATACCCGAAAACGTTTGTGCCATGCAATTTGGCATTTTTTGTTTTGAGGTTTTCATGTTTTGCTAATGTTTTAACAACACTTTTATTACTTTGCACATGCTGATGACAACAACAGCAACAGCAACAACAAAACTAACACAGAAAGTAAGCGCTTATAGGGTTGTGTTAAAGGCGCCAAGGAAAAAGTTTATGCTCGTATGGAAACTGCCACGGGTTTCGACAAAGTATTGCCGAGTTACAGAGCTGCTGAGTTGCCAGACACCAGGCATCAGTTGCCAGTTGCCAGCGTCAGTGACTTGTTGTCAGCAGCCACTGTTGCAAATTGCCCAATGAAAATTCTTAGAATGCATGAATGTGTGTCAACATCTAAACACACATTCGTAAATGTTACTATGTATGTGGTATATATGTAAGTATATAAGCATGTATGTGTGTATGTGGGGGTTTACTTTTACAATGTGTCACAAACATAGCAAAAACATTTGCTGAAGCTTGCGCACCTACGATTCACCACATGCACTCGGTCATTTGAATATTTGCGTGCGTGTGTGTGTGTCTTTATTTTTGTTCTTATTTGCATAACATGTGTTTGTCGGTGGCTCATGTTTATGCATTTTCCTATGTTAGCGCAATTAGTTACTCATACGACATGTGCGCCATCAAACTTCGGTTTTATGTTTGCTTAACTTTCTGCTCTTAAAGCAACGGTAACTCATTTAATTTCATTAAATATAAGAAAAATTATTTCAAACGCCATTCAACTATTGAAAATCGATTTGTTTGGGTTATTGTCCTAAACATGTTTTTTTAGTTGTTTCGAAAGATTGCCTCTGATTATAAAAGTGATTAAGTGATGTGTCTAGTACATTAGCACTACATGAAATATTGGGTATATATCATTAAATGATTTTTATAATATCGTAATATGTTGAACAGAGATACTTCACTATTTCAATCGATAAAAATATTACAAAAGTGAAGGAAGAGAGAGCTCGATAGTTTTCACGAATCCGTTGGAATGCTTTTGGTGGATATTTTGGCTATAACGCACATTTTCGATCGATTAAGCTGAATTTTTTTTCAAAAAGAGTACCGTAAATAGGTCTCCCTGAACTTGATTGAGATGCAAACAAGACAACAGTCATCGGAAAGGAGGGAAAAAAACAAACCGAAACCAAAAATAACACGCCAAAGCTACTCAAAAAACAAGGTGATGCTCATTATTTTTCGATATTCGAATATAGAATTAATTCGTTACAGAATGACCTTCAATAAGGAGTTCCAATTGACCGTATTGAGGCTTTGGCGTGAGAACATTCATGGAAATCAGACGGAATTGTGGAAGTACCAGTCGTGGATTTTACAGGATGATAATACACCATCGCATCCAGCCACGAATTTAAGGCCAAAAACGCAATGAATGCTCCGTGTGATTTTTTCTTGTTCCCCAAACTAAAATTTCGCATCCGTGGGAAATTCCTTTGATCGATCGAAGGTATAAAACAAAATTCGCTAAAGGGGCTGAAGGTCATCACGAAAAGTGCTTACGGAAAGTGCCTTAAGGACTAGAAAAATCATTGGACTAGAAAAAATCAGTATTTTATGATATCAGTATGTGTTGGGGATTATTTTGAAAGCGACGAAATAAACATTGATAAATAATTAAATTTTTTGTGTTTTACTTACAATTAAAGGGTACTTTTTTTACAACATAAATCGAGCACCAATGAAGATATCGGTCCAAAACTTTCTACAGAGAGTGCTCCCAGATTATGCTATCGTAGTAAAAAATTTACCGAAATTGGATCTTAACATTTCAAGCCCCCATATACCCGATTTGTGAAATCTATTTTCTATTGCTACCTTTTCACCAAAAATATCGAACAACAAATCAGAGTTTCTAAATTAATAAAATTCGAAGAGAGTCTTTTCCCAATGAAAATGGGGGGCCCAGAAGTGGCTAAAATCAATTACTTCCCCTAGCTCTAGTATACCTAATAAAAAATTTCAAAATTCTGGTTGGTTGATATCTTAGCAAAACTAAGTAAGTGTATAATATCGGATAAACTATAGTTTAATACTTGAAATGTCCAAAATCTGTCTGTGAATTTCCTCCGCTTCCATATAATTTTGTCAGTGTGTAAATTATCTTCATATCGAGTATACTTAAGTAATTTAAATAATTTATGTGATCATTTCAGAGTTTCCCGTAGCCCTATAAGAGATTTCTGAGGATTTACATATGTACGTTGTATGTTAAATAGTAGCAAATAGTAAAAGTTTTTAAAAGTCACTACATCACACGGCGGCCTTTATTGACATAGATGGATCTTTCAGTAATATAGAAATAAGCTCGATTTGATTCACTGTTACGACTTGGTCTGCTGATGAATACTAACCATCGATCGTGTACAAATTGATCATAGCTTGGAATGGTTTGGCGACACGATCAAGTTATGTAAACAGAGGAAATGGAATACTACTTCAATTCAGCGGAGCATTATCTTATACTGACGACATAGTGATGATGGTATCAAAGATGTCTCCTTCCCCAGTCAGTGTGATTATGGAAAGAGCTCTATGAAGGTTAGACGTAGTAAAACAAAACTGATATTTTTCACAAATAAAACCCAAATATACTACGTACTTTAATAACAAGTGGAGGTACTGTGCGTATCTATAGAAGAATACTGAAAGCAGTCATATAAACAGATAACCAAGCAGTAAAGCTGGCCTTGTCAATGCCACAGATTAATTCTAGGATAGTTAGCAATTGCACAGGTCACTGGAATATTTTCGGCAACTAAAAAGCTAGTTGGGCAGTAGGGTGATTCAAAAAAAATTTTTTTTTTCGTTTGGCACTCAGAAAAATAGGTTTCTAGACACTTCTAAGAAAGCCTCTCCAAGCATGAGTTCCTAATTGTAACGGAAAGGTCCTCCTACATGCAATTTTCTATTTTTTCTTATTATCAGATAGAAAAATTTATATCTCCCTTCCAATTACTTGAAAAAATATTTCGTTCCTTTGATTTTGTAGGAAATTGGATGCTCTACAGAAAAGATCTCCACGATTTTTTCGTAAACCCAACTGTTTAAAAGATATTAACGTTTGATTATTTTTGGGAAAATTTGTTATTTCTTATGAATTTTATAACTCAATGAAAAAAATTTTATGAATGAGGAAACTCATAGGTTTTTGGAGAGGCTTTCTTAGAGGTGTCTAGGAACCTATTTTTCAGAGTATCAAATGAAAAAAGAAACAAATTTTTTTGAATCACCCTATTGGGTAAACTAGGACACTCTTTAAACAAATTCAAAGTAGAGTTAATACCATATCTGCTGGAAACGATCAAAGAAGAGCTGTATACTCACTGTGAGAAAATAGCACAGTGCATATGGAAATCAATAAAGAACTGCAAGATAACGAGCTTATATGGTCCAATAAAGAACAGAGCTAAGGACGTATTAGATAACTCTTGGAATAGTATTTTCAGACTACAGTTACTATAACGGGGCACAGAATACTTGGAACACACCAGGCACCAAACCTTGAATAGCTGTCCACAAAAAGCATAGTAGACATAAATAGTTTCATTAAAAGTACCAAATACCTTGAGCGCAACGATGAAAGTATGAGTTTCTACGACAATCCAAAATGACCTACCTAAGTCACAGTTATTGGGTAGTAATATGAGTAAACTCACTCTATGGTGACACTTTTTAATTGTATTAAAGTTGCAGTCGGAAAGTAAAGTAGTAATTGCAATAAAATTAAGTTATACCTCAAAAGTCGGCTCTGAAAGTTTTCAGAAGCTAGATTCATCAATTTTTAAAAACAGAACTATTCGCATATATACCCAGTTTGGGGTATAAGAATGATACCAAATGACACACATGTGGCTGCTGCGTAAAATGAGATATCTATGGATCGATTACTTAATAAATCGCTGCACATTATGGTATTTAAGTATTTTATGATATCTTACAACTTTTCAAACATTGCAGATTAATTGAAATAATTACACATATAATTATTTTAGCACTCTCTATTAACATTTCGTTATTAGAACCCTCATAAAATATAAAAAATAAACAAAATTAATTAAAGTGCAGAGGAAATACACTCGTAAATGAAGAGCAGCATGACAAAGCCGCAAGGATTTGAAAAACTCAAGTTTCATGCAAACATTCATACAATCCACTAAATTGCCTGCCTCAAAGTATTTAAACAATCTTAGAGGAACGAAAATTGTAACATAAGTAAGGAAGCAGGAAGAGCAAGAGAAGCAGAGGAGTATAAAACATTTACAACTAAGCAAATAATAAAGAATTTTATGCAGAAAACTAAGTAAACTTCAATGCAATAAAATATTTAAATTCAAGTGTGAGGCAGCTGAAGAAAAATGAAAAACAAAAATGCGAAAGAGCAAAATGTAAAGAAACTTAAGACACAATTCGCAGAACTCATTACTGGCGGGTAATGAACTCGCAAATGTTTAATATACGGTGAAGTGAGAGGCCGAATTTGGAGAGGCTTCATAATATTTAGAATATTTTATACGTGTTATAGTTCCATGCAAATTATAACTTTGAAGTTAGCGTTTACTTAATTTATATGCATATGCTATTTACTCATAGAAAAAAGATTAACATCGTAGAATAACTTCCAGCCTAAGCGTTTAAACACATCTACGAACCTCTTGTGGAATTGATGGAACATATGCTCTTGGGCAGTACAAAGAGTTATGCCTCAAAAAGGCGAGTAAGATTCACTATTTTAGATCAGAGCAATGAATAAAATGTTGTTAGATCTAGAATAGCAACTAAAATAGAATGTTGTGGCCTACGCTGATGACGTAACAGGTAAATTCCTTAATACACTCGCTTACCTTATGCAAACAATTTTTAAAGACATTAACTGATCTGAACCTGATCTTGTTCACTAGGAACACAGAAGTTACGCCGTCATTAATAAATCACACCAGGCTATATATGGGAGAGAAAGCAAGCTGCGTAAGATTTTTTTTAGACAAAGAGCTTTCACAGAACCAAACTTAACATAAATGCTAGCGAAAAGATAACCGATACAGCATATTAGACCTGTAAAGGGATAGTGAGGCCCAAATGGAGACTAATGCCTCGCATAACCCATGGACTCTACACAGTGGTTATAAGGTTGATCATATACGCTAGTAGCCTTGATAGACGGCAGCGTTAATCCAGATTAACTGCAGACTTAATCGGATCCAAATTTGTAGGTGACATACGGCAGCTATGAGAGTTTGAAACTCTCGTAAACAGCTGATTGTCATTTTTGTAATATTTTTAATGAAAATGGGTAGAAGATAAATATATAAAACCAATTTTTATTACAAAGACATATCAACACGTTAGTTTTAAAACTGCATCATAACATAACATCATTACATACAATTTCTTGAACTTCTTATTATTGAAAACTTGAAAAGTATGTAGCTGTCATTGTTGCTTGTTTTTCAGTTATAATAGACTAAAATTGGCCATTTTTAACAATGTTGCCAACGAAAATGCGGCTAACTCTCCAAAAGTTGGAGCATTTAATGGGAGTTATTTACATCTGTGCAAAACCTTGGGTTTTTAACGCTTGACATCCAAATACTGTTCCAAATCATAAATTTTGAGTTGTTTTTTAATTGTGTTTAATTTTCACAGACTTGGCTTGTACCCAAACACGTAAGAGTTAATATCAGTAAAGTGCTTGCTATCTCGAACAACTTCACTTTACAGTCATCCAAAATTATTTTGTAGACTTAATAACCTTTATTAAGTTTCCGCTGCATTCAAAGTCTTCGTACTCATTTCATCCCGTCTAAATTTAGCATGTAATAAACGGCCTTCTAAGGCACTTAGTAAGTTCTTGTTTCTACCAATTCCAATGATTTTTATGATCTCATAAAAATGAACTGAAAGTTTATCTCCAATATTTTCCTTCTTTCCAGAGAAAAATGGAAATGGTGCGAAGTGGACAGTGTCACAGGAAAAAGCATATACACAGGTGGTGTCCTTTCAGCAAAATTAAATATCAGTATCGCTTTTCGACTACCAGATCACTGTAGTGTCTTCCAATGCACACATATATTTTTCGTATAGATGAAGCTGACCAAGAGCATATGATGAATTTGTGAATGAGAGAAATCTAGTTCCGGTTTTACAAAGGGTTTCAATAAAGCCAAGATGTGTTGTCAGACACCCTAATCTACCCACTATACAAATGTATATTTCTATATTTCCTTCCTTATAAAATATCAAAAAAATTGTACTGAAATCTTATAGAAATACAATAAATTGCATGCCACAAAGCTAAAACAAATGTAAGCACAATAATCATTACAACCTGATTACTTACTGCCTCATCAATCTCTCAGTCGACGCACTTTTCATGAGTACGCAGAAGTCACTCACCGGCTCGTGACTTTCGTCAGCGTCAATGTTACCGCTATTCACCAATTCAAGCGCTTCACGCCGCAAATTCATACAACTGCGTTAATACACACTTAATTTACATAGAAAACCAAGAACAACAATGGAAACTCGAATACAAAAAAAAAAGAAACAATCCTAACGTTGCCTCTCAGTATTTTTGGCGCTCTGCGATTCCTGTACAAATTGAAATTAAATTAAATCCTTGCAGTGTTTCATGTTTTTAATTAAGTTGCCCCAGTTTTCGGTGCTGCCTTCCAACAACTCTTTCTCCTAACATTAGCATATTATCTAACCCCTTATCTAGCGTTTGATGTGCTGCTACTCATACAGCGTAATATATACATACGCACATACACATTTATTCATTTATTTAGTTATAAATGTTCTTGCGGAACCATAAAAATGTGAAGCCTCGCTAATACGGCTGTAAAAGCAACCCTGCGTGTGGTCTGAAATTTGCTAAGCAGTCCTCATTTCGTGGTTCGTAGCAGCATTTTCGCGGTAAATGAGTGAAGCGACATTAAAGCTGACGACAAAAGGGCTTCGCAAATTTACTAATTGAGTTCGAGTTTTGAAAGCACAATTTCAAGTAGTGTGCCTTTCAAAATTGCGGTGAAGTGCACATTGGGTATATAGTCTAATTTTTGGCACGGTTTAGAAAAGCCTAACAGCGAGGATAGCTAGCTTATATAAAAAAGTTGACTTTATTGAATAGCCTAATTATTAATGAAATTTCTGATATAAAATTATACTCATGCTTATGTTACATACAAGGTCCGGTGTGTTTGACGTGGGCACCTGCTGACTAAAGCCCCACCTCACGGCGCTTAAAACCACAAATTAATGCGTTGCTTAACGCCCTGAAAACGCCAGAAATTTTCAGTACTAATTGCGGAGTGGACACACTAACTACCTTGGTAGTACCTTCCCGTTTTAGAGTTTTAACCACAACCGCCACTTACTCTAAACGTCCAACAGTTCAGCTCATCCCCATACCACCCAAATTCCTAATGTCCGAGTACATCGAGTATTCTGTAATTACATGCACCCAGTCCTCTACTCTCGCTTTTGATGCACAAATGCATTGGAGTGTGTTTTTCTTTTTTGAAAACCAAACGAAGGAGTTCTACGGCAAATCTGTAGAACAAAGTGGATGGGAAGAAATTCCTTGAATACAATGACTTTGTATTCGATTCAGTTCAGTAATCCGCTATTGTAGAGTCTTACAATCTTTTCGCGTTTCTCGATGTACGTAGATTCCACCTTACTAACTAGTATTCAGATTTCTGTCTAAGTTTCAGGCGGCATAATCTTCTACTACTTTCACTTGTTAACGGACGGTTTTACAGATTTATATTTGTTATTGTACTTGAATTATCTATTTTCTAACCATGCTAAGCGATTTGTAAAATATCTTTTTTAATCGTGTGATTTCAATCAGTTTTTTCGGAGGTTGTCCTTTTGACAGCTGTTTCTTTGCACAGATACTAGCGCCGCAGAGCGGAGTGTCGAAGAAGACCTCAATGAGTGCATCCACTTTACGGTAGATTTTGCGATCTTGGTTCACGGGCTTCTCGTGCTTAACTTTAAGCCGAAACGAACGTCAAACTCGTCGCGTGTCCAGTTAGTGCACCCAAATCGAAATGGCCACCGATCTTGATTTTCACAAGAAAATTTTTTACAACAATTAAGCTAATTTTTGTTATGTTCATAAATAAAATTGTTTCTGTTCGAGTAATGATAATGCACAAGCGATTGTTGAGACGCCATTATATCGCAAAAAAGTTACCGTTTGGTGTGCTCTATGTGCTTTGTGTTTCCTAAAAATTGAATTAATTTATTGAAGAAACGTTTTGAGGGGCGATCTGAAGTCGCTTGTTTTTATATAGTCTACGGAAAAGCATATGGAGCATTTCTAGGTGCCAGATACGAGCTGACCGTCTCCTGTTGTCTGATGTTACGTAGAACTTTATATGTTGATAATTGTTTTTGCTCTTCCACAAGTCCGGCGGATCTCTTTGGATGACTGTTTCGCGCAAATTACAGGTAATATTTTTTACTGAACGCACGATCCAATAGCAACAACTCATGATCCATGATCCCTCAGCTAATGAGGAAATAAGCCCATGATTTGTCACCAGTTATCACCCTCATCACATCACGACATATAGGATGGCCGACTTTGTCAGCATAAGTAAGGGATGTGAGTCAGAGATGTACACGAGTTGATTCACATTTTTCCTATATGTATGTACTCACTGTCTTTGTTTTGTGTTCAATAATCAGCATGTGATAATAACATTGATTGCAGTGTTTACGCTCGTCTAATTGCTTGTCATTTACACAATCACTCTTTAAATGCCGCTAGCAACAACCACTCAAAAATTATAACTGTGTTTTAAGTTGTAAGCAAAACAATCAAATAATTCATAAAAGCTCAGATTACAAAATCAGTGCGTTAATTTCTTTTAAATAAGTTTTCAAGATGAACTCTGAAATAATAAAAAATATTGAAAACGGTGTTTTTCATATTGTAAAAAATAAACAAAGCAGAACTAAAATTTGGGATATTTTCTGTCAAATTGAAAATGACAAAAGTAGGCTTATTGATGGAGTGATGATACATATGTGAGAAGTGTAATAAAATGTTAAAATATAATGGTAAGCAAACATCTAATCTTATCCGCCACAAGTGTTATGGTGTAAGAAATTGCAACGTTGCTGTAAAAAAAGTTAACAATGCAGATAAGGAAATTCTTTTATTGGCGTGTTCTCAATGGGTTGTAGAGGATTGTCGTCCATTTTCCGTTGTAGACGGCGAATTTTTTAAAAAGATCGTGGAGGCACTCTTAAATATTGGAACAAAATATGGCAATCATTTAGATGTCTCCGACATGTTGCCCAATTCCGGAACCATATCTCGACGAATAAACAACATAGCAGACGACAAAAGAATACTAATGATGGAGGAATTGAAATTAGCAATAACAAGCGGAATGGCGTCCATAACATCAGATCTCTGGACTGACAATTTTGTCAAAAGAAATTTCTTATGTGCCACATTTCATTTTATGAAAGATTTAAAGTTAAAAGAAATTGTTTTAGGCGTAAAATCAATGGATTTAGAGAGAAGCATAGCAACTAATATTTTAACGAAATTAAACACCATTTTGACAGATTTCGAAGTAAATAACATGGAGAATATTACGTTTGATACTGACAGATGATCAAACATTTTGAAAGCTCTTAAAAATCAAAATAGGATTAACTGTGCAAATCACCTATTGAATAATGTTTTGGATTGTGGTTTATCGAATTAGTTTCATATTTGGATGCTTGCAGAAAGTTAGTAGAGTATTTTAAAAAGACTTCCTTTCAAAACATGCTATTAACTTCTCTTAAAAATTATTGTATTACTCGGTGGAAATCGCATCTTAATTTATTTAAATCAATTTCGAATAATTATTTCAAAATTTAAGAAATTCTTTCCCTTCTTAATACAACAGTTGAGGTTTTTGAAAAGGTTGATATTGTAAGCCGAAAGTTACAAGGTGTAAATTACGTCCCAATAAATTACGTATACTTAACAATCAACACCGTCAGATCCATTTGCGAAGAAAGAGATACTGATATGCAAGTAATTAAGGCATTAAAAAGAAATATTTTAAGAGAAATGGAAACAAAGTACATTCCTAATTTAAGTATTTCTCACCATACGGCTTGTTTTTTGTATCCACCTACCAATTCTTGCCTAGACAAAAGTAAATTTAATCAAATTAAAGAGTTTTGTGTCTCTGAAATAAAATCTGTCGTCCGATAGTCCAACTAATTTTGCAATCCATAATTAATCAACACAGGATTTCCAATTATTTTTCTCATCTTTTATGACCTCAATTCAACCGTCCATGGCAGAATATATATCTGATGAAATAAATCGTTATAGTTATCTAAAATTAATTGATGTTAATGAGTGGGAAGGTCATAATTCAGAATACCCTCGGTTATATAAGTTTGCCCAAAAAATTTTGGCTATACCTGCAAGCAGTGCCGTTTCAGAACGAGTTTTTTCTGCCTCAGGTAACATAATAACTGAAAAACGTAACCGTATTGGGCCAAAAACTGTGAATAATTTGCTTTTTTTGAATTCAGTGTGTGTACAATAATTTATAAGAACAACAATATATATACATATATAATATATATATAATAATATACATTATATATATTTAAATAATAAAATATTGAACATGAAGTACTACATTATATACATTTTTTTTTTTTTGAATTTTGTAATTATTTTTTTTTTTTTAACATTATCATTAATATTCTCACTCTGTTAATATATATGTTTAAGCACTATCAAATAAAATTAAAAACAATAAACAATAAAATCAAAAAGCTCTGTGTATATTCATAACACTCATACTGATTCAATGCTTTTGTGAATAGTATGAGCTTACAGAATAAGCAAGCATTGATACGCATTTTGCGCCCACTCGCTGGGGTGAATCATGCCATGACAGCTTTCGTTTAGTTTATGCCTAGTGCTAACTCAGTCTTCATTTTTACAAAATCTAAATATGTAATTTGAATGGTATTCATGCACATCTAGTAATCGAAATTCGAATACATTTAGCCCGCGAAAATTCAAAATTAGCGACACTTTTGTTATAAACTTAATTCTCCTGTCATTTCCTATTTGGCAAGAAGTTGTTGATGACAACCCAACAGGAGTTGCCCAATTAAGAGTAAGTTCCAGGAACAATTTAGACTTCGTTGATTAGTTTATTATAGAGTGGAAGATGGCTTTGTAAGTGTTTTATTTAACGGCACATTGCCACTGAGTACCTCGTTGATCGTTATAATATTTATCGGAAGGAAGAAATATCACTTTCGTTAATTTAATTGAACGTCTCCAAAACACTCCTAACCTCAAATGAAGAGTACAAGCTAAACACCGTTTCAACTATTGATGGTGAGAGTGGCTTTATCGACTAAGAGCTCATAACTTTCAGCAGCACAATTCGCAGCCATAAATCTATTAGTACATATAACTGTAATCTAAGCGCAAAACCATTGGTTCATTATGGAAAATTTAACCTTATCTCACACAAAGCTGTATACATAAATATGCATATATGTACCTGTACGCCGACTAGCGGGTGTGGAGCAAATAGTGTAGCTCGACATGCTTGTGGCAGGTTTGATTAAACTTTATAATTTTCAAAAGCCTCAACTATCAATTACAAACGAACGAGTATTGAATAATGCTCATAGCTCTTGTGCACGTGAGAGTGTCGGTAACTAACTATATTTGCTCTACTAATTAGAGTAGATTGGCATTTGCCGAGCATGGGCAACAACAACAAAAACAACAGAAACAGCAAGCAAGCTAACAAAGCGAAAGCGAAAACAGCAAAGCCACGCCCAGACTGCTGGAAGGATGAGCCACTAATTAAATAAAGTCCGCCAGTGGTAAACACTCGTGGCAGAGGAAGAGCAAAAACAGGTACAGCACACATACATGCGCATGCATATATGGGGTTGTATTTAAGCGCAAACAGTTTTCTTTTCAGCTATTGTTTCTAAGTGAACTAAACGAGCATTAAAATGCCTTGAAATGTCAACAGGATCGCCTGGAGCGCCAGTGAATAACTAAACGAATGAGCGTGAAGACAAAAACGAAGTTAGAGACGTGTATAAAAAATAGTGAAAAATAGAAATAAAAATTAGAAGAATTAAAAGCAAATTGCATGTTACTCTAGAGGACGTGCTCTCCGCCTCAGCGTATGCTGTTTTATTTTATATTTTCATTTTCTTCTTTTTTAGTTTTGGTTTTTCTTTGCTGTGTGCCTGTTCCGTGCATTGCCTGCAGTTTTATAAAACAATAGTCTCTGATACTTTGGCTTGAGCTGTCGTGGCATGCGCCTTGGAAAAATTGCGAGCAATATGAAAAAAGTAATTAAAAATTAATTAGTCTCCCCATGCGACGCATAGACATACGCGGCAGCGAGTTGTGGCACAAACTCATCCACCTCGCTGCCACTGTCTGCAGTGAGTTGGGAAAGTTGAAGTCGCTCGCGCAGACAGCGCTATCAAACGCACATATGTGCTGCAGTGAAATGGCCGCCGGCTCTTGAGCGAAAACTGGCGCAGAGTTTTGTGCGTGAGTTTCAACATAATTATTTAACTCTCCTCGTCGACGTCCTACATACAGTAGTTATTCGTGCGCTATTGAGCTACTGAGATTGAGGATAAAACTCAAATTGAAAGTATGTGGCAGGAATATGTTTTCGCTGAGATTTAGAAAATTAAATTAGTTTTTATGTAAAATAAATAAGTTTATAATGTGAACGTCGTTGTTTTTGCATTCACATCGATCCAGGTTCCGAGATATTTCGAAATATTTGCTGTGTACTCGTACTTGTTGATAGATGTAGAGAGAGCGATAAGAAATGTCCAAATATGAGGTCCTTCTAACAGTTCTAAATATATTCCGTAAACATGATTTTCATGATTATAAATAAATACCGAATATCATGCTCGTCACATGTTCGGTGACTAGGTTCAAATTTTGATGACTATTGACCTCGTTTTTATTCAAACTTATCGCATTTGCAGTGGTAATAACCCATAAGCCATTGTTGAGACGCCGTTACATCCTCATCCTCTGTAGTATGCGATACGAAAAGTAAGCTGATCATATAGTTACAGCCTATAAATCCAATGAAAAAATTAATTTATTGAAGGAAACTTTTGATGAGTGCATTATCACGCATCATGAGCTTAGGGTTTGGTGATTAATACCGCTAGACTATTTTTCTGTGGCCATGTGTAGTCGTTATCTACACAGTGAAGCTTGAAACGGTTGATGCCTTAAAAGAGAATAATCGGCCACTGTTGTTGCGAAAAGTGGTCAAGCTTGGACCTTTGAATGGATTTTAATCGAATCAACCACGGTGGTCACTTAGTCCAAGTCTTTTTTGGAATATAATGGCGACCCTGTACTTTTATTATAAAGCTATATTCATTACTATAATCTTGAATTATAACAGGGGTAGTGCTCCAAAATTCTACGAAAAAATGCGTCGACTGACAGAAGATTTCAAGACCGGAGCATACTCTTGTAGAACCCCCAAAGGTGATCTAGTGCCTGATACCCAGAACAAACTAATATTATGGTGGGAACACTTATCCGGTCTGCTAAATGGCAATGAAACCCGATTCCCCTATCGATAACAATGGAGTAGACATTCCATTTGCCTGACCATGAATAAGTTCGAATAGCAATTACCAGTCCGAAGAACAACAAAGCGGCGGGAGCCGATGGATTGCCGGTCGAGCTATTCAAACACGGCGGCGAAGAACTGGTAAGGAGCATGCGTCAGCTTTTTTGTAAAATATGGTCGGACGAAAGCATGCCAAACGATTGGAATTTAAGTGTGCTCTGCCCAATCCACAAAAAGGAGACCCTATTAGCGACGGCGAATATCACATTCGATGGAACAATGAGCTGTAGAAGGCGTAGGACGACATTGGCATAGTTCAGTAAATTAAAAGACAGCGGCTATTGTTAGCATCGAACCCTATCAAGGTGGTTAGTGTGTCCATGCCATACTGCCGATTGGTATTGAAAATGTTTACCCAGTTTCCAGGGCGCTGATCAACGCATTTTATTGATCCGTTGTGGTTCTGAGTACCGTAGAATTAAACTGTTTGACAGTAGGATCCTACGTAAAACACACTACATTGTTGTTGTTGATTGGTCATGAAGACCGAATGGACTAAAATACTCTAGTTTTTAAAGTATTTGACGCAGTTCCCGCCGGGGCGGAGGAAGAAGAAGACCTCCAATCCATTGGAAAGACGAGGTGGAGAAGGACCTGGCTTCGCTTGGAACTTCAATTGGCGCCAAATAGCGAAAAGGAAGGCTAGAACCGCGTAAGTTGAAGAATTTTGTTGTTAAATGGAAAAACAGTTTTCGAAAATTTATAAAATAATGTGGGTAAATCCGACCGTCAAGTAAACACTGCATTGAATGGAGCTAAGCATTGCACAGTATACGGGTTGAGACGATTTTAATTGGGCTGAATACAAATAAACTCGGCGTAACTGTTACACATGAGTTCACACAAAATTCCGAATGATCTTTACACTGCGAATTGCAAACAAATTAAACTTTTAATTTGTACTTATGCTGTCATCAATTGAACATTTCTGAATGTTCAATCGTGCAGGATTGGATACTCTGGCCAAAACGGGAGATATTGTGTTCCACATTAACAGCGCGAGACCTAATATATTGATCACGAATCGCCACAAGCTTCGGCAGCTTGGCTGAGAGTTCGTATCTATCCACCTTATAGTTCGCCTTTTCTAAAACAATTGATTTTGCTTGTAACTAAGTCGCCTCAAGTGATATTTGTCAACCTTTTCAGTGTTGTGTTAATAGCGACGAGGGTTTCTATAAGTTTAATGCAAAATTAGTGGATTTATTTTCACCAGGCCTTTTGTACTTCCATGGTATAATACTTATTACAGTTAGTACCCCCACCTTATATTACTGGCCTACATATATACATACTAACTATTTTAAAGCTTCCGCATTGATCAAGATTTTTATTTTACTGCCTTTGGAGTCTAGACCTCCGTTTAGAATTTTTAACGTAAGTTTATTTAGAATATCTTCCTGATTTGTTTATTTTAATAATAAAATAATTAATTTTGAAGTTTACACATGTGTATATTTATAAGATAGAATCAACTGCCAATATTTTAATATTTTCCCAGAAATGTTGGGTGTTACGATTTTGAAGTTGCTCCTTCAGTTTTGAAGGGTTTAATGATAACCTCAATCCTAAGTTAGGAGGAGAGTGAGTTGTTCGAAATGAAACACTTCCGGTGAATTAATAACCAATTATAACCAATTTACTCCGAATGTCAATGTGTATCTACGGTAAGTTCACGTTAGTCCGAAACATGTATCTAAATGCACTCAGCAACAACTTATGATTAATATGTAGCTTAAAATATAACCCAGTAATTGTAAGTAAGTATGCTTGTTTCCTAGTAAAGTTCAAATGAATACCGCAAAGCTTCCTCATAACGCGATATTGTACATCAGGGTGTTCAATATTTCCCAAATTTATTATTTTTTTGCAAACATCCGCCGAAGTTTCAGTTTTTATCCAAAAAATAGGGATCCAACACAAACAAGCTCTTTATTTTTAGTTTACACTGTGGGTAAAAATTATCTGTTCGGAGGTTTATAAAAATAGTAAGACCTTTTAATTTAAATTTCTTACAAAAATCCATTGATCGAAAGATTTTTTTGTTGCTTGGTATGATTTTCAGTAACATCTATGTCAAATATCAGATCAAAATAATCATTAGTGTTTAGCATAAGCTTCTCTTTCTGAAGTACATAAACTGCATTCGGTGCTTTTACGATATGTGAAATTATTCAACAAACAAGTTCCATTATGTTTTGGGTGCGGAATGGAATTTTCGGTGCCAAAAAGTTCAAAATGTTGACAAATGTCGATGATAAGTGTTTGTCGCGTGCAAGTGTATTTAATGCGCACAAATTATTCAAAGAGGGTTCGAAAAGGCGAAGAACCACGTCCAGGAGTGCCATCGACATCAACTGATTATCAACACGTCATCAAAATCAAGAAACTGGTTTAATTAATAGTCACAGATCTTACTGGCATCGTAGAAATATCGAAAGGTGCAGTGGTAGATCATTTGGGCCTAAGAAAAGTGAAAACACGTTTGATTTCAAAGTCCCTAAATTTTTTCAAAAAACAGAGTCGCGTTTACGTCTGTCGAACAATGCATTCCGATTACCAGGATGTCATGAATTGTATTATTACTGGCGCTGAGTCTTGGATCTACGTTTATGACCCGGAAGCAGACGATAATATTATATCCGAATATCGTTGAAAATTTTCCCCGAATCCGAAAAAAAACCGTCAAATCAGTTTAAAAATCAAGGATATGTTGACAATTTTCTTCGATTATTGAGGTGTGGTAAGCTCCGAATTCCTTCCGACCAGTCAAACTATCATCTAGGGATACTATTTGAGTGTTATGTGTTATTTGCGCGAAGCTATTTGTCAAAAGAGGCCGGAATTATGGGTCGGTAACTCTTGCTTTGCACCACGATAAAGCACCGTCGCATCTGCATCCTCGTTGGGTTTTCGTCGAATTTTAACCATTTTTGTGCTGAAACCGCCGTATTTGCCTGATTTTGCCCCGTGTGTCTTCTGGCTGTTCAGAAAACTCAAACGACCGCTTCGGGGAAACCGCTTTGAGTCAATTGAAGACATTAAACGAAAATCATTAAAATATTTTCCGGAAACTAACTTTAGCAACGGTGGAAAAAAGTTGGCACAAGGGTATTCCAGCCAAGAGGATTTACTTTGAAGGGTACGGCATAGATTTGAAGAATAGATTAAGAATTTTAAAACTATCAGTAGTACTCATTATAGTATATACTAACTCTTTCACAGAGACCAAAAGCTGTAGCTTTATCTGCTTTGGAGATGAAAACTTTAATCCAAAAGTTCAAAACACATCACACATAAAACACATGGGGAAAGAAATATGATTTGGGCAATTAAAGAGCTGTTTACATTAGGTTCTTTTCGATTTTAGGAAGAAAAAACAAAACTCTCGTTATTAGACCACAATAAATTGCAGAAAAACGAACACCCTAGTGCACATGTATACATTCATATAAATTAAACCCACAAGCGTATTTGTGTTTATAAATATCTATGTGAAAATCGACATTGCTGAATTGCGCTTCGAAAACTCTTATAATTGCTAGAAAAATCATCAATAATCATTAGATATGTACTTATCGAACTCGTACATCAACATCGGCCAAGTCACCTACGACCTTGTTCCATTCCACTTAAGTGGTCTATACATATACACCAACAACAACAACGGTAAATATGAACTGCAAGTAAACATTAGTATTGTAATTATGCAACGTCAATAAATTCAAGCAACATACACGCACACACCCACACACACACACGGCATATCAACTTGGCAGGAAGAAGTGAAAGGAAAATGTGCTTTAGAACCAATAATTAGTACATAAATTATGGAGACCGCAATTATTCCAAACGAAAGCGTCTATTAAATTCAAGGTAATTCCATAAAATATGTGCTCAATAAGTGCAATGCACAAACATATTTACAAATATTTACTTATACTCATAATTATTCACAAATACCCATTTTGTGTGAGTAAGTTATATTTAATTAACTATTTGTTGGTTGTGATTAAATTTAGAAATATATACAGGCGAGGAACGGATGCAGTTATTAGTATGAATATCTGCACTAATATGCAACAACAAATTCGAGCGTCCATTTTAAGCAAACTTATGTGGTTTCACACAGAGCACAGTACTGGCATGATTAAATTTCGAAGTTCCAATGGATTTAATTACCAAACAAGGACACTAATTTATCTTGAATTTATTTGTAATATAATAGACATTTTACGAAAATATGTGTTATAGGAAAGTGCAGATATTATATGCATTTGAAATTGACAACTAGTGAATGAAAGCCATATTCCTTTACTTGGCCACCGCTGCATGGAAAATAACATGAGCTGTTCAAAGTTATGGTGTGCAGCTAGAGACCTAGATGTTAATGATGACAGTTGCGAATTAGTTTAGATTAGGTTACTCAGGTAGGCTTGGGAGCCACACATGGTTTTGGTACTTAACGATGCCAGATTTAGTGCCGTTAAGTATATCATGAGAAGTAGTCATACTTCATGAGGCCAGCGCTTGTTACGATTTTCAATACATACATACGTGTGTGTTCTGACGAACAAGTGCACAAGAGATGTTCCATTGTTTTTATGGTGTCTTGCTCTTGACAATTCTTATAGTCACCTCGATTTGTCAGCCCCATTCTGTAGATGATTGCCGCCAGTGGAGTATGTCCAGTAAGTATTTTAATCATGTTCCTACGATCTCCTCTATTAAGAGTGAGCAGGAACTATGTGTACAAACTTCTGATCTGCCGTTTTCCACATGACTTTGGCAGTTTCCATATAATTATATCGAATGTTAAACTTTCTGGCCATGCTTTTGTCCATGAGTTTCCCAAGCAATGCCTAAAGGTTCTGTGTGTAAATTCTCTCGAAGTCAGTAGCTGTCCCATCGATTTTGTCGTGCAGATTTTAGTGAAGAGGTAAATATGTGGCAGATTTAGTACTAATTCGAGAACCGCGGTTGGAGTGGTTCTTTTCGGGAATAGGTTATTTTAAGACAGATTGGAGCATCGATCCGCCCAATTGATAGATCTTTATTGGACATATATTTGTGATTTGTGTTACCCATAAACTCCTAAAAGTGTTTCACCAGATCCTTATAAATTGACGACACGTTTTTAGTTGACAACAAATTTATTAAGGCGTTTAATATCAATCCTAGCCACTTGCTACGTTCGCCCAAGCCGTGTCAATTTTAATCTCAGTCGACTTCCGGGCAGTAGAGAAGGAGGAGACGAGATGATTTACTTCTCCTTCCTCCATACAATGAGCGTTCCAAAGTAAACAGGACTTAAAAAAACAAAAAAAATGTTTTTTTCGACAAAACCAATTAATTTTATTAAAAATAGTCTTAATCTGCTTCAATACAGCTTTTTGCACGGTCCAAAAGCATGTCGAACGAGTGTTTTAGCTCGTTGGCCGGTATGGCCATCAGCACCCGACATAATACTTTGAGGTACAGCGTGTAAATGTATTGGATATGATCCAATCAGAACACTTACATACAATTACGTTGAGATAGCAGACTAAGTGCAAGTAGTTCGGAGGATCTCTTACTTCTCATTTTGAGACAGAAGTTTCTCACAGTTGCACAAGTTCTGGTTGTTGACCAGTGCTTTTTGAGCTCACTGGAGGCTCAAAGGTCCAGTATCAGAACCCAAAAAAACATAAGAATTTGGGATTGAGTGCTTTCTTTAGCAAGCCATCGGTTTTGCAGTTTCCGACGATTCCGCTGTGGCATTGAACGGGCTCATAAATACCTCTTCTTTGCTGGCGTAGAGAGTTGGTTATGGCATAGTTAACAACAGCGCAACAGTCGTTTCTTCTTCTTGCTATTGGGCGCCAATTCGATATACCAAGTGCATTCGAGTCCTTCTTCACCAGATCTATCCAACGGAGTTAAGGTCTTTCTCTTTCTCTGTTTCCACTGTCGAGTACTGACTAAAAAAGTTTCAAAGGTGGAGAGTTCTCTTGCATCCGGAGAACATTCTAACCAACGTAGCTGCTGCCTCTTAATTCACTGGACTCTGTCAATGGCGTCTTACATCTAGCACAGTTCAACATTCTATCAACTGTGGTACTTGCTACTGTCTAAAGCCGACTCATCAGATATTGTCATTGACCATGCCTCCGCATGATAAAGCAGATCGGGAATTATAGAATATGGTCTTTGTTCATCGAGAAAGGACTTCGCATTTAAATTACCTTTTCAGTCTCTGAAGTAGCACTTGTTTGCAAGTGTGTTTCTGCGTTTGATTTCAAGACTGATATTATTGTTGGTGTAAATACTGGTTCCAAGATCGGCGAAGTTATCTAAGGTTTCATAGTTATGACTGTAGGAGAGACATGCGAGATAAGTCGCGAGTGCGTCGACTTTTTGTTTGATGACAGAAAATATTTCTACTCATGAAATTCTTATTAATATAGCAGTCTCGTACTTAATAAAGTCACAACCTGGACTGAAGTTTTATCATGTACACCGCCAACTTAAATATCAATGTTCTGCTTCCGAGATATCTAACTATTGATTTCAATTGAGTTCAAGCCTTATACAGCCTTAAGTTTTCGAGGGTTTCTGCCTAGTTAGAAAAGCCTTTCTACGCGATAAAAAATATAATTTGTAATGTCTTTATCGGTTCCTCATTTTTCTGGTTATTAACCGATGTTATTTTTCCTATCATTATATCTTATAGTAAAAAAGCGTATAATAAGACATTTACAATGTTATTGATATGTCAGTACATAAGGGGCAGCGTAAATTGCTGAACATTCCAGACCAAAAACTTTTACAAAAGTATCATCTCATCCTTTCCATATTTACTGCAGTGCAAGGTGTTGCTATAAGAGGAAGTCTTCCATTCATTCAGAGAAAGAAATTGTCTCGATAGCTCAAATCGCTATTTTTGCCAGGATAGTTTCATTCCGAACTAATAAAAAATATATGAAATTTTCATATGTCTTCTTTTTAGATAAAGGTCACCTAGTCTCCATTAAAGCATGGAAGTAGAGTAGCAAAACTTTTACCTGCTTTGTATTGGCCGTTGAGGAAATTCTAAATTGGCACAACCTGGCCAAGCTGCAACCGCCATGAATAATCATACCTGAATGTGCGACAGCAACTGCAGCCATGACATGGATACGTGGGGGCAACAAATAGGCACATTACGTATATACGAATATAAGACCCAATCGCAGCACGTGCAGCAGGGTACCGCAGTTAGTCAGACAGAATTGTACGACTGCACTTTACGCGATACGAACTTGTATGCAACACAACAACAACAATACATTACACATCAATAATAAATAAATCCTTTGTATTGGCATTCATTGAGGTAGAAAATTTGCGACAATTTTATATATTTAAACTACATATGAATATATAGCTATATGCATGGTAGATAGTATGTACTCGATATAAGCAGTTCCATTCTTTCAGCGATTGTCGGCGGTATGCCCTTGAGTAGTGACCTTATTATGTAACAAAATGAAGTGAATTATAACACTAAATGCACAATGGCAAATCCCGTCCCGCAGGCATATGAATATACAGTTGCAATTCGACCTGAACTACACCCAAGTGGAAATGCTGAGCCTAGTATCATTACAAGTTTGGGTTTAGTCAGTGAGTTGGTATGTGGCGCGATATGTCACTTCAAAAATTAAAGAGCTGAAGAAGGATATCTTTTGTCCTCGTGTCTATTAGTTATAGCATATTGTTTTTATGCAATGACCAATCCATATAAACTAATCAGCTATTGCATTACCGATAACGAGCAAGTTTCGTTTTTACCTATGAGATCAAAACTTAGACAGTGATTCTGAGGTTCGATTTCTATTTCAGATAGTACTATATTTCTAGCTTTTGTATTTACCCTCTATGGGCTATCAACTGGTTCACCGTTGTTGTTTTTTACAAATGGGTCAGGTGCGCATGGTTTCCCAGCTTAAGCCTAAGCTATTTCACTTACTTTGAGCTAATTATTTAAAAAGGAACTCAAACTCTCTTTTAATAGATTTTTATCATTCTCAAAAATCACAAGTGACTGTTTTGATCAGCCATGGTTAGTTCATTCGTTTTTCTTTTCCTTAAATTCATGATTCAAGGAACTTTGTCTTACTCTGTCAGCGAACATCAAGGCTTTGAACTGACTAACGGTATTTGTAGCACTAGCGGCGTCACTTTTGGCAGTTTTTTACGGGTGATCCAAGTAGAGGTACTTTTTTAATAACAACACGAGTCCCAGCATTCATTATTGGAACGAAGGGAAGAAAATATAGCAGCCGTAGCTGAGAGTGTACACGAAAACCATGGAGAGTCGATTTGGCGCCGTTCGCAGCAACTCGGACTAAGATATGGAACGACTTTGACGCATTTTACGAAGAGATCTTAGATTGAAAGCGAACAAAATAAAGCTTGTGCAAGAACTGAAGCCGCCCGACCTTCCCAAGCGACATTGATTCGCTGTATGGGCTCTAGAAAAGTTATTTCCAAGAACGTCCGACATTTTTGAACCAAATTTTGTTCAGCTATGGGGTTCATTTCTGGCTCAGTGGGTATGTAAACAAGCAAAATTGCCGCATTTGGTACGAACAGTAATCTGCAGAGTTTCAAGAGCGTCCATTTCATCTAGAAAAAACAACGGTCAAGTGTGGTTTGTGGTCGTGTGAAATTATCGGTCCACATTTCAAAATAGCGCTGGTGTGAACCTTATCGTTAATGACGACCGTTATGACGTCATTATAACCAACTAATTGATGTTTGAAATTATAATAAAGCTCGTGATCTTGCCGATATTAAATTTGAACAAAACGGTTTCACTTCCGACGCAGCGCATTAATCAATTGATTTATTGAAATAACACTTCGGTAATCAGATAGTTTCACATACTTTCATACATACATAATATCTCACTGTTGGACTTTTTCTAGTGGGGATATGAAAATTCTGAAGTCTATGCTGACAATCACACTTCGAATAAGCCCTTATAGCAAAAAATTACGCGAAAAGTTCTACTGCATGACTCAGGACAATTCAGTAGGAACGTATTATGTATGTTTATTGGACCAAATTTCCTGGATGACCTCATCATTTAGGATAAAATTGCAAGTTATTTATTTTTTCTAAGATTTTTCTTGCTTTCATTCAAATACAACTAAAAAAGATCAGTTTTGAACCGCTAGCTTGTTTCGCTTGCGTCGATTTTCTCTCATGGGTCTCATGCAGGGGTCAAACAATCGTGTGTGAATGCAGCAGTGCGTAATTTTTGTTCAAAATTTATCACATTTGGCACACTCCACTTTATGTAATAAGTTACGGATTTATGAGCAACTGGCAAACATATTGTTAACGTAGTTATTTATTGAAAGAATGAAAGAGTCAGCAGATTGGAAATTCGCACAATAAAACCTTTATTTCGTTTGAATCTAACTCAAGTTGAAGGTTGTGTTTACCCTAGATTTGTGCTTGTGCAGCGGAGATGTAACAAATGTAACATTATTTTGCGCTAAACCCATAAATTTGTGAGTAATATGTGCACGTACTAAAAGAGTGTATGAAAGGTAAAGAAATAGAACCACAGCAAATATATACGTATCTACAAAGCTCAGCACTATTCTTGGGTCAGTCGAGCGCAACAAATGCATAAAATCGGAAATGCTCAGCTTCACATGAGTGATTGTGAGAAAAGTGAAAGCATTTTTGGACTACAACTATGAAGGCTCCAACTACGATATTATACGTATGCTATTGAGTTCTTACCCCGGCCAGAAACAGTTTTTAATTGTTTCATAAAATGTCTTTTGAACTCTAATTTGGCTATTTTCTGCCCTAATTTGTAGGCGAAATTTTTACATAAAGCATTTTATATCGAAATGCCTAATGCAGCTTTTCATCTTAAAATATTTCAGATTTGCTTACTCTAAAAAATATGCGTGATGACGCCCTTACTTCCGCTTTAGGTGAACAACCAAACCGCTCCTGGTTTATGGTAAACGCAAAATGAAAATGAGCTGAATTAACTGACGACTGAACCATTATTGTATTAAAATCAGAAAATAATAGATTTTATGAATTGGCAGACTTTTGCCACTACGTAGAAATTTATCAAATGTACTCCCAAGTCAACTAAACGAACATCAGTTGCAAACGACGCACTCCGACGTTTTTTGCTTGACTTTGTTGGGTTCTGACTCAAGCTTCGTTTATTGACAGCATTATCATTTTGCGTCATTAGGCCTTGAGCAACAGACCATCTATATTCCAGCAGAGTGATGTTTCCATGTGTTTAACGATATACGACTTAAAAATTATCGTCAGTTATTTCCAAAAGCCCCCAAAACAATCCATGCCACCATTTTTTAGAAAGCCTACATATTGTGTAGGTACTTTGCAGTTGATCTACATGGTCTACTCCAGCCACGAATGAAATGTATTCTTTAGCGGCAGTTGGACATTGAACATGTATTTCCTGGCCTTTTCGATCCCTTCTATTGACTATAGTTTACTAAATGCCATGAAAATTATACACCAATAATATTGGTTCATTATCTATCCATTTATTAACAATTTCTCCATTTGTTCTTGATAGCGAATCTAACTCACCTCTTTTTATTTTCTTGTCCGGCTCCATGTTTAAAGGAATTAATTTTCGATTGCCCTTTAATTGTTTCACACAAACACTTTACTATCATTGACGATCTGAACAAACGATTTCAGCAGGTGTATCACGGAACAAAGGAATTATCAGTTGACGAAGTATGTAGCACCTAAAACTAAGAGAGATTTATATAGGGTTATACAATATACTACGATGATCAAACTGAAAGGTGAATTTTTAAATTATACTGGCGCCATCTATATGTCAATTGATGCATTAGAATCTGCCATGTATATATATCAACTCTCCAGTGAGAATTTCAAGACATTTCATTGATTAAAAGTGAAGTTATTGCGTTTTAAGTGTTAGTATGTTTGTGTTATCGGTGCAAAATGAGCATTGAACAAAGAGCCAACATTAATTTTGCTTTAAAATTGATGAAACTTTTAGCGAAACGTTTTAATTGGTGAAACAAGTTTATAGAGGTGATTGCCTATCCCGTAGCAGAGTGCACGAGCGGTTTCAACGTTTTCAAAGTGGTCGTGAGGATATAAATGATGATCAACATGTGGGCCAATCAAAATCGGTGATCACCGGAAATTCCATCAAAACTGTACGTGAATTCATCAAAAATCAGCCGAAATCATCATTGAAATTCATGGAAATGGAATTGAACATCTCCAAAACATCGATTCATCGCATTTTGACCGAACATTTGGGCTTATGAAAGGTGTGTGCATTGTTTGATCCACACAAATTGACTGACGACCAAAAATTGCTCAGAATCCAAAATTCGAAGGACGATTATTTGACCAAAAATTGCATTTTAACCAATAACCACTCCTCGTACTCACTTGATATGGCACCGTGCGACTTCTTACTTTTCGGAAATATGCATTTCACTATGAAAGGAAAGCGTTATGCAGACGTAGAAGCCATTCAAAAGGTTTGCACCGGGGTACTGACGGCCATACCGGCCAACGAGCTAAAACACTCTTTCGACATGCTTTTGGACGGTGTGAAAAGCTGTATTGAAGCAAAAAGAGACTATTTTGAATAAAATAAATTGATTTTTCAGAAAAAACCATTTTTTCCGTTTTTTAAGTCCTGTTTACTTTTTAACACATCATGTAGGTGGGCGTATTTTTGTTTTCTTAGGCCGTGAAAAGGCTTTAAAATGACTTTGTGCCATATAGGTATCGTCATTCGTCCCCAACTGCCATGTAATTTCCTTGCCCGGAGGCCGCTTTCGCCTTAATTCAGAGCATGTTTTCCAATCTCATCATCGGCGGCACTGAAAAGGATATAGTTTGAGTGGTCAAGTGGTTCGTCTCCATAAATACGTGCAGGACTGTCGGTTTTTTCCATATTGTACAAGTATTTTCGTAAATTGGCATGATACCGTTTATCACAAAAACTGTGCCTGACTTTTTTGCCTATAATAGTTGGAGCGCTTAAGTACGGGGTTGATTGTTTTCAAACACGTTTTTCAATTATAATCTTGTATCCAAGGCCCCACGGATTTTTCTTAATATTTTATAAATATTGTAAAGCTAAAGTTGAATAAGGCTACAATACCCAAATTCACTCAAGATAAATCCCGAAAGTGTTAAAATAGTTGAAATCAGAAGATAATGGTTTAATGGAGAGTCTCTTATAAAGGTGTTACACATCAAGGATCAATGACCAAGTGGTTTGAATATTCGAATAAAATTTTCTACACCGTTCTTTTTATGTATTATTGAAGATGCTCATTTGTCAGAACCGCAAACTGATTGACTATATACGAAAATTTTAATTGATGGATTATCTTCACAGAATTTGGCATATATTATTATTCTACTACAATCTCTGAAAAAAATTTTTAAATCAGACCACTGAAAGATTTAGTTTTAACTGACTGATCAAAATCATGATAAAGATCATTGCTATCCTTTGAATATGACATATATAATACAAATACTAAATTTTTTTACTGACTACTTTCAAAATTCATTTCACAAATCACTATTTAAAAATTTGAATCACACCATACATCCTTTTAATCCTACAAAAATACAAATATCTTTAGCAAACATTTTCATTTTCATTGGTTTAGTCAATTATGTCAAATGGAATGACGTTTGTGTGAAAATAAATACATATTTCTTAGCAATAGGTACTTTATGATTTCCAAGCCTATGACTCTTTCTGACATAAGCGTCACTTTCGTGTCAACTTCTCCATTTCGAAGCCATGAATTATAGAAATAATATATTATTGACATACTGCATATATGTGTAATTGACTTCTGACATAATGCAACTTTTTCTAAAATTATTCTAAGTGAGTCGTGGCGAAATTGTATTAACACTGAATTGCAGCGAAAAAGAAATTAAATTTACTATATTGAATGAATATAAAAAAAGCATAAAATCGAGATCAACCAACTGACATAACTATGTCAATTGAATAACGTTTCGCTGACTCTTTGGCTTCGTGAATAAAGCCGCCTGCCTGCTTGCCGGTTTGCCGGTCTTCAGCGCATGCCAGGCAAAGACCTCATACACTCGTATTGAATGGCAATAAAAAGCACCGACAGCAGTGCTCACTCGTTGATTCATGCATTCACTCGTCCTCTCATTCACTCACTCATTCAGTCGCTCGTTCGTTCATTCATTCATTCATTTATGCAATCAGTTATATAGGTACGTTGAGTGCTGTTGTTGTTACTGTAGCAGTTGCTTTATTGCCGCTGCCTGTTAAGAGTTATTACTAGCAATGGTGCTACTAAAAAGAAAAGACACAACAACAACAAAACAATAGTAAACGACAAGCAATCAGGTTAGCAGGTGGATTCACCGTCAGTACAAGCGAAGCGGAAGGCGGAAGTAGGCAGCCTGATAGTCGGTCGACAGTTACCGTTGCGTGCATCGTAGGCAGCACACAGTGTCTGGCTAATTGGAAGTGAGCATTGGATACTGTTAAATGAAGCTACATATTGATATAAAATTGTATGTAGATACAATATATTGTGAATAAAAATTAAAGTTCAAATTGTTCGTCATTTAATAATAAATTTTGTTGAACATTTTAATAGTACGCATTTTTACTGCAATGAAGAAAAACAAAAATAATAAAAAATATTTACTTTGGCTGAATCGAAGCTAAAGTATCCTTCTCAGGTGCATTTGTTATAGCAAAAATGAATACAAAAGATGTTTTAGGGGGGCAGGTGTATCATGCTACTGCAATACCATGTGCCAAATTACAGTTTTATATCTTAAATTAGTGCTTACTTATGACAATTTATAGGTTTTTGGTTAATGGCGATTCGTGGGCGTGGCAGTGCTCCGATTACACCCATCTACGAACGTCGCCTTCCCTTTTTCCAGGAAACTTGTGTACCAAGCTTCATCAAGATGTTATTTTTGCTGAAACTACGGCTTACACGTACGGACGGATGGACAAACAGACAACACCGGATTTCAACTCCTCTCATTACCCTGACCATTTATATATGGATGTATTTGTATATAGTATATTTCCATATCTATATCGCTTAGTTTTAAGTGATACGTACAACCGTTAGAAGCACAAAACTATTATTCTCTTTAGCAACAGGTTGAAAGAGTATAATAACGGGTGTTATTTACTACAACCGATGTAAACTCTAAAGCTTTTGTAAGGTATTTTTTCGAAAACCGTGCATTTTTTCTACACTTCATCATCATATCGCAAATCTTTTTCCGAATTTACTGACGGAGCTGGAGATGGTAAGCCTTCTACGTGAGGAACAGGTCTTCTTGCGGATTCTCTGGATATTAGATATCATGCTTGTTTTTCTCTGAAAAACCAGATGCTTTTGTTGTACAAAAGTCGCAATCGATGAAATTTTTAATTCTCAAATCATTGAAAGCGCAAAATACATAGAGGACTATTTACCATATAACCAGTTACTTACATTTGCAGTGCAAGTTTGACAATATACGTGAGGAGCCAACACCCGATTCTGATCGCCAACAGCGCAGCCAATATACCTATCAAGTTGTTCAATAATTGTTTTTTTTTTGTAGTACTCTCTCTTTATATGAACGTATGGTCTCCTTTCAATCTCTCAATTCATTCTTTGTTTACAAGCCATTAAACAAAAAAAAAAAAAATTAATATCGTGCAGTGATAAAATTCTTTTTTTGGAGAGAGTTTGGAAGCTGCTGAATTTAAACGTGGTCGTACAAGCCTTGAAGACGATCCATGTGAAGGACGTCCAAAAAGCCCATCAACATCAGCAATCATAGCCAAAATATAGGATATGGTTTTGGAAGTCGATTGACTGAGAAAGATCTAGTAGAGCCTCAGCATATCTCGCTAAGTAATGTGAGCTATATTTTAAGTGAAATTTTGGGATTTAGTAAGTTGTGTCATCGATTCATCACTATGGATGAGACTTTAGTCTATCACCATAATTCTGATTCAAAATAAGAGGCTGAAGACTGGTCTTAGTCTGGTTGTTTGACTTCTAAGCGAGTTCGAGTCCGAAAATCGGCCAAGAAGGTTATGGCATCAGATTTTTGAGATGCGAGAGGAATTTGGTTTGTGGATTATCTGCAAACTGGTAAAAAAAAATGATTCTAAATATTATTGCAACCGTTTAGACTAGTTAACGAAAAAACTCGTGAACAAACCCTTTTTCATCAGGACAATTCACCGTGTCACAAGAACATTTTGAAAATGCCTAAAATCCATGAATTAAAGTTTGAATTGTTGGAGCATCCACCGTATTCACCAGATTTGCCTCCCAGCGTTTATGTGTAGCAAGCGTTTTTCATCAAGTAATAAGGCCATAACTGCGGTTGCAATGTATTTTGAAGACATTCCCGATTCTCATTTCAGGGATGGAATTCACAGTTTGGAGGATCTTAGAAGCAAGTGTATTAAAGTTCAGGGATATCACACTGAATAATAAAGTGTAGTTTAAATTAGGAAATTGTGTTTTTCTTATCAAACGACAAAACTTATTAAAAAAACCTATTATTTCCGATAAGCTGTTTTTGTCATTTTAGTAATTGTGCTTTTCTCTGACTTAGGAATAAACTGGCCACATATAAACACTAACATTAAATTTTATGGGGTTCTTTCGGTATTACCAATATCGCGGAAAACTTAGGCTATAATAATTCAGTGTACAAACAGTGTTCATCGATATAATAACTCAATTTTAACAACTAAGAAAGAGCTAAGTTTGAGTATAACCAAATATTTAATGCAACTTGCCATTAAAGCCGGGCTAATACATTTAGATACATAATGTTTGTTAGTTATATGGGGGCTAGGGCGATTTTTCACTCGATGTTATATAGTAAAGGAAAAATGCGCTCTCTCAATTTTATTAAGAAAATTCACATATTAACCAATATTTGCGGTATTAAGTCATCTGAAAGTTTAAAAATCTTTATATTAAGTATATGATGGCTCAGAGAAGTATTGACCCGATTCAACCCAGTTTTGACACACAAAGATACTATTATCAGGAAAAGACTACCTTTGAATTTCAATTGTATATCCCATGCAATGACCGATATTTTCGGTAAATGTTCAATTAGAGATACTGCGGTCCAAATATCGGTCCTTACAAAATTTGTACTCAGCGAATTTGATAGTTGTTGCTTAAGGGGGCCTGCTTTAGAAGCTTAAAAATCTATTTTTTTTGTTTTGCTTAAAACTCTTTAAAAATGATCTAAGAATATGTCCCCTAAGTTTTAGATGGGAATTCGAAATATTTTCAAAGCTAGAAGGAAAATAGTGACCGATTTTGCTTAATTGGCGGGCAGGATAGAAAAAAAACTGAATGTCGTATGGAATTGGGGCAAAGTTTACTATTTTTGGCATTATCTTCATTAAATAAAAAATAACTAAGAAAAGTCAGGTTTGAACATATTTCTAAATAATATAAAATAAAATTTTTTTGGTTTTCTTTTTAATTTTTTTTTTTATTTTTAAAAAATTTGTGAAATTGTATACTTTTTTGGAACTTTTTTAGTTTAAGTAGTAGATAAATTATTAAAAAATATGAAGCTCGTTGAGTTTTTCTTTCTGATAAAAATTGCGACCTGCACCTGCCCGCCGTTCGAGAAATGCACACGCCAGATGCATCGAGCAATTGCTTACCAAAGGCAGAATATCAAAAATTTCACATCCAAAAAATTTGCAAATGATGTCTATATATATAGCTATAAGCCCTAGAAATTTTGCCTTAGTTACTTATTTCATCCCCTCAAAAAATAAAAAAAAACTCAAAAAATTGATTTTTTGATGCCTCAAAAGCAGGCTCCTCCCTTAAGTGGCTTAGGAGTCACTTAAACTTATTAGAGGTCGGGGTCAGGCCCACTTTTTCGCAAAATTTTACACACAAATGCTCGTTGTTACTGCAATTCCCTGTAGAAAATTACGGTTCTATATTCCAACTTAGTGCTTATTCAGATATTTTTTTTGGAAACTGCGTACCAGGTTTCAAGACATCTCAATTTTTACTCAAGTTACAGTTTGCACGAACGGACGACCAGTCACCCGGACTTCAACTTAACTCTTCACCTTGATCCATAAATTTCATAAATATATTTAAAAATTTTACATATAAATAGATATATAGAATTATCAGGAAATAGGTAAAGTCAATGCAGGATTCTTCACATGCTTTTTACATCGAATTTGTTTGCCATTACGTAAACAGTTAGTAATTCCCATAGCTGTAATGCATCCCATATATCTGTCAATTGACTTTATACCGCATATATCGGCGAATGTGCTAGTTTTTATACCCTGAACAGGGTATATTAACTTTGTCACGATGTTTGTAACACCCAGAAGGAAGCGTCGGAGACCCTATAAAGTATATATATAAATGATCAGGATGTTGAGCTGAGTCGATTTAGCCATGTCCGTCTGTCTGTCCGTCTGTCCGTCTGTCTGTATATATACGAACTAGTCCCTCAGTTCTTAAGATATCGTTTTGAAATTTTGCAAACGTCATTTTCTCTTCAAGAAGCTGCTCATTTGTCGGAACGGCCGATATCAGACCACTATAGCATATAGCTGCCATATAAACTGAACGATCGGAATCAAGTTCTCATATGGAAAACTTTCGCATTTGACAAGATATATTCACGAAATTTGGTATATAATATTTTCTAAGGCAACAATGTAATCTCCGAAGAAATTGTTCAGATCGCTTAACTATAGCATATAGCTGCCATACAAACTGAACGATCGGAATCAAGTTCTTGTATGGAAAACTTTCACATTTGACAAGATATATTCACGAAATTTGGTATATAATATTTTCTAAGGCAACAATGTATTCTCCGAAGAAATTGTTCAGATCGGTTAACTATAGCATATAGCTGCCATACAAACTGAACGATCGGAATCAAGTTCTTGTATGGAAAACTTTCACATTTGACAAGATATATTCACGAAATTTGGTACATAATATTTTCTAAGGCAACAATGTATTCTCCGAAGAAATTGTTCAGATCGGTTAACTATAGCATATAGCTGCCATACAAACTGAACGATCGGAATCAAGTTCTTGTATGGAAAACTTTCACATTTGACAAGATATATTCACGAAATTTGGTATATATTATTTTCTAAGGCAACAATGTAATCTCCGAAGAAATTGTTCAGAACGAGTTACTATAGCATATAGCTTCTATACAAACTGGACACATAGTTACTAACAGAAATGCACCTGTGAAGGGTATTTAGCTTCGGTGCAATTTATTTTTCTAATAACTGTGGATCGTTATGCATAACGTGGTTAAAATTGAATGAAAACTTGCCCTAGCCCCATGTAGCTAGCAGCAGTATTTTCAAACAATCGGTTGACCTGTACTCCCTATAAGGTTTGTAAGATGAAACTCAGAGAGTTTCATTTCTGTTAATAATATGTGGTATTGACGAAAATGGATAAAATTGGGTCAACACTGCCCTTATCTGTCATAGAAGATTTGAAAATTCTGTTTGGTCTTACACCGTATATAGCAGTCAATATGTAAAATATATGTGAAATGGTATATTATACTACAAATAACGATTTTTGTTATTCTAGAAATATGTCGATCAGTGTAAGTGATATATTTATGAAAATATTATTTGTAATTTCCGACTTTCTACGTGACTTCAATTATTTTGGGTTGAAATATGTGAGATTTTAATTTTATTATTGGCAAAGCGCTGAATGAGAAAGAAGTTGGCCTAAGCTTTGGGTTTCTTGTGTTTTCTGACGAAACAATTTTTCCAATTGAGCAATTCGCAAACTCCCAAAACGATAGGGTTTACTTCACTGCCCGTTCATACGAGAATCTAAGTCATCGGTTGGCCACCAGGAGGCAGCACCCGCCACAAATAATGGCTGTCACCGCAGATGGACGCTCTCAAATTGTTGTAATCGAGCCTGGCGTCAAAGTAAATGCGACATATTATCGGGAAAGTATTCTGGAGGCTGCTTCGAAGCCGTGGGCAAGCAAACATTTTGGTCGCAAACCACGGTCTCACAAAGTGAAAGTGAACCAAGAATGTCTGAAATACAATTAAGATAGTTAAGGCAAAAGGTGATCAGATCGAGCAAAAGTAATTTATGATATTTTCACATAATTTTTACTTAAAAAAAATAAAAATAATTTTTCACACCGAATTTATGGCTTTTTTTAATTGGTTACACTTCGAGTGCCGGATATTAAATTAGCCTCTTCAGTAGAGTTTATGTCGCATAACCATTCGAACACATTCCCCATGGTTCTTAGAGGACACGAAGTTTCAAGTGTGAGAGCCCATTTATGATCGTCAGCAAATAGTTCGAACTATCGATTTTTAAAGCGACTTCCGTTTCTGAATTTACCAACAACAACCTTCTTAATATTGCAAGTCGCTTGCTTTAAACATGTATTCTCACTGTCAGTGCTGCTTTAAGTAGCTTTATATTTGAAACAGATTGCGCCAGGGAAGCTCTCCAAAACTTCTCTCACTATTAGCTTTGTCTATGAAACGTTGATTATATCCTTGCAACTTTAACTATTTTCTCAAACCCAAAACTATTCATAATCTCAGCACACACGTGCACATCTTTATTATAATTGTGATGTCAAGTGAATCTTCTGCAGCTCCACTGTCACACATTTAATTTGCGAATATTAAATGTACATTTATTTTCAAGAGAATACACATGCATATGGTCGTAGATACACGCACTTCGCCCGAAAACGAAAGACTCAGTTAACCGTTGATGCATTAAGCAGACATGCTGCAATAACGGAGACACGACACCAACAAAGGCACTCAAACAGCTGATAGATATCCAGCAAACACGGGTGACACATGTGACACTGAATATGCAGTGGGCGCTTGGCTCGTGAAAGTACACGCGTAAATAAATGTGTGTGCATGTGTTGGTGTGTGTGTGTGATCACGCGTGTCATAACAGTCAACACATGCGCCAGCTCGTTGCGCGCCACGCTGACACTGATTTACTTTTAACAACAGCAGGGGGCAACAATATACTTTCCACGAGCACACACACGCACTTTAACATATTTATGTGTATGTGTGTGTGCAGTAGAAGCAGCATACGCTTCACTTCATCTTCACTTCACTACACTTTACCGTTATTTACTTGTACTTTTCTATATGAATATATCTGCATACTTTTTTGCGCTCCTCCAAGGCACGTCACTTTTGTTGCACTTACGCACACATACAAACACGTGCTGTTCACGCTTCCACTTGTGTTAGCATATCTTCGAGATACATGCAAACTCATAAATTTATGTGCTGCAAAGAAGTTGCAAGTCTATCAAATGACAAACGCTCCAACTCAACGCCGTAATACACCCACCCTACAACAACAACAATACCAATCAGCAAATATCTGCATACTTTATTTGAGCCAAGGCGTTGATAGTTTGTTGCCAAGTGTGCGAAAGGGAATGTTATGCTGGATTTGGTAATGTAATTTCCAACAAATTTACGTGCGAATTTTCCCCCTCCAATGACACTGTGTCGTTGTGTTTGTGCACGGGCTCACGTTTGCGCATGTGCGTGTGTGTGTATGCGTAAATTTTAGTAATGCAATTATTCCTGGTTGTGTATGGCAGGTTTACGGTTATACCTGCATTTCTATGCGTGCGTATGTGCGCGAACGGAGCCAAATTAGTCCACATCGCCTCAAATCCAATAAAGCCAATTAATCTGACCTGCTTTCTAGTTGCTATTATAATTGCTGCTGACGAGGCTGCGAGTGTTTCTGACACCGCTTTGTGGCGATTCGGTTTCGTGTACATTCATTTGCGTTACCGAGCCATAAATACGAGTGCGTAGATGGGCGTAATGGGACCACGGCCACGCCTACAAATCGCCATTAACCGAAAACATATAAAGTGCCATAACTAATAATTTGGCAGAGGGCATTGCAGTAGCCAGGGGCACATGTGGGCAAAAAATTTTGAAAAATTGATTTGGCCCCGCCCTCTAATAAGTTTAATGTACATATCTTCTAAACCAATAAAGTTACGATAACCAAATTCACCCAGCTCAATTATTGTAAGAACTCTGTGTGAAAATAGATGAAATCGGAAGATAACCCCGCTCACGCCCCGTATAATGGTACTCTTAAAAACTACTAAAAGCGCGATGAATTAATAGCTAAGTACGCCATAGACATTAAATTTTACTTAGGAGATGGTATGAGAGGGTATTACGGGAGCCGGTGTACAAATTGGGCAATGGCCGTGGCGCCGCCCACATTTTGGTGAAACCTCATATCTCGAGACCCGTCCAACCGAATTCTTTGCATGTGGCATTCCTTTTATATTACTATGTCACAGAGCGATAATGGGCGAAATTGGAGTACAACCACGCCTACTTCCCATATAACACAGTTTCAAATTGCACTCGAATCTTGCACTTTTCAGTAACCACGTCAAGAAGCAATTAATTTAATGCAATGAAATTTTGCACGAATAATGCCTTAAGTGCATGCCATCTTAGGACCAAAAATTGTTGAAGTCCCGAGATACCGATTTGTTCGACCCTAGTACCTATAGTTGACTTTTGATCGAAAATATTGGTCAATGTGTGAAACATATAATTGAAAATCAGAATAATATTTCTCTGACAATGGTATGCTTGTATGTCAAAAATGGGTTGAGTTGGGGAAATACTTCACTTAGCCCCCATATAATTTATATAAATATTTTCAAACCTATGGGAGACTTTGTACCGCATATATCGACAAATATGTGAGTTATCTCAATGAAAGTGAGCTAGCGTGTTTTACTCATAACAGTGTATCTTGGTGTCTAAAATAGAAGAATTTGACCGAAAACTTGCACAATCCCCTTTATAACTAATATCAGGATTTTCGAACATCCAGCTGACTTGGCCCTATATGATTGGTTTTTTAGTATGTGACTGGTTAAAAAAATGTGGCAATTAAGAATAGATAAAATCGCAATTTCCCAATTTTCATATAATATAATAGGGGTATTCAGACCAGCTTTGTTAATTCGTTAGTCGTCACTCGGTAGTTTTTTACGTGGGTTTTGTTTTTGTAAAATTAACAGATTATTATTTTACCGAGTAAGGAAGTACCAGACTGCCAAGCATGATTGTTTTTTTCGTTTCTTGGTAATATCACCCAACTGTTTTGCTTGCGTTGTTGCTTCAGAAGTTAACTTAACTCATTTTAAAAAAATACATTTGCTGTCTACTACAAATTAATTTCTGACAAATTCTTCAAAAGTAAGTATTTAATATAATACAATCAGCTGTTTTGAAATAAAATTTACAAACACTACTGATGTACAGCAAAAAGTATGTTCACAGTTAAGTGTTTTAACGAAGTATCAACTAACGAACTACCAAATTAACAAGTTTGGTCTGAATACCCCTAATATAATATATTATAATACTTATAGTGATTTTCATTTTTCTAACAAATCCTATGTGTGCTTCAGTATGGGAGTTGTCGATCTTCCCAAGTTTCGCTCTATGGGCTCTTGAAAGGTTCCAAGAAGATCCGATTTCTTCGACCCAAATTTTGTTCAGAGATGAGAACCATTTCTGGCTCAATAAGTAAGCGAAATTGCCGCTTTCGGAGAAAGAACAACCTGAAGAGATTCAAGATGCCATCCAGAAAAAACAACGGTATATTGGCCACCAAGATCGTGTGATATCACACCGCTAGAGTTTTTCTTGTGGGGATGTGTAAAGTCTAAAGTCTGTGTGGACAATCTCGCTTTGATTTAGGCCTTCTAGCAAACCATTCCACATGTCATTCGCTAGTTACCAGTCGAAATGCTCGAAGAAATCATTGAAAATTGGACTCAACGGATAGACCATCTGAGACGTTGGCCGCGGCCGACATTTGAAATATATAATCTTAAAAAAATAAGGGCCAAAGATTGTTCCTTCGAATCATATTACACATTCCTCGTTAAATTTGAAATTTCTTTGTTTTTTCTCTAAAAAAAGTTTCCCTACTTTTGCTGACTACCTGAAAATTAATAACTTTTTATAATGAACTTAGAAAAGGCTTGTTGTTTTAGATATATGTAATATACATACTATAATGAAATATTTGCTAAAAATCAGTAGAACAGTTATTACGCAGTTAATATTTTATTAGAACTAAACATTATGTCCCATATTGGTAATCTAAGAGAGTTAGCTTCAAAATCCCCCAATAAGCGAGAGAAGATATGAATTAGCAAAGGGCATCCTGTAGGAGGCAAATCTTTTATTTGAACTTAGCTGGCTTCGGTGTGGAAAATTTTTGAATGAAAATGAGGAGAGATTTTGAGTGAAAACTTCAATGCTCCAGATTACATTTTGTTACAAACGAGATTCACGTTTACCATTAGTTATCTAGCAAAACTCATTTCCATTTGATTTTGTTTAATTGGTCTCTTGCGGATGATGTGATAGCCGCACATATTTCTATAAGTAATTGTATAGTACCGGCTACCTCTTTGTGATTTAATTAGTTCCGTTTCAGCATAGGAATTGTTCTGAAATAACTGCTAAAAATCTTGCGTAAGTTAACTTTTATGCGTGTAAATATAATATAAAGGTAACAATTAACAATTGAGGGGCAGTCTTTCTATGATACTTGCCTATTCTTGAGTTGATATTTTTTATAATCGGATCAATACTTCTCCTAGCACGCGTATATTTTACTTTAAGGGGGATTTCTAGTCTAGAAATCAAATTTTGGGCAGCTGTTGAATTTTATTAAAAAAAAAACCAATAGATATTTTTACTACCCATTTTTATGGTGTTTTTATTGATATCTTAAGAATACAGAAAAAAAATTTTACAAAAAAATATTAAAAATTAAAATAATTAGAAGGGGTAGAGACAGGTGTAAACAAAATGGCGCATCCTGGTGACATTGATCCTGACTCTCCTGGTGGTCTGAAAAAAAAATCAAAAGAAATTTCTAATCAGTAAGGTTGCTGTTATAATCCCTACCACAGGGAACACGAAAAAAAAAATTTTTTGAAAAATGGCGACAGCCTGAAAATAAAATGTTTTTTTTTTTTCTTTTTTTATTGAAATTCCTGATTTTTTTTTAATATTAAAACCAAAACTTTCGACACGATGCTGGTAGGTCTACCTACCTACCGGGCTAGGTACTGCGTCATTAAAGTAACTGTAGCTCTTAAAATAATTTTAATTTTTAAAAATCCTTTGGAGGATATCTTCTTAAGGGTCTAAATTTTAAATATATGAAAAAATCGATTTTTTTTTTAATTCTAAAGTAGAATACCCCCTTAAGCAGCTTATTTAGATCAAACATTTAGTATTAAAAAAATTAAGTGTTCTTTGAAATACTTTATTAAATGGTTTTTAACTGTTTGAAGAATATTAATGATAGTGGTCTAAAGATACTTTTCTAATATAAAAATATCCACGTCTTCAGCTGATTTTCCTTCATACACTCAATATTTAAGTTTTTATCGTTTTGTATTTTCTCACTAGAAGATATGTATTTTTTGCCAGCACTCATTTTGATATAAAATATATGAGACTAAGTGTTCGTAGTTATATCCTAAAAGGTCATAGGCTGGTGCCAAATATATGAGCTCTATTTTCATAATTTCTTACAATAATTGATACTGAACACTTTCGCTGAATGTTTAATATTAAATTTTGCAAACACCTGAAAATATCCCGCGGCTTGAGTTTTACAATGTAGGCGAATATAAAACATTCGATTACACCTTTTCCTTACTTGTTTTTGTTTTTTTAGTATATAAAATCTTGAATAAAAATCGCGTTTCTTATGTTCAATATTTGTTTTATGTCTACGTAAACATGCAACTGTTCATTTGCAAAATGTGTATAATTGTATATGTGCGATATCTTGTTGATTAAATCCAGCACGCACGCGCAGACAATTTATAAATTCACCAACATTGAATAGTACATATATGTATGTATGTACATCAAAAGCAACATTGATGTGTGGTGAATATGTGTGTTTATACGTGTCTTTGCTCTAGCAGTTATGGGGACCCTTTCTTTACTGCAATATCTATAGCAGACAGTATGCCTAACCCGTCCTTCTTTCTGGTCAAGTGCCTCAACAAAAGCGGCTGCCAAACCAAACTCTTTATCTGTCTGAACCCTTTTTGTTCGCCATATTTACAGTGGCAATTATTTATACGAGTAAAAATTATACAAAGCAAATAAGACGTGTGCTTTTTTGTGTATTACCTATATGAAGTCTTTTAAACACCTTTTTAGCTTAAGAGCAGTTTATTTCTGAATATTAGGGTGTATAAATGTGAACTGATATTCGCCAAACGAGTCTTTATACTCTTGCAACTGCATGCTCTCTTCAATTTTAAAGAACTGTTGAGAAAAGACAGTAACTTTTAATTTGGTTTGTTCTGCATCTGTGTAACTTTAAATTTGTGAGACTTACTCAGCCAAATCATTTAATTGCTTTATTTAGAGTAGGTTTAAAAAAATATCAGATTTTCGTTTAAATATCAATTATAATTCCAGTAAATACTATACACAAATACATTAAAAATTGATGTTATTTCAGATGTTTGGTTTTCAATGAGAAAATAACTTTTTTCGTTGTTTGTATTTTTAACAGCCATAAACTAAAGGTTTTGCCCTTTCGTAATGAACATATCTGCTCTGGAATTGTTTCGCAGCTTACAAAATCCAACACATGCAATAATTGAAGCGGCATGACCATTTAACGCGTTTCATCTCCGGTGAACCCAAAACGAGTTGATCACCAATACCGATTTTCACAAGTATATTTTATTCAGCGATAAAGTTCACATTTGATTAATGGATATGCTAATAATAAAAAATGTCGCATGTCGTATGTAATGAATAACACGTTCAATATTGAATTTTAAAGTTTGGAGAGAGTTTATATAGTCTAGTTTTTAGCTAAATAGAAAAGACTTCAAATAACCCAACAAGAAGTGATCTAATGGCGTTAAATCACAATTTCTTGGAGATCATTCAATGTCATAATTTCTTGAAATAGTCAAATCTTCAAACATTTCTCGCAATAATTCAGTTGTTGCAAGTGCTGTGAACTCGTACGTACACCACTTGTTGGAATCAGATGTTGTCGAGACCAACTTTTCCCAATTGCGACCATAAAAAGTTTATAATCGTCGATCTAAGTATATCGTTCTTCATTGAAAGTAAGGGTTATCACGAGAAAACCACTCCAAACTGTCAATTTAGGTATGTACAATGGTTTTTGATGAATAATTTGGGGATTTTTATGGCACCAGAATTGAAAGTGGTGTTTATTTACCGGCCAAGTTGTGGTTTCAGGCAGTCCCAATCCTTGAGAATATCTTGGAAGCGACAAATTGCGGTATTCAGCAACACTTGCCCGACAGACAGCAATATTTTCATTATTTCGAACGGTAGCGAGCACAGATGAACGATTATTACGACCATAAAATGACAAAAGCGCACGAAAAGTTCCAATTGGAGAACGAGAAATTTTGATAATAAAACTGAATAATTTGTAAACGTTGTTCTTGCATATATAAATTACTGAATACAATGATCATGTCTTATTAAAATAGCCGAAACGACTTTTAGACCCCGGTAATTTAGTTACTATATCTACAGAAAGTTCCTCAAGGAAAATATGCACTAAGGGATTTACTTGGAGGACATGCAGCTGGAATTTCGATATACGTCGGCAAACTACGATTTTTTAAAAAGTTTTGAGGGATTTTAACTAATTCAACCGGAAATTTAAATTTATTCAAATCGTATAGGAACCCATCGTGCTTTACTGAGTTAAAGTTTGACTTCTTCGAATTGAAAGACATTGACGTGAACGTCCTTTGTTGCTTTGAAGATATTGGCACTTAACACCGCTAGACTATTTGGATATATGTTGTACAAAATCAAGAAACCATTTTTTAAAAGGTAAATGGAGGATGGAGTCATGTGTAGAAGTTCACGCAAGTAAGGAAAGTTCTCTGATCGCCATTCACTTGGGAGTGGCCAGAAACGATTCTTTTACATATGACTCAACCATCTCACGACTTCCGGTCTTTGACCAAGTATCCTCTGGGTAGCCTAAGAACATCCGTTTGAAGGCGAGCTAAAGTGAGAAAGAAAAGAGAAAAGAAATATTCCCTACTTGGGGTTGTGCGCTGGGTTTGGGAGCCTCCAAGTAAAAAAACACCCCCAGTGAATAGTTACAATCAGCCTCGGATGAGAGACCCCCCTTTTGATGACGACCATGGCAAACGAATTAAGGACTATAATTTGAGGGCATGCACCTGGAATGTCCGGTCCCTTAATTGGGAAGGTGCTGCTGCCCAGCTTGTTGATGTCCTCATAAAGATAAAGGCTGACATCACCGCCGTCCAAGAAATGCGATGGACGGGACAAGGACAGAGACGAGTAGGTCCTTGTGACATTTACTACAGTGGCCATATAAAGGAGCGCAAGTTTGGTGTTGGATTCGTGGTGGGAGAGAGACTCCGTCGCCGAGTACTATCATTCACTCCGGAGAATGAACGTCTAGCCACTATCCGCATCAAAGCGAGGTTCTTCAACATATCGCTGATTTGCGCCCACGCCCCGACTTAAGAGAAGGACGACGTGACCAAAGATGCCTTTTGTGAGTGCTTGGAGCGCACTTATGAGAGATGCCCCGCCACGATGTCAAAATCGTGCTTGGCGACTTCAATGCCAGAGTGGGCAAAGAAAGTATCTTTGGCACTACGGTCGGTAAATTCAGCCTCCACGAGGAAACATCCCCAAATGGGTTGAGGCTGATCGACTTCGCCGGGGCCCGAAATATGGTTATCTGTAGTACTAGATTCCAGCATAAGAAGATACATCAAGCTACCTGGCTGTCTCCGGATCGAAAAACCACCAACCAGATCGATCATGTTGTGATAGACGGAAGACACGTCTCCAGTGTTTTAGATGTGCGTGCGCTCCGAGGTCCTAACATCGACTCGGCCAAAATTCGCACTCGCCTCTGTGCAGCAAAAAACGCACGCCAACAAACACAAGGAAGGTTCGACGTCGAGAAGCTGCAATCACAACAGACAGCCGAACGTTTTTCTACTCGGCTTGCACTCCTGTTCTCTGAGAGCACTCGTCAACAACTCGGTATAAGGGAACTGTGGGACGGCATTTCAAACTCCTTACGTACAGCTGCAACCGAAACCATTGGTTTTCGGAAAATGCAAAAGAACAGCTGGTACGACGAGGAGTGCAGTTTCGCAGCGGAGAGAAAACAGGCTGCCTACCTCGCAACGTTACGATCGACCACAACACGTGCGGGATGGGATAGATACCGAGAGTTGAAGAGGGAAGCGAGACGCATTTGTAGACAGAAAAAGAAAGAGGCCGAAATGCGTCAGTACGAAGAGCTTGATAAGCAGTCCGACAGGGGTAATGCTCGAAAATTCTACGAAAAGATGCGGCGACTTACAGAAGGTTTCAAGACCGGAGCATACTCTTGTAGAACCCCCAAAGGTGATCTTCACCGATGCCCAAAGCTGGATGATATTGATATCATCGGCCTCAACACCCGCGTCGTTAGTTCTGCTTTCTGCAGACTAGACAAGGAAGCAAAAGAAATGGGTCTGGCAGTGAACGAGGGCAAGACGAAATATTTCCTGTCATCAAACAAAAGTCAGTCAAAAGTTTTGAGTCACAAAGTTCAATCTATGATTAATAAAGTATGTTAAAAATACAATAAATAAATACTTATAAAGAAAAGTGGTTTTTATAGTTCATCTTTCAAAGTCATTTGATACGATTTGGGTTCATTACAGATCTAGTGTAAAATGTTCCACATATAGCACAGAGACGAGATTTGTTTAGTAAGTCTAATAATAACAAACAAATTTCTTGAACTAACACGAAGTTACATATGTATTAAGAGATATTTTCATATATTAGGTGAAAATATTTCATCCAGCACAAGTTAACTTTGAATATAGATTTTATTCAATTCGGAAAGTTGATTAAATTATGTTATGGGAGTATGGAAAAGAGATAATACCACGATAATGTTTACTATAGACGATATAGTGCAATTGTTTGTCAGAAACTTCAGATTTGTGAGCATACTGTGGTCACTGAAAGAGGGTAATGCTTGAGCTCACACCATTTCACCTAGTAATCCATCAAGTAGCCAAACACAAGCTGCTTCCAATAGTAAAGGTGTTTGGCAAAGGTTAAGTAATCTCATCCCAGCGGATAAAGGAGTTAAGCGGTGTAATACCATTGGTTTTTTTTTCTCAGGGATAGCATTACTAAAGGGTAAACTTTAACAAATCTGATCAAATCGCTGGTTGGTGCAGGAGTGTAAAGAACAGCTAAACAGTCTATCAGAATGTAATCAAGTGCACCTTAATAGGGTGCCCGGTCACAAAGGAATCGCCGGGAATAAGCTGGCTGAGAGCTCACCCGTTCAGCAGCATCCACTAAGGTGGTAGAACCTGAACCCTTCATCGCGATGGAAGAAAGAGAAGGCAGAGAGAGGAATTGGCAACAAATCCAAGGCAAGCGCCATTCCAAGTTTCTAATGGGGGGTTACAACCTCAACAGGTTTAAAAATGTAATTAACCCCCCTAAGAACAAACTCAGGCTAATTGTCGAATTATATAGTACATTAGTCACTGTAAGCTCAAGAAGCACTTATATAACATGGACCTAGCTTCTTATGAAAATTTCGGGTTCAGCGAAAGAGAGCCTAAAACTTCAGAATACCTGCTAATTCACTGTATAGTAGTCGGCAGACGCACGAATACATCCTTTAAATCCATGTTTCCAAAAAGGGATTACATCGCCTCCCTAGCACCTAGCAGTATATTGGAACTTATCAATAAGCTGGGGCTAAGTGGGTCATTGTGACTTTGACGAGAGGATATTAAACTTAGCTTGCGGTACAATCCTTATCTATTTATTTTATCTTAAGAGGGTAATGCGAGGAAAGTAAGATAATGAAAGGCAAAACCAGTCAAATTTACAGCATGCTAGCAAAAGTGTGACTTGAGTTCCATTTAAGAGAGACATATAGTCGTTAGTAAAAATAATCCTGATATGTCTGATAAAAGCGGTTATAAAATAAATAGTTCTGTTATATATATGGGACTCGAAAACAGTATGAATGTATTTAATTTTGAACTCAACTCTTAAGGGGGTATTCTAGTCTAGAAATTAAAAAAAAATCGATTTTTTTTATATTTTCAATGTATATTTTTCAAAATTCAAATTATTTTTGGAGATATAGGCATTTTTCTGACCCAGCATCCAAACTGGTTCGGCCGGAACGCGAAACTTTAAACGCGTTTTTTTTTTTTAAACTGACTTTTCGGAACGATACCCACGATTTCTCAGGTTCTACTGGACCGATTTACTTGAAATTTTTACAGAGTCTTCTTAATAGGCTTGTCTATGGTTGGAACTAGCCCCATTTCCAAATTTTTATTTTTATTATTTTAAAAAAATTGGAAATAATCAGAAAAAGTGATAAAAAAAAAATTCTCTTTTTAGGCAGTCGCCATTTTGTTTTCTCCCTTTTCCGCAGTTCCGGCAATTGCGACATTATTCTAAATTAATAATATTTTTTCTGTTTAGTTTCAGTTAATTAGGAGGGTTGAAATCATGGGTATGGTCACGTGGAAATTGTAAGAGACCCCCCAGTTCGTCAACTCATAATTTTTGAAATTTTTTACATTTTTTAGTTTTTAATTTATTTCTCTACTCTTCTAAAATTAGCAAATAACTAATAAAAAAATGGATAGTAAAAATATTAATTGCCTTTTTTTACAACACCTTAAAGATTACCTGAAATCCATACTTCTAGACTAGAATACCCCCTTAATAAACAATTGCCGATATGCATATGAAGAAGGAGGAGTAGTTCGGCTAATTTTTCCATTTCTTTATTACTCATACACCAAACTTTTGTCTATGAGTTAACAATGGAATTACGAATATGAATTATGGATAATAACTCTTCAGGTATTTAACAACCACATATAAATGTTACTCTCTTGTACAACTTCATTAATGGAAAATTCTGGGCTTCTCCGCAATAACTTTAAATTACTATGAGTACTTCGAAGCTGTAATTTAATTTGAAAACGAAATACAGGCAGAACAATGTAGCAATGGTGATAGCAATATGCCAATTTAAGACGGCTGCACGCCCAGCTATCTACAATTGCGCGTATTTAGGATAACATGTTGAGGTGCACAGAGGCATTTGCGTATACATATATCCGCTATTGTATTTGTTTGTGTACAATAACTTGCTGATTGTGTACATTCCCTTGCCAATATCCAACTAATTCGAAAGCAAATACTAGTAATTATAATAATATTGTTAGAATAATGTTAGAGTGGCTTAGCAGGTGCAAGGATATGCTAACAGCTGACAACTGTTTTGCGAAATACATGTTTACATATGTACATATATATGTATGCCTATGCATTAGTATTATATTTACAAGCCCACCGTATCTCAGGGAACTTTCAGGGATTTGCATACTAACAAGAGCCTATGATTAGTGAAAGCCTAGCTAATTGCATAGTGGGTAGTACAGTTATATTGATATTGTTTTGATTGTATTATGATGAATCGAGGATACTTAAGCGTCGATTGGGAATATGTGATAGAGGAAGAAGGTAGAAGAAGAGATGTGTGAGTTTATAAAGAACATGAGAACATTAGGAAGGAACTAAACTTCTGCGCGTTGCGGTTATGTTTTGATATTTTATTCAGTTGGTGGCAGGAGGGATTCATCTGTAATTACAATTTAAATAGAAAAGGAAAGTAGTGATCCAATTTGAACCATTTTTAATATACAACTTACTATTATCAGAACGGATTCTCTTCGAATTTCAGTTATATATCTCACGCATTGACTGAAATTTTGGGTAAAGGGTCTGCCAAAGGCACTGCAGTGGCCATGTTTCGAATGATTAAAATTCCTTATGAACAATTGTCTTGTGGTCATCAAGGAAGCAATATCTCCAGAGCATAAAAGTTTCATTAGTGAGGAGTGCTAGTGAACACTGTAGAAGCATACAAAAGAAACATGTGCTTTAACTAAATATATTGAACTGATAATACCGTATTTTCAGATAAGAAAAATATCTAGAAAAACCTGGAACTCCGCGGATTGGTTGAAAGTTTGAGGGTAAATTTTTATGTGCTTTTTCTTGGGCCAACAATGAAGCTCACTACGAAGTCAGTTTATGAGGGTTATATACAATATTAAAATTATGCTAGTTAAAGTAGTGATCGTAGAAATATCAAAACTTAGTATGCTTTGAACGTATTTTGTATGTATTCGTTGTATGTTTTTAATACTACTTCAATTAGAGATCGCAACTTTGTGGATTATGCTTCAAGACTATAGAGAAAGTAACAACGTTTCGTTAAAATAAGTATTTTTTCCAATTTTATTGTAACATAATTAATAAAATTTCAATCGTATCTGGTAAGAATATATCAAATGAGAGCCAAACAAGTGAGTCGCAAAATTAAATCGATTTTGACTTACTTAATGTGCGGCATATGCTACGAAGCTCCTTAAATATACAAGCGAGGATTCATATATATAATTTTAATGCAAAATAAATATATTTCGCTTAAGTAAACAGCAACTACGCGAACTAACATTCAGCCTGCAGTCAGCATTTATTTTCAAAATTTCGTTGAAGTAAGAACTCTACGTGCCTTAAGGCATGCGTGACGTTATAACCATGTAAAATGTTATATAGATAATAAAAATTTTGTTGTTATTTAATTATTATTTCATATCTATAACTAATAAATTTTAAGAAAGTATTTATACTTGAACTCAGATCAAATTTAACTGATATCTTTTTAGCTATTAAAAGTGCGATAAATTTTTTTCCAATCCTCGAAACAGTTCTTAAAGTCATAGCCTTCAATGCGCAAAGCGATGCACGTTTAATGTAGTCACAAGGAGCTAAACCAGGCAGATGCGAAGGTTGTGGCATGATATCGGAAAAATTTGGCGAATAGCTCACGAAGAAGCAATGCAATATGCAACCGAAAATGACGCACAACAATTGTATTCCTTGCTGGCAGTTGGCAAGGGTTGGGAGAGCAACACTCCTCGCTGATCGAAGAGAACTGTCAACATAATCTTGGTCTGAACGTCTTTTTCTGCCTTAAGCATACATCCAAGACTCATCGCCAATAATAATACGTTTTATGAAATCCCGGTAGTCGGAAAGCATTGTTTGACGGACGTTATCACAACTCTGTTTTCGAAAAAATTTAGTGATTTTAGAACCAATCGTGCTTTCACTTTTTTAGGCCCAAATGATCTTTAAAATGGTTTGCATTGTTTCTTCCGATATTCCAACGATGTACATATGTAAGTAAGATCTTTGACAATTAATCTATCTATTCTATTGACGTGTTGATCCTCAGTGGGTGTTGATGACCGTTCTCTAATTGTTTAACTGAAATATTGGCCTTGAGCTCGCTGACAGTGTTACCATGACAAGATGTGTTGTCCTCTTCATCAAAAACTTTGAAATTCGACTTGTTTTGCTGCCAGGTCACAGCGGAAACGGTGAAAAATACAAGGGCGCTTTAGTGTTGGACCGGTTGAGCTCCCGTGCGCTTAGTAAGCGCTGGTCGAAAATCAAAATTTGTGCGGTTTCGAAATCCTTTTGTCCCAAAGTGGAGCGTTGAAGAACCACATGTGGGAGGTTCCATATCTTGTCGTACCTACCTCTAAAATTTGTATATAAGAAAGTTTTTTCTAAACTATCCAGCTTTTGTCAAGCTGATAGTAACATTTTTGGCGAAGCTGGTGAAGTTCTTCTTCTTCTTTACTGGCGTAGACACTGCTTACGCGATTATAGCCGAGTTAACAACAGCGCGCCAGTCGTTTCTTCTTTTCGCTACTTGGCGCCAATTGGATATTCCAAGCGAAGCCAGGTCCTTCTCCACTTAGTCCTTCCAAAGGAGTGGGGGTCTTCCTCTGTTTCCCGCGGTGGGTACTGCGTCGAATACTTTCAGAGCTGGAGTGTTTTCGTCCATCCAGGCAACATGACCCAGCCAGCGTAGCCGCTGTCTTTTAATGCGCTGAACTATGTCAATGTAGTCGTATATCTCGTACAGCTCATCGTTCCATCGAATGCGATATTCGCCGTGGCCAAGGCGCAAAGGACCATAAATCTTCGCAGAACCTTTCCCTCTAAAACTCATAACGTCGACTCATCGGTTGTTGTCATTGTCCAAGCCTCTGCACCATATAGCTGGACGGGAATATGAGCGACTTATAGAGTTTGGTTTTTCTTCGTCGAGAGAGGACTTTACTTTTCAATTGCCTACTCAGTCCGAAGTAGCACCTGTTGGCAAGAGTAATCCTGCGTTGGATTTCCAGGCCGACATTGTTGGTGGTGTTAATACTGGTTCCTAAATAGACGAAATGATCTACGACTTCAAAGTTATGACTGTCAACAGTGACGGGGGAGCCAAGCCGCGAGTGCGACGACTGTTTGTTTGATGACAGGAGATATTTCGTCTGAAGTTGCTGTGATTAATTTAGCCGGCGTAACAAATTTGTAGCAAGCTTAAAGCGCTACGCCAGTATATATGGACCTGGGGATCCCTACCCAGGTTTTTAGAGAATATTTAAGAATTGTCGCTCAAGTGGATTCCGCGTCACCTTTATTATGAGCATGAACCCTACGACCTAACCTAACCTAGCTTAACCTGATGAAATTGTGTATATGAATACAGGTGATAAGTTTAATATTGCGCAATATTTATAGCATACGTTTCATTTCTTCACACATTTTTACTAAATGAAAATTGCGGGAGTATCTAATGTGCTGCTGCAACAGAACTCACCGCTTCCTTACTTGTTTCTAGGTATTTATGCCGGTAAAGCTCATGTTATTGCAAAACGGTTATAAATATTTATAACATGTTCTGAGACAATCATATTGTGACAGCTAACTTTAACAAAACATTAAGTCAGTTAAGCGAAATTAAGACAGTTGCACAATCAGCTCGAGGTGATTCGTTGTACTTACGACTATAAACAAAAGCCTTATGTTAAAAGTGTTATTTAATACATTTATCAAAATCAAGGAATCACATCAACACACACATATATACAAATTTATATATTTCTACAGATTTGAATATAATTAACCGCATTATAATAATGTTGCAAGTGCCTGTCAGGCAATTTCCATCTATTCAACGAACTTTCGAGATAAATTGCAAACTTAAATAATAAAATACGCAAATGAGTATGGACTAAGTATATAAGCCACTGAATAAAAGGCAAAGTGCGTGTTAAGTATTTCAAAATTTCGCTTGTGGCAAGCAGAATGTGTGCTTATATGCGGATAAGTTACTAATTAATTGGAAATACTTAGACAAATCAAAATGAAAATGATTTTGAACATGAGTTGTTGGTGAGTAAATGGATAATTTAATTTTAGTTGTATAGAACGTAAGGCTTTGATTTTTTCTCGTATTCTAAATAAAAATCTGAGAAATTTGTATCGTCTCCAATAAATTAGAATTGTATAGTCTAGGTCTATTTTTATTAAAATAGTTTTAATTACCCATCAGTTAAGATATTGACATCCAATAATATTTCAAACCCCGTGATACTGATTATAAAGGCTTTCGGTGGCTGTGATTGCTTGATATAAAAAATAGCAGTTATTTCGCACCATGTCATAATGATATGAAGACAACTTTGATCTGATGCTAAAAAAAATATGTATCTTATTAAACGATTTTCGTTATTTTGGTAGACTATGCAAATTATTTTAAATATAATTACATGAAATTCTATTTTTCCATTATATAGGTTTAGTATTTTTTATCTGGCCTTCGGATTACGCTATATAGTATTAGAAGACTACTATTATCTACTTAGACACTTATTTGAATGCTTGACTCAGTATTCTTCGAGGATACGGCAAAGATGGGCACAAAACTCTGAATATACAGAATAATAATTGCTAAAAGTATGAATAGTATTTACGGGCTTGATGCTATAGGAGTCAATCACGCGCAATTTCAATGTCATTGATTCCGTTCTGGTAATTTGTCGAAATTATTCAGAAAACAAGTAAGGAAGGGCTAAGTTCGGGTGTCACCGAACATTTTATACTCTCGCATGATAAAGTATAATCGAGATTTCATTACCCGTCATTTACATATTTTTTATTTTGTTGTAAAATGAATTAGATTAGATCAATTTGAGTACTTTGAGTATTAGATTGTATTTTCATTTATATGTATGTATTATACAGAGAAGGCATCAGATGGAATTCAAAATAGCGTTATATTGGAAGAAGGCGTGGTTGTGAACCGATTTCACCCATATTTTCTTCATGTCATCAGGGTGTTAAGAAAATATTATGTACCGAATTTCATTGAAATCGGTCGAGTAGTTCCTGAGATATGGTTTTTGGTTCATAAGTGGTCGACGCCACGCCCATTTCCAATTTAAAAAAAACCTGGGTGCAGCTTCCTTCTGCCATTGCTTCCGTAAAATTTAGTGTTTCTGACGTTTTTTGTTAGTCGGTTAACGCACTTTTAGTGATTTTCAACATAACCTTTGTATGGGAGGTGGGCGTGGTTATTATCCGATTTCTCCCATTTTTGAACTGCATATGCAAATGCCTGAAGGAAACGACTCCATAGAGTTTGGTTGACATACCTACCGAGATATGTACATAAAGCTTATTAGGGGGCGGGGCCACGCCCTTTTTTCAAAAAAGATTACGCCCAAATATGCCCCTCCCTAAGGCGATCCTTTGTGCCAAATTTCCCTTTAATATCTTTATTTATGGCTTAGTTATGACAATTTATAGGTTTTCGGTTTTCGCCATTTTGTGGGCGTGGCAGTGGGCTGATTTTGCCCATCTTCGAACTTAACCTTATTATGGAGCCAAGAAATACGTGTACCAAGTTTCATAATGATATCTCAATTTTTACTCAAGTTACAGCTTGCACGGACGGACGGACGGACAGACAGACATCCGGATTTCAACTCTACTCGTCATCCTGATCACTTTGGTATATATAACCCTATAACTGACTCTTTTAGTTTTAGCACTTACAAACAACCGTTATGTGAACAAAACGATAATACACTCCTTAGCAACTTTGTTGCGAGGGTATAATTATAGAAATGGTCAAGTTGGACTTTTACATAATGACCCTTTCGAATGCCTAGCAGATAAATATTTTACAAAACACATGATTTAATGTAATAGACCTCATAGATCAAATTTCCATCTGCGTTTTGTTACAAAATCGAACCATTTATGACAGGAATGATTACTGGTGATACCGAAAATTTAATAGAAATGCTTGCCAGGCCAGGCTTGACGGTCAGGAAGTTTTCGCTTTGTGTTTGATGGGATTGGCATATAATCTTCCACTCTGAGCTGCTCTCCTACGGCCAATCTCTAAGTTCGAATCTGTGCTATTAACAGCAGAAGGTCTGAAAGTTGATCAGGAGCGGCTAGCTGCTGCCAATAGCAAAAGAAATATGTGCTATCAGGACAACAAAAATCCTTATGTATCACATACTTGTATATCGATAGTGACTGGCCAAAAGCTGTGGGTAACCTCAGGGTTAGGTTAAGTCAGGTAAACACACTGATTTTTAGTGAAACCGCGAAAAATTCCTCTTGAACAGCTAAAGATGCATATCCGTTGTGATTTGCAACTCCTAGGTACGAGTATGAATCAAAAAGAAGGCCTTTTTGAAGCGACTAATATTTATTTCAGAAAATTCGCCAAGTTTGTTGAAAGTATGACAGCCGAAGTACTTCAGTCCTACTCTGGGCAAAAGCTTGACAATGATGTAAATGCCTGGTTGTTTGCAGCCCATTTCCTCCCCGCAACTTTGACAAGATGTGTCTTCTAAAATTTTAAACCGCAACGGGTCGATGCCAATTGTACAGTGCCCACTTTGGGCATCTATCATGGTGGTGATGTGTTCCATCAAGTTCCACTAGTAAAGTTTGCTTGCTAAGCTCACACGGGACCGATAGATAGAATACACGAAGGCATAGGAACGCCAACTCGTGCTCATATTGATGGTATTTGGGTAAGGGTGTACTTTCTTGGAATCTCGTTGGATTTAGAGCTTTTGTAGATTCCGCTATAGCCAGGCAATCAGACAAGTTTAATAGGAAGTAACGGGTGATTTTTTTGAGGTTAGGATTTTCATGCAGTAGTATTTGACAGATCACGTGGGATGTCAGACATGGTGTCAAAGAGAAAGATGCTCAGTATGCTTTGACATTTCATCATGAATAGACTTACTAACGAGCAACGCTTGCAAATCATTGAATTTTATTACCAAAATCAGTGTTCGGTTCGAAATGTGTTTCGCGTCCGTGTCCGATGAGCGATGAGGCTCATTTCTGGTTGAATGGCTACGTAAATAAGCAAAATTGCCGCATTTGGGGTGAAGAGCAACCAGAAGCCGTTCAAGAACTGCCCATGCATCCCGAAAAATGCACTGTTTGGTGTGGTTTGTACGCTGGTGGAATCATTGGACCGTATTTTTTCAAAGATGCTGTTGGACGCAACGTTACGGTGAATGGCGATCGCTATCGTTCGATGCTAACAAACTTTTTGTTGCCAAAAATGGAAGAACTGAACTTGGTTGACATGTGGTTTCAACAAGATGGCGCTACATGCCACACAGCTCGCGATTCTATGGCCATTTTGAGGGAAAACTTCGGACAACAATTCATCTCAAGAAATGGACCCGTAAGTTGGCCACCAAGATCATGCGATTTAACGCCTTTAGACTATTTTTTGTGGGGCTACGTCAAGTCTAAAGTCTACAGAAATAAGCCAGCAACTATTCCAGCTTTGGAAGACAACATTTCCGAAGAAATTCGGGCTATTCCGGCTGAAATGCTCGAAAAAGTTGCCCAAAATTGGACTTTCCGAATGGACCACCTAAGACGCAGCCGCGGTCAACATTTAAATGAAATTATCTTCAAAAAGTAAATGTCATGAACCAATCTAACGTTTCAAATAAAGAACCGATGAGATTTTGCAAATTTTATGCGTTTTTTTTTTTTAAAAAAGTTATCAAGCTCTTAAAAAATCACCCGTTAGTTTGATACTACTGCTACTGAGGAGATTTTAGGTCAGTTTCAGCGAGCTTAAGGCCTTTATTGCAGCGGTGCTTGCTTGCCGCGAACTTTATCTCTTAATAAGCGGAAAGTTTACCTTTGTATCATCTAGGACATCAATCAGTTAATCAGGGTCATATTTTGTTATAGGAAAATCGAAGTTATGGAGTATCTCTTAATTTAAATCTACATAAATGAAACTGTGCTAAATCACTGGCTGTGATTTTCACCAAAAAGGTGACTCAAAAGCGAGTATAGCTTTTAATTTCAGTTGTTTTTAAACTCAAATATTGTACTTTAGTTAAAAACATATTCTTTTAAGTAAATAGAAAAAATAGTTTTTTGAATGAATTTAATTCGCAAAAGAAGGGAAAGCCAATTTACAGCAACACAACTCATAGCAATTGAATCTTTCACACCAAGCAGTCAAAACAAAGCATCAACCAAGCCCCTTTCATGTGAAATATATCGATTTTACCACAAATTCTACACCGCGGGTTGGCACAAAATTAGATTTCTCCGCTTTCAAATGCGTTGTCATGGAAGTTGAGTAGTCTCTGCCAAGGCGCCACCACAAAAACCAATAAAAAGCACAACAAGGTACTAGCAGAAGGCTACCAGACGACTTAAGTAAGATAAAAATAGAAATTAAATGATAAAATCATCTTTCTAGTAAGCTAATGTATCTATGATAGTTGAAAGAAAATTAAAAAAAAGAAAATAAAATGAAAAAGTTTCGCTGGTGACAAAAAATAAGCACCAACACATTTACATTTTAGTGTATCAAATGAAGAGAGGAAGTTTTTGGTTTTTTTTTTAATGAAACTCCAACGCATTCGCAGGAAGTGCGAAAGTTTTTGCGTCGTGGTCAAACGAAAGTGGGCTAATCAATTCCGGACTACAAAAGTTTTAAACGAAATTTGAACTTTTTGTTGCCCCGGAACGCCGCTAGATGCTAGCGGGAGATGCACGAATTGAAACGCGAATGCAGCTGCCAACACAAACACAACGATAGCAACACTGTTGCCGCCGAAGGCCTTAAAGTGGTCCTAACAGATGCATGTGAGGCACATAATCGAGAGAGGTGACCAATGGAGTGGATGCAGCAAACAAAAAATTTGCTAAGAAAAGTACTTTCAGACAAGAAATATTTTGAAAATTTTAAAGCGCACTCCAGCCTGGTTCAATTCCAGATTATATATATTCAATGACGGTTGAGACATAAAAATGAAAATGCAGTGATGCAGTGATTTGGAAAATCATGTTCTGAGTCAAAATTGGCACAATGAATATAAAAGTTCGATTTCAATTTCAAATTGCTAAGATAAAAATTTCAAACACAAATCAGCTGTCAATTCCAATTGGATACGAGTAAAAAACGATTAGATCACCTATGGGGGTTCTACAAGATTATGTTCCGGCCTTGAAACCTTCCGTTAGTCGCCGCATTATTTCGTAGAGTTTTCGAGCATTACCTTTGTCGGCCAGCTTTTCAAGCTCTTCATACTGACGCATTTCGGTCTCTTTCATTTTCTTTCTGCAAATGCGTCTCGCTTCCTTCTTTAACTCTCGGTATCTATCCCATTCCGTAAGGGTTGTGATGTTGCTGTTGTTGTAGAGGCAGAATTCTGCCGAGTTGATAGTCCTTGGCCGGATAAAAATCCGGGTCCGTTCCGGTTACGTAGACCCGACTGTTGTGTTGTTGTCGATCGTAACGTGGCAAGGTCGGCAGTCCGCTTTCTCTCCGTTGCAAAATGGCACTCCTCGTCGTACCAGATGTTATTTTGCATTTTCCGAAAGCCAATGGTTTCGGTTGCAGCTTTACGTAAGGAGTTGCGTCCCACAGTTCCCTTATACCGAGTCGTTGACAACTGTACTCAGAGAGCAGGAGAGCAAGTCGCGTAGAAAATCGTTCGGCTATCTGTTGTGATTGCAGCTTCTCGACGTCGAACCTCCTCTTGACGTACGTTTTTTGCTGCACAAAGGCGGGTGCAAGTCTTGGCTTCAACCGAGACGGTGTTAGAACCTCGGAGTGCACGCGCATCTAAAATACTGGAGCCGTGTTTGGGCCATGATCTCACACCGAAGCAGCAACAAGTAAGACTTGAGAGAGCGAAGCAGTTGCTTCGCTTGGCCGAAAGCGATCAAGTTCCGAACATTGTGTTTTCTGACGAAACTATTTCTCCAATTGAGCAATTCGTAAACTCTCAAAGCGAAAGGGTTCACTTGACCGACCGTGCATACGAGAATCATGCCACCAGGAGGCAGCACCCGCCACAAATAATGGTTTAGGCCGCTGTCTCCGCAGATGGGCGCTCTCCAATTGTTTTGATCGAGCCTGGTGTCAAAGTAAATGCGAAATATTATAGAGAAAGTGTTCTGGAGGCTGCTTTGAAGCCGTGGGCAAACAAACATTTTGAACGCAAACCATGGACGACTCAACAAGGCTCAGCACGGTCTCACAAAGCGTGAGTGAACTAAGAATGGCTGAAAAACAACGTTGCGAACTTACGACCACATAATGGCTCTCGAATTCAGCAGATGCGAATCCATTGGATTATTCTCTTCTGGCCATTTTAGAGAGAGAGAGGTCCGAAGTAAAAAATGCACCGGTCTCAAGGTGCTGAAAATAGCCATTGTCTGTGAGTGTTTTTTTTTGACCATATCAAGGCTATAGTTAAGGCAAAAACTGATCGTATCGAACAAAGATGAATTGGTCCTGAATTTAAGTTTATTTCCATACCGAATTAATGGCTTTTTTAATTCGTTACTTGGTCTTTGGTTATCCTTTATGGTAGCCGTTTTCGGGGTACCTGACAGTAATTTCATAAATCAATATTCAATTTTCTTTTTTAATCGGCGAACATGGAATGTTAGCAAAGCAAATCTATGAGTTCGATTCCGCTGAAACTTTTCCAAAGATAATGTGCTACATGATGTTAAGTGTTTCGTTCAATATTGGCGCTGTGGTGGGGAGTTCATCTCATTTTCTGACACGCTTACATGCGCAAGAGATCCTAAACTCATGTTATCCACAATAAGATGGTTTTTCGATGTCTTTCACTCTTAGTTTTTACAACTTTTGCAAAATCAACAACAATTTACTGGTTGAAAATTGCTGCCAAAGAGAGAGACCTTCTTTCATATTCCGCAACATAAATACTCTTGTACTACTTTAAGAACAACCAGGCTTAGCAGGAAAATATTAGCATCTGTATGTATTTATAAATATTAGTAACTTTCAAGTGAATAATGAACACGCACTTAACCACTGGATTTTATATTTCGCGCGCTTACACACCACACCACACACATTTGCATACTCAGCACTTTTTCATTAATACGAGAGGCGGGCATGGCGATCGGTTGAAGCCGTCAAATGCGAGAATCAAAAAACTTTCCGCCAAAGGATACTTTGTAAGTTCGCCGCGCATATTTAGTTACGACAAACTTTTTGCACTCGCTTTCACCAATTTTAACAATTTCACAATGTTGCCAACGACAGTCAGCAGAAAAGCCACAAAAAAAGGCAAAAACCGCGAAGCAAAAAGCATAATTCTAAGCATTAAAGTAACAAACATGCTCGCTCAGCGGACGAGAATGCGCGAACGGAGTACGAAAAATTATCATACTTTGTAACTTTTCTCGCATAAATTTAGCGTCCATCAAAGGTTTTCACCTGTCATTTGAATGCGAAGCGAAGGAGAAAAGGTGCGAAAGTTTGTGCGAGCAAAAACAACAAGCGAAATGTGACTACAACATGATTAGCATTTAAGGTGAATAGGTGAAATGCCGAAAGAAAATAAATAAGCGAACAAGGTGGAGAGCAAAACATTCGAAAGTACCGTAATAAAAATGTAAAATTATGACTTTTATAAATGAAGTTGTGTGCGGTTTACAAAAAAGTTAAAGTGTGAGAAAAAAAACTCTGCCACAAGTCGGTATTTAAAGGTAACAGTATTTTTAAAGGTGTTGCATGTTAACAAAGGAAGCGATTTTTCAATAATATTTAATCAATAAAATATGCCAAGTATTCTACATGAGCGCCTTATATCATGTTGCTTAGAATGAAATAATTTTATTTCAATTATATTAAGATACAATATACACATAGATATTTGGGCGATTCCTGATCACATTTTCCAAAACGGAATTCTGCTACAGATTAAGTTTGTCGCTCAACTTTTTCTAAAGAGTTTGTGGCATCTCAAATTAATCGAATTAAAGTGTTATGCACAAGTATATAGTATACAAATAATCAGGGTGGAGTTGAGTTTCGAGTGATTGTCGTTTCGCGCGTCCGTCTATACTAGCGATAACATGGGTGTGGATAAGTTCGTACATGGCCGTAATCGGACCACGCCTACAAAGCGCCATCAAACAAAAACTTATAATGTGCCTTAATTAAGCACTAAATAAAGATATAAAATATACATTAGTATGGGCACTTGGGCGCTAAAAATTTTGAAAAAGTGAACGTGGCCCCGCTGTCTAACAAGTTTAATGTACATATCTTCTAAACCACTTAAACTAGAACAAAAAAAATTCATCCAGAATAAATATTATAAAAAGTAAAGCGCGAAATTGGAAGAGAAACTCAGCTCACTCTCCATGTAACGGTACTGGTAAAACTGCTAAAAGCGCGATATCTCATTAAATAATATGTAATATTATATTTTACCTCCGAGATGGTATGAGAGGGCTTTATGGAAGTCGGGGTCCAAATTAGCCTATTTTAAACAAAATGAAATATCTGCGGATTTGCTTCACAGATTTCAATCAAGTTCGGCTCATAATATTATGTTACAACATTGTCTAAATTGGATAAAATTTGATAAGAACTGAAACAAGAACCTAAACGACTCAAATAGAAATTTTAACAACGTTCTGACTTTACACTTGACATTCAGGTAGGTGATGTTATGAGAGCTACCTTAACGAATCCCAGGGAGCATTTAATTAGAATGTGGCATGTTAATAGCATGTGGTATTGGTTAAAATAGGTAAAATCGATTAAGGATTATTTGGTATAATTTTCGTTTTTTTGTTATCCATACATGATTTCGTCGAACAACGAAGTTGAACTTTTTCCTAAAATATTGCCAATATGTTGTAGTAAGTTGAAGAAGAATGCACTTTTCTTCAATTAATGGTTGTTTGTAATACCTGAAACTAATCGGGATAAATATAGTGTTATTTATAATAACATATTATATTATATTATATATTGTATAAATGGTCAGGAAGACGAAACGAGTGGAAATTGTGGTGGCTATATGTACGTCCAAACTATCATCATCTATCTGTGGTAGCGACAAGTTAGGTTAAAATAATCAATTAATCTTGTTTAGGCTTGGTACATATATATGGTTACACATTTCCTGGCATCATGAGGAGTTTTGTATTGCACATCCACGTAATCGGATCATTGCCTCGTCCGCAAACTTCGGTTCATCGAAAACTAATATAGAGTTATAATTAAGCTCCAAATAAAGATACAAAACTGTAATTTGCTATGGGGAATTACAGTGATGAAATTGTCGACTACGTTGAACATTTTTGAAAAAATTTGAGGAAAAACATTATTTTGACACTCTTTTGTGACCTATCGCACTAAAATCCAGCTAACTTCCCATATATATGTATATAATATATTAAATTCTATGAAGTCTTTCAATTTTGCAGAATATAAGCCCAGCACAAAATCGGATTAATGTCCAAGCCTACAAATATTCAATATATGGAACGCAGTGCCTAGCTCCCTTACAAGGGAAGGTACTTTGTTGTTTATTTTAGAAGCAACACATTTTTCGAATTTGACCCTTTTGCAAATCATGCAAATCTATTACTAGAACGAATGACCGATCTCTGTTTTCACAAGAAAATTTTGTTCACAAATTTTGGTACAGCGGATACGTTAAAAAACAAAACTTTCGCATTTGGAATACTGATAATCCAAAAGCCATTGTTGAGACACGTTAACATCCTCAAAAGATCGCTGTTTGGTGTGCTCTATGGGAAGAGCTAATCATTCAGTGAATGGGAAACACTATAGAGCCCTGAAACATGACTTTTTCATGAAGTGTCTGAATTGAAGCATGTTGATATTGGCGATCTATGTTTCTGACAACCAACCAGACAGTGCTGTATGCCCCTTGGCCAAAAAAATATTCAATTTATTGAAGGATACTTTTGGTAAACGCAATATCCAACGTCAGTGAGCGCATGGATTTGTGGCTTTGCCGCCAAGATCGTGCGATTTAATACCAGTGGACTATTTTTTGGGGTTATGAGAAGTCGCTTGTCTACACAGAAACCTACAAACCCGAGACGATTTAAAATATTCAGCATGTTATTTCTGACATAAGGCCTCAATTGTCCCAAAGAGTAGTTGAAAATTGGGATCATGGCAGGAATTTATGCGAGCCAACCACAGCAGTTGCCCGCGGCTAAGTCTCAGATGGTCCATCCGTTTGGTCAAATTATAGATGACTCGTTCGAGCGTTTCGACTGATAACTGGAGACAAACACGCGAATTTTGGTTCTTCGAGAGGAGGAGAAAATAAAAATGCCACCGATGTTATTTCTGTGACATTATATTTTATTCTCCCGGTTTTTTTTTTATTATTTTCTGCTTATATAACTACTAAAGTGATTACAATTTTCTGAATCTATTTCTTTGTTTTTCTATTTTCTTATTATTGGAGGAAATACAATATTTGTTAAATATAATCATATTTTCTATTGAATGGAAACAAATAAGATTGTGTGGTTTATCCGATAATGTCTGGGTTTGCCTTACAGTCAAACATAAGGACCAAAATATGTTTGTATGCACTTGCATAATTTTCTTTTGTTCTTTATCTCTACTTGTTTCTTTGGTTCTAGTAATATTTACTTGTTTTTCTTTAATCTTTTGTTTTGACCAATTTACAATATTTTGTTGTGTGGTGTCAGGTTTAGGTGATAGTGTACACATGACTCGCGCAATGTTTTGCTCCAAAGCCTGAAACAAAGCGGGATTCTCCGCATATACCGTACATATTCCCACAGGAAGGAGTATAACGATGTGATATTACACGATGTTTAGCCAATCGACCGGCCAAAAACGTAAAATTACCGAAGTGTTCTCTCAATAAATCCATTGTCTGATGCGATGTATGGGAAGGGGCACCCTCTTGTTTAAACCAAATGTCGCCGAGATCACAAGCTTTAATTTCAGACATCAAAGAGTCAGTTATCACGGCGCGATAACGGTTGCCATTGACGGCTACGTTCTCACCGGAATTTTTGAAGAAATATGGACCAATGATTCCATTAACCCACAAACCACACCAGACCCATTGTGCCAGAATTAGGCCTCACCACTGAACAAATTTTGGTTGAAAAACGTCGGATCTTCTTGGAACTTTTGAAGAGCCCATAAAGCGAAGCGATGTCGCTTGGGAAGGTCAAGCGGCTTTAGTTCTTCCAACAGCTGTATTTTGTATGCTTTAAGATCTCGACGTAAAATGCGACAACTCGTTCTTTACGTCAGTTTGAGTTTCTGCGAACGGCGCTGAAACGACACTCCACGGTCTTCGTGTTCACTCTCCGCTACGGCTGTCATATTTTCTTCACTGCATGCTGAACGTGGTCTATTCGGTTGAATATTATCCAATAATGAATGCTGGGTGTCAAGATGGGTGATGATGCGGCAAAAAGTACGCTCGGTAGGCCGATTATGTTGATTATAATTTGAGCAAAGGGCGCGAAAAACATCCTTTAAAGAACGTGACTTTTCGTAGTAAGGGTGATCGATTTGTTAACGTTGTTCTGGATTTACTCATTCCATGAGAAAATGCCAAACAATGTTTATATCTATAACATATTTGACTTAACGAAGTTGATTTAAATACCTTGGAGGCCAAGGAATTAAAATGGAGTAAGTTTATGAGTTCAAGTATAAGTTAATATCATTCCGAATATATACTATTCACGCTTTCGTCGAATGATTAGTATGATTAATGTTGAATTCGGAAACAACAACTGGAAATATATTTCCGCCTATGATCTGTCTTTTCGTTATTATCATTAAACCAGAAAAAATGGGTACCCTTGTAATTAGATTTTAGTATTCCAACCGCAACATTACAACTCTTTTCCTATCACATGTTTGTAGAATTTATGAAATCTATCTGGTTTTGAACTTAGTTCATGTATGTACATAAAAATCCATATACATATATATAACATAACAATATACCCAAGTATTCTTCACCAACGACAGGTACATGAAGATAAAGAAAGGATGTGAAAGTAATGACGATAACGCAAAGCACAATGCGAGCAACCTTACAAAATATTCCGACTCTTCACATACATAAATACACGAGCAAGAACTGTAGTAGAGGTTCGTGCGGCAGCGACAGTTTTCATGCGTGTGACAGTGGTTTTGACAATTGTGTGGCATGCCAACTGACAGGCGTCAAACAAGGGTACGAAACTAGCGGGATATCAACAGTGCAAAGTTGGTGCCAGACAACGGCGGACACAAAATTCAGCAGAAAGTACGGCCTGCGTTTTTCGTTCCATCCGTGCGGTGGGAACGAGAGGTGGCCACAAATCAGGCATATGCACTCTTAGCAGCTAATCAGGCACGAAAAGCATGAAGGAAGCCTGAACGGAAGTGAAAGAGTGTTGGAGGAGAAGGCATTAAACGAGACAACGGTGTCGCATGAGTTGACAATACGAACAGGGCCAAAGGGGGTGGCGATAAGGGAGCGGAGGAGAAGGCACTTAATAGTACATATGTACGCTATACTGTAGATGGTGTTGGTAATGACAATGACAATGCTGATGACATAGTGCTACGTACGCCTTTTATGAATGCATGTCGGTTTGCCGCTCGCGCGCTGATTTGTGTTAACATTTTTGTGGTCATGCTGTCAGCTTTGTGCGGCAGGCACTTGTAGCATGCGTGACTTTTGCCGATTTTCATTTTTAGCGCCTCTTTCAGAAAACCAAATATGTATATATGTACATATATAGTATACTCGTCTAGTATATGGGCTAAATCGATTCAGTCGACTCGTCATGCTGATAATTTATACATATATTTTATAGAGTCTGCTAGGAGTACCAATATAAAACGCACTTTTTTTCTGAAACTGAAATATTAATTTTGAATGGGAAAATAAAAAAAATTATACAAAGTATTGACTATTGCTTTTTACACAATTGAGCACCTCTCTGACAATTTTTGGATATTATGCCAATAGAAAAAATGTTCGTATTTTGAAGCAAACCAATTAGACGTCCAATTTTCAACTTTTGCTTAGGAAACGAAGTTCTGTGCAGCCCATGTGTGACCCATCGATGAAAACAAATAGTAATCGGAAGAGGACAAGTCTGGTGAAGACGGTGGTGGGGTAACAGCTTCCAGCCAGATTGTATCCTGGACCGGTTTTGCTTTGCGTGCAGATGCATTCTCGTTTTACAAACGACTTCTGACTCATTCTGAACGTTTTCCGGTCAGTGTATGGTACGAAGTGATCATTTGTTGTCTGCACCAATTAGTGTTAACAGTTTCCCCAAATTATAGAAGCTCATGATATACCACAGCCTTTTGATTCCACCAAACACAGTGCATTGCCTTCTTATCGAATCGATCTGTCTTTGCAGTCAATATTGCTACTTGTCTCGGAGTAACCCATGATTTGTTCTGTTTAGAATTCTTAAAACAAATCCATTTTTCATCGCCAGTGACAATTTGTTTCAAAACTCATTTTCTTTCGGTTCCTTGAAATAAAATTTCACTAGTCTTTTTTCGGTTTCCCATTTGTCTTTCATTCAATTTATGTGTGCTATCTATTTTCACACATTTGGATCTTTCTCATAGCTTTTAAACGGTCTGAAATTGTTTATAGTGCAACGTATAACTTGGCTGCCATTTGCTTTTGACTCAGAGTATCATAGTCAACCAATATTGCTTGCAGTTCGGCGTCTTCAAAACTTTTTGATGTTCATCTATATTTTCCAATTCTCACATCAAAACAAGAAAAAACGTTAACTTCTGCTAATATACCCATCACAGGTGCATTTCTTTTAGTAGCTATGTATCCACTTTTTATGGAAGCTATATGCTATAGTAATCCGATCTAAACAATTTTTTTGGAGATTATATTATAACCTTGAGCGGTAATCCATGCCAAATTTCGTGGAGATATCACGTCAAATGTGAAAGTTTTCCAACAGAAAATTAATGCTTTCTGCAAATCATCACTTTTCGGTATAAAAATTAACGTTTTGAACGCAGTTTCTGTTCATTGACTTATTGAATATGTTTAGCAGATGTCACAGATGTCATGAAAACCAAACAGAAAAAAATTAAGGCACGTTACGACGTTTTCTACTAGGTGTGACAAACTTCGCACCATACTTAATATATTAATCTGGATGTTGAGATAAAAATTGATTTTCTTTAATCCAAGTTGTTTGTGATTAAAAACTTAATATATTATTTTTTGAATGAAACACGCAAAAGAGAAAAATTAATTGTAATGCTTGTTTATGCCTTATGCTTGGGCTTAACATTTTTCTTTTCTATGTTTTCATCCGGTGGTTTAATTATTTTTAATTTTTAATCCGATTTCGAGTAAAAATTATTCACATTCGAGTATTAGCATAATTATATATAAATAGGTTAGTACATATTACAATGGTCTACACTCATTTTTGTGCCTTAAATTCTAGACCTGATTTTAGGTATATTTTGTGATATAATACGAAAATATCAGTCACATTATTCATATCAGTTCTCGTTTATAAGAAAGATTGATTGCCAATTTCAATACCAAATTAAGCAGAATACAAGCGAATTACAATGCCATTAGTTGGCAACGGTTTCCGTTGATTTTTTCATTATATACTCGCCGCGTATATAACAAAACTTGTCAGAATCATTACTGCAACTACTCGACTTACTTTCCATAATAAATTTTTACTATTACCCCATTCAGGACCAATGTGACATAGACATCACGACAACATATCCCTTCTTTATTTGCCGTAGAAAAATGGCTAATGCAAATTTAATTTAAAATGCAACAAAATCTCTTCTTAAGCGATACGATCAAGTTTGCGTCAGTTGCACTTAAGTTTTGCTTGTGAATAGATGCTTTGGCGTTAGTTTAGTTTTGGCCTTTGCCCTTCTTGAAAATACGGACGAAATGCTAGATTACCTAGAGAGTTTACAGAGTGACGATGACCTAGAGCCGCCCGATGAAGGTCAGGTGTCCGATGAATATTCAGGTGAAGAAGACTGCGGCGGCACCATCGAAAATTTAAGCAAGAAGTAGTTGCAAGCGTCATGTGAATTCGTGTGTACTACCAACGACGTTGACGTACCTGCAGACGATGCACTGGGCAACACTGATGGACGATATTGCCAATTTAATTGAAGATGGTCTTCAAAATTCGTTTCAAAACATTTTAACAAATTTATTGACAGAATCTTCCTCAATTCAATGACCACCAGAAATTCTGGAGGAAGAGTCAACTATGCGTACGTCTAATAAAACTACTGATAAAATTTCAGTACGTGTAGAAACAGAAAGATACACAATACTTCGAAACGAAACGGTCCTCGAACGAAAATACAAAAACAGTTAACTTGTGTTGAAAGCATCGCTGGTAAATCAAAACCTTTTTTCCCTGAGCCAAATTACACAGATTGTAGTGGGCTTTTTCCACATCAGCAATTTGAAAAGTTTATTGATGATGAGGTCCCACAGACGTTATGTGATGAATCCAATGCTCGTTTCAAGTAGAAGGTCAAAATCCCAACATTACCATAAATGAGAGGAAAGTGTTTATTGGTATTATGATTGTCACTGGGCATACATCTCGACCAAAAAAAAAAGAGACTACTGGTGCGAAGATTCAGATATGCTGTGCTCTATGGTTAGCAAAAGCATGCGGCGCAATAGATTCGAAATCATTTTTCGTTATATGCACTTCAAAGATAGCAGCTTGGAAGATCAGGGGGACAAAATTTGGAAAATACGTCCAATTACTGATGCAGTGAAAAAGCAAACCTTTTTTCATCCTGTACAAAATCTATCTTACTGTGAATGTATGGTAGAGTATTACGGTCGACACGGTTGTAAGCAGTTTATTAGGGGAAAACCGTTGCGTTTTGGATACAAGATGTGGTGTCTCAATACGCCCCAAGGATACCTTGTAACTTTTAAGATGTACTAAGGCATTAATCCACGTATACCAGGAAAATATCAAAAAATGTACGGAAAGAACCCTGTGCCATTGTTTTCCATGCTTGATGATCTAAATGACGAAAAAAAGCAATTACCCTATTGCATATATTTTAATAATTTATTTACTTCAGTTTGTGTCTTGCTCGGTTTGAAAGAGCGGGGCTACGATGGCACTGGAACAATGCGAGAAATTATGATTCCTAGGTCTTGCCAAATGATGGTAGTCAATATTTACGTGTCTTACAGACGTTTCAATTCAAAATGCTTGGATTCTGCATCGGAAAAGCGGTTCAGGCATGACCCAAATTGATTTTCGTCGAGCAATTTCCACACACTATTTTGGTAGTCTTGGCGTTAGAAAGCCACCTGGAGGTTTTCGAAGGCCGAAAAGTGAAGCTGAATATGCGAACGAAAGATACGATGACATCGATCACTTTGTGGAGGTAATTCCTGGAAATAAACGTCGACGTTGCCAAGGTCATAATTGCAATACAGTGTACATAACGATGTGTGAAAAATGCAATGTGGGCCTGTGTACTAAATGCTTCAAACGGTATTATTTTATAAATGTTAACTAATCTTTTTTTATTCTTTGTCTCGAAATATGGATGTTCCTTTTTTATTTAAGTGAAATGTAAAATACAAAATAAAATAGTATGAGCACCAACGTGACGTATACGCCACAGGCTCCCGGCACGCCCCCTGTGAACATTTAGATTTTTTCTTTTCGGATTTTAATTTGGCAGCTCAAAATTAGTATGTCTTACAAATTTCAATATTTTACGTAAATTTTAAGCGTTCTGTCCTTAATGGGTTAATCTCATAAAAGTGATAACCAGACTGACAGATTTTGAATAAAACCGGAAAAAAATTAAAATAAGACTTGTAGGTAAACCAGAGCTGCTGACAGCAATGCAGTTAATAATTACTACAGATTACGGATACGGACAGAGCTGCAACAAACAAAAATTTTTTTTTTGTAGGCCAGTGTTATACACGTATAACAGTTACTGTTATGACTTTGCACATATGATATATCTACAAATGCAGCCGCAAAATCGAAACTTAATAGCTTTTTGCAGCTGCAATGTAAAAGAAAAGTTTTTACGATTTATAACCACTTTTTTGAACTAAATGGGACACAGTTTATTAAAGTATGATTTTTTTTTTTTTGCTATTCTCGAAGTATAATACTTGGGTGGAGGCAAAACATTAGAGATTGTCTGACATTTTACCGAAAATATCGGACGATATGTAAGCAATTTTAAGACAATTTATAGGGCATAATCTCGTATTTATATGTACCTATTGTACAGTAGTACCATAAATGGATAGAAATGTGTATGTACTTCTTATAGTCTGCATTTACAAATAATATAAGGATTTTCAAACTAACGGTTTGCCACATAATTTCTATATCGGTCAGTAATGTATGATATTTTATCAAAACAGAGTATAATGTGAAATATATCACGGAGTATAATATGAATATATCACATATGCTATATATAAATAATAAGGATGACGAGACGAGTTGAATTCCGAGTGACTATCTGTCTGTCCATCGTGCAAATGATAACTTGAGTAAGTATAGGAACCCCTACCGCTAGTATAAAAACAAATGCAATTGAATTATAACTCTGCCGTTTCTCCATATAATGGGTTTGTTAAAACTACACAAAAGTAATATTCAAATGCATCAGAGAGAGAAATTGTACACACATGGTAACACAGGAGGGTTTTATACGAGCCGGGGTCAATATTGGACGACGGGCGTGGCACTGGTCCCTACTTAGATGGAATCACGTATCTCCGGTTATACTCGACCAATTTTAATCACATTCAGCCTACATCGGTGATAATATTTTTTTGACAAGAATATGCCCTTGCGAAAAAAATGGATTTAATTGGGTCAATATATGTATACCTAAAGATATACGATTTTGGAACTTTCAGTTGACTTTATACTACATACTATATATCAGGCAATGGGGAATAATTTTAATGAAAATCAGATGGCATATTTTCTTAAAGACAGTTTATCTTTGTACTTAAATGGAGAAAATCGGGCGAAGAATTGTTTCAGCTTCCATATAATTGATATTCAGGCTTTTAAAGCATCCTAATGACTTTACTTCATATATATACTATATTCATATATTTATAAACTTATTTAAAAAAAGTTCGCAACTATACCTGAGCAATGTTAAATTTAATGCAATCTGCCCTTTATTTCCCTCTTTCCAATATATACTCTCTATAATGATTGCAGAGTTTTCACCTGACTTTGAACCATTTAGGTTGGTCACAGTGTATGATATTTCATTAAAATTTTAGTGGACATGTTTTTTTTTAGTTTAAAAATGGTTTGGCTCTCAATATAAATTAAATTGGTCTCGGCTTACCCTACATATCCCCAACATAGTGAGTTTCATGTCTTTTTTTGTTTTTGGCATCAATTAAATATAAGCAATTTAGCCTCTTCCATCGAGTTTATCATTATCACTTATAGCTCGTTTGTGAATAATTTTAGTATAATTTGCGTTGATGGTATTTTTTGCAAAATAGGCTGAAATGGCCAGATGATTAGTCAAATCTAGAGGGTTTAAATGATTTATTATTTGAACTTTGTACGGAAATAGGTTTACGTCATCATGAATTATCCTTTGTAATGACCGTTTGTTAACCCTAAGTTTCGCTGTTAATTAGGGAGTTGAAACTGTTGGATTTTGCCTTTTGATTTTGTGTGATGCAGCAGCCGTAATTGTTTCTTGAACACGAACATATGGTTATCGATGATACGGTATTCTTGTTATATTTTATGAATTGGTAAACAACAACATCATGATGGGTAGTTGCGCCAAAATCCCATCTGATTTCAATTCTTTCTGGAAGGAAATTACTGACACCAAAGCATGGTAATCAAAACCCTCTTTTCGGTATCCCTAGCATTCATTCCTAAAAATACATATAATAACTTACCAAATAAAAAAGTATAGAAATAAGTCATTACAGTTTGTTTTCATTGCCCGATTCGTGCTGAACCCTGTATAAATATCTGATAGTATTTAGCCGAATTTGATCCTTGCAAGTTTCAAGTGTATAAAATGTTCAGATACACCCGAATTTAGTCCTTCCTTGCTTCTTTTTTATAACTTCGTCCACGCTTGAAAATCGCAACCATTGAAAATATCTCGCAAAGTAGTCACTACTCTAATTTAATACTTTTCCACATTCACTTTCACCACTCACTTTCACTAAAGTTGTTGACTTTATTATGTTAAGTGCACACATTCTCCTGCTTCAGTTTTATGTTGTGGTATTTTATATAAATTTTTTTCGCTCCTCGCTCTAATGTGGAACGTGCCACTTTTACTTCGTAAGTTACGTGTGTGGCGGCCGCTGCCAATGAGGTGGTTGCTTTCCCGAGTTGAATGCTACGTTTTGATATCCCGGCAAAGCTGAAAAAACGCCGGAAGCGGGAATTTAGGAATAGAAAGGAACAAAGGGTGAGGGAAAGTGGGTAGAAAGTAGAACATACGCAGGCATCATAAGTAATTGTAAAAGCATTTGCAAGCATTCATCACTGTGTTGTAAGAACTCTATATATATATATATGTGTATGTGTGTGTGTGTGTGCGTGCGCTGCGCGTGAAAGTATGTACGTATTTGTATGTGTGTTTGTGGTGTTAAAGCAAAAGTGCAACGCATTCTGCTTGACCGCACTTAATGGTATTAAAACGCACTCAAAGACGTGCCGCAGAATGACCAGGCAGCGGCGGAAGAGGGGCGCATATGCGTTACAAAATGAATATATGTATGTATGTGTGAATATACATGTATGTACATATGTGTGTATAGTTGCGTTTGTAGGGCAATCCAGTAAAGAGCATATATTTATATAATTCTTCTTATCTGAGCTGGGATATTTTGTAGAATTTGTAGAGTTTTACGAGGGTTCATCAAAGAGTAAGTGCACTGACCAAATTCACTTCATGCTACCAAAAAGTGTGAGACTCGTTAAGTAAAACAAAAGTTTGAATTTGGTGTTGCCACTTATTTCGCACTAAAACTAATTATTTCGCCAAAATTGATCGTATGAAACCCGCTAGGTTGTTACGCCAGCTTAGGAATTTCAAAAGTTTCTACTGGATTTAAAATCCAAACGACATTATTCATTCCATAGATAATATTGAACGTAAATTCTTCCCAATCTGAAATCGAAGTGATTGTGTCGGTAACAGGAAACTTTCTCGAGAAGGCATTCTCCGAATCGGAAGAATAACGCACATATTTTACTACCCCGAACAGAGTAGTTCCAAAGTAAATAGGGCTTAAAAAAAAACAGCACAAATGGTTTTTTGGCAACGAACGGTACAAGCTTTTGAATGGCCTCTACATCTGCATAACGCTTTCCTTTCATGGACAAATGCATTTTTCCGAAAAGGAAGAAGTCGCACGGTGTCATATCAGGTGAACACGGAGAGTGTTTAATGGTTGAAATGTGATTTTTGGTCAAATAATCGGTCAAAAGCGTCGATCGATGAGAGTAATTTTTTGTCGTCAGTCAATTTGTGCGGTACAAACCGTGCACACATCTTTTGTAAGCCCAAATATTCGGTCAAAATGCAATAAATCGATGTTTTGGATATGTTCAATTCCATTTCTTTGAATTTCAATATGATTTCGTCTGATTTTTGATGAATTCACGCACCGTTTCAATGGAATTTCCGGTGAGCATGAATTTTGATTGGCCCACATGTTGATCGTCATTTATGTCCTCACTGCCACTTTGAAAGCGTTGAAACCACTCCTGCACTCTGCGACGGGATAGACATCGCCAAAAACTTGTTTCATCAATTAAAACGTTCCGGCAAAAGTTAAAACAATTTTAAAACAAAATTTAATGTTGGCTATTTGTTCGGAGCTCATTTTCGCACCGACAACACAAAAATACTGACACTTAAAACGCAATAACTTCATTTCTAATCTATGAAATGTCATGAAATTCTCTCTGGACAATCGATAAAGATAGCAAATTCTAACGCACCAGTCGACATATAGATGGCCACCACCAGGGGGCGCTGGATTCAAAAGTCCTGTTTACATTGGGTCGCACCATGTATATAAATCATTAGCTGTATTGGTGTAGCTCTGTCTGTCCATCTGCATATACGCCTCAATTTTTGAGATTTGATCTTATATTTTTGGCACACGTCGTTTTCTCCCCAAGAAGCTGCTTATTTGTTAGAACCACACATATCGGTGCACTGTGGAGTACAGCTGTCACACTTATCCATCAAAATCAAAATAAGGATTTGCACCTGTGAAGGGTATTATAGTTATGAATATATATAATTTACTACATATATATATATATATATACTCGGTTTCAGTTCCTACACCATTAACTGTAGAAACCCCTTTAAAACATGCGAGTATCGGAGATTGTAGGTTTATAAAAAAGTCTTATAGTCTCAAATACATATAAAATAAAGGATAGTATGTAGCTCGATATCTGTTTTGTGATAGAGTTGGGCACTCATAGAGGAAGTTTTAAGTTTATGGTATAGTGGGAAGCGTTGTTAAATGGAAAACGTAACGCATGTTTCGAAATGGACAATTCCCCATTATGGTAGCGGTGAGTCTGTATATATTATACTTTTCTTGAACCGATAAAATAAACCTTCAGCCTTTGTCTCGTGATATTTTGGCCATATCTGTTTCGTTATTTTACATTTGGCTTAGATTTCCATCTGTTCTGAGCTATTTATTAGAATAGTGTGTTCAGCTCTCTCTTGATTGTTCCTAGTCAGCACGTTATTGTCCTGCCTCAGACTCATCTAGAGAAGTTAAAATGTTTCTGTAACCCGAAGATTTACAGTATTCCCATATTGTGTGCATTATGAGTTAACCCTCTTACTTTGTAAGAATAATGTGCGTTCTCTTTTAAGCCGCTTAAGACATGTGAAGGGAAATACCTTTTCCTTTTCCTTGCTCCAGAATAAACTATTAAAGGTGAGTCTTTTTGTTAGGGGATATGCTAGTGAACCAGTTAGTGTATTGTCACGTTTTTAAAAGTTGGTCTTACTGAATTTCGGATAATTTTTTCAGATGATCTTTCCGAATTTCTATTCAGATTTGTCAAATATCTTTCATTTTAATTTAGATCGTAGTCAAGCCATTTTTAATTAATTTTGCGACTTTGAAATTTTCTAGTTTGGTTCAGATTGTAGGTATTTTGGATCACGCATCAGTTTTCAATTCCATTCTATTCTAATTAAGGTGTTATTCTAGTCTAGAAATTTAAAAAATTTTAATTTTTTTTTATATTTTCAAAGTTTAACTATTCAAAAATATGTGTACAAGAGGATTTTTCAAAATTCAAATTATTTTCGGAGATAAAGGCATTTTTCTAACCCGGCATCCGAACTGGTTCGGCCGGAACGCGAAACTTTATACGCGTTTTTCTCAAAACTGACTTTTTCGGAACGATACCCATCATTTCTCAGGTTCTGCTGGACTGATTTGCTTGAAATTTTTATAGAGTCTTCTTTGTGGGCTTGTCTATGGTTGGAACTAGACCCAACCCCAACGTTTTTATTTTTATTAATTTTAAAAAAATTCGAAATAGTCAGAAAAAGTGATCCAAAAAAATTTTTTTTAGGCAGTCGTCATTTGGTGAAAAATGTTTTTTCTCACTTTTCCGTAGTTCCGGCCATTGCGACATTATTCTAGATTAATAATATTTTTTTCTTTTTGGTTTCAGATAACTAGGAGGGTTGAAATCATGGGTATGTTCACGTGAAATTTGTAGAGACCCCCCACTTTTTTACCTCATATTTTTTGAAATTATTTACTGTTTTTAGGTTTTACATTTTTTCTCTACTCTTCTAAAATTAAAAAATAACTAATAAAAAAATGGATAGTAAAAATAATAATGGCTTTTACGACACTTTAAAAATTACCTGAAATTCATGCTTCTAGACTAGAATACCCCCTTAAAATATTTTGACGATCTTTGGATCCAGGAATGTGATGTAAGGCACTAAAGTCTATCTTTTCTGTTGCAGAAAAAATTAGGGATTGAAGTTATTGAAAATCTTTCTAATAAAGTATAGTGCAAGTCATTGTCTATACAATGAAATCCGCTTATATAAAAATAGCTTGCAGATCGACAACATTGCGATTGACCCTCGTAAACCAGTGCCACTGACCTTCCGCAATTATGCGCACGTTGCACGTGCTGAACGAAAAGCAATACAACAAAAAGTAATATCGTTTATGTATGTGTCTATAATATAGTATTTCTATATAATTCACTTTCTGCTGTTCACTACCGCTCAATGCCTTGCGGCTTGACAATTTATTATATTCTACAAAAGGAAAATGTAAAAATTTGTTGATTGATATGTTATACAATATTCGAGTGTTGACGAGTGTAACACGCGAGCAAAAAGGCCGTCACAATTTTACATGTATTTATAGCGTTGTCAGCGATTTGCACAGCAGTGTGACACGCACACACACGCACAAGCGTATGTAAATGAAATAATTGCAGCTGCTAAGTGAGTTTGGAAAATGGTAGTCATGCGTTTTTGTGGCACAACCGTTGGCAATGCGATACTGATTTAATGGCACGTCAATATTTTTTCAAAAATATATGTCAGATTTACACCCATACACATATGTATATATATATGTGTGTGTGTGATTGAAAGCGAACATATCGGCATTACTTTGCCTAAAGGCAAAAGGCATTTGTATTAAATGAAGCAATCTGTGGATATGCCTGAATGACTCAATCGCATGAATGATGAGCGAGCGATTTACGCCCTGGGTTCACAAAGGCAAAAAGAAGTTACAATTTTTGCTGAAATGGCAAATTTAAAATTGGAAAGTTTCGACAAAAATATCAAGTTTCACGGAAATGACAACTTCTAGTGGAGAATACAATTTTCAAGAGTTTCACACACATTTGTCACAAATACATATTTACATTTGCACGCACATATTTATTAAGTACACTACTTCATGAGACGCCGTCCAAGTTATATATTTTTAGTTGTCTTGAATTCCCAGAAGATTGCCGACTAGTTAAAAAATATGCTTGGAATGAATCTTCTTGGTCATCTAAACCGTTCAGAGAAAAGGTTGATTTTCGCTTAAACAGCGACTGACTAAAAACAAAACAAGAAATAATATTAAGTTCGGTTGCAGCTAAGCTATTACACTCTTCACAAATACAAAAGATGCCTTATAAGAACTTGATTATAATCGGTTAGTTCGTTCAGCATATATATTATATTGTCGTGGTTTCAAGCTACCTCTGGGCTGGCCAAGTCATCACATACAACAGCTATTGATAAGGTATAAGATGGTAAAGATTTACAAATTCAAAATTCAATTTAGAATTCAAAGAAGAGATTAAGAAGGATGGGATATCAACCGAAACGTCAGGGGGAGATGAAGCTGCTACCATCGGTGAGCACATCAGTTCTGCAAGTTGCATCGCTAGCGGCCAAAACTCCACGGAAACAAAAGCATGTTGTGGTGACTGTAGAACTACTGTCAAGCCAGCTCTACAGTTCATAAAGTCATGGATCAATAACCTTTGAGAAAGAAGAAGAGAAGCAGCTAAGATGCAAAACGGCATTTTATCGGAGTTCTCATCGACTGATTAAACATATATGTATAAATGATTGATACCCTTTGATGAAAGAGGGTTTAACGGCATGCAAGCGCATATCACACGAACTGAGGCAGTTCCACAGTTAATCAGAGCTGTTAGTCTCTACTTATTTTTTTCAAAGAAGTGTTCCTAATCAAGCAAGGAACCTAACCCAAATAGAACCAACCTCCATAAACGTATCCAGAGCTGCAATGGTAAAGAACTAAAGAGTGCAGTACACACCGCCATTACCTGACATTGGTACATTTATAAGTTGCATCACCACCTTTGACTCAAATGTCAGATATGAGATTAGAAGAAATCTCAGAAAACAAACTGTGACCTCTAAAAGCAGATACTAATAGGAAAGAGACTTAGACTTTACGCGTGTTAAGGAACATATTCCTTATAATAGTATCTTATTAAAATATCCTAAAGAAACAAACATCAAAACAACCGTATGTTTCCGTAAACAAAATGTATAAAAAAATTCATCAAAACAATCTTATCTCGGAACAATAGACCTACCACAAACAATAAGAACCCAAATAGTAATCTATAAATCTATAGTAAACAACCAGCACCTCAATAGTATAAGTGGCACTAAGATTTATGTAAACAAACCTAAGTAAACAATATATTATATTTAAACAAATTAACAACTAGTAACAAGAAACCATACTAGTTAGTATAAATGAAAGAAACCATGTAATATGTAAGTCTCAACAGTATTAATAAAGAGTACACATTTCGGTGCAACTCAAAAATATGTTCTTTTGACTCATTTTTACTTCATGTAAAAGTTAACTTGCGTGTAACTCACATGAAGATCTTGTGAGAGGCGTGGCTGTATTAACGAATAATCTGGAATTGAAATCTATTTATCGAAAGCCAGTGGAAAGGGTTCAGCGACTCGTTACGCTGTTCATAACGGTAGCTCCACGAACCACCACAACGACGACTTTTGGACTAGTGGTAAACTGTGTTTGAAAACTGTGTAGCAACATATATGAGCGGGTTATGTTCGTCGCTCTATTCGTCCGTCTTTCTGTAAATACGAGGACCAGTTTCTCATATCCTTCTAAAACTTTGCACACTTCCTTTTCTTCTTACGAAGTTGCTCATTTCTCGGAACCGTCGATATCGGACCATTATAGGATATGGCTGCTAGACAAACTGAATGATAAAAATAATGCCATTCTACTGAAAATGTTGTTATTTGATGGTATATTTTCACGAAATTTAGTAAAAAATATTTTCAAATGCATTGATAAAATCTCCTAGGAAATAGTTTAGATTGAACCACTATGCAAAGATGCAAAGTGACCGAGCAAAACAAAGTTATTGTATGGAATGTTGTGTATTTGCGAAGGGTATTGTAGTTTCGGTGCAAATGAAATTTAAGTTTTTTCTTTCTTTTTTCCAGATTATTGGCTACATTTTCTATATCTGAGATGGATGCCACCGCACCCATTGTAACGTTATGAAACACAAAAGTTTTTTTTCAAGCAGAAATGAAAATCGGAAACTGTGAGCAGATAAATCATTTCCCAATATGAACCTGCAGTTTTTCATATAGCAAGTTCTTTTAGCTTTAAATTAAGTTAATAATAAAGGGTCTAACAACAAGAACGACGTGATGTCAAAATGAAATAAAACACTGAAAATCGGTCAAAATCGGTTCGGTTGGTTTTGTATGTAAAATGTAAAAATTTTATGAGTTGAAAAATATATCATTCAAATAGCGACCATGTCTGCGTTTGCGTATCCCTTTTACTTCAATTTTTGTTGACCCTTTGCGTCATTTCGGCTACAAAGAGGGAAAGTTGTCTTCTAGTTTTTCGAGCGTTGCTCGATGATTGAAGAAAACTTTTGGTTTAATAATTCTCAGAGAAAATATAATGGAGGCGTTGAATCGTGTGATCATGGCGACCATTTGATTGGGTCGTTTTGTTGCGAAAAGAAATCGTTAGCGTCGATTTCATCAAATTTTGCTAAAAACTTTACTGAACACACCGACAAAAGTTTCGCTGCCAAAAGAAGCACAAATAATTGGCTATGCAGACGATATATCCGTAACGATGGTAGCTAAATGACTGCAGAATATATGCAATGAGACCGTGGCGTTATGAAAGCTAAGCTGCAGCTTTCCGGTGAAAAAACATATTCAGTGCTTATCGCGAGCAGAAAAAGACTAGAAGTGATCACCCTGAAGCTAGGTGGTAGTCTTGTGTCAATAAGGCAAAAGCTGTGTTTACGTTATGTGAGCAGAGTTGAGTAGTAAAACAAAAGCAATGAATAGGGACCTAACGGTCGACGAACGCAAAAACGAGAAGAAAGATAAGCCTCGAAGAGTAGAAAAAGCAATAGGAAGCGGTAGATAAAGAAAGATGGACATATGGGCTAATTAAGAATGTATCTGTCTAAATTGACAGACAACACGATGTGACTGACTTAATACTGAGATCAAATTGAAAAAATTGTGAATTTTGTCCATTTCATCTTCCTCAAAGTAATCTCCTCCCTCGAGGAAAACACTTATCCAACGAACTTTCCAGTCATCATAGCACTTGGAAAAATCCTCATTCGTGATGACCATCAGAGCCTTCTTCGATTCAGCTTTTATATTCTCAATTGAGTCAAAACGGTGTCCTCGGAGTGGTCATGTGAATATGCTGAATAAAGGGACACAGATGTCACAAACAGTACTACCAACTTACAGAAATATAATTACCGATTCGAAAAATAGGAGAAGTATAAAAAAAATACATACCTTTCAATTTGATCACAGTAGTATGTGATGCATTATTGGGTCATTGCTGTTTAAAGCAATATCTAAACAAATTTGGCTAAACACAATGTTTCTTTTGCGGCAATGCCGCAGAAAACGCAAAACTTGGGCGCTCAATGGTCGAATTCTTTTTTTCAAAAGTAAATACGGCAACGTTGAAAGCCATAGTAGTGTTCTGGTGCAGCTTTGTTTCTGTACGAAGATAAGAAAGTAAGATATCTGCAATAGAGAGTGATCACAGATACTCAATAAGGTAGTGGTAAGGGCTTGTGAATAAGATAGTGGTGTAATTCAACATTTTTATTCAGAATATCACGCCTGCTCTTGAGCTAAAGAAGAGTTCTTGAGAAGATTATTGCTTAACGTATTGTACAGAGAATGAATGGAAATGTAGTATTACCATTGTTATTAATTACTTCACAGGAATTTGTTCCGTTACGTGAAATTGAACGCATCCGCCTTACTACTTAACATATTTTGAGATGCTGGAAAGACTTTTTACAAAATTCAGTTGCGTGATTTTATACAAAGTAGCTCGGTAAGTCCTCCATAAATTTTAGAGTCGCTAATATATATCAACTAGCCTGCTTTATTTCTTGACTTATGCCAAAATGCTTTTAGTACTTCGAAAGGTGGAGCGATGGGAACGCATCGAAGTGTGACTATTTCCCGCGCATTTTTCATTACTGGCGATTAACTTGCACGACAGGCGGGCATTTATTGGACACATATTTTAAGGCGTCGACACCAGTCATTTATTACGCTCACCAGAAAAGAATTGCGCTATGTTGCACGCCACCGTTATGCGTTCTGCGGTGATGACAAATAACTCCAGCTGGCAAAGAAAGCGCAAAAAATGAATTGAAATGTAAAAAATAGCTGCCGCTGAGCAGAATGATAGTCAAATTGTGTATATTTGTGAAATATTGGCGCCATTTTTAATACATTTTGCAGTAGAACACAGACGCACACACGCTTGTAGGGTGTCATTCAACCACACACTAATACAGCCACGTGTTGTTCGACAGTTGTTGTTGCAATATTTTGTAACACACGCCATTGCTTCTAAATAGAAATAAACTCCTACATTTATGTGGTTACTATGCGCATGTGTATGTGTGTGTGGTTGTGTAGCGCTGCTTTTTCGTTGAGTTGTGCGCCTCGACACACGATGAATGCCATCATAAAGTCGTTAATGTTGCGCAATGTGTTGGCAACGTATCGAAGTTATTTATGTTGCATGCTACTGATGTGTTTACTGCCACTTGTTGTTGTAGTTGTTACTACTCTTATTGTTGGTTTTTTGTACGTATCCAGTTCTCCAGCTGCCTTGACTCTATCTGTACACACAAACACACACATTTTGGTTTGCCAACTCGCCTTGGTCTGTGGACATATTTAAAGCTTTTATTGTTGTTCTTATTATTGTTGTTGCTAATGTTGTTATTTTCACTGCTACTTGTGAAATGTGCAGCAAAATTTAAATAAAGTCATAACGATTTATCATAAACTCAATGGTGTGTATGTTACTTCATGTTTATGTAATACACGTATGCGTATGTATCTGTATGTGTGTGTGTGGGTGTATTTTCGGTGCTGATGGCATTGCAAATATGTAGCAAATTGGCTAGTCTATTACTTCTCGTTCAGTTTACATGTGATTTCCTTCAAAAGTTACGAAATATTTCTCTTGGACTGGTGTGCTGTGAGAGTTGCTCAACTTGTTTCGACTTTGGTCAAAAGGATATTTTTGGTATATTCTGGGAAGTTGTATGATTTTCATTTAATTATAAAACTATAATTTCCTTGGTATTAACTGGGTCAATCCCTGGGTTGTACGTATGTCATAGTGACTCTATCACCTACCCACCATACCTTTATGTGTATTTAAGTAGGAATTAATGTGGGCGACTCAAAATACCTTTATGGCTAATCTTACAATATGCTCACCGAAAATTAATTGAGTTAAAAGTAATAAATGGCGCTCTAAGAATTAAGTCCATGCGACTTTTATTTAGCTCTAACTTTCAAAAGACGAGTTTATAAATTTGAAAACTATCTAACTATTAGTATATGAGATTTAGCATTTTTAGTGAAGCAACATGCAACGAGTTCCCAAAAGAATTTTAGGCGACCTTAAAGTAAAGTTGTTCGAGATTCTTAGCTGTGACTCTAAAGATATGAAAAAAAAATATTTGGGTATGGGAAAGCTCTGTGCAAGTGAGTGCGAGCTAAAACATTTTTTGTTTTTTATTACAAACATTTTTAAATTTTAACAATGTTTGATATCACTACAACTAGTTTCAAAACCTAAAGAGCAGTTTGATTTGAATAATTTAAATACAAATTGCATAGAAATTAATAGTAATATTCATACATATATGGTATATAGTTAATTCTTTTATATTTTAGCTTCCAACTAAGCTATGTGGTTTTTTTCGACATAAAATAAAACATAAAAGAAGATTTCTCGCCTCCTCGTTCACATGTGCAGTAAGCCTTTTGTAGCGGGCATCTGCCTGACTCCTTATTTCTTCGGCGACTGTATTCATCCTTAAGTCTCGATGAACATCAGCATTTCTGCAGTACCAGGGAGCATCTACAATGCCTCTTATCACCTTGTTTTGAACACGTTGTATAATATTAATACTGCCATCATTGGCACATCCCCAAAGTTGCGCACCATACGACCATACCGGCTTGATTATTTGTTTATAAATAAGTAATTTTTGTGTATGGACAGGTTTGACCTTCGCCCAATTAGCCATTTCATTTTTGACAATTTCAGATTAAGTTCAATCCTTTTTATTTAAATATGCTCTTTCCAACGTAATCTAACATCGAGCGTGATTCCAAGATATTTAGCCGTATTTGCGTATGCTATGCAGACATCTGGAATAGTGATTTTTTTGTTTGAAAAATTTACATGAACCGATTTGCCACCGTTTAGTTTTATTCTCCATTTTTTAGTCCAACTTACTACAGAGTTGATTGCATGTGCAGGTTTAGCGCAGCTTTTTCTGCAGTTTTTTCATCAGCAAAAGTGGCAGTCATACTATTTGGTGCTAACGGTAAGTCTCTTGTAAACAGAATATATAAAAGCGGATCTAAGATACTTCCCTGTGGAACTCCTGCTTCAATTTCTTTTAGTTTGGAGAGTTCACTTCCTTGTTTTACTCGGAAATATCTCAAGGTGATATACGATTCTAAAAGAGCACAATACTCAACCGAAAGACATGATTTTAGTTTTTTCATAAGGCCTTCGTACCATACCTTGTCAAACGCTTGTGCAACGTCAAGGAATACAGCTGAGCATACGTTTCCCGCCGCCAGGGATTTTTCTATTTCTGATGTTATTATAATTTTAATTTGTTCCGTTGTTGAATGCTTATTTCCAAAACCGAACTGATGCTATGGGATTAACTGCTTTTCGTCGATTAAAGCTTTTAATCTTAGATAAATTAATTTTTCGAAAAGTTTTGAGATTTGTGGAAGTAGAGAAATTGATGTATATGACGAGACTTTCCTGGCTTAAAAACCATAACAACTTCGGCAACTTTCCAAAGGCTTGGAAAATGTGTCACGATAGGCGAGCTTCCGCAAATATTTGTATGGTAACTGTAGTTAAGTCGAAACCAGCTGCTTTCTTAACTTTAAGCTATTTAAATTTACTTTAAAAAGGAAAAATCATCAACAGCGACTATTAGTTATATAGCGTTATTGGACCGTACATTGGTCTGCGAACTGCTTCTGCATCCACCATATTGTGCAGATCTGGCCTATAGCGATCATTTCCGGTTCACAGATGTCAAAAGAAAAGTTGGACGGTATTTACTATCACTATATTATGATTGAAGAGAACTACGTTGAATTAAAAACGAACCGAATTTGGTCAAAAATACTCTTTAACTATGGTAGAACGGAGACTTTTCAATTGGCATGTTACATAAAGAGTTATATACTGCTGTGATGAAAAGCGAATTTTTAATTTATACTTCGCGCGTTTTTTTGCGAATCTATACATTTTTTTCTGTAAGTTGGTAGTATTGCTAGTGACATCTGTGCTAAATTTCTCGTCAAAATATTCATGAGTATTTGAGATACGCTTCGTTTTGTGAGACTCTAAAAGTAAATTCTTAGATTTTTGCTATGTCTGAATTTATTGAACAAAGAAGTGGGATCATTTCGCCACATTTTCAACTAATACCGTGCCGAAACCACCGCATTAGCTAGATTTACCTTCGTGTAACTTTTGGCTATTCAGAAAATTCACTTGACCACTCCGAGGACACCGTTTTGACTCAATGGAGGATATAAAAGCTTAATCGAAGAAGGTTTTGATGGTCACCACGACGGAGAATTTCCCCAGGTGGTATGATGACTATAAAACTCGTTGGCATAAGTGTATTCTTCGAGGGAGAAGATTACTTTGAAGGAGATGAGATGGACAAAATTCACCTTTCAATTTGATCATAGCAGTATATATCTAAATTATCAGAATGAGCTCAGTCGAATTAGCCATATTCGTGTGTCTGTATATGCGCGAAGGACTAATTTTTCAGATATCGATCTGAAATTTCACATACATTCTTTTCTACCCAAGAAGCTATTCATTTGTCCGAACCGTCGATACGGAGACACTAAAGAACAAACTAAACGATCGGATTAAAGTGCTTGCATGAAAACTTTTTTACTTAATGAGGTATGTTCACGAAATTTGTCATGCTTTTTTGTCTAAGAAAATATTTCAATGTTCGAGATATTACTTAGATTGGATTAATGTAGAATATAGATGCCATACAAATTAACCGATCAAAGCTCTTGTAAATAATATTTTGTATTTAAGAATAATCTAAGAGCTTCGATACAACCGAATTAGCAATCTGTTGCTTTAGAATGTAATAAGTTTGTTCACCTAACGGTTTCATGTACCACCTAAAACTAAGCGAGATAGATATAGGATTATATTTATAAAAATAAATGATCGGGATGACGAGAAATGTCGAAATTCGGGATACTAACAGTGCGTCCGTCCGTTCGTGTAAGCTGTAACTTGAGTAAAAATCTAGATATCTTGATGAATCTTGGTATGCGCGTATTACGCCCGCCTACGTACCATCGTAACCATATAAACTGTCATAATTGGGTGCTAAATTAATATATAAAACTGTAACTGGCACTCCCATATAACTTTTACCAGGATTTTCGAACATCCCACTGAGTTTGCTCTATATGATTGGTAATTGTATGTGCGGTACCCTAATGAAACTCTGGGAACATTGTTTTCGAATTTGGTATGATAATAATTAATAGATAAAATCGGGTTCATACTACTCCAACTCCTATATTACTTACTACGATAATGATTTTCGTTTTTCTTCCAAATCTTTCATGTTACACCCGAACTAAGCCCTTTCTTATTTGTTGTTGCTATATTATCTTTCGATTCTAATAGATTTCAACATATTATGATTTTGTCTGTTTCATTTTCAAAAACTATTTACTCTTTTCTATAAGAAAATATTCAATGTTTTTTTAGTTTTCTGCATTCACTCATTTGATTGTGGGCTTTTTTGAGTGTCAGTACTCTTTAGTTCCCTATGATATTATGATATCAATTACACTGGCCTACACTCATATTGGTACCTAAGATTCTAGACCTGATTTTAGGTATATTTTGCGAGCTAATACGAAAATATCAGTCACATTTAAAGTGATGATCAGATTGACAGACTCTGAAAAGAACCGGAAAAAATTAAAATAAGACTTGTATGTAAACCAGAGCTGTCAGCTGACATCTAGTAGCAGCAATACAATTAATACTACCTACTTTACTGACTGTAGATCCGGACAGAGCTGCACCAAACAAAAATATTTTTTTTTTTGTAGGCCAGTGTTAGTTATAATGTCATTACATATCATTAAGTACCCAAAATTCGTTTGTTTTTAACAAGAATCTGTTATGATCTCCATAAATTGCGAATAACTGTATTTGCCACTAATAGTACTCATATTAATTATAAGATGAAGCTTCTTCCTTAAGCTTTTGTCGCCGAAAACCCACTCATCTCACCGCTGAAGTAACCATAACAACACTGAGCCGTTGATGCTGACTGCGGTTGTGCGAAGGGTACTCGCCGGCGAAGTGGGTGTTGATAACTGAAGCATGCAACATATATGCAAACATATACATATGCAAGTACTTACACACATAAATATGTGTAAAAGTAAGGGGGTGTGTAGACTTGATTGTTAGTTGCGAGTAGAGGCCTGCTAATTTTAAGGCACCAAACTACACATGAGCCCGTGCTGATGAACAAGTGAAAGCTGCAGGCTATTTACATGCAAACACACATACGAACATACCATTTATACGCCTCCCGTGGCCTGTGTTTAAAAACTTATTTATTCGCTGCATTTTGCTTTATTAAAATCGCCTCGTTGCTTCCACTCGTCCGCCTCGGCCGCGTCCGGCAAATCAGTCTGCATGTAGCCCTGCCAGGCAACATGACAAACCCCTGACAACCATTGAGATTTCACAGTTCAAAGCACTGTTTTTCATTATTCGCCTTTACTGCCTGCCATTGCTCTACACTTTAGTTGGCAATATTGGTGCTACACTTCCGACAACTTTTTCGAATTTACTTCCACTTTTTTTTTTTGCTTTTGTTTTGGTCGTCTGTCTGCGTCACAGTTCAACTGTTTTGCTCGTACAACTGGTGATGTGATTGCATTGTCGTTGTTTTTGTTGTTCACATTCATATGGGAAGTTTTATTCTTTTGCAATGTGCTTTTCATTTCTTGTCTTTTCACTCGGTTCTTTGCGATTGTTTTTGCGTTGTATTATTTTCTCTTTTTGGACGGCGAAGGAACGGCTGGCAGCTCTGGTGAGAGGGTTAAATAAGTGATTTCAATTAAAATTGTTGAACCTTAACTACAGTGAATGGCTTCCCGGACTCGTTTAAATAAAAATATGGGTTTGTAAACATACGTTGGTTGTTTTTCTTGCCTTCTCTTTTGGCATAAGGCTTGTGAAGGAATGGTACACAAATGCACGCTTCTCTGCTGCATGCATGGCTTAGAGGAGGTTTATTTGTGCAACGACAAGTATAATGGGAATATATTGGCTGGCTTAGGTGCTCTACCGTAGTAATATGGGCTTGTTAAGAGGCTACTCAGCACGCAAAGTGGAACTTGGTTTTATATTTTCCAGGAAAAAGAAGGTTCCGTTAGCCCCGCAAATATTAGTGTTCTAAGGCTTATAGATATTTCAAAGGTTCGAAAAATTAAACGATTTGATGGCTACCCAGAATTTTCCTAGTATGGGTCATATGGCTGTTAATTACTAACAAGTACACTCGATGTGAGACATTTTAATTCGCAAGAGACTGGATCGCTTTATATCAGAATATGGCCAATATTATGTCTGCTAACCCTAATTTCAGGATGGTTCACTGACTGAAAAAGTACTGTTATATACATGTTGGATACGTCTGAGCCCAATCAAGAATCAGCTGGATAGTTAGTGGCCGGTGAAAATTATCTATGACCGGCAAAAATTCAGATAATTTTTCGAAATTATTATGGAATTATTATCTCAAACATCGTAAAACTCTCAATGAACGATATTTTGCACCATCGACTGGATGTCAAGATCAAATTGAGGTCATTGCTACAAACAATCCGCGACGCAGCTGAATTCTAGACAGCTTAGGGGAATTGGAGAAAGATTGTATTGAACGAGTTACTGAGAGTATAGTTATTGACGGCTTACATAACCTAACCTAATGAGATTTAGTATGGGTGCTACGGACATTCTTCATTACAGATTGTATTTCCACAAATTTTGTTTTACAAATTTATTGTTACTTTTTCGCTTTCTGGTTGACAGATGTATGACAAATGAAGGCAAACCGAAAAACAGACTCCCATTACAAACCAGTTTACAAATAAAACGCCACATGAACGGACATGTAGATAGTGTTTGAATGAAGTGGTCGTGTTTTTTGCGCTCATTGATTACTTGTGGAATAATCCTTGTTTCATTGCCAACCATTCATAATATTATATCAGTACGGCCTTAGCGGTAGGGATTGAACATACCCATCGACAGGTGTACCCAAACTATTTCCTCACTGTGGTATGACCTTTGAGCGTACACCAGATAAACCTTTTCGGAGGGATTCTAAAATTTTAAGACCGCTTCCTATTGATATCCACCGCTGCTGAATTAATATTTAATGGTGAACCTGACCAGGCAAACAAAAATGGGGAGAAATCACAAAATAATGAAATTTTCGATTATTTTAACATGCTGGGTAGTAAAGTTAAAGAGTTGGAAAATACGATGGCTGGTCAAAGGCACGGAAATCAAGTAATGCGCGATCTACTGTGTGGTATAATGAGTCTGTACAACAAAGCCAAGAAACCGGGAAAAAAATTATGTCCGGGAAAGCAACACAGGTACATATATAACTAAAAAGAAGGATGCGTCATATGCTGACGTTCACGGGAAGATAAAAAGAGGCACTGATTTTGAAAATTTGGGCTCAAACGTGACCTAAATACAGAAAGCAAAGTAAGATCTAGTAAATATAATAACGGCAGGCGACTTGAAAGCATGGTATTCTGTTTGGGGTAGCAGAAGTTCAAACTATCGTGGTGTCATTTTAGAATTACTGGGCCAAATGAACCTCTCAAAATTTGCATGTAAAAATTTAAAAATAAGTCACAGCAGCCTAATAGGTCATCTTTTAAGAGAATAGTACTCTGGTAATTATTTACAACACACCACCCAATCGCATACACTAAACCATGAAACGAAGTTGTCGAACCACCCTTTGTTGGTCCCTTATCAAATATTGACCTTAGCTAAAAAATTAAAAGTCAAACAAAGCGCCTGGAATAGACAGAGCCAACAGAGCCCTAAAAGACGCCATGATTGTAAACCACAATGTGTTTGTAAATAAATAACGGGTGATTTTTTTGAGGTTAGGATTTTCATGCAGTAGTATTTGACAGATCACGTGGGATGTCAGACATGGTGTCAAAGAGAAAGATGCTCAGTATGCTTTGACATTTCATCATGAATAGACTTACTAACGAGCAACGCTTGCAAATCATTGAATTTTATTACCAAAATCAGTGTTCGGTTCGAAATGTGTTTCGCGTCCGTGTCCGATGAGCGATGAGGCTCATTTCTGGTTGAATGGCTACGTAAATAAGCAAAATTGCCGCATTTGGGGTGAAGAGCAACCAGAAGCCGTTCAAGAACTGCCCATGCATCCCGAAAAATGCACTGTTTGGTGTGGTTTGTACGCTGGTGGAATCATTGGACCGTATTTTTTCAAAGATGCTGTTGGACGCAACGTTACGGTGAATGGCGATCGCTATCGTTCGATGCTAACAAACTTTTTGTTGCCAAAAATGGAAGAACTGAACTTGGTTGACATGTGGTTTCAACAAGATGGCGCTACATGCCACACAGCTCGCGATTCTATGGCCATTTTGAGGGAAAACTTCGGACAACAATTCATCTCAAGAAATGGACCCGTAAGTTGGCCACCAAGATCATGCGATTTAACGCCTTTAGACTATTTTTTGTGGGGCTACGTCAAGTCTAAAGTCTACAGAAATAAGCCAGCAACTATTCCAGCTTTGGAAGACAACATTTCCGAAGAAATTCGGGCTATTCCGGCCGAAATGCTCGAAAAAGTTGCCCAAAATTGGACTTTCCGAATGGACCACCTAAGACGCAGCCGCGGTCAACATTTAAATGAAATTATCTTCAAAAAGTAAATGTCATGAACCAATCTAACGTTTCAAATAAAGAACCGATGAGATTTTGCAAATTTTATGCGTTTTTTTTTTTTAAAAAGTTATCAAGCTCTTAAAAAATCACCCTTTACAACGCGTGTATAACAGAAAACGTGTTCTTCAACCCCTGGAAGATACATCTTTTAGTTTTGCTCCCAAACCCTAAAAAGCCACCTGAAAAGCTGTCATCTTATCGACCTTTCTATATGTTCGTCTCGATAGATAAAGTTAATGAAAGCATATTAAGAAATTGCGGGGAGTTAGAAATCCAAAAATCGGCGGCTTATCAGAGAAACAATACGACATACAATAGAGGCAAACTATTGTACTGCGAAAAGTGCAATTAGTGGCAAAAGATGGAAATGTGGCACAAAAAACTATTGCGCTCTAGTTACCTTAGATGTGAAGAATGCGACCAACTCTGAAAAGTGGGCAAATATAATCGAAACTCTGTACGAAATACGCACCTCCCAGTATCTTGTAAATATTATAATGAGGTCCTTTGAAAATAGGTGATTGTTATTTGCACGGACGAGGACACTTAGTGCTTTACCATCTACGGCAAAGCTCGGTATTAGCAGTGGTATAGCAGGTAGCTTAGCTGTGGCTAAGCATGACTGGGTGACCTCTGCATCATATGCGATGGTGGCTTTCAACAATAAGTTTAGAGCTCAGCTGAAAACGGAAGTCTTGCTCATAAGCACAAGGAAGGTGGAACTCACCATTGGGGAGTGCGAGATTTCTTCACAGCCACAGTTGAGTTACAGTAGTTTTGGACTCCAAGTTAAAATTTAAGGGGTTAAGGGTAGTCAGAGGCACGAAAAAATGAGAGTTTTCAGTATTTGTTTTTTTTTTTGCTACTAAATCATGTTATTTTACAAAAGTAGCAATATGGCATTATTATAGGATGTGTTGACTTGAAGTCACGAAAATTAAAAGAAAAAATAAAAAATTTAATTTCCGAAGTTATAGCTGTTTGTGTTGACCCTATTCCAAAAAATGATCGAAAGGTTTTATTTTATTTTCAAAATTAACAAAATGGCGGTGTATAAGTATTTGATTATAAAAGGTAAACGTTTGAATTTAAACTCCTTTTTTGCTAAGGAATTAAGACGTTTGTCCGCACCCATAAACTTCATTTTATTTTTATGTATCACACTTTATTTTCTATGTTATCAAATGCTTTTTACTTGGCGATAAAGTGAGACATAAGCAGGTAAATGAAAAAAAAAAAAATATATAAAAAATATATTTCTCCGGTGAAGCGTATAACTCATACGCAACGGTGTCACATTTATGGCTGCCAGGAGCGGGAGCTGCTGCTTTTTCAGCACAGCGACTTAAAATTAATAAGTCAGTAATAAATTTTCTGCATGTATAGGGGACCTCATATGCTGAGACTTAATTTAACGCACAAACACACATGCAAACATATTCACATTGATATTAAACAGCAACATGATGCTGCTTTAAAGGCTAGTCCAACGCTAAGTGCTATAAAGTTTTGCCTACCAATTATTTTATTTTCTTTCGACAATTATATTGCCAAAGCAACATGTGTATCAGTGTTTTAAGATGTGTATGTGTGCGCACGACAGCAGTCACGCGCCGTAGCTTTTCTGCGAGTCATGTAGCCGCTGCTTGCTTTGTTCCTTTTACCGTCACGTCACTTGGTGATTTTCGTTTAGCTGGCTCAATATGGTCGTCATGACACTTAATTAAGTCACTTTGATGCATGGCAAACATATGTCATAGCAATTTTGACTATTGTTTCATGCTCCCGGGCGCAGATGGTCGTTTGTTGTGTAAGTTAATAAATTCAGTTCACTGTTATTTACACTATGCTTATTATTTACGTAATTTAATTCTTTATTTAGTTATATACATATGTGCGTCAAAATATCTCATGAACTTTTCCCTCACTTCATTTAGCCAAAGGTGTCCCACTTTCAAGCTGTTGCTTTGCGAATTTTCAAAATTACTTGCGTTACGGCGATTAACGCCTGAACGCACCAGTGTTCTTTCTGCCTTCGCTACTATGTATTTTTTCACCGAAACATATGAGGTCTTCCACTTACGGACAGAATTGAAATACAAGTTTGTATTTGGGAAATCTTTTTGGCCCTTTTTTGAGATATTATTATAAGAAACTTGGATGAAAGATGAAATCACCCACAACTACTTCATTAACTTGAAATTATCACTCATACTCTTACATACCTCTGCCGTTTTATGCCTTTTCAAATACAAAATATGGTCACCCTATGATAATACGCTCCATGTGAACAACTACAGAAACAAAAGGCTTAAAGCAAACCTAAGAATGCGAATCGAATACTATTTGAAGGCTTTATAGGAATACAATATACTAAATACTTTAGGAGAATACAATTTAAATTTAATTTTTGCCTTTTTCTATTTGAGCTCATAGATTTTAAAAATAAAACGGGAGATTTTCAAACGAATGAATATAAAAGTTGTGCAATGGCACTACTCACTCTCAATTGAAATCGCATTCCTCAGCAACAGCAAATTCTATACAGAAATTCCTTTGGCTTCCTTTTTACAGTAAAACTCCATCCAGTAGATAAATCAAGCAGCATGCAGATACCGCTAAGCCGCATAAGATTGCCTCAGAGCTTGAGGCAGACTTTATGCCAAAGCGATCGGACTATTTTTGAAACCTCTTAATGACATTCGGGAATTATCTTTTGCTGACAATATGTAGTGTTGTCTGTGGGATCAATGGGGTCAGTAATTTCCCTAGTCCTTATTTACCTCATGTAAGATGTCATATTAAAAAAAACAAATCACTGTTACGATAGTCTGATGTACACTGCGCATTTTCATTAGCCTAAAACAATAGCAGCAGATTTTTGTTTATTAGCTTTCAGTTACTTAATTTTTTTTCGAATTTATCATTTTTGTTTGAAAAACCACTGGTAAAAAAAATATAAGATAATAATGTACCGCTATGTGGTTTTTGCTCTACTTTCTAGCTGAAAAATGTGCTTTATTTTTGAGTCATCAGGTTAGAACATGCAATTTGTCTTCGAAGTTTGAGTGTGTTTTTACGCCAAATTGTTTGTATTGTTCAAGAACCCTGTTGCTCTTAGGACGGGCAAAGGATAATCGCAAACAGTAAAAGAGAAAGCTGTAATCGAAGTTCATTAAGAATAAAAATTAAATTCGTAATTAAAATATCAAACCAGTCGGCAGAAGAGAAAAAGTTCTTTTGTAATATGTCGTAGTATATTGTTTAAAGAGTAATAAGGAACCCTTTACTATGATCGAAGAGAAACAAGAAATTTCAGTTGGCACGACGCACATAGGAGCAATTACCCTTAAAAACTGGAAAAAATGGAAAATTACAAACTTCAGCGATGGTATCCAAAATTATTATTTTTTAGTACCTATATAAAAATATTTATATAAAATATTTTTTATGGATTCTGGACGATATGTTATGGTATTTAATATTAATGAAATAAAAATTAATATAGTTAACGTATTATTAAGTTTTTCTTTCGAGAAAACAATGAATCATTAAAAAAACAAAATTTTTTTTAATTTTTTAGAAATTAGTGTTTTTGCCCCCTTTAAAAAAAGCGCGTTGAAAAAAGTTTGTCAGTTGCATAAAATGAGTACTGCTTTATTTATTTATTTATTTTTAATTAAATACTAAAATCCTGCTAATTATTCTATAAGGGTGGTATATAGATGGTTTAAGAGGCTCCACTTTCTGGTGAAATCCCACATCTCGGGACCCAACTGACCGATTTCGACAAAATTTTGAACGTAACATTATTTTCATTTTCCTGTGTTACTCTGTAAAAATGAGAAATCGGACAACAACCACGCCTACTTCCCATATAATACAATTTAAAATTCCATTTGATTCTTTCACTTTCCAATACACAAATAAAGAATTAATTAATTTAACGGAATAAATTTTTGCGGTAATAATTTTCTTAAAGTAAGCCACCTTTTGTCCAATAATTGTCTAAATCCAACCAAAACTGTTCAAGCTACCAGGGTCCCGAATATGTGAACCCGATACCAATAGTTGACTTTTGACCGATATTCAATGTGTGAGATATGAAATTGAAATTCACACAGAATACTTTTCAGAGCATAGTATTTCATTGTGTCAAAAATGGGTTGAATCGGGTCAATACTTTCCTGAGCCCCCATATACCTAATATAAAGATTTTACAACTTTTAGGTTATTTTATGTTGGTTATATCCGCCAATATTTGAGTCAAGTCTCAATCAAAAATGCAGAACATACTTTATTCCTAACAGTGTATCTTTGCGCCTAAAATGGATACAATTGCACGAAAAATTGACACCTCCAACACAACCCCCTACATATATAACTATTAACAAGATTTTCGGACATCCACTTGACCTTGCTCCATATGATTGCTGATTGTGTGTAAGGTACCTAAATGGAACCGAGGGAACACTTTTTTGAGTATGTGGCATATTAGTAGTAAGTGGGATGAGCGAAAATAGATAAAATCTGGTCGGCACTACCCCCTTCTCAAATATATTCAATATAAAATATTCGGTTCCACCCGAACTTAGTCCTTCCTTACTTGTTTTATATTAATTATATATAATCATGCATTTTTATTCATTTTCATTCATAAAATCACTTTAAATAATTTTGTCCGGTTTTTGAGACCAAATACTCCTATGTGCGACGGCTCATGTGAGCGGTTTAACGGCGTCTTTTAATATCGTATGTGCGAACTGCAATTTTTATACTCTCGCAACATATTAGTCACTTTTATTCAGCTAACGGTTGTTTGTATCAATAATATAAATATTTAGAAATATATTATAAAGAATCAGGATGACAAGACGGTTTCACTTGAACAAAAGGTAAGATATCATGTTTAAAGTTAGTACACGTATTCCTCTGGGAAAAAAGAAGACGATTTCGTAGATGAGTGTATTTAGAACAGTGTCACGCCCACAAAACGCGATTAAGGAGTCAGAAGGGTACTCTTTTTTCAAAATTTTGTTTCGCATTTTTTGTTCCCTTATACCCTTAGAATTAATGTACTTCGAAACCCACTTTACCATTGGCAGGTTTCGAAAAAGGCCCAAAAATAATAATAACGCTCGACGTTCGGAGCGCTCGGAGTGCACACCTGGAAGTTTAAGCGCGTTTTGTTTAACACACTTTTTTAAACTGGGGCACATGATTCTGATGGAAATACTCAACCGATTTGCCTCAATTTTTTTTTTTTAATGTTCACAAAGCGCCTGGCTATCGTCCGTACTAGATTCGTAATTTTTTATAATTTATTGACAATGTTATGACAAAATTTATGTGAAAAAACATGGAGAAAAATTAAAAAAAAAAACCTTAACTACGTTTTTATTAATCAACATTTGTTCATGCTTCATGTAGAATAAAAATTTTTTTGAAAAAAAATGTCAAAAAACAGGTCAGATTATCCTACTGCCCCTTAAACGAAAACCTATAAAGTACCATTACTAAGCTGTTTATATTAAGATATAAAACTGTGGTTGCGTACAGGGGATCGTAGTAGGCAGGGCTATCTATTGGCAAACAATTTTGAAAAGTCAGCATGGCACCGGCCTGTAACAGGTTTAGTGCACATATTACCTAAACTACTAAGGCTACAACAGCCAAATTCGCCAAGAGAAAGTTTTATAAAAACTTCTAACAACAATGTGAAAATGGAAGAAATCAGATGATAACCCCGTCCATGTAACAGTACTGTTAAAAATTACTAAATAAATCAATATTTCAATACGTCAGAGCCATTAAATTTTACTATCGAGATGATAAGAGAGAGCTTTTGGTCAAAATTGGATGTCAGGATTTACTCGACCGATTTAAACACAATTTGCTAGCTAATATTGCTCTGATATTTCTGTATTATAGTTTGAAAATGGACCAAAAGGTAATTGTCTCGGCTTTAATCCTTGAAAGCTTCGAGAGTTTGAAATGTGCGAATAAACCCGAAATTAGGTCGAAAAACTTACTTGAAACTAAAAACTTTAGAGAAGTTATGTGCTAATTTGATGAACTCATTTAAGTTGTGAATTTTTTGTTGATTTCGAATCAAATTAAAATTATAGGGTGGGCCATATAAAATTTTAATTTTAAAAAGTCAATAAAAAAATCGTCTTGATATTTTTCAAAGGTCTAACATTTATTTAAAAGGTTGTTTTATGAAATTTATTTGTGGAAAACAATTTCGGACAAATGACCACCACGGCTGAGTTTACAGTAGCTTATCCGATTCACCCAATTTTGGAGTACTTTCTCGATGGTTTGGGGCCTTATGGCAGCTACAGCAGCTTGAATCTTTTACTTTAGATCTTGAATTGTTTTTGGATGGTTGGCGTAACATTTATTTTTAACAGCTCCCTACAGAAAATAGTCCAATGGAGTTAAATCGCAGCTTCTGGGAGGCCAATTCACATCACCTCTTTTGCTGATTATGCGATTTTCGAAGATAGGGCGTAAAAGATTGAGTGTAGCGTTTGCTGTATGGCACGTAGCGCCGTCCTGTGCCCCAAATGCGACAATTCTGCTTGTTAACGTAACCATCAGGGTGGAAATGAGCCTCGTCCGAAAAGTTTCGGTAAAATTGACCATCATAGGTTTTTTTGCTATATTTCCCAGTTTTCTTCTAGTGAATATCTGTCACTTTCCGAATGGTATCTGACGTGTCCAATGTCCAAAAATTGATAATTCAAATTTAAAACGTTAGATGACCCACCCGTTACAAATAATAAAGTTGTACTTTTTTAGAAAAATTATTCGTTAATAATAGCTGAATAGATAAGAATTGTAGATAATATCTGACCAAGACTATTTTCAGTTTTCTTGCGGTTTATGAAATATCCTAGCTTCGTAATTTCTATTTTCAGTTATTCGCTTCACTTTATTTATATTATTTCACATTCATATTTAATTATACATAATTTCTAATGCATATTTTAAGCAATGATACATACATACATGTGAATGAAATCGATTCAGGCCTTGCTCTAGTCCCCATATATGAGTTGGCAATTGCTGTTAGTTAGACTAGTTCTGGTATAGATACTTCGAATACAAACAAGCATAAGTTAATATAATATTAACCTACTGTATATCAAATATACACTAGAAATTATTACTTGTTAAGGCACATCAACAACTCTATAAGTGCATAAAGAATTGATAAAAATAAGTTACAACGCAATCGATACACAAGAAAGTCCTGTGGGCTAAACAAATTCCCACACACATATTCTTTGCTATAAACTGCAATCGTATATGTGTACATGTATATACAAATATATACGTATGTATGTGTGCAAGGGCTCGTTAAAGGCTATTGAGTTGGAACTAAACGTGGGAGAATGTTGTAAGCAAGCGGAGTAAAAGGAAGAGTGTCATCATGTGATTGCCAAACGCCGAAAGCAGCAAAACAATGCCAGCGACAACTGAAGCAGCGGCAGCGCCAACGGCGGCGGCGACGACGCAGCTAACGCTGCCGAAAAGGGAAACGATACAAAGCGAACTACTTACAAATATGTATATAGTATTTATAAGCTTATATACGAATCACAACTTTTTCTGACAGGAGAAGAAAAGGCGAAAGCAAAACAAGTGAAGGAAAGCAAAATACTTAATGAACAAAGTAGGTAAATAGTTCGAAGTAAAATCAAAGAGACTCACAGAAAAAAAGAAAGTGTGAAGAGAGTGAGAAGAAGCGTAGCAAATTTGTATGTTGTAATTGTAGACTATAGAAAGAGAGCATGTCATATGAACGTAAGAGCAATGGAAGTTGCCCTAAGAGCTTTTGTGTTGCGTCTTAGCTGAATCACGGCGAATTCGAACGAAGATGATGGAAAGTGAATTGAACGGGATGTGTAATTTTAAGGAGGCAAAAAGAGGCAAATCATAAAAATATTTGCTTAAAATGTAACATGCAGCAATGACAAAAATTGTTGTTGCCTTCAAAAGTTATTTGCTTTCCTGATAAATTGTTTGATATATTTTAAAACTTTTAATATTTTTTTATTGCTTGACGCGTTATTAACAAAAAACCTGTTTTTATTTTATTTTTAAGCAAATTTCCTGCGAAAAACTATATTTTTACAGCAATTTGGAGAGTACATTCTCTTTAACAACTCTTTTTCCTGCAGCTTAAATCCGAAAGCTCTGCAAAACAGCTGTGCATTGTCGACACGCATACACATACAAACACGCAGAATTATTTATAAATAGAAAATCTGCGAAAATTCGAATGTAAGAGGTGTGTGAATGCTGCAGTTATATCAATGTACGACTGAATGGTCTGTTTATGCTTCGCACGAAAAGCGCTACAAACACACAAACACACTCTGACTATAGCATAAGTACATACATTAACATAAGCAGGAGCTTAAGGAGCGCACGACCTACCAAAAAGTAGGATAAAAGCTTTACCGAAGAAACTCCTACAATCGTTAAATGTAGTTAAACGAATTTGAGAGCAGTAGAGAACAGCTAGGTGAGAGAGCACACAACTGAGATTCCACTGGCGATGTAAGAAACCCTCAGCAGCTAAATTTCATTAACAACTCTGCACGATGTTGAGTCCACTAATTGATTTCCTTGCTACTACGTTGACGTTTGAAGCGATTTGTCCAGCAAAGGGCACTCAATTTTAAGTTGAGCTGCTGAAATATGGTGCCGTGAGCGATTTTTACGCGCCCGCGCTCTCATGCTCAATCAACGAGTCACTTTCGGTTGTACGTTGGTGTGCGTATCTATGCGAGAGCAGCACGTTCACGATTGCTTCAGGCTTGCTGTGGCACAGCGCCGAGCGTGCACGAAGTACGTACGACAGCCGCCTCCTAAATGTATGCCACACGTACGCATACACTCCCGCATTGACGTTTGGCTTCCACTCGTGCTATGTGTTGCGCTGCACGGGCGTACACCAGGACTAGTCTACGGTGAATACTCGATGATAGCTGACCAGTGGCAACGGCTGTCAACGCACAACGTTAGTTTGACGCTTAAAAAGCGCATTACCAAACCGGTATTGATATTTTCCACGACCCACAGTTTTGTGGCAAATTGGTGAAAAAAATGGAAAATAAATTTTCCGAAATTTACTCAAAAGCGATTTTCAAAAGTGACTAAGTGCGGTTTTGTGGTTATATGTGGTGGCCTTCGAACGGCAATATTGTCTGAAGCACCATAAATTTCGCTAGAAAACCCTGTGCACGTGCAAATAAATTCGCAGTACAGTGGTGTGCTCAAACGTGAGTGTGTGTGTTTGTTGGCTGCGTATAAAGTTTTTGGCACATACAGCTCTATAATACCACATTGCTATAATTCTGCGTGTCAGTGCGTTAACGTTGTGCGGCGCGGCTTTAAAACGTTCTTACTTTATTTTTTCCGTTTCTTCCTTTACCTAACGCTCTGCCACAAATGGTAAACGTATGCGGTAATCGTGCGTTTCGTGCGTGTTACGTTGTTTGCTTTTGTTTTTGCAGCGCTATCTGTTAGCATTAAAACGTCAAGACCTGTGGCAGCTGGCAAGCAGGCAGTGCGACTTGAAAAGGAAACAAAAAAGCATAAACCCTAAAAGTATGCTATGAAAATATGTACACTGTTATTGCGAAAAACAAAAAGCGCGTTTTTGAAAAAGTATAATAAACAAACAAAAAAAAAGCAACAACAATTACAGCTTGACACCTTTTTGCGCACACATAAATCAAATAGTGCATCCGCTTGCGTGTCACGCGTGGCACGCTTACCAAAGCAAACCTTTTGCACAATTCTACACAGTGCAGCGTGAAAAAAGTGCAGTTGTACAATTCGCATTCACAATCACAATCGCAAATTCGTGCTGCCGTTCCGGTTGTTGCAACACAAACAAAGCAAGTTCGCATTTATTATTCATAAAGTCAAATACTTGTGTGCAAAACAACAGCAACAACTCGCAGCGCGGTGTAACGGCCTGTAATGCAGCAGCAGCAACTATTTGAATGTCTAAAACAAATAAACACAGCAAATAAAAACATATAAAAAACGCACTTGAGTGCGAGTTTTGAGTGTCACGCCTGCGAGCACATTTCGTTGCATGCTTTTCAGCGTCCGGTCGGCAATTGTTGCCATGTACACACCTATACCCATACTTACATGTAAGTGTAGCATTGTGTAGGGAAACGCAGCGCGTTGTTAACCTAAATATGCACGACGAGCAAAAGGCGCAAAAAATCGCTAGCATGAAAAGGAAATAATGGCAGAAAGTCAAAAAGCTGTGCCACATAAAGTGTCATTGCCATTTGTGTTGTTGTGCGGCGTGTAAGAAAGTTGTGTAATAGTAATTAATATAAATGCAAATGCCATAAATCACAGTGTGCTAAAAAACTGCTAGAAGCTGGCAAAATTTGCTCTATAAATGTATGCTGTTTGATTTGGTAAGCGTAAGCTTGTGTTACATATAACATAGCATACAATATAATAAAAAATACATAAATTGTTATCTGTGTCAACGGAAGTGTGCGCAGTTAAATTTTAATATTTACTGCATAATAAATCAGCGCATTACACTTTGATTGTGCTCAAATACGAATTAACAAAGAAATAGTTTATCAGTGTCATACAAACTACAAAAAAAAGCTTAAAATTCTGGCAACAAGTAAGTGAAAATTTAATTTAATTACAAAGCATATGTTCGTTTAAAATTTATGTATATAGAATTCATATGAAATTTAATTTTTTATATTACGCATGTGTTAGCCATATTCACTGCAAAGCTACTAACCGCTTTGATAAATTCAATATTCATAACTAAATTAAGAAATTCTTGGATTTTTGCTTAGAATCTGTATATACGAGTATTAAATTACTTATTTACTTGTGAAGATTTCTGACTTTTTCCAACCTACATTGGGTTAGGTTAAGTTAATCTGGTAGGCTACTAAGCCAAGCATAGACGAAGTTGGTCCTTTGCGAGTCCCGACAAAGACCTCAGCTTAAAATAAATTGCAATGGTCTGGCAACATAAAAGGTTGCTTTATGCCTTACTCAGGCAGTACATTTCCGCACCAACTCCCTCATTCATTTTCGAGTCATAACACACCATTAAGCCAGGCATCTTTTACTATGTTTACTTTGATCATTCATTCGCAGTTGTAGTGGGCTGATATAGTTCCATGAAGCGCAAAAGAAAAAACGTCAGAGACCCTGGAAAATATAAAAATATATACAGGGCCTTCCAATAAGAGTGACATGATTTATTGAAAACAAAAAAAAAATAATAATAATTCTTAAATAAATTCAAATGTATTTTAATTAAGTTCTGATCTTAATACCATACAAATGGCCTTCACGAGTTTTTTTTCAGAAAGAAATTCGAGAAACCCAATTTTCGTGTACTTTTCCCACTAAATCAAGTCGTATGTCATGCACATACCTATATATCTAATACTGATTTCTAAGTCTTTAAGAGAGTCTAAATTATTGCTAAAGACCAATGACTTCAAATAACTCTACAAAACGTAATCTATTGGTGTTAATTCTAACTACTTGAAGGCCATTCAATGGCAAAATTCCTTGAAATAATTGGATCTCCAAATTGTCCTCCAAATTGTCCAATAATTCGATTGTTGTCCCGTCCTGTCATGTTAGAACCAGATGCCATCAAAACAGCAGTTGATTGAAATTTGCTGCCATAAAAAGTACATAATCACCGATTTATAGCGCTATCCATTGACAGTAGCAGTGTCACCAGCTTCATTTCGAAGGAAGTACGGACCGCTGATTTCACCAGACCAAAACCCACCACAAGCTGTCAGTTTAGGTGAATGTTATGGTTGCACATGAATAGTTTGTGAATATTCTTCGTACCAGAATCAACTTTTTTTACTTACCGCACAATTTAGATGAAAGTGAGCCTCATCGAAGATAATGATTTTTTTGAAGAAATCGTTTTTCATGCTGTTCAAGACAAAATCAGCAAATTCAAGACATTTACGTCGGTGCAATGGCTTCAGTTCTAGAGTGAGAATAATTTATGGTATATATATGAATGCAAGCCCAAAGCCTTTCTCAAAACCCGCCAGGTTGTGGTTTGAAATAGTCTCAATTCTTGAGAACGTCATGGAATGGACAAATTGCGGTCTTCAGCAACATTTGCTTCAACGTCAGTAACATTTTCATTACTTCGAAAAATCTCTTGCCTTATTAACACTTGAATATTAAGTAAAGAAAATCTGTGCACGAAATAATTTTAAAAGTTCGAAGAATAGAGAAAACAGATTATTACGATTATAAAATACGAAAAGCGCACGAAAAGTTGGTATGGCAGAATCATTATTTTGATAATAAAACTGAATAATTTGTGTCGCTGTTCGTGTGTAAGTTTTTCCATGATGTAATTGTAAACATTACCGAATACAATGAAAAAAATACAGGTAATGACATTCCGTGAGAAGAAGAAAATAACCGAAACGATGCTTAAAAATCATATCATTGCTATTGAAAAACCCAGTATGTGCATACATATATAAGTGATTAGCATGATGAGCTGAGTCGATTTAGACATACTCGTCTGGATGTCCGCTTGTCTGGTCGTCCGTCTGCCTGTAGATGCTAAAACCAAATGCGAGAAGAACTGGCACTTTGTCAGTTGAATTTGGAGCTACATTGCAACCGGGTGCCGGACCCAAAATACGGCAGACGTTTTAGATGTGCCTCGAACCCTACCAAAGTGATTAGTGTGTCCATTCCACATTGCCACTTGGTATTGGCAATGCCATTTCATTTCAGGGCGCTGATGAACGGGTTCAGTTGATCCGCTGTGCTTTTGAGCGCCGTGGGGTAAGGCTGTCGTGAGCAGGTATACACGTCTTGTTCTCACGTTAAACACACCGGACGTTGCCTTTATATACGCAATACTGCCAATGTTCACAATAGACAGAAGACAAACACTTCCAAACTCGGCTATAATCGCGGAAGTGGTGTCTACGTAAGTAAAGGAGAAGAAGAAGCTGCTATATAAACTCAATAATCAAAGAAAAGTTGTGGTATGAAAAACTTTTATTTTTTGTCTATAGAACGTTGCGAAATTTTGCTCGAGTTTTGTAGATCACTATATTATAAGTATATAAAAACACGTTTCAACTAAAAAAACCGGGAATACAAAAATTATTGACATGCTTCAAGTAAATTTTCCGTGAGAAGAAGAAAAATTTATTTCGTCATAATAAATTAATAGAACATATCGTCATCTAAACTGCAAAACAACGTATCATCAAAAAAATGGAAATTGAGTTTTTTTTGCTTACGATTCACTACATCATTGAGCATTAAAAACAGCTTCCGCAGTCAAATATAACGAATATATAACCTTTTTATAACCAAAACTCAAATTTTGTTTCAATATAAGTGGTTTCTAATATATCGTTTTTCCATCACCTGCATTTTAGTTGACAAAATGTAGCCTTCGAAAATAAAAATAACTTCGGTTTTGGTTATTTTATTCATAGCAATGTATTTTTTTTAATATCTTATTTCTGATTAAACATTTTTCTTCTAAATTATTTCTTTAATATACATTAATTTACTTTAGTATGTGTGGAAAATTTATGGTTAAATTTGCTCAAAACACATAGTTTAACATCTTGTGACTAGCATATATGTGCAGAGATTAAATTAAGCTTAAAAAATTCCACTTAATATCTCTTTGGTATTATCATTCATCGAAGCCGGCATTTTTGTGAACTCTTATTTTTGCCGTTTTAGTTTTTATTTACTTTCTATGGTATATACAAAATAATCTATTTATAAATATTTATTAAGTTTCTTGCTCATAGTCTGAGATTCCGTTCAGTATCCACTAAATTGGATTTTAATTTTTTGATGACTCACATTTTTAGGATGCAATTTATTTTAAGAAAATAGACAATACGAAAACTAAAATTTGTAAAAACACTATGTAAACTTATCTGATTATTTTTGTGCTTTTTATTTCTTTTTTATTAGTTTTAATGTCAGCTCTCCTATGTCATGCATATGCATTCGGCCCTCGTGGTGATCCTAACAATTCTGTTTACTATATTTCAATTAGAACACAAATGCAACTAAATCGGATATTATAACATTTTCAGCTAAAGAGCTTGTGAAAACTCCGTGTTCTTATTATGTCTGTAAATTAATTGGACTGAGCATGAATAATTTTTCGAATTTACCTTAAAACAAAAAAAGCGTTTTTGATTCTTCACTTTGTATGGCAGTAATACTCGTATGATACAGTTGTCCGATCTGGAAAATGTGAAGCGTTTTCTTTGATAATAAAGCACACTGAATTTTGTGAAGATATCTTGTCCAATGAAAAAGTTTCAAGGGCGTTCGGTCTATACAAGTATAGCAGCTGTATGCTAGTGTCGTCCGATTCAAATAATTTCTTCGGATATTTCAACACTATCTTATAAAATAATCCACGTCTGAATATGTATCAAATATTTGATTTTAATGTAAACCAAAGTACATCAATCATTAATTTAATATTGACGAAAGAGATATTTGGATTTGCTGACCATAGACAATATAATAATCGAAAAATTGTTAACTTATTTTAGGTATTATAAGGTATATTGATGGGTTTATGTATCATACAGTTTATGTATCATACATTTAACGCAAGGGATGTAAGACAATACGTTCGGTGTAAGGAATCAAGCAGAACCGATGTGAACCGATTTCAGTCATTCCTTCTTCCAATTTGAAACAAAAGTTTTAACTTTTCAATAAATTTACATATTAAACGTAAAATGCGCTGTAAAGTCGATCGGAACGTCGTACATGAAATACTTCGTAAAAAGTATATGTAAATGGTTTGATTCAGTCCAGAGTTTACCAGAGGACTTACAATTTTAAGCTGTGTGAAAAAATGACGGACATTTAAATCAGCCCAGTAGTTTGTGATATAAAATTTTAACCATAACTGAGTCGAGTTACTCATACCAACCAAGTTTTGAAATTTTTCCAAAAGCATACTTCCAGAATTATACTTGAGATTGTAATGGTTTCTTTAGATTGATTGACAAACTTAACATATGTTGCTGCTAAGGTTTGTACATAAAATCCTTTGGAAAGCGTGGTTCTGAAACACGCATACTAAGCCAATGGAGACTAAATAATTCACTAAATTTTTGGGATATCGATATAAATTCTGCAAAAACCGTTTCCTCTCCAAGAAGGTGTTCATTTACTGAAACCACCGACATTGAACCAATATAGCATTAAATTCATGCCCCTTGTATGAGTAACTTTATTCTTTCAAAAGTTATTTTTATGAAATTTGGTATCCCTCTGAACATATTTTTCGGATCATGCTTTCGGATCATCTTATCATTTAACTGCCTTCGACCGATCAAAATTAAATTGTTGTATGGAAACTTACTTATTTGTGAACAATATTACTTAAGTAAGCGCAAATAGAGAGAAACTCAATCTTCAGTTAACTCTAAAAGTATGTCACTATTATTTTGGGTGACTTGATTTGAAAAATATAGTTAATTTTGTAAGATTATGCGCAAACTGGGTCCGTAGGGATAAGCGCAGGTAGTTCTATAACAAAATATGTTAAATAATGTGGAAATATATTGCGACATCTTCGGATATTTTTAGTTCAACGAGCGCTTCGTCAAAGGTCAATATTTCTTTGAAATTTATGATCCCCACAACTTTGTTTGGGAATATCATATTCATTGTTCGCAATTATTTTCATCACACTTTTTGTTTTAAATATCGTTCTTCAAACTAAGTGAAACATTCATGTAAAGAAAGACATTTGAAACAAAGTGTAATGAAAATTATTGAGATTAAAAAAAACAATCTCAAACTCATTCCAACGGGACCTCATACAGAGAAATCTCAGTACACTATGCTTTCACGCTAGCATATACACGATATAAAATAACAGTAAAAGTGAAACAGGACGCAATAACTGCGACGAGTAGAACTCCATTAGCATTGAATGAGCGGCTGTGGAGCGCCGTCAACGGGAGTGAAAGTCAAGTTATGCAAAGGCCAGACAATGCCGCGCTCCTTTATAAATTTCACACTTCGCAAAGTCACGAACCATTGACGCAAAACACACCGACACACACACATACACATACATGCTTGTAGAGGCTCGCACTTGATAGTAGAAATGTAGATTGAAGCGTTTGTCAAATAAAAGTCAGCACGGCTATGGCGGCGGCGTCACAACAGCGCCAAAGTGCCACTGACAAACAGACAATGCTGAAAACAGAGAGAAAGGCAAAGACAAAGCTAAAGCCAAAGCAGGCGTGTGCTCACACTACGCGCCGTGTGGATAGTGAAAAGGCAGCCACTTTTTGTGTCACAAGAACAATGCGAATTTTATTATCGCCCGCGTCAGTGTTAACACTGTTGCCGCCGAGGCTGCTGTTGACCTTTAATGTTGGGCGACAAATGCTTATATTGTTGTTATTGTTGCTGCTGCTCCCATAGAAGCCTCCTGTGACTTTCCGACACGTCGCCTCATGCGCAATGGCGACAACTTGAAGTGGAAGCTACACAAGAGTTATGGCATTTGTGTGAGTGTGGATGTGTGTACATGTGACTTGGTGGCCATATTGCCTGCAGAGCGTGAAGAAGTTGGGCAGAGGAAGTTTAGTCAAAAGTCAGGCATCAAAGTCGCGCGTCTGACATGCGGCTGATGACGTGCTTGACACTGTTGGCGCTGTTGTTGCCGAGTCATTAGTATGCCATAAAACACACACATTCCAGCAACACACGCACGCACACTTATACGCCCGCACACAATACCGTTTTGCCTGCTCAACTGCTTTTAAAACGGGAATAGTGTCAGCGATGCGTGGTGATATTATTCGGTTGGTTGTTTGGCAAAGCCGTTCATGTGTGCCATGGCGTATGAGTGCTCGCCCACACACTACTTGTTTTGGCAATTTACATACTCGTACGCCAAGCGCAAACTAGCGCTTGTTTAGTAAACAAACTATTTTCCAGACAATAGTCCGTTGTGCTGGCAACAACAACACGCACGCAACACACACACACTCATACATGTGTATATGTATCTGTGCTGATATGCTGCTGTGGCTGTGTGTCTGTTGCTACTTGCTACTTTCGCTGCTGCTTTCACTGCGTTTGTTGTTGTTGTACTTGCGTTTTTGTTCAGACACTTTTATGAAGTTGCAGCATGCAAAGTTGCATCCAACAAGCGCATAAATAGCGCAAAAGCGCATAACCTACTTGCTCGTTTGCATGCGTAAAAATATGCTTGCAGCAATTAAACAGACATTTTGCGAACTCGTATGCCAAAGGCGCAGCCGGCAACTTGTGCAGGCGGAAAATAAACTTACGGAATTTATTTCACATACTGCTGGCATGCGAAAGTGCGCAAGTTTAAGAGATATGCTCTGATTGCTGCAACTTAATCTGTGACATTTCTGAAATAAGTAGTGAAAGTGAGTTTTTTGACATGCCTATATATGTACATAGTTATGAAGGTATTATTCTGAGAAATTCAAAAAGTATAATTAATGCAGAATTTTCGTTTGCTCAGCTGGTTATGTATGTTGCTGCGGTGCGTAGGGATTTTCGAATTCCATGTATACCCATATTTACATATGAGGTGTCTGGAAGCGAGATAAAAATTAAAGAACTGAAACTTAAAAGTTTTGAGTATTAATTATAAGATTAAGAAGTAAAATTGTTAACCTCGGCTGCATCTCAGCTATAAAAAGATCGATTTCTCGTGCAAAATACTTCACCAGGGATGGTGATATTAACTTGAAGATGGAGTCATGTGTAGAAGTTCACGCAAGTGAGGAAAGTTCTCTGATCGCCATTCACTTGAGAGTGGCCAGAAACGATTCTTTTACTTATGACTCAAGCAGCTCACGACTTCCGGTCTTTGACCAAGTATCCTCTGGGTAGCCTAAGAACTTCCGTTTGAAGGCAAGCTAAAGTGAGAAGGCGAAAAGTCCCCTCAGCAGGGTTGTGCGTTGGGTTTTGGGCCCGCCACGTAAAAAATCATACCAATGTTAAAATCGGCTATAATAGCGTAAGCGGTGTCAATGCCAATTAAGAGTAAGCCATACCAAATTTCGGGGAGATGTATAGCTCAATGAATAATGGTTTTCTATGCAAAGTCTGGATTTTGATCGATTCTTTTGTATGGACACTATATAGTGTAGTAAACCGATCTCAACAATATCTTACAAAATTGCAATGTGGGTTTAAAAAATAATCGTTGCCAAATTTTGGAAAGATATCTCGTCATATAGAAAACTTTTTTAAACAAGGAGTTTTTTTTTTTGTAATTTTGAGAATATATCTTGTGAAATGAAAAGGTTTTCTATATACAGACAAGAATTTCAACGTTTTGTTTGTATAAAAACTTTACGTATAATGGTCCAATAACGGCGGCTTTGAAAAATCGGCGGCATTTTGGGGAAGAAAAGACTTTTGCAAAATTTCGGTTTGATATTTCAAAAGCTGCGACTCACCTTATCATACTCATAATATTTTTGTATATTTTTAGTGTTTCCGATGCTAACTTTTGGGTTTTGGAAATGTCGTGAGAAAGTTTTATCCCACTCAAACTTGGTAACGGAAATATTTTCATTAAAAAATGGCTTATTTCTTACAAATTATGAAAATCTGTAACCTTGAAGGTGTTCTTAAAAAATAAATATTAATAAAATATTAGTTTGATTGGCCACCTTTAGAGATATTCATAGTTCTTTTTTAGTATGGCAAAGTGGCAAATTGTGTATTATTTAAGTCTTGTCGTCTTCTTGATAATTCAGCAAATAGCAACTAACCTGTTCACGAAAAGTTCCTTATTCTCTTTTTATTACAAGACGTATAAATATCGCTTAGACAACCGTGGATACTTTGGAGTATGTAGCTATAATATTTAAGTCACCACAAATGTTTGAGGAAACTGTATAAAATCAATAAAAGTGTTTCGAAAAGCTTCATTTTATTATGATATTTATTTTATGACACAAAATATACAAAAAAAAAAACAATAATAAATATTTTCAGTACATTAATAAAACAAAATAGTATCTCTCGAATCCAAAACAAGAGATTTGTAGTAGAAATATCCAAGCTCATTTAATATAGCATTATAAAACCGAAGAGCGCAATAAAATCCATGCAATTCTGTGGCTTGTGTGGTATCACTGCGTTTTGGAAGCAAGCGCTAAGCCGTTTTTTAGGATCGTAAAAAGATGATGGCGCTTAATACTCGTGATACATTTTTATGTTCGTTTATATGTGGGTGATAAAGTTCACTCCTCTTTGTTTCATTTGTTGATTTAATAAAATTTAAATTCAAACTCTTTAGTTTTGATTTCAGAAACTCAATTTCAGCGAAATAAACTGCTAACATACATATCACACCACCAAAGAACTGCGCCAGAACTACACTAAAGTGTGGAGCAGAGAATTTTAGTTTTTTTCCTTATCAACAAACTGCTGATTTTAAAATCCTTTAGTTTATTTTTATTTCAAGCAAATGTCTAGATAATTATAAGCGTGTTATTCAAGGTAAAAATAGTATTTCTGTTTTACAAATTCTATTAGCAATGCTTTCCATTTTAACAATTTCTAACTTCATTGAACGAACGTTGTGTTGTTTTGATTGTTAGCAGTCGGTTGTATCTGCATATCGAGATATGATCTTGTTCACCAGCTCTTCCTTATTTTATTCTTAATAATTTCCCGTACATTTAACATTTTATATTGATGAACAGAGCTAAGAATATTTAAATTGAAAATTTTAATAATAAAATCAAATTAAGATAATATTTATTTACTTACAAAACAAAAAAGTACCCGTTAAACCTAAACAAGCTAAAAATATTTATTTATTTATCAATATTTATTTTGTTGCCCTCAAAGTAATCCCCGCCAGATGTAATATACTTATGCCAACGATTTTTCAGGCATAAAAATACCTCTCATAAGCGCTTTTTGGGATGCTCTTCAGCTTCCTCAGCGAATTTTGCGTTATCTCTTTGATCAGTTGAAAACGAATTCCACGGAAAGGCAATTTCAGTTTGGGGAACTAGAAAAAAATCACAGGCAGCCAAATCTGGTAAATACGGTGGTTAACCGTTCGTGTTCACTGCATTTTTTGTCTCGAATTTGGTCACAATAGTGACTCGATACGATGGTGCATTATCATCATGTAAAATCCATGAATTGTTCTTCCACAATTCCAGCCGTTTTTGATGTTTGTTCTCATATATACGGCTCAATGCGACCAATTGAACTCCTTATTGACCATCTGTCCCTCCAGAACTCCACCGTGATTTTAGGGCGGTTTTGACGTGGTTTTTTTTGGGTCTGTTTGTTTTTTTCCTCCATTCCGTTTATTGTTAAATTGTTTGCACTTCAAACTCATAAGCCCGTGTTTTATTGGCTGTTTAATGCTCTACATGAATGAGGAATCAGAATTGTAAAAACCGCAATGCTCTTTGAGGTGTACCGACTTAAGGAGCTGCTGTAAACAAACTGGTTCCCAGATCGCCTTCATATTTGTTATAGTAATTAAAAACAGTCCTACCAATTTAACAGGATATATTTCTTTTGAGATTTTAATTGCAATTTCTGGATGCTTTTTTGTCTCAATATGCCAAAGTGACCAGGGTAACAAAGATACGTCGAATTCTGGATATCTGTGATTACCCCTGGCATGCTGATGAGGTGCGTATTGCGGAATTCGGTTTCTACTTCAACAAAATATCAATTCCGAGCAAAGCTAATTTGTGTCATATTAAAGATGACCAGACTAAAGGAAATTTTATTGACCTTGTTGAAATCTAATTTATGTACATAAAGTACTGAAATTACTTAAATTAATTATTATTGCTCAACTGTTAAATTAAATCAAATCCACAACTACCGTGGAAACTGTTACAAACAACCGTTACATAAGCGCAGTAACAACGCATGCTGCGCTCGTGTAAACAACATAAAACTAGGTCTTTAAGTAGCACCAGCAGATCCAAGTGTGAATACCTATGTTATTAAAAACAAAAATATTTTTAAAAACTCTTCCAGCAAAGATTTCATGATTTTTATGCATGAATAACAAAATTGTGCTTTGCAGACTTAGCAAATATGAGACACCCGTTTGCAGATAAAAATATCAAAGGTGGGTATGCACATTAAATTTAATGGCCTGCAGCGACAACAAAAAAGTCATAATAAACAATTTTTCAATTTTAACATAAACTAATAAGGAAGCCATTAAGCAAAGTACTGGCAGACGGGTATGGTGAGTGAAGTGTTGCTGCTGTTTACAGCACTTGCCTCGTGGCACCGCTATTTCGCCCACTCAAAAATAATTAAATTTCATCTCATTAGCTCCGAACGAAGTTCGTCTGCTTCACCTGCGTAAATGAGGAAATAAGAAAGGTAGCTCGACTCTTGTAAGGTCGAATAAGAAAGTGAATGAAGTATTAGAGTGATATATGAATACTTTAAAAACTTTCTGACTCAAAATATTATTCTAAAGAGAAGTTCAATTTATCGTTTTAGTTTTCAGTTATGGCTCATACCAAAGATTTTACTTAGTTATCTTAGTTAGAATTATAATATATGTATTTATATACATCGAAACAAATGTAAGAAAACTCTAACAAAAAAGGGTCATTGAAGATAATTTATACTATTTTGAACGTTCTTAAATTTCAAGGTTTATTTGAATAACTGCCGTATATAGATAATATATCTTTATAAAAGTGCTCTGAATCGCAAAAATATATTAAAGATTTTGGCCTATCGAACCTCTCAAGCTAAGCATGTCCTCCAAAGTAAGTCGTATTCTTCGCCTTTTAACTTTTCATAATGTTGTTGTGAAAATAAATAAACCCGAACCAAGCCTATTTTTCTTCTGTCATCAGTCTAAACTCCATTAGCTTAGTAGATTGTAGAAAGGCCCTTGAAAAAGCGAAAGTATTGAATAACTTCTAATGTACTTACATTCAACCGATTATTTAGTTATTTTATTTCCTTGTTGCCTGTCTTCACGTTAAAGGCTAAAAGTTCATAATTTTGCGGAAAGGTTCTCTAAGATATACCTAACATTGATAGTGAAAACAATATGTCTTCCACACAAACAACTTTTTGCCTCTATTTAATAGTTTTTAATCGAAATGTATAATTCATTATCTGGAAAATATGTTTCGAAGCCGGGATTAACTTTAAAAATGTTTATGAAAATATACCTAACACTTATTTTGTAGAGAGAGAAATCTGTTATAAAAGTTGTCAAAATCGAACAATATTTGTTCTAGTCCCCATACAGAACTTGTGACTCCAGTGCGTATAATTGACTCTTTGCTGAAAATATCGATCAATGTGTGATCTATGTTTTTGAAAGCTGGGAAAAATCTGTTTTTGATAATATTATATTCTTATGGCAGAAATGGACTAAATAAAATCGAACTTTGGCTGACTTTACACCACTTATTTTGGACTACAAGCGAGTTAAGTAGATAAAATGGCAAAGATGTTTATATTGTATAAATTAAAATTTTCACAAATTTTTATTTTTTTTTCATTTCATAAATGAATTAATTTATTACAAATTTGGAGCATATCAAAACCCATAATTTCTGTAACATTTCGAGAATTTGTAAAATTTTTTTGGAAATTCAGCTATTAGCAGTTGGTTTCGTCCAAAAAACGTCTCCTGGTCAGTATTTGAAGGATTCATCTAATTAAAAAAAAAATAAATAAATTTGATTGAATTTGAAAGAAGGTCTAGCCGGACGGGTTATCCACCGTCAATCAGAGGACAGGAATCCAAACAATTACATAAGTATATAGTTGTGTACAGTTCTTTGAAGTTCACTAAGGTATCATCACCAATTATATGGAGTAAAGTCACCCGGATGTTATGTGTTTTTTATATGGGATCTAGATCATGTTTTTGCCAAATTTTATCTTACTTTAGAGGAGGAGGTTCAAAAATCGTTATATTAGATACATATGTGAGAGCTAAAAGGAGTATTGACACGGTTCAATCCATTTTGGAAAGACAGACATACTATTGTCAAAGAAAAATCACCCCTTTTCAATTGCATATCCCATACATTGATTGACAATTGCAATAAAAAGTTAATTGTAGGTATTGTGGTCCAAATATTCGGTACTTTCGAATAATGGATTCTTAGTTCTTAAGCAATATTTTTTTAAAACAAGAAAAAACGTTAATTTCGGCTGCACCGAAGCTAATATACCCTTCACATGTACATTTCTTTTAGTAACTATGTGTTCAGTTTATATGGAAGCTGTATGCTATAGTAATCCTATCTGAGCAATTTTTTCGGAGATTACATTGTTGCCTTAGAAAATAATCTATACCAAATTTTGTGAATGTTGTCAAATGCAAAAGTTTTCCATACAAAAACTTTTTTCCGATCGTTCAGTTTGTATGGCAGCTATATGTTGTAGTGGTCCGATATCGGCAGTTCCGACAAATGAGCAGCTTCTTGAAGAGAAAATGGCACTGGCAAAATTTCAAAACGATATCTTAAAAACTGAGGGAATAGTTCCTATATGTAAAGACAGACGGATGGACAGACGGACAGACAGACAGACGGACATGGCTAAATCAACTCAGCCCATCACATCATTTTTATATATACTTTATAGGACCTCCGACGCTTCCTTCTGGGTGTTACAAACTTCGTGACAAACTTAATATAGCCTATTGAGGGTACAAAAAAGCCCCTCAAATCATATCATTCTTGCAAGTTTCAAAAATATAAAATGTTCGGTTACACCCAAAATCAGCTTTTCACTAATTGTTACAAAAGTTTAAGTTGATTTCATAGACCTCCACTCCCTGAATAAAAACTATCACGGCTAGGAACCAGTGTGGTAGTCTAGCATCGTTGAGTTATATAAGGAGGGAGTAAATTTATTTAAATAGTGCATGTGATCATCGCATATAGTTTTGAATTTTAGTGAATAAGTTCAATTACCATATACTACTTTATGCTCCATATCCATGCAATGATCCAAAAAGGCCGACAGAGACCTCAGCTACTTAAGTCTTTACCGTACATTTTATTTCGGCAAGTGTTTTTGTAGTACACACTTACCAGCATATGTGATTAATTTACATTTTAAAAGCATTCAATCTCCTTTAGTAATAACGGTAATCTGTGTAAAAGAGGCAACACTGATGAATATATTTACAGAAAAAGCTATGCAGAGAAAGCAGATCCAAAATTCAATAATTGCATTAAAGTTCATGCCTGAACTCTATTTCGCGTTAATTTCCGCTCAAATGCAACTTTTTTCCAACAAAAATACTTCACGCTTTAAAAAAGCGAGAATTCTTTGACTCGATTATGTTGAATTTCCGTCGTTGAAGATAAATGATACGTCAGCAGATATATTTTTGTATAAACATATATTTGCTTGTATATCATTAACGCTACAATCTCATGAGTACGTGCGTAGACGCCGACTGCCAGAATTAATTTAAATTTGCTAAATTTGACAGTTGAGCGGCAAGTAAATACTCCACACTTGACTAACTGACTGACTGACCGTCTGACGAACTGATTGTTTGGTTAATGCATCTTTCTGTGCCTTTGTATGAATATTTTTGACTGCTTGCCCGAGTGAATGAATGACTGAATGTCATTTAACCATCAGCGCCCCCAATGACAGCGGTCGCTGATACACACGCGCACACACACACTCCTCGTGAGTTCATGCAATATTACATTTACACGCTTGCATAGGCGCATTCGCGGCGCACATATGCCAACTCTTGTCAGACATTTAACGAGGTCATGTTTGTGGCTTTTTACTTTATTTCATTTCAGCTCCTTTCATTTTTTAAATCAACAAAAGCTCTTCCGCTGCGCCTGTCATTGCGTCTGGCTCGTTGTTCACTGTCACATTAGCGGTTTTGTTGTTGCAGGCTGATGCTTGCAGCTCCTCATTGACGTTTTCGTAAATATTCGCTCTGCCCTGGCAAGCGAAAGCACAAATATTGTCGTCGATATGAGTTTGGTGCTCCCTGGCGTATGAGTAATATTTTTCATATATTCTTTACTTTGCAAACGTTGTAGTTGTTTGTATATGTTTGATGCTGCTTTATATTCAGCTGTTGTCACATGCACAACAGCCTCATTGGTGTTGATGGCTCTGAATATATAAACATGCTACACGCAGCCATTACTGCGTCGCTGGCAAACACACTTTAAATACACATTCATGCATGCCAAAATAAATATATTTCACATACACTTTGGCATGGCATGCATTTCGCATATATCCATAGAAAGTCAGAAATTCAGTTATCTACCGTTATATGAACTTGTCAGCGCGTATAAAGCTCAAGTTTGGTCGTAAAGGCAAAAACTTCTGAATATTGTAAGAAAATGTCTGTGGCGTATGAAGTGTTTATTCTTGCATATCGTATATATTTTAAGATCGACTGTAAATGGTCTGAAACTTTAGTCATATTTTGTAAATTTTGTTCTAAAAGTGGAAATGTATTGGTGAGAGCACACATATTTTTGGTATCTCTTAAATAAAATCTTAACGAATTCTATAATTATAAAATGAAGGGATGGATCCTCAGCTTACCTTGGTTTTCATATATCAAATGCAATCTGTTTAATGCTTACTATTGACTTTAAAGCGTAGCACATATGTACATTGGTTAAATTGGATGAGAAATGGTAAGGTATCGGCAATGTCGTGGTCTTCTTTTCGGTTAATTCACGTTGTAGAAATCACTTCCTCAAACTGATTAATGGAGACATAATTAAAAATGGATCGTAGAAGCACAGACCCTTGGTGTTGTACCATAATTTGTCCAGGTGACAACGTAGTCTGCAGTGCTCTATATAAAATCCCGCAAACTGCCTTGAATTGTTTCTGGTAAGAGCGATTAGTTTATTGAACTGTTTTGCAACGAACTCTACCAGTAAGAGTCTTGCCTGTCGAAGCCCAGGCACTTGTTACTAGTGAGGTTTTCTACTGCCCCTTTCCACTTTCCGTAGCTCCTCTCGTGAAGTGTGGGGTCCACAGTACAGAACTGTTCCGGTCCTAACGGACTGGTTGCCGTTGCTGTCGCTTCTTTTGCCAGGGAGATCGGTTGGCTCAGTGCCGTCGATGCCTCTATATCTAGGGATATGTGCCAGAAATGCACTGTTTTCAGCGGCAGCCTTGCTAGCATTCTTATGCCCTCCAGTACCATAGTTGATTAAATTTTATACGAGAATGTCTAAAGTGGCACTTGACCAACAAAGAGAGTGATAATTCATTCTTGGTGAAAGTTTTTCTCTACCATAATTTGGTACGTAGTCCCATTCTGCCATTTTCGATAAATCTATGTTTCTAGAGGCTTTCTCCTTCTTCTGATGCACCAAAAAGTGCTCGACTCGTTAATTGACTAGAACTAGTTAAAGTCCCTAACGAAGGTAATAAAAAATAGGCTTTCAAAACATCTACAATGTGACGGCTTTACTCGGATGATCCTGGCTATATATTTTATTAAATAATATTCTTAAAGACAAGATAAATGAAAGCCGATTCTTTTATTGGTATTTTCCTTATAAAAGTATGGATGTTTTATAAACACTTCAAACCCGCTTTGAAAAGATGCACTCAAATAAATTAGAATTTTCACTAATTGTTTGTCTTAGAATCATAAATTCAAAAATACTCTAACTGTAAATACGAATGCCATTTACGAATTATTTAATTTTAAGATTTAAGATTAAAAGTTATAGAAAATATTTTAACTTTATTTTACAGCTGCCAATCAATGGACTTTATACGAAATTCAAGCACCAGCAAATAGAGATATCAGAAAAGGTAAATCAAACTCAACAAAATAATAATCACGAAGCCATTTAAAATATATTCAACAATGAATAGGAAATGTCTTTATGCAAAATGTATAGAAAATAAATACGCAATAACATGTTTACATATATATATGTGAATAAGTACACACATTATATATTTAAAAGCGGTTAACATTCACATGTCAATGAATAGTCGTATCGCATGTTTTAAAATCTTTAAGCACGCACAAATTGCTGAAAAAGGATTTCATGTAAATTTGCTGGTGTGCGTACAAAGGAAATTGCTGTCGTGTGGCAGGCGACACGACACATCGGTGACAAGCCAGCTTTCTCAAGCTAAAGCATTAATGCGATTTACATGTACAGACCAGAAGAAATCTCATTTTGGCAGATAAAATCAACACAATAAGAGTCTGCAAAGAATACAGCAGAATAAAATCAGAATTACGAAAATGGAATAAAAGAAAAGGTGACAGAAATAAGAAGACTTTAAAACAAGACTATGTGGGATAAAACTGTTGGATATATAGGAAGCCAAAGCAAAGTTTACAATTTGAAGAACATAATTTATGGAAATTAGTTTTATCCCAACTAAGTACTATCAAGTATTTATGTATACATATGTTTATTTGTATTTTCTTAAAGTTGAATTGTAAGTTTAACAAAAATTTGTTACGATATGGTGAAGAAGTAATTCAATTGGTTTTAAATAACAATCTGCGTTTAAAAATAGACTACTGTGGTTGAAGAAAACACTTTACTTAGGTAAAGTAAAAATCGAGCTCTCCATATCACTATTACCATTGAATTTAGTATTCTGCGCTGTTGTGCTGTTACCCATTTTAGAAAAATAAGCAAAATTTACTAGAGGGCGTGGCAACGCCTCGTTTAAAAAAATATGTTTGCCAATAATCTCTGTGCCGAAGTCGAGGTGTTAGGTTCTCAACTTATAACATAATAGCAGATTACTCACATTACGGGAAGAGGATTCTCATATAAACGATGAGATGTGAACATCGAACTTTTAATGTCATTTGTAGTTCATTCCACAAAAAACCGTTTCGTTTTGAGTTAATTGGGCGAGTGTGTTGCGTTGCATTTTAGTTCATAACATTGACTCACATGGGGGTTACCGCTTATACACGACTTTTTCATTACTAAACTTTTTACACCTTGGGTTTAAGAAAGGATTCCCAACTTTTTTGAAAACATAATACAGTCTATGCTCACCGGAGATAGTATAGCTTTCAAATGTTGAAAGAATTTTTCATATCGGTCAAGTAAATTCAGAGCCTAGTCAATTTAAAGGGTTACCTGGATTTCCTTTTTCAACAACTTTTTTCTCATACAAAATATGAAAAAAAATTAAAATACTTATCAAGTATTTTATTAGCATTTTGTTTTTTTTGTTACAAAGATACACCATTAACAAAAAAATTCTGAAAAAATTTTGGAAAAAAATATCTTAAACTCGGCCATTGCGATGCCATTTCCCGTGAACCCGCGGAAAAAAGGTGCGCCCGCTTTGACAGGATGACTGCTTACAGCATCATCAAAAATGAAAAAAACTTAGTTAAAACCTTAACTTAGAACTTGGACGAAGAAAAAAATCTGAAAATTATATTTTTGGCAGACTTAAAAGAAATGAAAATTTCAGTAGAAATTTCACGAAATTTTATTTTTTTTTTTTTTCAAATAGTTGTAATCGTAAAATGGTTCTTCGTCCAAGTCTTTAAGAATTGTATCTCGAAGACCTTTGTAAATTCAAGAAGATCGGCTTAGTAGCTCTCGAGGAATCTTACCAACCGACTTCAAAAACACAGTTTCGAGAAAAATATATTTAAAGTAGGCGCATTTAGCCTAGCATAAGTTCTCAAGGTTGTATCTCCGAAGCTATTACGCGGATTAACTTGAAAATTTAAGACAATATTCTTGAGATGTTGTGGAATTTAATAAAATAATACAAATTTTTGATTTTTTTAAACCCGTAAACTCATGTAACTCCTTGGACAAATTAATTCGGTTTTGAAATACTGCTATTAGAAATAGTGATATACGTTTTCCATATGTACATATATACTGAATGATCAAAGCTACTTATTCCAAAATTTGGGAAAGAGTTGTTTGGACAGACAACTAATAACGATGACATTGTTCAAAACTCTGCACCATATAACAGGACTGTGAACAGTGACGTGCGAATTGCGAATGTGATGATTGTTAGTTTGATGACAGGAGTTATTTCGTCTTATCCTCTTTCACACCCATACGTTTCGCTTCCTCATCGAACGTGTTGAGGCCAATGATATCGATATCGTCAGCGTACGCCAGCAGCTGTATACTTTTATTGAAAATTGTACTTGCTCAATTAAGTTCTACAACTCGTATTATATTATGTAAGCATATAGACCTTCCAAGTCTAAAGCCATACTGATAAGGCTAAATAATTGGCGAAAATTGTGGGGTTCCCCTGCTTGTGGATTGGGTAGAGCACACTTAGGTTCCTATCATCGGGCATGTTTTCATCCGAATATATCTTGCATAGAAGCTGATGCAAACATTTTGTCAGTTCTTTGTCGCCGTATTTGCATAGCTGGCCTGGTAATGCGTCGGACCCTGATGTCATTACAATTTCAAAATTAAGAACATAGACTGGGTTGTTAAGATCGCAATCTGACTGTTTTACAAGCTGAAGTTATTTTATCTATGTAGATTTGTTCAGCATAAGTTCATACCGATTTTAGAGCCCATAAGTGGATCTGATTTTCTTTATTATGGGACCCAAAGGTTTTCAAAAAATAAATATGTTCAGCTCGTCCTCATGGAAGTTTTCATTCCTTGCATTGCAGTGGTCATTGGCCTACGGCATAAAATGTTGGTTTTATTTTATGAAAAGCTCACCACACTGCTTTCCATTTGAATGCGCTTTCCAACGAATCGATATACGCTTACATAATTTTATGGAGAGAAATAGAGAAATACGAAATTTTAATATAATTAAGTTAACTATATATATATATATAAATATACACATGTATATTTTTTTGCATAGTTCCTAGGTGGTCAGGCAAATTTAGACGATATTTTCTTGCTGTTCACCTCCTGCCGAAATAAGAGCTAGCCAGTTTACGACACATGTAAAATACTAATTAGGCAACCGAAACGTCAACCGCATAGCTGGCAGAACACCCAACAACTAAGAAACTAGACCCTAACCAGAGAGCAATCAATTGGATACCTAGTAAATTAAACATTATTAAATTTCCTCTTAAGCTCGGTATTATATCATTTATTCATATCGTCTACTCCATGCCACTTTTAGGCCCACCTGCTGACATCTGGCGTAGCACAGTTGGCATTTTGGGCTATTATTCCGTTCTTTCCGCTAGTTTGCCACATGATTGATTGTTTACATTAGGCGAATGACATCGCCAGCATGAAACTTACAGCGCCAACGGAAAGGGTCGAGATTAAGTTATTGATTATTTAATAGCGTTTTGCGAATGTAGCGTGTTTTCTGCTGCCGAGTTACACAAACCACTGTATAGTTGTAGGCCTATAAGCGTTTGTAGCACAAATAGTTAATTTATTTTCTCTTGAATTTCTTAGCCCACGCGATTCTTTATTAAATCGTGTGAATTAAATGCGAAAATCTTCAGCAAGGAACTACAATAAAACTGTTATCCATGTGCTAATGCGCAAAATCTGCTTGGAGTTGTGATTGCGTTTGTATGAATTATCATTATTTCCTCTAAATATAGTATTGTGCTAGTTAACGAATTCCTAATGGCTAATTTGCTGCTGGTCTTTGGCATTGTTTCATTTAAGCATTGCCGTTATATTTCCATATAAAAAACTACGTACACAAGCATTGCTTTTCTCCTAAGGACAAACTGGTGCATCGTCTTTTAATGAGCTTTCGGTCATTTCGCAGATAATTAGTCATTTTCGGCAATGCGCTTCTAAGTGATTGCCCAAAACTAATTTTCTTAAATTTTGTGATGCGAAGTAAGTATTTACATATTTAAGCTAGGAGTTCCACAAATTATAGAAATATTACTTCTTAACCTTTCAAAATATTTTTCAAAACAGAAAAAATAGTTGACTTCGGCTGCACCGAAGCCATAATACCCTTCACAAATTCAAAGTATTTTTTTTAAGAACTGGATTTTGATGGTTCAGTTTGCATGCAGCTTTATACCATAATGGTGCGATCTGAAGAATTTCTCCACGGCTAATACGGCTACGTAAACTAACGTTGAGCAATACCAAAAGCTCCGTCAGAATCGGGAAGTACCTCTCCGAGCCGTTCGATACCAAACAAGGTTTCAGATATCTTCAATTTTCTTTTGGGGAAAATAATTCAAGCTGCAGAACTTAATCGAGCAGGTACAATCTTTTATGAAAGTATACAACTGCTGGCGTATGCCGATGATACTGATATCATTCTCGCGCTGTTAGTTCTGCTCTCTCCAGAATACATAAGGAAGCGAAGTAAGTGGGTCTGGCAATGAATGTGGGCAAGACGAAACCTCTCCTGGCATCAAACAAATAGTCGTCGCACTCGCTACTTGGCTCTCACGTTACTGTTGACAGTTATAACTTTGAAGTTGTAGATAATTACGTCTTTCTTGGAACCAGCTCTAGCAGCAACAACAATGTCAGCCTTGAAATCCATCACAGAATAGTTCTTGCCAATAGTGCTACTTTGAACTGAGTAGGCAACTGAGAAGTAAAGTCCTCTCTCGACGAACAAAAGCCAAACTCTATAAGTCGCTCATAATTCCCGTCCTGCTATATGGTGCAGAGGTTTGGACGATGAAAACAACCGATGAGTCGACGTTGCGAGATATAAAACGACATTGACGTAAGTCAGCGAATTAAAAGACGGCGGCTACGCTGGCTAGGTCTTGTAGAACGTATGGACGAAAGCACTCCAGCTTTGAAAGTATTCGACGCAATACCCGCGGGTGAAAAGAAAAGAAGAGGAACACCTTCACCTGGAAAGACCAGGTGCAGAAGGACCTGTATTCGCTTGGGATCACCAGTTGGCGCCACTTAGCAAAAAGAAAAAAGTCTATGCCAGTAAAGAAGAAAGAAGACCCCAGATGCTCACAGCTTACAATGCGGGACCAGTGCACAAGATGCACTCCACTGTTTTCCTGGTACCTTGCCCTAGACATTTCCAGCAGTCTTCTCGATCTATTAGGCCTATCCTGCTGGGACCCCAGTTAGTATTTCGATCATGTTCCTACAGTCTCTTCTATCGATTGTCAAAAGGAATTTTATGTACTTCCTCTTCTAACGATTTACACATGATTTTGGAAGTTTTGCACCCAGGTTCCATCGCATTTCGATTTTCTTTACCATGCATATGTCGAGATCGTCGTATAGACAAGGCATGGGTTTCCCAATGTTGATCACGTTTTCGAATTTTGGTCGTCCCTCATTCTTGGCAATCTCGTCACTAGTTCATTGTCTTCAATCCCTTTCTAGCCTCGCATCCAGTAGAAGTTAAATTGTTTACTTCTTCCCAAGAAACTTCTAGCTGCTATGCGATACAAGGCTGATGCCTTGATTGCTGCTTGGCTGTCTATACGTTTAAATATTGAAATAATTTTTTTTGAAGAAATCCTTGAACTTAAGAAGCTCCATAATCAGACCTAAAATGAAAGTGTGTAAGGAAATTTGCGTTGAAATCATCTATAAATATATTTTATTTATATAAATCTATTTACTCACTTCCAAAAAAAAAACAACACTTTTAATAAAAACTGCTTTGAGTACATGCTTTTCCGTTTAAATTTAATTCTTAGAAACTCAGCAAATAAAATACTAGTTTAGTTTTGAGGAAGCCACAGTTATTTGCTTCTCCGAAGCATATGATGTAAGCAGAACTTAAGAATCAGTAACGCAGTGGTCGATGCAATGCAAAAATATAAAAATGTATAATTTTTCTATAATTTATTAGGGACAAGTGGAAACCTTCAAAAGCTAAATTCACTAGTTCTTTTTTGAAGAAGAATGCGACTTTAAGATATTAAAAGATATGTCTGACCCACTCATAGAAACCCCTTTCAACAAGGTTACGCTACACGTAACTATAACGGACACGAATTCATATCTGAACAAGAACTGTTAACTAGATTATATACGACTGCGTTCGTACAGATTATTTCAAGAATGTTTTTGCCACTAAACTGAAATTATTCAATGGTTCCACTCAGCCCTTCTTTAACTGTTTGCGTGTTCTAAAGTTACCCAGAAGAGCATACAAAACAACTGCCCGCAAAGTCTCACCCTATATACCCTGACGCATGCATAACACTTCACTATAAATACAGTCGCAGTCACAACAGTTCTTCGTAGTTGCAAGCTTCTTTATATTCATCTGTACAAATTTGACTTTGCTCGCTGCTTTCATTCCATGCAGGCGTATATTCTCGCACAACTACACCCACATTCATGCGGCCATAAAAGTATAAATTCATGTGTTGTTGCCAAAGTGTTAGTGCACTCGTATAAGCTCTTCCTTGTAGAAGTGGCGAAACAAAGTCAACGAGCTGTGAACAAAATGCATGCGAAGTGTTTTAAGAATTTCCATTGTATTCTAAATAAAAGTGTATAGTAGAAGCTTCTCTGAATGCCACAGAGACAAGGACAACTAGCAAGGGCAAAGGTTCAGCTATGTAACTGTATTAATATATATGCAGTTATTAAATTTGTCTAGTGAATGCTTATATATTATATTATTTTATATAGTAAAGAAATTTATTTTTCATCCCACTTGAATTTAGATTGCTTACAGCTGAACTTAAAACTACCAAATAACTAAACAAGTTTTTGTCGTTCCTAAAATGTACTTATTCTAATTCCGAAGATTTTGCTAGCCATAAATTCAAGGTCATTATAAAAACTACTGGATATTCTAATTTCAGATTTGTTTTTTTTCAAAGGAAAATGACTTGTTAGCATGAGCGCTTAAGGGTTTGACTTTTACTAAGAATATTTTTTAAGACAAAATTCTTTCTTAAATAATATAAATTTCCAACCAATACAAATCTTTGAGCTGCAAGGGGCGTTCGAATATAAAGAAAGCTATGGTTTGCTAAGAATAATGTATAAGATTGTTGACGGACCTCAATTTTCAAGATGGTAAACAAATTTGGAGAGAGAACTTACGAAGAATCAATGGAGTATGCAACGATGGGTTATAATGGTACAAAAACTAAGAGTTGTCGGCCCATAATTTCGGTTTTTTTACGAAAAGCTTCACAAAAATGACTTATAATAATCAAAAAGTATTCTTGTCGACAATTTTTCGGGTCGCAAGGGATTCGTAGTGCATCATACTTTGATAACCGAAGAAAACTGACAACATTCCTTGATTTTTGACCAGCTTTGCGGGGTTCTTTTCGGCTTCGTCTCACCTTTGATACGATATTCTTTTTTGAAAAGTTTTACTCTATTTTGCCCAAAGTGGTTCCTTCGGTCCAAAGACTCGCCTGAATATGGTTGGTTTGCTCTCACTTTTAGAATTTTTTGGCTACAAATAAACTCTTTGCATACCTTATATTCTCGTTATGTACCAATTTGTATTCAAATTACCTCCCAGTCGGTTTCGACCTCATTTTGGTATTACATAAGTGTATACACTTACATATACTATTTACTTTACCATCAGCCTAGATCCTTTTCACCTGTCTTCCAACAAATAGCCATTAAGATATTTCCAACATTTGCTAATTGAAATTTGATTGTTTTTGCCAAGGCTACAAACAGCTAAAGCATATACTTATGCTGTCACGGCTGTCTGCTTGTGCGCCTAAATACATGCTATACAAGTAACTAATTAGCTAAAGAGCATGTCATTTATACCCAACCATAGTTAAAATATCCACAAGGTGTCATAAAAATTCCAACAGCAGGTGTGCGACCGCAGCTGGTCTGCTGGTACGAATACTTTTATGTGCCCGTATTTACTCACTTTAGCATTAAGCTACTTGCTTTAATAGAAATAACGCATTTGTAGTTGCTGGAGTAAATTTCTTAAGGAATTTCATTTATGCGCTTTATGCTCAACCAATTTATGTCAAGTTACAAATATTCAAGTATGGAGTGGTCAGTTATTGCTTGTGGCATACGTATGTAGCCTGTTCTTTTCGACATTTGCTTTTCGTATACACAATACCAAGTGTATTTGTCTCCTGTGACGATTTAATTAATCTCAAACAAGTATTGTTTCGTGATTTTTGGGAGTTAGCTGCGGCATTTATTTAAATCTTAAATTAAAATTGAAGGGTTTGTTTGAAAAACAAACATTACTTTGAAACCAAGAAAATGCGACGCTGATTCTGTTTAGTTTCAGTCACTGGAGGTAAAACATATTGTGAGTAAGAAAACGCGCAAATTTCGGCTACATCGAAGCTATAATACACTTCACGGGTGCTTCACTTATATCATTGTGGGGTATAAAAATATTTGTATCTTAATTTCGATTGAGCAATTTATTAAGGATTGGAGCGAAGTCTTTGACAATAGTTTGGCCCAAATTGAATGAAGGCACTTTGCCAATTTAAAATCTTTTCTATATAAGAACTTGATAGGGACCAATAAATTTATATGAGAGCTATATGTCTAATCAATGCTTAAACGATGCGTACAAAGTGTTAAACAAAATTTGTATGTCATTGACAAAACAGAAGCTGAGAGCCTAGTTCGCATATAGAAAGACGGAAAAACTGCCGAACATGGCTAAATACACTCAGCTCAGACCTGCTTATCATTTTAATTTAAGTATTTACTGTATAGGGTTTTCGAGCCTTCTGGGCTTTACAAATTTCGCTGTGAACTGAATGTATCTAGTTCAAGGTATAAATATATCGTATAAACATAGCAATATATAAAGGGTTTGTCCGGAAAGTAACAGGACTGAGTGGATTTAAAAAAAAAAAATTATTAAAACGATGGCCATAAAGTTCGGGGCAGCTGCGGTAGCATTGGGATGCCGGCCGAACAGCTACCTAAGTTCACAAGAAAGGCAAGCAATACTTGGTGCTGACGATTTTTCCAGGAGGAAAAAATTTTGTGGTGGACGATACCTTTGATGTCAAAAAAGACAAGGAGCATCGTTTTCACTTCGGATTAGTTCCTTCTTCTGGTCTTCATGAACGACCACTTTCCAGTCCTCCAAAAATGGCCGGTGCCACCGAAACACAGCATTTCTTGCTAAAGCAGCGTCCGGGTAAATCTGCTTGATCATATCAAACGTCTCTCTCGCAGAGAGACAGAATTTAATGGCTTTAACAACCGCTGCATTTTCGGCTTACACCACTCACAGAAACACGTCGCGCAAAAATATTTGTCCTGGCTCTCTAGGTGTCCGGAGACAACTGACCACTCACTTGTTCGTTAGTTAGGAACGGCCTCTACCGAATCCAGTCGGTACGCGCACGATCCAAAGTTCAGTCGTGGCGGTAGGAAATCAGAAGCTCGTGTTGACATTTGAGTCTAATCGGGTTTGCAGTTTTCGGGTAACGTTGGAACACCATTTTGAGTAAAACGCGTTTAAAGTTTGGCCTTGTACTTCCAAACACTCTAAAACGCCTCTCAAAATTTGCGTGTAACTTTGAGGATATTTATCTGAAATCTTCTGTGTGTATTCTTAGATGTATGTACATTAAGAAAATAAAATCACAAATTGATTTTTTTTTTTTAATTTATAACTGTTTATAACCTCTTAAAGAGCTGTCAGATTACGAGCGGTCATCAATATATGTAAGTTAGCTTTCTGAATGATCTCCTGTTTCTTTTTCTTCCACCGTTTTTCACCTTTGAATTACCTTGGTATATTTTGCGTGGCTTTCTCATGAAAGAAAAGACAAGAAAACACTGTTATAATATTGTGAAACAAAAAATTAATAACGAAATATATTTTCTTCACTAACGGAATAACTAATTATTAAGAAAGTAAATAAATAATGTGCAGCTGACCAAAGTTTTCGCACGAAAAATCTTTTTATTTACTATCCGTACTTCAGGTGTCTCTTATGTGCTGCGTGTACTTATACTTACACCCATACATATGTATATACAAATTAGTACGTGTGTACAAATTACCTTATAACAGCTCCGGTAAGTCTCCAAATTGTGTGGCGCACACAAATTAGCCGTCTGCCTGCATACGTAGCTTTTTTCTAAATCTGTCTTCTTAATTCTGCTGCGCCGAAACTTTTTCTCCGGTGGCTGTGAGTATTAGGCCCATTTTCCTGCTCGTTAAGTAGAAATTACTTTGTATGCTGTGAGTATTAGGCCCATTTTCCTGCTCGTTAAGTAGAAATTACTTTGTATGCTTAGTAACACTTTATTTCTTTATTTTCCTCATTTAAATTAGTATTTGCACATATAAAGCGTGCTTAAGCCTTGGTATTTATATAAGAATATATACATTTCTATGTATTGAAATGTATTTGAATATACTTATACCGAGCTACAAAAGTAATTTTGTCCCACGCGTAAGCGTTTGTTCTAACCAAAAGTAATCCCCTTGTGTAATAAACACAGAAACACTTTTTGGACGGACCTGCCGTTGGCTACTTAAGCACTTTTCTACTTTTTGCTCATAGCTAAGCTAACACATATACTATGTGCTTACATAAACAGCAAGGGTTTATGTGTGCGTGTAAGCTTTTTTAAGCATCTCTGCAGTTTACGCAGTTTCATGTTTCTCTCCACACGCCTGTTCTCATTTGTAAGTAAAGCTCATGCGAATTTGCGTTGCTGCTCTAATTGTTGTTGTTATTGATGTGCATTGCAAGTGTGCGAAACGGTTGTCATTTCCTGCTCACCTCATACATAGCATTTAAGTGCGTAGCTGCTCTACATCTGCTTAAGTGGCGCTTATGTGCTGCCACGGGATTTGTGTGAATGATATTTAAGGACAGCTATTTTTTCGCCCTTAAATTTAGTCATTTGCTTGCATGTACCTATTTACGTATGTACTGTAGTCAAATGCTAGCTTAGTTCTTTGTTTTTCTCTGCTTCTTTACTTTTTTTGCGCACTGTATGCAGGTTCTTCAGTCCATGTAATCTTCGGTCAGAAATCTTTACTTACGAAAAATAAAATCGGCATTGTGTGTGGTATTTGGTTGATTGAATGCGAAATATCATGTGACCCTTGGCATGCAAATGCCGAAAGTTTTTGGCATTTTTGCCATTGTTGTCCCTTTACATATATATATATATTTTTAAATATGTATATATATTTTACACTCAAGCCAAAAATCATTTATAAACCGTTGAAAGCTTTATGTGCACCGACGTACACAATACTTCCGCTTATGTGCCACCAACCACAACGAAAGTGGCAACTGCACAGTGGCGGCAGGTCTAAGGGCTGTGTAATGAGTTTGGTGTGAAATTTCCAGCATATTTTGTAATGTCCATAAGCGTTTGGCTTTGGATTTTTTCGTGCCCTTTCGCTATGAATCGAATGCCTTTCCGGTCAATAAGTGTATTTCGGCTTGCACGCTTCAACTTTTCGAACAACACTTAATTACATGCATAGCCGACATAAATGCCTTACTAATTAATGGCGCCATGCAATCATTTTGTAGTGGAAAATCAAGGTAGCGAAGGCAGTACTTATCCTAACCTCAAATCCATGCATTTATTACAGTTCTATGAATATTTTCTCTGTGTTCAAGCATAAATAGACATTACATATAAATTATGTACATATGTATGGTCAATTAGGGCAAGTAGGGGAGTAGTCGGTAGTAGTCATAACAAAGTGGTTATTTTTAGCGAGTGAAGTCAACTCTAACCTGAACTTAAATGAAATATTTAAGAGATATGTTTAAAAATATAAATTAGAACAATCGAAAGGAGGTCAATGTGTATAAAAGACATAACCAAATTACGTGTTTAGTATTAAAAGTTTCAGGAGTTGCTTTCGTTATTTAGCTATGTGGGAAAATTTGCTTCGCCTTAACCTTTCTTAAGATGGAAACTCGCATATTGGAATATATTTTAATATAAGACGTAGATAACCTTAAATAATTCCAAGAGAACTTATAACAGCTTTCCAACTGAAAATCGTCTTTATTTAAGCTTACTCATTCAATTATTTCCATAGTTACAACAATGACCTAACCTAATATATATTTATGGATCACATATACAACCTTCTCCTACTAAATATCTTCAGCTAAAAATACGCATAAGCAAACTGAAAACAATTTAAACATTGTAGAGTTTTACTGGTACTTTCTATATACTCGTAGTATAGATGCTTTCACACAACTCTACAAACTTGTCCACATCTCCACATATAACCGAATGAGCGCTTGTAAAGCCGAATAGCATATTTAGCCGAGTATGAATATGCGGGGCATTATTGGAGTAATCAAGCGCGCAACCAACGAACCAATCAACTAAATTTCATCGCCCAACCCAGTTTCGTGCGCAGAGTTAACTTAGTGATGCGCCAGTTAGATAGACAATGGCTGGCAGCTCGGCGCTCCGTAGCGATCCTTTGTAATCCTTTAGTCAGGTCGCCGAGCAGACGGCAGCGACTAACAAGTCCAGCGAACTGTGAATTCATTTGCCTATACAATGTGTTGTTGTTTTGTTGGTAAATACATAAATGTACGGGTATATCGTCTATTTTTATTCGAGAACACAGACATGTGTATTTCGCTATGGATGTGCATATGGATATATGAAGGTACATGTATACGTCTGTTGGTTTTCAAATATCCACTAATAAACAATAGATAGATTATACATAAATATAACATATATGCACACATACAATAACAAAACATATATAGTATGTTTGCATAGAACGTGCAAATTATTGTGTATAACACTCATACGCCCTGGTGGTCCAGCGTTTATGTGGTATGCATTTTAGAATATTGTCATGAAGCTATTATACTCATATGGTATATTAGACAATATTAGTTATGTAATGTGGTTCAGAGATCTCTACACCACACATTTTTGAAACGTCGATGCCTTTCAAACGATTTTGCAGCGACTGAGGAGTTCTTTAAAGAACTCTAATAAAATACTTTAGCAACTTTCATTAGTAGCTGTCTATGAATGACTATGGATGACAATTAAAAAATTATTTAAACGAGAAAAAGGCATTTAATACATTCCCTCTTATGCATAAAGGTCAATATAGCGCCTTCTTAGTTGAAATTTTTACAACTCATCCTACCAGTAAGGAAAGCGGAATTGATGTTTTTTTCTTTTATTGATAAGAAGGCAAAAAATTTTTATAGAAAATATTAACAGTATACAATGATTATTGCCTTTTTTGATAGCAGTGGAATTGTCCACAAAGAATTCGTTCCACTGGGGAAAACGTGTTGCTACAGCCCCCTTATTCGCCCGGCATTTCACCCTGTGACTGTTTTTTTGTTTCCTAAAAAAAAATCGGTGGTCAAAGAAACCCACCATCCAGAGGACTTTGAAGGAGCCGGGGTCAAAATTCGGCGATGGATAAAGCACGGCATGCCTTAAGGTGAAATCATACCTATATCTTTATGATGTCATATTCCCCCGAGATTTTTATGTTACAGTATGAAAATGGGCGAAATCGATCTGCAGCCATGCCTATTTCCCATTTAACACAATTTTAAATTGCTTTTGAAACTTTCACATTACAGTATACGAATTAAGAAGCAGTTAATATAAAGGAATACATTTCCGCATGAATAATCCTTTCTGGCCGAAAATTTTTCAAATCCAACCGCACTGTTCACGTGGCTCGGTACCGAAAATGTGGACCACATTATCAATGGCTTACTTTTGATCGAAAATATCGGCAAATGTATGGAATATGCCATTAAAATGCAGGAATACTTCTTTTTTGGCAAAGGTATGTTAAAAATGGCTTGAATTGGGTCAATATTTCCCTTGGCTCCCATATACATAATACCACGATTTTCGAAATTCCAGGTGACTTTGTTTCGCATATGAAAATATGAAATTGAGAGAGCACGTCTTTCTGCTTAGATAAAATTGAGTGAAAACTCGTCGCAGACTCCATATTACCCACAAGCCTTATTTAACTGTAGGTACTTCCCTGCCTTTAATCCTTGCAAGTTGCAAGAATACGTCTTTTTCGGTTATAGTCGAACTCAGCTCTTAATTACTTGTTTACTTTTGATTTAGACTCAGAGTTTTCAATTTGAAAAATATGTTAGCGAAGTTTCGTTAGCCATTCCATAATAAACAGACTTCGTTTTAATGATATTTGGAAATATATTTAATACTAAAGTAAGTCGTGCGACCCAAGTTTTTCAAATTTTTGTTCATCAATGAAGCTCGCATAATATACTATACATGGGTAATACGTAATTACATTCTCAAAAAGTCTCTGATATTGAAAACTGAAGCCGCCTATAATGTTACAGTCGATGGGGAACAAAAAGAGCCATGAGTAATTGTATTGAAGAATGTTGATATGGAAAAATCAATTTAAGAAAAGGAAAGAAGGAAGGATTTTATGGAAGTTAACTTTTGGTGAGCGCATTATGTGGCGTGGCATCCACATCTCCATGTGTAAACTGTACTACTGCTAGCCCAGCTTCACTTATCCCTCGTCTACGCAGATAAGCTCGAGACTATTAATGCCGTGGAAGAAAATTTTCAGCACGCAATTGCTGACATATGGCCCCAATAGCTGCAAAAAGTAGTGAATTTGTGGTTCTTGGCTGGAATTTATTCGCGTCATTCGGTACTGGTTACGAACCTGTACTTTCGTAATAAAAAGTATATTTTTAACTTGCTGTTATTTAACTCTGAGGTGATATTTTTTCATATATTTAATATATATTTACATTGGCGGACTGCTAAGGACTTGGCCTACGAAAAAAAAAAATGAAAAGTTTGGAATAGTATCAACCTGCTACTTTCAGCTCGATCTGTTCAATCTAATGATTCTCCAACTAATTTCAACAATCTGAAAAGCGCTTTTTCTGGCAAGCTTGGGGAGGCAATAACCACAAATTTACCCCTATCAAGAGAACTAATAAGTAAAATAGAGCAAAGTTTGGTAGACGGGTAGCAGTACTTAGCTTAACTCAACCTGTTTCGTAAAAACGTCAGCGAAGGTGTAAACAACGTAAAAGTGCTATTTATTCCACTATTCATCGTTCAATCGGTTCATTAAATTAGCAGGATATAGCAAGGCTGTGATCATTTGACCTACCCTTAGTAAGAGAATCTTACGCTATTCATGTTCTACGCACTGCATGGACTCAGAATTTCAAATTAAAGAAAGATATTTCCACAACAACTAACAGGGTTTCACCATATACAAAAGATACACATGCGTGTGAAAAGCTCGCACGTTTTGTTGGCGTGTGCAGGCAATCCGAGCGCACACACCAGCTTACTAATTTCATGCCATTTGCCCGCCAGCTCACTTTCTTCTTTGATTGCGCAAACTTGTACTCAACTGCTGAGATTTTTATCGCATTTCGGCGAAGCAGAAGATAAAAGTGAAATAAAAACGAAAAAAAAACGCAAAAGAATATCATGAAACTTTCATGTCTTCGCCACATATGCGCAAAGCATTGCACTTTCTTTCCGCAAAGCTGCTTGTTTGCCATTCCTTTGCGTCATTGCGAAGTTCTGGGCGCCACGTAGAAACGCACACCAAACCTAGTTTCGGTTATAATTTACGTCATTACACATTTTTGCACTTGGCAATTGACGGCACAAAGTTTTTGATAAATGCGTGTGCGTGTGTGGCAGCGAGCGTTGGTCTTTTCAAATAGTTCGCTTGCTTTGAAGACAACTTCCAGCTGTTGCGGCTCACTTTCTGTTTACTTCCAGTTTTCTTGTTGCTGCTGGCACTCTCTGGTGTAACAAAGCTTGTCTGTGCGCTACCTCCAGCATTGGCCACTCATGGCAGGAGCTGTAAGCGCGTGCAGACGATCATTTGAATTTAGTTAAACCACGTCAATTATGCACTTACACGTGTAGCAAGTTTTTTATTTTGAGATTTGTTGCTTTTAGTCTTGTTTTCTATAGTGGAGCACACAAAGCAGCAAAGATTAGCGCTTTCTTCAATCTTTTATCCACTTTTATTTATTCTCAACACGCAATAGTTGCACCCTTCACCACCGCAACAGGCCAGCGCTTAGCACTCAGTTGCAGACATTCCTCATAATAACCAGTTTTGGCATTCTGCTCCTAAGCATATCAACTATTATATTATACAGTATATACTGCTACTCTTTGGCTGCGTGCGTGTGTGTGTGCGCGCTCGTGTGTATCTCTTACATGACAAGTTAAGCTTTGATTTTAGTCGTGTTTGCTTAGGATTTCCTTTCGCTAAATTTATATGTATGCTTAACAACGAAATTATCGATCTGCCAAACATACATATATTGTAGCATGGCTTAGTTTGTAGGTCAAAGCATGTAAGCTTTCTCTGCACACTTTGGCAGGGTATGAGTTTCAGTAGATGCCAAATATTACTGCTATTAAACGCTTGTAACTTTAGTAAATTACATCAGACTTCTCTAATTCACAATCTTTATTGGTCATTTGAAGCTTGCTATACTTCGTAGCCGTGCGGACATAGCGTATGAGTAATTTTAGTCTTAGTAACCTTATAACATATACTTGTAATACTTGCATTTAAGTCTACATGGCTGTCAAGCTTATTCGAAGATATAAAAATATTAGTAGGAGTAATAATATAAACTTTTGAAAATTATTAATTTCAGTAAAGCAAGGCATAGAGGAAAAGGCAGGTAGGAAACTGACCTACAACAACCCTCTTTAACTTTTTCCCGCCATTTCAATGTCCTTGGTCATGATTAGCGCAAGAAATCTTGTAAAGTTCTTGGAATTTTTTAAATCCTTATAAATATATACTTACACGTTTGTATTTTCGCCGTGAAAATTTATTGAAATGCTTGTTTTTAAACGTATGATTTTCAATGAGGCAATACCATTTTCAGAGTTGGTTCATTTGACATCTGTTAGGTAGTTTATACTCAGTTTGATATAACTCTTCATAATGAACACACTTACTCTGGAATAACGTTTGAAAATCATACAAATTCATTAGAAATAATGATTCTGTTCTCGCGAAGCAATTTTGCCATTTTTGTGCGGTGATGGTGCTTACTTTTGGTTGAATGGGTACGAGCTCGCTAATAAACCAAATGGTTACACTTGGTGTCCTGATAATGCACACACGATTGTTAAGATGCTGTTGCATCATCAAAAAGTCATTGTCTGAGACATTATTTCATCACAGTAAAACTTTAATCAGTGTTAAACTTCCGAGTTTCGAAATTTCCAGAACGGCAGCGAACGAACCATTGTTGTGCTACACGAGCAACATCGCCTCTGCAAATTTCACAAATTTCATTGGTTTCTTGCGTGGCATTATTTGCTTTTTTATACAAAAATTTCAAAATATAGCGAATTTCCTCATTATTTTTATTCCTTTTTGAACAGCTGTAACTTTTTTTCCACTTCCCCGAATTTAATTGTTAAAAGAAGCTTAAAATCTCATCTGTCCAACACCTTCTGGTATGACACCATAGGGGTATTCAGACCAGCCTTGTTAATTCGTTAGTCGTTATTCGGTAGTTTTTTACATGTATTTTGTTTTTGTAAAATTTACAGCCTATCGTTTTACCGAGTAATGAACTATCCATCTGGCAAGCTTGATAATTGATCCGTTAATCGGTAATATCACGTCAGCTGTTCTCCTGCTCCTCTGTACATAAATTTGAAGTAGTTACCAGTAATAAATTTGATCTGCTCCACATAATTTTCAATTAAATGACTGATTTTGCACTTTGTTGAGGCATCTTTACTCTTTAATAAAATTGAATCAGCTGTTTCGGAATAAAATTTACCATACTACAGAGGTAGAACTAAAAGTATGTTCATAGTTAAGCCTTTTAACGAAGTATCAACTAACGAATTACCAAATTAACAGGCTTAGGTCTGAATACCCCTAAAGTGATTGGAGATATACGACTGCAACAACAACGGTTAACAAAATACGAAAAGACTTTTTCGACTACCCAATAGAAAACCAACTATTATAATTAATTTCATATGTCTTGTATTTAGCAATAACATATTCAAAACATGTTTTTATCACCTATTTTAAGATTGGATCTGTATTGCTTCAAAACCATATTTTTTATCAAACAAAAAACCCTACTTTGACCGGCCGTAAAGGTTGATAGAGAAAGCTGATACTTTAAAAATATCAAACGATGAGCACATCGCTAATTTTCTGTATTTCCGGGATAGATGGGACTAAGTAATCAGGACGAATGTGGATGTTTATCAGGCCGCATACTGCCAAGCCTACATCATCTAAAAAGATATTTTCAGCCATTAAAACAACAATCATTTATTTTCCAAACTAGGCTTCCAGTGATTTTATTGTCCTCAAACCTGAAGAGATTTTTCATTAAGGAAATAAATCTGACAATAAACAATGGACAGAAAATCACCGAGACTGAAGCCTATTATGGAGCATAAAAAAAAAGAACAAATAAGAAAGAGCTAAGTTCGGCTATAACCGAACATTTCATACTCTTGCAGTTTGCAAGGATTAAAACAAAGGAAATATCTTCAGGTACTTAAGTCTCGTTAGTTGTATTATTCATTATAAGCATGAAGGTGCACAGTTAAAAGAAAAACACATTCTTCCAATTTTATTGAGATTACCTTACATATTGGTCATTATTATATTGGATCAGGATGACCAGGCGAGCTGAAATCCGAATGACTGTCTGCCTGTTCATTTATCTGTGCACGCTGTAACTTGAGTAATAATTGAGATATCATGATAAAACTTGGCATACGCATTCTTTGCTAAAAAGATGAGAACAAATTTGAGATGGGCATAATCGGACCAGCTAGGCATTGGGCACAAATCGCCATGAACCGAAATTTTATAAAGTGCCATAACTAAGCACTAAATTAAGATATAAAACTATAATTTGGCTCAGGTGATCACCGTAGCTTAGGACATCTGTGGGTTAAAAATTACAAAAAATGAGCATATCTCCTGAGCCACTCTTAAACCAACAAATCGTCGAAATCTAGCATTAAAAGAACTTCTTACCGACAGTGTGAAAATGGAAACCGAATGATAACCCACTCACTCGCATATAACGGTAGTATTGAAAGTTTCTAAAAGCGTGATAAAATAATCAATATGATAATCAATGACTAAAAATGTACGCTAGAGATATTATATTTTACTTAAGAGATGATATGTGAACGCTTTATGGGAGCAGAGTGAAAATTAGTCCCTCACCGGCATGGCACTGCCCACTTTTTGGTGAAATGACATATCTCGATACTCGCCTGACCAATTTCAACCAAATTGTGTACGCAATATTCCTCTCATATTCCTATGGCATATAGGCGAAATCGGACAACAAGCCACCTACTTCCTACACTAATAATTTCTTTCAAGTATGCCACCTTATGCTCAAATCCAACCAAAACTGATCAAGCCGCTAGGTGCCGAATATGTGGGATCCACATCTATCATTTATCTATAGTTGACTTTTGACCGAAAATATCGGTCAATGTGTGAGATAAACAATTGAAATTCAGATAGAATTCTTTTCTGATTCTAACTCTGTGTACCCAAAATGTGTTGAATTGGGCAAAACCTCTCTAAGCCCCCATTAAATAAATAAAATTGGGTAAAAACTTAGTCCTATATAACCATAACCAGTATTTTCGAAAATCCTTGGAATGAAGACCCATTTGTTTTGCGATTTTGTGTAATGTACCTCAATGAAACCCATGGAACATTCCTGCAAGTTGCAAGAGTATAAAATGTTCGGTTGCACCCGAACTTAGCACTTCCTTACTGCTAAATAGCGTTTTGTCTGGTTAATCCCCTTCTTAGCACTCTTCACTTAAAAATACATAATTACTAGCAGCCCGTCCCGGCATCGTACGGGGTAGACAATTATTTATTTTTGGAAATTTGGATATAAACACTTTTTTTCACAAATATTTTCATTTGTATTAAAAAAATATCCCACAATTATATTTGTATGTAAGTCTATTTATGTTCAATTTCTTTGATGGTTTAAGTGGCGGGCACTTTTGAAGAATTAAAAAATTAAAATATTCTAATAATAATGAAAAAATTAAAATAAGAGTAATAAATAATGAATTCAGTCGTTTTACATATAAGTAAATAATAAATTATTAAATAAATATATTTAATAATAATAATAATAGTATTCTTTAATAATTATTGTATAAAAATATTATAAGTAAAAGTTCTCTATACTACACGTTCTCTGGCCCGGCGCGCTTTTCAGAATGCATCGCAAACAACGGCCTCGGCGCTATGGCGGTTTTGTTTACTTTTTGAATTTTTTAATTCATAATATCTTTTGAATGGAAAGTCCAATTTAAAAACTGTTTTATATGAGTTAAATGGTCTTAACCATAAAATAATTTATTTGGGTAAGGATTAATATAATCACATAAATAGCATGGTTTCAATTTGGTTAGCATTTTCATTAATGTTTAAAATGAAAAAAAGTTGTTGTAGTGGCATAACTACAATAGTTGGACATATGTTACCGCGGAGTTTTTTGTAGACATTATGATCTTCTTCAATATTGTTGTACATTATTTTGTTCTATCGCTAATAATTTCGGCAGCGCATTCGGCGAAAGACATTTTAAGACTAATTTTTCTACTCCTTCGGTTACATTGTTCAAATTTTACCAAGGATGCTTAATTTTTTTCAAAATGAAATGTAACCTATGTCAAATTGGAAGAACGTAGCATTCTATGGGTGAAATAATTTTTTAAATCGGCTCAGTACTTTTTGAGCCTATTCATTACAAACATACAAACATACACAAATAGGTACAAATCTTTCCTCTTTATAATATTAGTATAGATAACCATGCAATGAAGGTGAATTCACCTTTTTTGTTTAAATAAGATTTCAGTTAAACAGATTTAGATACAGACAATCTTATTTTAGTTTGTTTCAATAATTTTATTCAGAAGTAAACGTCGCTTTGAATTGGATAAGTTACGAAATTTTGGTAATAGTTTGCGTTTTCAATATACATACGAGTATATATAAGTATTCTATGTATTACTGGTTGCGTAATTGATGTTTTATTTTTGATATTTTTTACTGTAGAGAAGGTTGTAAGTCTGGTTAAAGTTTATTTGTCCAAATGATAATATATTTATCAAACTTCTTCCACTTACTATCATATTTTTCCAAAGGCACTAACGGATTTCAATTAGGCTAAATGCAAACAAATTCTGTAAAATCCCTTCAGTGGTTTTGAAATTTCGAGAACACATGCACACAAGCATAAAAATGGATTTATATTACATAAAAATTTAAGTAACGTCATTATGCTTGTAAAGGGTGGGCCATATAAAATTTTAAATTTAAAAAGTCTATAAAAAAAACAAACGGCTGATATTTTTCGCAGGTCTAACATTTATTTAAAAAGTTGTTTTCTGAATTTTATTTGTGGAAAACAATTTCGGACAAATGACCACCACAGCTGAGTTTACAGTAGCTTATCCGATCCACTCAATTTTGGAGTACTTTCTCGATGGTTTCAGGCCTTATGGCAGCTACAGCAGCTTGAATCTCGTACTTTAGATCTTATATTGTTTCTGGATGGTTGGCGTAGCATTTATCTTTAACAGCTCCCCACAGCAAATAGTCCGGAGTTAAATGTCGACTTCTGGGATGCCAATTCACGTCACCTCTCTTGCTGATTATGCGATATTCGAAGATAGGACGCAAAAGATTGAGTGTAACGTTTGCTGTATGCCATGTAGCGCCGTCCTGTGCCACAAATGCGACAATTCTGCTTGTTAACGTAACCATCGAGCTGGAAATGCGCCTCGTCCGAAAAGTTTCGGTAAAATTGACCATACTCGGTTTTTTTTTGCAATATTTTCCAGTTTTCTTATAGTGAATAGCGACCCATTTCGTAAATTTTAGACTTTTTATTGAAAATCTGTCACTTTCCGAATGGTATTTGACGTTTTCAATGTCGAAATATAGATAATTCAAATTTAAAACGTTAGATGGCCCACCCGTTACTTACTTCTTCGCAAATTTCGTTTGTTCTCCTGAATTAGCATAAGTTTTGCGTGCATAGAAAATCATTAGGAAATAAAGTTTCCGCCTCATTTAAAAATTACCGCGCAATAAAATTTTATCTTAACGAATTCTTTACAACCACCTAAATTTTATGTGCATATGTATATAATCCGACACATATAAGGTATAGACACAATGATATACATGCTTCTGGGTATTTAACTGCCCATTTGTTCTGCGAACACCCGTTCTTATGGTTACATATAAGCGCTAACAATGGCTTAAAAGACACTCAATGCAACAACAGCAAATCCACACACACATGCCTACATTGTGCCGAAATATATGCTTGTGTGTATGTGTGCACATATGTAAAATATGCCGTGTTGAGTATGTGTTGATTTACTGGTAGCCACCAGTCGTTAGAAGTGTTGGCAAGCGCCAATTGTAGGCTGCTCGGCTGCTTGGCGGCCGGTTTGGTCGCCGGCCCAGTTGTTTGGGGCGCGCGCGCGTGAATTCACCGAACAGAATAATCAATATCTTTATTACTGAAGCGGAAGCTACAAATAAAATGCTGACAAAGCGCTGTTGCCGGTCGATTTCGTCGCCACTGTTGCCGCGGCTACCAACACGCCACCGCAGCGATGGCTTTTCAATTATTTTCAACAAAAATGTTAAATTGTGAGCGCAAAAAAGAAACACACTTGTATATAATATACATATATATATTCGTTTATATATAAGTATATACATATTTACATGGTGAAACATAAGCGCGAATGCAGGTCAAATGATATTCACGAAAAATCAATTCGATGTTGTTGCTGTTGTTGTGTTTTTGTGCAAAACAGCGACAGCGCCGCTGTGCGCCATAAAAATGTTAGATAAACAAAATGCTGTTACAGTTAATAAATTTCCGTTTGCATGCAAGCACACATGCATAATTTTGCATTCACACACAGACGCACACACACACACGTTTATTGAATACATTTCCCTGTTTGTTTGTTTACAATAAAATGAAATTAAATGAGAGCATTGTGTTGTATGGCCCAAAGCGCCAGCAACAATATTATTTTACAAAATTCTGCGCTTACCCACAATTGCATTGTTCATTTGTTTGGCTCCGTCGCTGCACTGTCCCTTTCGCTTCCAATTCACACTGCTCTTCTTCTTTCACTCACGACCATCCTTACAAGTCTGTGACGTTCGCTTGTCCTCTACCAATTCTGTCATTCGTGTATGGATTGGTGCTTCTTATTGCTATTGTTTGTGTTTTCCACTATTATTATCGTTGTTGTTATTATTACTGTTGTTGTTATTTATACACTTTGTTCATGTATTTGTGAACGGAATTTCACTGGCTCGTTTTACAAATCAACATTCGTTCGATTATTTGTTGTTGTTATTGTTTCGTTTTTTGTTAACGAAATCCGATGCGAATAGTGCAGAGAAGCGAATTTGTAAAAGGAAAAGGCTATAAATATTGTAGCGAAATCAAATGAAATTCTTGAAGGTAACACCAGCAGGGGGTGGTCAAAGACCCTAAGGGCATTTGGGACACTCAAGTAACAAAAATTTGAGGAAATATTTGAAAATTCTTTGGCAAAAAATACGAGTATCTGCTTTCAAGTATTTGGCTACATTGTTTCATCAGCAACTTTCCAATCGAATTGTGTTCTTTTTGTGTACAACAACAACAACAACAAGTTTTTGTGTGGTAGCTGTAAGTGACTTAAGGGTACTTAGGGGGTCTTCACAAAGTGGTGGAATGGTGAGACTTATGAAAACAACAGGTAAAAACATTGAAGGAAATGCTTTGTGTTGTGTTTTTACTTTTGTGCACAGAAAAAAATACAATTGAGAAGTAAAAGTGTAATAGAGGAGGAATGCTATAAAATAAAAAAGTCTCAGTAAAAGATTGTCATCAATTCCCACTACTTGGCAAAATTTCATCTACCACAAAATTTCATAAGGATACCACTTATAATGCGTTTCAAAGCCATCTTATGGAAGTTTCATGTTTTTTCAGTTCTTTTAGTATTATTCTATGTTTGTTTATATATCAACCTTTTTTAAGGTCAAGCATTAATAACAGCATTAACGAATTTTCCTTATAAAAATTTGTTGCAATATAAATTTTCCTGTAGATTTTTTAATAGTTTGGAAAGTTGCATTTTGTAAAAGTTACGGATGATATAGAAAGATTACATAGTCCGAGTTAGCATTTATAGATATACCAGATCTTATAACAAGCTTTTTTTTATCATTTGCAGCCCTCTTCTTGATATTATTCCAAGAAAAAAAAGGTTGCTTTGATGTTAAAATGCCCTATCATAGTGAGACAGATGTAGGCAAAATATATGGACTTCAAAAATAAATACCATTTAACTCACAAACTATAAATATAAATTTTATCGTACTTTGTTATTGAACTAACGAATGAATCCCATAATTTATAGGTATTTTAAGTTTTGATAATATTTTATTAGTAAGCGTTATGTACTGTTGCATGTATGGTTCATGCTGCTGTATGGATGTCTTCAGGTTATATGGTATGTTCAATAGTGGAACATGCAGTAATATAAGAAAGCACCAAAACCAAACTTAACAAAGTTAGGTTAATTCCTCGTATTACTTTAATGTTGAGTCTTCAAATGACTACAAAGAAGTTTTCTGACAGAGCTGATGATCAATTTCGTGAAACATGTTTGGTTAATTTTTTTTTTTTTGATATATGTAGGTCAAGTTCTAGTTCATTACATCATTTGCCTTTAATTTATTTCTTTTGGTGGGGATATAGTCAATCAAAATATATTAATCGGGTTCATAAAAGTACTTTGGTCCTCTACTTTCATTTCACATATTGTTGAAAAGATTATATCAAGTACTTCTCTGATTAGTTCTTACATCGTACAACAGACCAAATATTATTATGATTCATATCATTAGTGTGATCTTCCTAAGTATTGTAATTTTGGTTATTGAAATATATATACATACAGTTTCCAATAGTCATGAATCATTCCACCAATTATAGCTTAATGCTTGTTTTACGAAGCAAACCTTTTCCATTTACTCTCATACTGAGGCTGGCACTCGATCATATTCAGTTTCCTCCTCGAGCTTAAAAAAAATGGTTATATTATACTGCTAGCAAAAAATAGTAAGACTTTATTATTAATTTGTATGACTATCAGTGAATTCTGGCCAAATGTCACATTAAAATAATCATTAGTGTTTAGTATAAGCTTGTGTTTCTGAAGCCTAATGCAGTTCAGGCGATTTTTACGATGAGGGAAATTATTCAAGAAAGAAGTCCAAATAATTTTTATGTACGGAATCAAGATTCTAGTGGCAAAACCTTGAGAAAATTGGAAAAGGCTTTCGGTGATAATTATTAGTCGCGAACAAGTGTTTTTGATTGGTACAAATCATTCAAGGAGGGTCAAGAACAAGCTCACGATGAACCATGTCCAGGACGGTGGACGTCAACATCAACTGATGATCCACACGTCAATTAACTAAAGAAACGGATACTTGAGAATTGACGATTAGTAGTCAGAGATCTTACTGGCATCGTTGAGATGTCGAAAATGCTATTGAAAACAGTTTTGAATGAAAATTTGGGCCTTGAAAAGAGAAACCACGATTGGTTCCGATTCTCCGGATGTAATGAAAAGTATTATTAATGCCGATAAGTCTAAAATTTATTGTTGCGACTTAGAAACAGATGATTAATCGGCCGAATATCGTGGCAAGGGTGAGCCGAAACCGAAAAAAAAACCGTCAAAGCAGGTCAAAATTAAAGATTATGTTGACAGGTATCTTCAATTATTGAGGTCTTGTGTGTTCCCCCGACCAGTCAAACAGTCAATAAAGAATACTATTTGTGTGTTATACGTCGTTTCCACGAAACTATTCGTACTAAAAGTCGGACGACAACTCTTAGTTTTCGCATCATCGCATACTGTATTGATTCTCCCTGAGCTTTTCGCAAAATTTTAAACCAATATTGCTTCAAAGAAAACGATTTTATTCAACTGAAGGAATTAAACCTGAAACGCGGTATGAAGGCTGTTGCAAGCAGTGGAAAACACGTTGGCGCCAAATGTAATGGGGCCAAGGGAGATTACCTTGAGGGACATAGATTTAAAAGAATAAATTAAGAATTTTAGAATCTTACTTTTTTGCACATAGTAGTACTATATTCTACTTAATAAAAGTATGATATCGAGTACTATGCTAAGCAGAAGAGATGAGCACCTTAAATGAACTGCTTAGATATTTTCTAGAATCATTAAAATCTAAATTCATGCGTTCAACAGCAACAAGCAACTGTTCGGAAGAAATAGCTAAGTCCCCAGGATGTTTTAAAAAGAAGCTCAAGTTGTCTTGGTATTGGAATATTGGAGGGGCTTAGTTAATAATCTTTGTAGTAACATTATCTTAATACCAAGCTATCAAATTCTCATTTGTCTTACTTTTTCCTATCACAATGATTTTATGTAATATTTCAACTGAACTCTCTAAAGAAAAAAAGGCAAATTTCACAAAAGTACACATAGCTGTTATAGTTTTTGTTCTTAGCTTTCCCATTAAATTGCAGCAAACATAGCTGATTATTGAAAATTCATTTACAACGGGCATCAGAATATGTATACAGCGATGCCTGTACGTAATAGTTACTTTTACGCAACCTTATCAACTTCCGAGCTCCACCATTTGACTGCGTACACCGTCTCGTGCTCTGCCTACTTTCGGCAATTCCAATTCCTTTGTTTGAACGCTTCGCTCTCTGCCTGACTGACTACACGGTAGCCCGTTTGCCGCCATTCAACCGGCAAATGCTAAGTTTATCGCAGCGTTATCGATTATGTGTCGATTGCAAGACGAAACCCTCGTTGTTTACACAACACGGTTTTCGTTGCCCTTTTCGCATTCGCTTTCGCGGTTCAGTTTTACTGCCGTGCCTGTTTTCCGCACTTGGTGGAAGTTGGTTTTTGATTGTTTGCAGCCGATAACGAGTTTTTTCTGCGTAAGACAAACAGAAATAGTCAAAATTGCTCATTTTCCAACTGTGTGAGAGTGTGTGTGCGTGAAATTGATGTAGAGACTTCCGCTGTAGAGGGGTTCTAAAATTTTCATTTAACTCCGGCAGTTGTAGGGTTTCTTACACTTCAGTAGTTTTGAGTATTGAATTTGTAAGGTAAAGTGTAGTGCAAAAGAAAATCGTGGGAAGGAGTAAGTGAAGAAAACCGTTTATTTTAATATGGTTTTATTCAAAATTGGCAGTTGTTGTATAAACAGTTGTTTTTGAAAACGGCAAAGCGTTGTTTAAATGAGACATAGTCTCATAACTCAAGCTTTGCTTCCTTGTCTTCGATTTCTTAAGAGATAGACTGCAGCAAATCAGCTGTTACTGAATGCTGACCAATAACTCATGCCTATCATGGGACAAATGCACGGTGAAAAACTACATTTTTTGCTATCAAATAACCTATTACTTAGTTGGCTCCTGTTTTCGTGCAAAATTCTTTCCATAATTGAAAATGTTTATATTTTAACAGTCATTTGTCATTCGGAAAAGAAAGGAAGCAGTTATACCATTTCAGTGAGATATCAACATACTCTCTTGAGTCGCATTCATCTCACAAACTTTGTTGTTGCTTTTACATAAAAACACTTCACAAAGCATCGGAGAGATTGGCGAGAACATAAATGGTGAATAGAAGACAGCTATTAATACGGTTGTTGAACATCCTTAGTTGTATGAATATTAAACATAAGGGGAATTAAAAAAACTGCTATTGACTAATATCAAAGCTTTCTATACCGTCTACGGCTCATATTAAGCCTGCTACGAGGTTTGTTTCCAGAAAGAAGTGTCGGAGAACCTATAAAATATATACGAGTATATAAATGAAAAGTAAATTGTCTGTTTGCCTGTGCCACTGTCTGTTCGCCAACCTGAATATACTATACGCGAACTATTCCACAAAGTTTTGAGATATCCTTAAGAATTTTCGCACACGTTCTTTTCATTCCAAGATGCTGCATATACATTGTGATAAAAAACTATTCAGAAAATTTAAATAAAACGCAAAATATTTAATTATTGTATGAAGCAGCAATTTTAGTCTGGGGAACCGGAAAAAAATCACACAGAGCCAAATCTGGTGAATACGGTGGTTGGTACGGTCACAATCGTGGCTCGATGCTATGGTGCAATATCATCGTGTAAAATGCATGAATTGTTCTTCCACAACTCCGGCTGTCTTCGACGGATGTTCTCACGCAACCGCCTCAATACGGCAAAATGGAACTCTTATTGGGCGTCTGTCTCTCCGGTTCAAAGTCATGAAGCACCAAACTACGAATATCGAAAAAACAATGAACAATTATTTTTTGAGCTGATTTGGTATGGGTTTTTTTGGTTTCGGCTCGTGTTTTTCCTCCATTCTGAGGATTGTTGACTTGTTCGCATGTCAAACTCATAAACCTATATCTCTTCCGCAGATATAGTGCACTCAATGAGTTTGGGATTGGAATTCGCACGATCAATCATGTCTAAAGGAACCTGTGTGGCGTTTCATACCCAAAAAATCCACCAGATTTATTCGAACGGACTCGTAAGAGATGTTGAGCTGTCTTGCCGTCTCTTTAATACTTGCATGATGAATTTCAAGGACCATATCCTACACTTCTTTAATATTTTTTCAGTTGAAGAGGTTGAAGGTCGTCCAGAACGAGGCATGTCTTCAACGATATCTCGTCCGTGTTTGTAGGCTTTGTACCACTCGTCGGCTTTTGATCAAACTGAACCATCGAAACCGCGCATAAGTTTTGGTTAGAAATAAAAAAAATTGGGACAAATTCTTTTTTTCGATATTTTTATCCATTGTAAAATTTGCAACGCGCTACAAACTATACCGACTTATGCTGCTCCTGTAAACAAACTGGTTGACAGATCCCGTTCATATTTGGCATAGTTATCCGATTTAGTTTGAATATGTACCATTTTGTTCGATAACGTGTTGTCATTTTTCCATAATGCCTTCCTCATGGAAATACTCGTCGCCATTTCACTTTCTCTGCTCCTCCACAAGCTCCTCTTGAGGTGAATTTTACATGAGAAAAATCATTCGCCGAAGACAGGAACAGGTATTAACACTTATTGTTATGTTCGGACTACAAACTAAATATAGTACATGAGAACTCCCCAACTAAGTGCCTGTATCCATGTTTGTAGGTGACCTGTACTTGTTTTGAGGAAAAACATTTCCGCGACTAAATCTAGCTGATAGTTTATAGTACAGTTCTGAAATAAAAGTTGTAATCTCGACAAATACATATAAGAACCTTCCTGACCAACAATACTGATTTTTACACTTTTTTGCCGGATCAATAGATTGATTTTGTTGCAACGACTTGGTTAAAATGATTCCAAACCAAAAACAAGAGCTTCAGGACAATTGGAACAGTATTCTCATGATGGTAACACCCGACGAAACCAAAATTGCGCACGTTTGGCTGTTACAGTATCAGAAACATAAACACTATTCATATTTTGAACAAATTTTTTTACTTTCTCACCTTTATCACAATAAAATTGTAAAATATGGTTTACTTTCTGTTTGCTATTAATTTTTGGCGCAAAGGAATCGAATATTTAAATTATCATAAATGTAATAAAAACATGCGTTTGTACGGCAGATAAGACAAAATATACATTTTTGCTAGAGAGAAATGGTACTGCCCGTTGGTTACAAATGCATTCGATGCAGCCATGGTAAATGCATGGAAACTAAAAGTTTTATATTCAGAAAGTGGCGACTCCGAAGTTATGAGTCAATTTGACTTCCGTGTTTAAATTGCAGAAGCTTTAATAACTCAAGCTCACGACGATCCGGTGGAGGGCGTATTGCCCTCTTTGACAATATCAGTAAATGGCTTCGGTCATTTAATATCAGAATATAATACACACATCTGCCTAATGGGTATTTTGATATACAACGGAGTATTTTGCTGAAGGATTTTTTGGTTCAAAATAGTTTTTTTGTTTGTTAAAAAAATCCTTTACAAAAACCGGTTGTAATTTCATTTACTGATATTTTCTGGTTTGCTGGAAAGCTTTGAATATAGCACATTTTTTGATTTTTGAAAATGTCTCAACTTTGACCATGAAAATTGAAATTTTTTCCTGCCTTATAAGAAGAGTATAATATTTCACATTTCGTCTATGATTTAGAAAAAATAAAATAAAATTAATATCTGCAACAGCTTCCGAGATACATATGATTCTTCGAGTTAATACTGTTGTGTTAGTATTTAAATATAAATCGGGCAGAAGTGAGTCAAGGCATGGTTAATACGAACTACAAGAATACTACCCTATGAGGTAACTTGGATCTTAAGCAGTCCAATAAAAAAGCTATCTCAGTTAAGCTATCACAGACTACTTACTATAAGAGCAAAGCTACAAGGTGGATATTTGGGGCATTATCTACTTTAGTCCTTCACATTCAACGGGGTAAAACGGAATAAGCTTCAAAATAAGTTTTGTTAACACTAAGTCTTATAGTACGGACAGCTTTGCGAAATTTCAACATGACTTTTTTGGCTATTTAAGAAAGTCTGCTGCAACTTGTAACTATTTTAATGAAGAAACGCTGTTTTAATTAAAAGTATCTTTAAATAGAGTTCATTTGCTCTTCTTTTTGTCATGCAGTAACTTAACTTGAATGAGAATTATTTGTTCTGTAAAGCGTTAAGTATTTCTTTAATAAATAATGTGTTTAATGAGTGAAATTAAATTTTAATTAGCACTATTTGTTCAGTTAGCTTATCAATAACTGCACTTTTTCACGCGCTATTTGTTCTGTGAATATTTATAAATGACTCCATGTCAAAAACAATAACATCGCAGATATAATGACGCTATTAATTTCGTTGTTTTATAAGTACACACATATTTTTCAAAAATTATGGAGAAACTACAGCGCTGATTTGAATTAGGCCGGCGTTTTCCAACACATAAATAATGGGTTGTCAAAAAAGTCTTGCGGTATTTGTATTGAATTTTTTTTTATTGAAATCGAAATGAATGTTTGATGAGTCATGCCCAGCTCTTGACCGATGCTACGGATGCTACTATGCCGGTCTTTTTCGACCAATTCAGCGATTATATCGCAATTTTCGACGACAGGCCTTCCGGAGCGTGGCGCATCTTCGACCACCTCTACACCAAAACGAAAGCGTTGAAACCATCGTTGTGCGGTGGAAATAGAAACTGTGTCGGGTCCATAAACTGCACAAATTTTATTGCGGCTTTTGCCTTTATCGTAGTAGTACTGTAAAATATGCCGCATTTTCTCTTTATTTTGCTCCATGTTTGCGACGCTATAACTCACGAACGACTTAAAAGAAACGACAATCAATCAAACACGTGTTAGCGCGTGAAATAAGCTCTCCAAAAAAGTGTAGCATGACCCGATGTTACGATAAAACTAGAACTACGCGCTTTCAGCGCCAACTACTGAAAATACCGCAAGACTTTTTTGACAACCTAATATGTTATGTCGCTCTGAAGATTCTCATTTAAAAATTAATTATGAGCGATTTTTGAGTAAAGAGCGTTTCTCCGACCTCAAGGAGCTATCGCTTGAATTGAAACGATTTATTTTAATATTTTATTGTGTGCTGAGTTTCAAACCCATAACTAACCGAGTGCTGTTTATACGCTCAACTCATTCAGCTACTCCGCTCACTGTTGTAAATATTATATATTTTGCACTATAAATTTGGAATTTTTAATGCAGCAACATGGTAGTAATATATGTGTGTACAACACTCGCATGTGTTTAAATTGTGGTCGGTGCAGTGGTGGTCAAATGGAAATTTATAACCGTTAAATACGCTGAGTTAATGCTGAAATTATGCAGCAATAATATGCGTTTGCATAACAAGTTGGGTGAAAAAGAAAAGGAGTGAAAAGAATTCAACAGAAAGTACTGAAAATATAAATTTTTGGAAAAATATTTCAATATTTTTTTTTACATGTCTGAGTTTTTTAATAAAATTAAATATATAGAAAAATTTTGTGGTATAATCAGTTTGGTCCCCCTTTCTTAATTTAACTCAAACAAGGTTTTGGAATGTCGAATAAACAGTTAAAAAAATATTTTTCGAAAAAAAAAATATATTAAAAACTAAAAACGTTCCATAAATGTCTAAAAATTACCACATATAATCTCGCAGCAATCCAAAACAGCTAAGCAGACAATCCCAAAATAGTGACGAAATGTACCCAAATAAACCCAGAAAAAATCTCGACATCATTTATAAGACTCGAAACAACTTGTTGGCATGGAAAACAATATTATGTAACCAGTAAAAATATGCAAATAAAAGTTTATGCGCATTAATTATTTTGATGATGTTAACTGCCAGCATACATGCGGCGAGGGACTGACTACCAGTAACTTGTAAAATATACTGCATATCCTAAATGCACAGTTTTGTTCCCCGGGGAGAGATGTCACATGCATATCTAGTTATAAAATCATTTGAAAAATGGAAATACTGGCGATTTTGCGTTTATTTTTTAGAAGAAAAGTTAATGGATAACCCGGAAAATAGAAAAATAAACAAAGAGATTCGAAGCGAAAATGTTTGGCTTAACTGTGAGATATTTTTACAACGAACATAAAATAGTTGTGGTTAACGCAAGCTCAAGGCTGCGGTTTGGTGGATTAAAATAATTCCCTCTAAAACTTACAAAGTTTATTTAAGTGTCAACTTATTTACTACCAAAATTCGGAGTCTGTAGCCTCAAATTTAAGAGTTATTGTGGGATAGAGATACATACATTCAAAATTGCAAGATAATGGAATGTAAAAAAATTTGCTCTTTTTGGACGCCACGCACTTTGTCAATTGCTACAAAAAGAAAACTTATGTTGACTGAACGGGAGGAATATTAAAAAAATGCGATAATGGTGCTTTGAAACACTCTATGGCAAAGTATTAGGTAATGAATTGTAGATTTATACGTATAAGCCTGAAAGTAAACAGCAGTCGACAGTATGGATGCCTCAAGATGAGCCGAAATGTCATAACTATACACCACGACAAAGCGAACTCTCATACATCGAGTGAACAAAACTGTATTTTTGAGCACTCAAAATATCGATTTGATGCGTCATCCACTGTAATGTTCCGACTTGAGACCGAATACCTTTTGTTTATTCGCCTACGTATAAGAAAAGCTTCACCGGTTGATGCGTTCAAAAGACATGTTATGAAAAAACCTTAATCAGAGTGGCAAAAGTGCTTCGGAAATTTATTCAAACGCATGCTACAATATATAGACCTTAATGCAGAATGTACTGAAAACAATAAAGCTCTTTCCGATGTTTTATATATATCTATTGTACCGAAGGACTTTTGACTTTACATAACCACACAGGTAAAAGACTAACAGTGTGATTTTACACGACACCGAAGTCCTCCCTCAATGCATTGATTGATGAGAAGTGCGGGAAATGGCGCCATCTTCTTGAAACCTAATATCGCCTAGATCACGAGCTTTAATTCCAGACATCAACAGTCGGTTATAATTGTACGTTAATGGTCGTCGTCGACGGTTACGTTCTCAGCGCCATCATTTTCGAAAAAATATGTGCCGATGATTCCACCAGTCCACAAACCACACCAAACCGTTTTTTTATAGACAAAACAGTAGCTCTTGACTTTCTTCAGGTTGCTCTTAATCCCAAATGCGACAATTTTGCTTGTTTACATTCCCATTTAGCCAGAAATGAGCCTCATCGCTGAACAAAATTTACCGCGATAAAGTCGGATCTTCTTGGAGGTTTTCAAGAGTATACGTCTGTCCGAGTTGAGGGGCGTGCTGGACGTGTTCTATTCGAACGAATACTTTTTATCCAATAATGAATGCTCAAGCATTATTTGAAGAAAATTTTTTTATCGGAACTAGTTGTGAAAAGAGCTGCAACCTTATTTCAATTTTTTGCTTAAAATGAAGTTAATAATTAAGATATGTAAGAAGTTTCACAATAATACAAATAATGCCGCAAATTAGTGTTACAAACGTATGTATATATTTATGTATGGGCAGTTTTACATGTATGTATGTTTCACACTACTTCCACCAACACCTCCCGAACACATATTTCCTGCAAATGGTTCAAAAACTCGCCGCAAAGTGAAGCACTGAAGATTTCTCACTCAATAGGCAGCAGCATCGAATAATACAGATAATGCCACTCGCTGCTATAAAAAGTGATATTATCATACAAATATTTAAATATGTGAATAGTACCAAAAGTGAAACAAATAAATGCGGAATTCCTAAAAGTTGATCCCCCACAATTTACCCAAATAAACATTCTGCTGGCACTTATACAAGTTTTTGTTGTAAAAACTGTTGGTTGAGCAACAAAACTCCTCATCGAAATCCCCGGAAACGCAGAGGTAATTTGCCTGTTCAAACCTTTTTGTTTTACCGTTACTATTTCTATTCGTTTATGCCACTAATGTATGGTTTTAGGGCATAAACTTTTTCATGCCGCTTGTCTTTCGAACTGTTGGAAATCGTAACGATGACACGAATTTGTGTCCTTGCAATTTTTATAATTTTCTATATTTATTGCTGATTCGCAATTGAAAGGAGCATAGATTTGCTACAGATTTGTTGTTATAAATGATGTGCGCGTTTGTGTGTGGCATTGTTCAAGGACATTGAGCTACATCGAAGACTCACTGTGAAGTACAACTTGACCTTATTGGCAGAGTGCTTATAATGAAGCCAAATTATGATTTGAGAAATGCTCGCAAAAGCTTTCGAATTATGTAAGTTAAGCTGAAATTAATTTGATTCGAGGAAATTGAGGCAAGCAAATTTTCAATGAAAATTGATGTCCTTACCTCAGCATGTGATTTTGAATGCATTTAGCTCGTCGTGTTTGGCAGTTATAGTAAAATCTGGTTATGCAAACTTTATAAAATTACAATTTGAGAGTTTACTTCGTAAAAAGTATGTACTAATTTGGATGTGCTTTGTTCACATATAAGTACATCATCAAATTTATTTGGAGTTATTGGATGTTGAAGTGGATTTGTAGCAGTAACAGGAACTCAATACAAATGGTGGACAGCACAGGTCATATTTAATCTAATTTGGTAATATCCTCGACAAAGTATGAGTCCCACAATACAGTTAAAGTAAACTTCAAGAAAAATATGTTACCTTGGATGAGTAATTCTGAAGATACTGCTTTTCTTAATACAAGTTGTGCTTCTCTTTTGTTTTTAAACAGTTAAAAAATGCCACAAATTCGGATATTGGGATAACCAAAGGAAATTCAGTGCCATGCCTTCATTTAGTGGAAAATAATAGGAGCTAAAAGTACGTTAGATCTCATAAAATGCTCCTTATAGTGGGTAAAATTAAATAAAATCATTAAAACTTTTTATTAGAGATGCCCGATCGAACATGCTACAAATCTTGGAAAAGACGCGTGCAAAAAGGACAGGCAAACCACCTCTTCTTCGATTTGAAAGCTGCTATGTCTGAATTTAGTGTACATGAAAAAGTAATGCGGCTTTGTAAGTTGACGTTGAGCAATATCAAAAGCTCCGTCAGGATCGGAAATGACCTCCCCGAGCCGTTCAATGGAGAAAATAATTCGAGCTGAATAGGGAAGTTACAGTCTCCTTTAACAGTGTACAGCTACTGGCGTATGCCGATAATATCGATATCATTGGCCTCAACAACCGCGCTAGTAATTCTGCTTTCTTCAGACCGAATAAGGAGGCAAAGCAAGTAAAACCTGTAGTGAATGGGAGCAAGACGAAATATCTCCTGTCATCAAACTATCAATCGTCGCACTCGCGACTTGGTTCCCAAGTCACTGTTGATAGAAGTCGTGGATAATTTCGTCTATCTTGGAACCAATACTAACATCGACAACAATGTCAGCCTCGATATTCAAAGCAGAATCACTCTTGATAATAGGTGTTACTTCGGCCTAAGTTGGAAATTAAAGTCCCCTTTCGACAAACAAAGACCATACCCTATAAGTCACTCATTAGCCTCGTCTACTGTATGGGTCAGAGGCATGGACGATGACAACAACTGATGAGTCGCCGTTACGAGTTTGCGAAAAAAAGCTTCTGCGGAAGATTTATAGTCCTTTATGCACTGGGAACGGCGAATACCGCACTCTATGGAACGAAGAGCTCTACGAGATGTACGACGATATTGGCTTAGTTCAGCGAATTAAAATATAGCGTCAACGCCGGCTAGGTCATGTCGACCGAATGGATGGAAACACTCAAGCTCTGAGAGTCTTCGACGCGGTACACGCCGTGGGAAGCAGAGGAAGAGGAAGACCTCCACTCCGTTGGAAGGACCAAGTGGAGAAGGACCTGGCTTGACTTGGGATATCCAATTGGCGCCACGTAGCGAAAAGAAGAAACGACTGGCGCGCGGTTGTTAACTCGGCTATAATCGCGTAAGCGGTGTCTATGCCAATAAAGAAGAAGAAAGGGATATATGAAGCTTCATCTGAGGGCTTTTAGCAAAACATCACGCGTGTCATTCGCCATTTACCAGTTGAATTGCTCGAACGAGTCATCGCAAATCGGATTTAACGGATGAATTATCTGAGATGCCAACATGTGAAAGAAAGTCTTCCGAAAAATGGCAAGAAATGTTCTGTCGAATGATCATAAATATAACCCATAAAATTTTAAGTTTCTGTGGTTTTCCTTTAAAAAAGTAGAAATCCTCGAAATGGACCACACTTTATTGTATGTGATTTAGCCGAGGGATCTATGTTTTGGCACCTTAAAAATATTCGGTATGTTAATTATAAAGCTTCTGATTGCAATTTACACTGACTTAGTAAATAGCCACACGAATGCTTAAAATATCTTTGGCATTTGTGTTAGTTATCCTTCAGGTATTAAATATTGCCATATCAGCAATACTTTAAAAGTTTTAATAACCGTTGGTTAAGTAACTTGAAGATAAAACTTCAGGCGCCATTTAGAAATTTTAATGAAAAAATCATGAAGTAAGAATTTCCAAGCAAAAATTGTTTCGTTTATTATATACCTGTATAGTATTCCTTACTCACTGATTTCTCTGAGATTGTGAAACCCCGTAAAGAGCATCGCTTGTTATTTCATAAAAGTATATCCGAACATGTTACGGAATTTGCATCTATAGGTTAAAACATCTGTTATAAAATTCACGGCTTGAACGAGGGCTGAGTGCGTAGAATATCTCCCTCATCTTAGCTTACTTAGTGCCACCGCTTTATTTGCTGTTTATTCAAATTTGCTCAACAATATGCCAGCATTGCTGCAATTAGTTGCTACAACACTTGCCGATGTTTGTTAATATTTCTATTGTTATTTTGTTTCTATTGTTATTGTTGTTGTGTGTTGTTAACAAACCATTTGGTGCTTACCAGCAAAGTAAGTAAGTCGCACAGCAGTCATGAAACAACAAACGAGCAACAACTTTACCAGCTGTTTATGGGCTCCATTCGAGGGTCTGCCCTCGAGTATTGATATGAGTGCCCACCCACACACACACGCACATATTCACCAGCAATACTTTGTCACAAGTGTGTATGAGTGCGTGTTTGTTGGTGTTGGCGTGCGCTGCTGGCGCTTGTAGAGAGCCTGCGGACATGCTAATGATACTTAAATAATATGTGGTAGTTTGGCTACAATGTAAGTTGAGCTTACACACACACAAGTAAACCATATATGGGTGCGTGTGTGGCGGGAGAGTGGGTAGCTCTTCGCAGCATTAGTACATTGTGCAGCAGGTGTGGGTGTACAACGTGTGTTTAGCAGTAATCTAGCAACACTTAGCAGCATGTTGAAAAATTCGCGCACTGGCTTCTAGCCGAGACACACATATAAACACACTGTGCTTGTTTATGTATGTCCATATACATGCTTATAAATTTCGAGTAGTAACTGATTTTCTATTAGCCCCATAGCCTCTACAAAGTGCCCATTAAGCTCTGTTACAACATGTGTTTGCCGGTCGGACTATAAAAGTACAATTATGATTTTACAACTTACTTACTTAAATTTTTATGTGTGTATGTACTATATAGCAAGTGCTTGTTGTAAATGTGTACTAAAGTAAAGTGTGCTGTTAGCAAGTAATGTTCTATAAATTTCAAAAATTTTACCTGCGCGCTATTTTTAGTGGCAATAAATGTTGCATAAGTGAGGCAGCGTTGCTGGTAGATCCAATCGGCTAAAGATAAAAGTAGTATAACGAAGAGCAGGGATGGTTAACGACTGATTGTTGTTCAATTTAATAACACTTTTTTTTTAATATTTTATTTGATAAGTCACGAACTGCGTATAATAAAGTGTGTGTTGGCAAGAAGTGGCTGCCATAAAAAATGAATTGATACTGGCATATTTCTGAATTGTAGCCATCATGTATAATAGCCGATTAACAAAACAATTCAAATAGCTGGTCTGCTTCAAGTCTTTGAATAAATGAAAAATGTTCGAATACAAGCAGCTTTTGATTTTTGTTGTTTTAAATTGTTTAAATGTTTCTATAAACTTATATACATAAACAATTTATAATAGTTGAACATTTACTATTCGAATAGTCGAGGACACGCGATTAACTAGATAGTCGAAAATGAGCGGTTAATCGAATAGGCGACGACATCCGGCTATCCGAACAATGCAAACCAAATACTATTATTCAAGTCATGCCCCCACCGATTAATCTGGTTAGACAAATACAGAGTTCCAATATACTATATATCAAAAGTCAAAATAAAAGCAATAAAAACTGTTACATTGATTGGATTTTGTTCAAATATGCGCCGTTTTGTTCGATAATTTGTTTTCATCTGGACGGCAACTTCTTAATACCCCCCTTGTAGAAGCCCCCATCCTTATTTGCGAAGAACTGGGGCAGCCACTTTTCACAAGCCTCTTTTGAGTTCAACTTTACACCAACAAGAGGAACAGAAGTAATCACTTGGCGCTTTGTCCGGGCTATGTGGTGGCTGCTATAAAACCTCCCATCCGAGCTCCCGTAGCTTCTGAAGAGTCATCAACATAGTGTGTGATCTGGCGTTATCTTGGCGGAACACTACACCATTCCTGTTGGCCAATTCTGGACGTTGCTGGTCGATCGCCTTCTTCAAGCGGTTATGTTGTTCGCAGTAGATGGTAGAATTATGCTTTCCCGGCTATGGAGCAACCATATCGATAATTACCTTCTAATCCCACCAAACACATACAAAACCTTCCTGGCCGTCGTGTTTGGGATGATTCCTCGGCCTTCCACCACGACCGTTATTGCTTGATATTGACGTAAGTGATCCATTTTTCGTCGGCAGTCACCATCCCCTCCAAAAATGTGTCGAGTTCGTTCCGCTTCAGATGGTTTTTTTACGTTAAATCATGTGTGAGAATTCCCTAAAATTTTTTGCATATATAATTTGTAACTTTGTGTATTCCCGTTAATATTAACTACAAAGATATTGACATCAAGTATCTTACGTTTATATGAATCAACATTAAAGAGTTCACAAGGAACCCTTTGAGACAGGTTAGAATTGACAAAGTAAGGTGCCTTTAATGCAATGTTATTTTATTATTCATCATTACATTTTTTTAAGTGAGTTCAAAGCAACCACCACTATAGACTTGATATCGAGCTTACACTACTAATATCCTTCACAAATGGCAAGGTATGTGCCTTTTGTTACGATAATTTTCAAAGTGAAATTATATAAAATTCTATTGAAAGAAACGGTTGAAATTTATATTACTTCAAGTCAATGTCTACGTACGCTGAAATCCGAAAAAGGGAAATTCTATAAAACACAAACAGATATAAACTTATTTTGTACACTATTTTACACCAGATTTTTTATCAGCCGAAATGTCTTTTCATTTAACGGCTGCGAACATAAAACTTTATCTTTATATTCATGCCGTATTTTCGCTCTTCTTTGCAGGTAAGTGACAATGAGGAAAAGGATGCGCAGCAGACAAACTCATCGAAATGCACGGATCCGTAAGATTACACATACGGATGTCAGTTTGTACGGTTAAGTACAACATTAGGGTGTTTCCCATTTACCGAGTAAATTGCGTTTTTGCCATGAAGCTTCAGACTCAAAACAAGGATCCAGCGTGAATGAGCCGTTTATTTTAAATTTAAACGTGCCTAAATAATATTTCTTTGTCCATGCATATGACATGGCATTTTTTGAACTTGAAGAGGGTAACTTAAAAATTTATATAATTTTTTTTTTGAATTATTCTAGTACAAAATTTTCCAAAAAATTACAAAAAAGCTTTTTATCAATTATTTTATATTACATTTTTTTTATAAAATATTCTTTTAAAAGTAAAATGCAGTTAAAGTTAGAAATCGAATGAGCTGAGTATTTATTCAAATGGTTTTTACATTCAGTGTTGCTCATACGCCATGGTGTACTATAGGAATGCAGTACATTTCATTCAAAATTTTATAATGCGTATCGCTTTTTAAACCTTGTTCGTAAGAAAAATAGGACTATTTTGTAGAGCAGCAATTGCACTTTTTCGAATTTGTAGACTTATTTGCTTTGGAGATAAAAACTTGATTGTAAAGGATCAAAAAATCTCATATGAAATACATGGGAAAAATAAAGTGATTAAAGCCTTGTAGTTTTATATTTTTTCTAATATCAGATAGAAGACTCCAATTCTCGCTTCCAACAATTTTAAAGAATATCTCTTTTAATATACATTTTTTAGCAATTTTCTTGTTTTTTTTTGTTCAGAATAGAAAAAAATCGTTTTTTTTTATTGACCCACCCTAACGTATATATTTGTAAATATATATGTGTGCACTTATTTTTCTGTGTGATAACAATGGAAAGCGCACATATGCTGAGTTAGAAAATTGGCTTATAACGGATGTGTTCTTCAGTGAATATGTGTGTGTGGGCCGTGTCTGGCGCAATTTACCAATTTCCATCAGTGAGTTTGTCACTTTCGCTTATTATCCAAACTTTTTTTTACCCATTTTCTTCAATTTCAATCTGTTCCTTTCTTTCACTTCCTTTTCATTTAATATTTTGTTTTCATTTTAATATTCACTGGCATTGACATAGAAAATAAGGGAAATCATTGGCCATGCAATGCATGTACGAACCCTGCTCTCTTTGTAGTTAAAATGTCGCCCGAACCAAAATGGTTTTTAGGCACATGTACACACACACACCTACATGTAAAAATTTATCAGAAATCAACTGTTTGGTGGCACAACGAGCCTGCAGATTATCAGCCGCTCTTCATTCGGCGCACATAAATTTTCTATTGTCTTTTTCTTGGAAGCTACTTACTTTTTTAAATTTTCTTATTTACATAAATTTTCGTTTCGCAGAAAAATAAAGTTAGCGTGTGCGGCATACCATAGAAATAATGTGGGGACATTTCCAGCAGTGGCTTAAGGAATTGGCGGAGCGTAGGAGCCGCTGTCAAGCTAAGCTTTATATATGAAAAACGTTAAGTTGCGCGCAATTGAGTTTGCCACACACAAACACACACACCAGCGTCCTTACACGTATTCATACCTCCTCTTAAATGTGCGTGCATGTGTCTGCACCTGTGCTTAGGGAACGATTATAAATTGTCAGCGCGCGTTGTGGCTATGTGGCACATGGCAATGCGTGTGGCAAACAAATGCGGTCTCGTGGAAAATTGCACACACACACACACTCACTTACATGCAGATACATGCACGGCAAAGTGGATATTTGTTTCTATAAACTGTTGAAGTGCTCTACGCTGGCTTGGCGGCTAAGGTTCTGTGCCAGCTCATGCATTACGTGACGCACGTAACGCACATGTGAGTGATCTGACAGCATATAAATGAGATGAATGCAACGTATAAAATGTAATGACAGCTAAGCAAATACAAACGCGCTTGCATGACAGCTCCCGTAGTTGTTGTTGTGCGGTTGGCATAGAAAACCTTAGCGCATAACAAATCAAAAATCACTCAAATTGAATTTTAAGTGAAAAATTACATTTCTTTGTCTTGTGCTCAGCTTCCGCTTGATCGTTGGAGCAGTTGAGTTTGAAAAATGATTTCCAGCTTCAAGCGCAGTTTCCTTGAATGACATGTACGAGTATCTTCCGTGTATGAAGCTCATTTCAGGTGGCTAAATTGAGAGAATGCAATAGTGGTTCAATTTATTAATACAGGAAAGTAATGGAAGTGGCTTGCGTTTAATAAAAGCATTCTCAGTTTCCTTATATTTGCTCCGTAAATCTTATGGTCATGTCTGGTTTTTATATTGCTTACCATACTTGTGTGAATTGCATTGGGGTTTAAGACATTTTTTTTAAGGTGAAGAACTGCAGTCGTAAATTATAAAGTCATTAAGAAAACACTTTGGGCAAAAAATGGTAAAATTTATAATTTACTCTTACTCTCATTGAATGTCTTCAATTGACTCAAACTGGTTTCCCTGAAGCGGTCATTTGAGCTCTCCTTTGCCACAATATTCGGCCGATTGAACGTCTGTTTCGGGGTAGTAAGCATAGATTTGAAACTCATCCCAAGTAATAACAGATTTCGTGACACCATGGTAGTCACTAAACATATCACCACAGACGTTAACGCGACGCTGTTTTGTGAAAAACAAAAAAATAAAAACGGAACGACTTTTGAACCAATTGTACTTTAATTTTCTTTAATTCGAAATTATCATTCTAAATAGTTTTCTCTAATTGTTCCGATATTCAAACGATGTTAGTAAGACTTCTGACTGTTAGTCATCGATTCTCAAACACCAATACCTTTATTTTATTGACGTTTTGGTCAGTTGATGTTGACGTCCTCCGTCCTAACCACGTGGTTCATCGCAAACGCGTTCTCGACCCTCTCTGAATAGTTTTTAATAATCAAACAATAATCACCGAAGGCCTTTCCCAACAGACATCCTTCGGATTTTTACCTTGATTCCAATTGGTCAGTTTGTATAAAAGCTATATATTGTAGTTTTCAGATATTAACAATTTCTTCGTAAATTGCATAATTGCCTTCGAAATTAATCCATTTAAAATTTCGTGAAGATTTCTCGTCAAATTAAAAAGCTTTGCAAAAAACACTTGACTCTTATCGTTCACATACGCCAGCTATATGAATGTTATATCTGTCCGACAGAAGTCCTCTTGCCTTTCGAGCCTTATGATGGTAGTTATTTTAAACAATCTTATCCAAGATACCTCTTATCGAACCAAACTGAACCTCCATCTAATATTACTATGGACCAGTAAGTCTATTTGAGATACTTGATATACTTCCACTAAATTTTCTGATTCAAAGTATTTTGAAGTGAAATATCCCCGTATAACAATTACGAGTAATTTTTTTGCACATGAGCATAAATTTTCAAAAGCATCGCTAATGTTTTTCATGCGGCACAGATGTCGGGCGCCTACGAGCGCACTGCGCACCGATGGATGTGCCATACGTTTTAAGAGCGATAGAGGGACTTAAAATTCAATATCTTTGGAATGGTGTGAACGAACAAACAAATTTTTGCGGATTATCAAAGGCGAATATTTTCTGCGTTTTGTCACATATTTTTCATATTTTTTTAGCGTGAAGAACACTTTAAAAATTCCAATTGTTTAACAAAAAATTATGTAAAATACTATTATTCAAGGAAATGGATCTTGAAAAAGTATTTACAATATAGCACGAACATTTTTCTTTGACTTCACAAAATTTCATCGCTTTATCTCTAATACTTTATGAGAAAATAATTTTACAGTTTTATCATGCTCTAAAATTCAACCTTCAATAACTTTAACAAAAAGAAGAGTTTTGACGAAATATTCATGTCACGAGGTATGCGTCTGGTCGCCTTCCTAACGAAGTTCTAATTTTCATAATCGATAATTTTTCGAAATTTTCGTGGACTACTTGATGTTTTTTGTTTTTTTTTTTACGAGGAGGAAGTATCGAAAGCCTGGAACCCTGTGGTTTGGACCGTATGTATTTTCAGTTGCTATCACACAATCATAATCGTTCAAAAGCATTTGTATAACTGTGGCCGAATATCTCTTAAATTTAGATTTTCTTAATAGCCTTATTTTTGTTGATCTCGCCACGTTGTTTCGTTTTTTTAGGAAATCAATAATTATAAAAAGGATAATATGGCAGTTCTGTTTAAGCTTTAACCGACTGAAAAATATTCGATTAAAAGTCAAGTTAATTTTTGGTTGAAAATTTCCCCGCTTTCTTTTTGAAAAATTTACACAAAGTAATTTACAATAACAGCAAGCACAATACGCAAAGAATAATATTTTATTTTTATTGTTCTGAAAAATTTAATTTATTTCAAAAAACGAGTTATTGAAAATTTTATTTTATTTAAATGCTTAAAACTCAATTGATTCTAACTGAGTGAAGAAATATAGCATACGCTTTAATTTTACACTTTACAGAGTAAAATTCAGTTTTATAAAGATTAGCAGGCTTATATACTATTTTGTCAGTTGGTGTGTAGCCCTTCGATTACATATATTTTTTTTATTTTTAATATCTTTCCCCAACGTTTCAGCGCTTTTAACTTTCAAAGTAACACTCATTCATCATCAACTGTCTGCTAACGAGTATCTACCAGCAGCTACCCTTGTCGTCTGCTAGACTACACATCAAGTGTGTAACAAAGGTCACATGTGTCATATAAATCACTTGATTCTCGACTGCTTGTATGAAATATTTGCGCCAGCATTTTTAAATACAAAAATTACAATGCAAACACGATTTTATTTGCCAAACAAGCATGAAACGATACTGCGAATCAGCAATGAGCAGATATTTCCAAGTGCATACAAGTACAAATGCTGCCACAGAGTTGCGAAGAGCCTGAGTCTGTGTAAGAAGTTGTCTCGCCGACTGGTGCGATGATGCACGCCAACTGAAATGTCATGGCGGCCAACGAACTTTGCACGTAAAATGGAATCCAATTCAAACGCAATCACCATTTATAGTGGAGGTCGTTTTATGTATTCGTATATATATGTATATATTTTATTATAAAGAGTTATTTCCCGCCACAGCCCATAAATCTCACTTAGTTATGTCAATCCGTTCGCTTTACTACGACTTGCCAACATATATATATCACTACATAAGGCGAGGCGCCTCCTAATACACATTTATGCATTCCATTATAGCTCGATTTTATGCCCCCAACAAAATGTAAGACGCAGACATTCAATTTATTAGAAAGTATTAATGCGAAAATCCCCTTCATTTTCCAAGCTGACATATCAACAATGGATTTGAATTCTCTTCTGGTGCAAATGTATCGCCAACAAATATGCCTGCATTTGCTTCACAATACATGTAGGATTATGTATGTGAAAAATCAGCAAGGTGTGGCAGCTCAGCTGAGATTTCTTTGCGCTGCGGCAGCAACAGAGACAACGAAAAGCTTCAGTAATGCCTTAACAAATCGCAAGGCAGCAGACACAAAAGCGCTTGCAAGTGAAAGCGCATGAAAAATCAAAACAATATTCTGCATTGTTATCGCAGTTACTGCGAGTGACAGCAACAAAAACAATAGCAACAACAGATTGTATCATTTACATTTTAACTGCTTATGAATTCTTAGGAGCACATTACTCATACGCCATGTCGCTTCAATATGTTTTGCGCTTACCTGTGTGAATGTAGATGCGCTTGTTAGTGTTTTTGATGGGTTGTTTTAATTCTTGTCGTAGGTGTTTTAGTAAAATGTGATTAATTTTACATAGCTTCTTCCTTTCGAGAAGCATTTTGTTTGTGAAGCATTGTCTGACGCAAGATTAAGTCTCTGCTGCGTTTTGGAGGGGTTCAAAATATATGTGTATTCATGAGACATTTTAAATATACTGAAACGCAGATGCAAGGTGATTCTTCATAACTGTTTAAAGGTTTTCAAAATATAGTTAGGGTTCTTACGAGCTCGGAAACTATTGCTCTAACATATACTTCTATATATAAGTATTCATCATGACAGCAGTTTTAACGTGCGCTCTCTTCTTCTTCCAAATAAACGTCGGTTCAGCGAAATTATGCGCTGTTCTGAACTTTGTTCATTACAACAATGCAAGAAGTGTAGATTTATATCTAGATTTTAACTGCAATTAAAAAAATATGGCAGCCCTTCTGGAAAGAAATTATTGAAATGAACTTAAGTTGACGTTTTTTAGCTTATGAATGCAATTTATGGTTTGAACAGGTGGCAACCCCTTGAATTTTTTTAAACTATATGCCTTTATTAAATTTTCACTAATAATTGGGCATTGATATTGTGAATTTGAGTTTATGTCAATTTTTCAACTGAATACTTAGTACCAAAATAGGTGGCAACATCCCCAAAATTGCAGCGACAAAAATTATTGAAATAAATTTTACTTAATATTGTTTCGGCTCATAAATTAAATTTTACTTTAAAAAATTTGAACATGTGGCAACCCTCCAATTTTTTTTCAGGAATTTGATTTATTAAATTCTGATTAACTAGAAATTTGCTGTAAGTATTGTAACTTTGAACTTATGTCAACACTTGAATTGAATACATTGAATATTGAAAAAGGTGGCAACATTTTAAATTATATCGCTGACATATATTTTCTTTTAATAATTGCTTAATATGTTGCCCAAATTATTGTGACTACTTAATTTTTCAAAAATTTTAAACCGGTGGCAGCCTTCCTTAAAAATATTTACAGTTTCAACCTTACTAATTCTTAAGTTGTATTATAATTTATGTTTGTTTTATTATTCGCTATTGAATAATTCTACTCCTTTATATGTACATATGTATGTAGTCCTTATTATATATGAACCTATATGGCAACTCTTTTCAATGAATACCTTTATTTTAAATTGTTCTTAACTGCTTCAGATTACGACCAAGTTTATTTATAATGCTATTGAACTTATTATTTTTTAAGTTAAATATTTTAGTTTTTCTCAGAATTTTTTCTTCAAGATTTTACAAGATATGGCAACCCCCCTTAAAATTACTTCAGTTTAAAGCTTGTAGCTATAAACAGCTATCTTAGTAATTTAACTTATGTATATAAAATAATTAGATTAAGTGGCAACACTGCTAAAAAAAATTTAAATGTTAAATTTTCTTTAATTAATTTGATGCGCAAATCGCAAGAATTCGGTTATGTAAGCATTTTGTTATGATACAAAAATTAAAATTTTTAAAAGGGTGGTAACTCCAATCACATTTCATGCTTCTTTAATCAATTTGGTTTCGAACGAACCTTATTGGGTTTATTTTATCATAATAATTGTATGACTGAAAACTTTCAAACATGTGGCAATTTCTTTAGTTTTTCATCCTTTGCAACTTAAGGGGTTAGGGGTAGTCAGATGCACAAAAAATTGAGAATTTTCAGTATTATTTTTTTTTGGCTAGTAAATCGTGTTATTTTACAAAAGTAGTAATATGGCATTATTATGGAATGTTTTGACTTAAAGTCACAAAATTATCAAAAAAAATTAATTTCCAAAGTTATAGGTGTATGTGTTAACCCAGATCCAAAAAAAAGGTAATTGCGGTGACAACCAAAAGTCAAAAAGAATTCGTTTTATAAACAGATAATCCTGGGCCTGATCGAAGAATTTTTTTTTTTTAATTAACATGGCGGCCTCAGGAATTTTTTTTTTAATTTTTGCGAAAAAATCAATAGTTAATTGGTCTTAAAAATCGAAATTTTCAGAGAATACTTTTAAGATATTACACTGAAAGAAAATGCAAAAAAAAAAATAATGATTTTTTGCAAATTCTGACTATCCCTAAGCCCTTAGGCTCAGATTAGTTTCCATGATAGTAACACCCTCCAACAACGATTTTGGATGAATTTTGTTTGTCACTTATTTCTGTTGCTGTCCATCGATTTAACTGCCGCGTCTAGAAAATTTTCTTTACAAAATCCTTAAGGGGTAATAAACAAATATTTTTCTTTTTAATTAACATAATCCAATACAGACAGCGTTAGCGCGAATGAACAGTTTGACAGACTATAAAATGCTGGAAAATTTTAAATGAGGCAAAGCGCAACAGTAAATTCACAAAAAATGGCGGCAAGAGAAGAACCTAAGGAGAAGCGTAAATATTTTCACTTGCACCTAATTTGTCTGCTAATGGCTAAATAAATGAGAATACTTGTTTACTCTCCCATTCCACAGTCGCCTGTGACAAATACCAATATTATTAAATCGGCCGCCTGCTGCTTGCAAATAGCGCACAAATTAATCATACGCCATGGTGTACACAAAAATTCACTAAAATATTGATGTATTGATACAGCGATTGAAGAATACGAAGCACAAACTTCCAGTGGCCAGCTGCAAAATGCCAAACAAGTTCTATAATGAAATCATTAATTTCAATTTAAAGTGTCAAGCAACACTACAACAACAACAACGACACAACTATGTAAGAGCGCAAAACAAACCGTTAAGTAGGCAATACATCAGGCAACGCTGAAGGACAACAGCGCTAAATTCATCAATTCAGCCCTCACTCAACCAAATGAGTCGCATATCACTGGCAAATAAATGGATTTAGCGACGAATTGGCAGAGCAAATCCACAACGAGGCAGATGAGCGGGCACGAAAGTTGCACACCCAGATTATTGCTTGAATATTGTTGTTGTGATTGCGCCGAATACATATAATCTGTGTGTGGATCTCATCTTCGCAGACAGCTTTATATTTTTAGAGGCTGCCATCATTACTTTCATTGACACTGTCCTCGTTTTCTTACTATTCGGCAGCTGACAGTTGGCAGTAGCCGCTGGAAGACATGAAAAAGGCGGCAAAAACATGACAATCCGAACAGACTATGAATTGCCGCAATTTATTTTTGATTCATCATTATGACAGCGTGACGGCGAGTTGGCGCGAAAGCGCAATCAAAACCAATGCTGGCGATGACTAATATGGATGTACATATGTGTGAATCAAAGTGTAGTGTGTAAGTAGTGCAGGTTGGTTAGTGTATGACATGTCTCCTGGCAATGCGCAATTTGGCTTAAGTCAAGTTGCGATTTGAAATTAGTGTACAAATATGGGCGCCGGCATAAAATTTTCTGATTTTCTTATTTTATTTGACATTGACGTTAATTTGAATGTTTCCAAGGAGATTTATTCATTCAAAGCCTACGTAGGCAGCACAGCTCACACATTCGTAACTTTTAAATTATACACACTGCAGAAATGTTATATTTTGAAATATGGCGCTAACGGAATCGGAATTACAGGTTTCAACATTGAAATCTACACTGGTAAAAACCTTCGAAAATACAATAATTAAAAACAATTGCATAGAACGTTGGCTCTCATTTGAAAGACAGATAAAGTAACCAAATGAAATGATGCTAGAATTAGGAAAAACGCGGTTTTCATTTTTAAAGTTTAAAAAACGGTATATATCGATATCCATCAAAACTAGAAGTCCTGTAAGAAAAACATTAACGGTAAAGTTGCAAGTGATGAAAAAATATCCGTTCGGAACGACTTACGAAATTATTAAAAAATAAGCATATGGTGCTTGAAATTTATCAGGCAAGTATTATAGAGATGGCAGGAGAGTTCGACATTTATCGAATAATACACGGTCTTTCTCTTCTTGTCCCTTTAAAGCTGAAGACAGGGACATGGAGAGCATTTTAACTGCCGAAACTGAGACACTGGTTAATGAATACGCCATGAAAACAAGTCAATAATCATCGGTACGTAGAGGAAGAAACGAGCTGTAGACAAAAAAAAAAAACATGTCAAAGCCGCTCATAAATCAAGGAGATGCTCATTGTTTTTTTCAATATTCGTGGTGTGTCACGAATTTGTCCTGAGGGACCGACGGTCCACAAGAAGATTTTTTGGCTATTCAATTCATAGACTTTACAAGATTATATTGCACCATCGCATTGAGGCACGACTGTAACCGAATTTAAAGCCAAATAAGCAGTAAATGTCATTGATCAGCCATCGTATTCCCTTGATTTGACTCCGTGTGATTTTTTCTTGTTCCTCAAACTGAAATTTCCGCTTCGTGGAACCACTTTTCAGTCGATCAAAGAGATGAAATAAAATCCACTAACGAAGCTGAAGGCTATTCCAAAAAGTGCTTATCAAGGCCAGGTTCCTCTAAACAACGTAATTTTTTTCAGTAGATTTTATTTTTATTACGAAACATTTGAGTAATAACTTTTTTTACGTATGAAAGTACATATATTAGATTACTTGAAAACATTTTTTTTTTTCAAAATGGCGGTCCTGAAAATTGCTGCTGAAACTCATCCGATTCATAGATGGATGACATCATTTCTTGGAAAATAATTATCAGAAAGCAAAGAACAAAACGGTTTCATGTTTTGTATCGAACTAGCTATGGTCTGAACCAGAATAAAACATTTTCAATAAAAAAAAACAAAATGGCGGACTTTTGAATTTTTTTTAACCCTTTTTTCACTTTTAATTGTTTATAACTTTTTTAAATAATAATAAATATTTCTGGTTTTGCTTCAGGCCATAGCCAAACATCTGAAGAGTAAAATGCCGTTTGGTTTATATCGATAAGTGCAATATTAATTTTGAAATGAGAGTGTCATCCATGCGAAAAAACGTGGTTCGGAGTAAAATCAGTTTAAACCAAAGGCGCGCAGTAGCTGCCGCTACCAAAGGCGTTCGATCGGCCGGATTTCCCGCAGCGCTCCCTGCTCTTTTATACCTGCTTCTCGGTCTTGCTGACCCTGGGGACTAATTTTGTACTGTTTCTACGAGTATACAGTAGCAATTTATGAAAAAAAATTTCGATTTTTTCAAAATTGTTTAGAGGAACCTGGCCTTAAAAGTGTTTTGAGGATTGGAAAAATTGTTGTCATAAGTGTTTTAAGTCTGGTGGGGCTTACACAATTAGAATCAAGTTTTTGCATGGAACTTGTTTATTAGTAAAAGGAAATTATTTTTTTCTGTGAACTAAATTACCACCCCAATCTGAAAAAGTGGTTTTACATAGCGTTTTTGGTTGAGTGATTAAGAAACAAATCTGTCGATTCTGGTGCGAAGAAACTTAAAAAATTATTCGTGAACAACCATTACATTCACCTAAATTAACAGTTTGGTGCTATTGTCGGTCTGGTGGAATCCCGGTCCATGTTTTTTTTTTTAGAATGAAGCTGGTGACACTGTTACTGTCAATGGGGAGATGATAACCAACTTTTTATGAACGCAACTGGAATAAGTTGATCTTGATGAGAGCTGGTTCCAACAAGACGGGTCTACGTGACACACAGCACGTGCAATAACTGAATTATTGCTAGAAAATTTTGGAAATACGATTTCAACAAATTGTGACATCGAATTGCCTCTAAGACGTTGTGATTTAACAACAGTTGGATGCTTCTTGTGAAGTTGTTTGAAGTCATTGGTCTTTGGCAATAACGCGAACTCACTGAAATTGAGTTCATTGAATGCGTTCCTACAAAAGAAGTCGTTAAGGTAATTTAAGTGAAATCAATAAAATTGTAAATTCCTTAACAATAAATGTGTTTTTTTTAAGAAATCATTTAATTTTATTGGAAAACCTGATAGTACCACCATTGTCAAAATATTTGTAGACCCTTCATATTCAACTAGAGTTTTTATAATTGGATCAACACTTGGGAGAAGACTGGGGAAATTTGTTTGAAAGATGCCCTTCGTCAAATATAGTTTTAGACTACCAAAGGACTACCACACCGCTGCTTACTGGAGGCTATTCAAAAGGTGTTTTTCTGACTATTAGTCAGCTCGTTGAGCCTTCTTCTTTGACTTTTACTGGATCTATGGCCAACGGATGAACACAACAAGGCATGGTCAGCAACCAATAAGGTTTCCCTTATCGCAATTGTAGGTGCTATGATACTACTGCGATGAGCCTAAAAACCTTTCCGGATCTGCATATATGGGTGAATTTAGATGTGCGGTTCTAAATGAGTCAATACTTTTTTTGAATATCTTTGGTGATGGACAGCTGTTATATGACTTTTATTCAGTTTCTTTTGTCATTTTGCAATTAGCAGACTTATTCTGAAGTAGTAAATGGGAAACCAGCTATACAGCCTTACGAAACAATCAATTTAATCAAAAATCTTTCAGTAGATGCATAAATTCGAGACTTCGGTCTAAGACCGTGCAATTTAATACCGCTCGTGGGTAGTCGAAAAAGTCTTTTCGTATTTCTAATTAAATTTTTACTTTTTTTTATATTTATACTAATAATTAACTAATAAATTTAACTCTCTCTCTTATTTAGAATAGTCTTCAGTCCTTTTGATTGTCACTTTCTCAGAAAATCGTAAAATTTCTTTCCAGCGAAATTTTTTTCTTTAAAATTTACTTCCACACTTTAGAAGTATTTTGTAATTTTTCTTGCTTAAAGCAAACTAATTTCTTAAATTGCGAGAATTTTCACTTCTACCCCACCAATAAACCCCTGCAACAATAGCTTGCGTCTAACGAATGATGAAGGCTTATGAATTGTAAATGTTAATCCGCTTAAGCGTATGTAACTAAATATGAGTTTTACACTTGAAGAGCGCAGAAAAATGGCAAATGTCAACAAATATGCCGAGCATTCGAGCAGAAGGAAAAGGATACAAGCTACAAAGCATAAATTAAAGTAAAAGAAAAGATTATTTTCTAAGCAAGATGTACGACTGCACAGTTGACACAAAAAGGGCAAGGAGGTCAATACGTAAGTACAATAACAACAGTAACGCATATGTATGTGTTTGCGAAAAATGAGAAAGATTTGCTTTAAAACAAATACAAGTGCGCACAATGGTATATGTAATCATATATGAATATGTATATGAATGTATAACGGTAAGTAGCAGTACATAACGGTGTATATTCATACATACAGTATCGTTTAACGGTACATAGCAGCATATAACGGCACATAATTAACTTCGGTTGCGCGGTTATTGTGCATTGCAGCACAATAAGAAACAAATTTTTGGATATTTTAACTGGAGAAATGCTACAAATTTGTTGCTATAATAACCAGCTATATCGCTTATGGTGACGCGTAATTTTGAAAAATTTTCCACCAACATTTTTCGCATAACAATAAAGCAAATAAAAAGTGAAATACGTTGATGCGCTCAAACGAACGTAATGAATGAGCGCATTAAACGAGAATAGCAGCAAAGCGAGACACAAACAAACAACAACAACAACATATACAATGCCTAACAACTGTATAAGCAAAGGAAATAAGCTGGAAGACATACAAACCAAACGGCATTACGCACAAGCAGCTCAAGAAAAATATACGGAATTCACAAAGCGAAAAATGCGAGCGAGTTTCTTTAAGGTTATACTAACAGAAAAGCCACAAAATTTATTCATGACAGCTGCTAGGGGCGCCCACGTGGAGACGCACACAGATGTATATAAGTATATATAGTATACAGAAGTAAGAAGCAAATAAAAGACAACTGCGACCAACTGTGTTTATGGCAATAATGCATGAATTTAAATACTTTTCATATTATTAGCGCTGTAAGAACGCACACAAGCACCCTCACATACATACAAAGACACGAACACATGCGTACGTGGCTTTTAGCTGGCGTGTAGCGCCGCTCGTGCATGTAAAATGTGCGTTGCGCTACAGAAGTCAGTCACTATAAGCGCACAGAACCAGCGTGCCTTCACCTATCCACGTTCGAGTTTGTGCCCGTGTGTGTATTTGCAATAACAAACAAATGTTCGCTCATTGCCGCCGCCTAAAATGGCGTGTAAATTGTCTGAAAGTCTGATTTCAGCGCATACCTGCCAACCTCCCTCGCACTTTCGCAGGTGTCTGAGAGACCAAATCAAAATAAATACATAAGTGTTTGTGTTTTTGTCTGCGGCGCCTAAGTCAGTTGCCACCAAATTTGTGCAAATCCCTTTGTTTGACATGGCAGCATTTACATTTAAAATTTTGCCATCCAACATTTAATAAAATCTACTTTTATTGGCTTACGCGAAGCGCAGGTGCCAGGCTGGTCAAAGCGCTGCTTTGGAAGCGTTGCTCGTGTACTTATTTGCATTTCGCAAGAAACGAAATAAAAGTGTATGTTATTACTGTTAGTATTGTGTGCGAAATTCAAGCTCATATAGACGACAATTTTGGGAATTTGGCAAGCACTAAAGTTTATTGAGTTTCGGAGAATCATAAAGCTGTTGCTTTTGTTGCATTTTTATTGCTTCAGTCTGATGAGTTTGCTGTCGAAACTTATAAACTTTACAAATTAGTTACTTAATTTTTGTGAATTGTCGTTGAACTCTACATATATGCTGTGTAAGTCGCAAAACTTTGACGTCAACTCAATCACTAATTAGACCACTCACCTCTTTTCACACATGTTGTTCGTACTCACTGTGTTTTCGTTAGCGATAATATTTGATGCAAAACGACATGTCCAGACAATGTTTAATTGACTGTTAATAAGCAGCTGGTTTTAATCTTAGAACATTTTTGTTGACTGTTAAAACCTTAGAAAGAACTCGTGACTAATATTTGAAATCCACCAACACCGAAAAAATGTGGTTAATAATCGATAGATGCCATCATAATTTATTGATATTATGGGATCACAAGTTTTCTGAATTTCATAGATTATTTCAGTGTTAGAAAATATTATATTTTCTTTTTGAGTTCTCCGTTGTCGGTAAATGTGCTATCAGTTGACTTCGATTGGCTTAAGATTCAAAATCAAATATTATACATAAGTTCAAAAGTTTTATACGAGTCCATCAACCATGAATTCGCTTTTTCCAATAAAGCTGACCGACTTCTTTTTAATTGAAACAGTAAACGCGTATTTGTCCTCACTGTCAATTATATTTGGTTACCTTTTTATCAGACTTGAATGATTTAATAAGTTCATAAGAAAGAAAACTCTTGCCTAGATTTCATAGGAATGAAATGCCTATTCCTCACCTGTTATTTTGCATTCTATCATTGTATCTATGGACGTTGCAAGAACTCAGCAAACATTGGTTGGGACTTAAGAAAAGCAACTAGATTAGGTTAGGTTTATCCCTCGGTTTATGATAGGTTAGATAATCCCTCGGTTTGATGGAGGGATCAAAATAAGACTTGTGCTTTAAGAAGCCAAGTGAAAAACTCCTGTAGTTGGGTATTAGTTATCGGCAAAACGCCTTGAACATATTACAAGTCTGCTAAGTAGTTTCCTCTCTATTTTTGCTATATCACCTGAATGTCTAAGTGTATTAGATCCAGGATCTTTTTTGCTTTGAAAGTGTTGAGATGTTTCTATTTTATATTTTTTCCAAACTTTACTGAGAACAAAGAGTTCCCTAGACCTTTCCCCATTTACCGCAGCCAAGAAGGACCGGGCAACTTCACAGCTTAAGGGAGTTCACCAATGCTTGTTGAGCTGGTCTGAGACCCAGTGGTTCAGCAGCAAACCACAGAAAGTCAACGGAGTTCATGTCCGTAACATTCTGCAATTATTAAGACTGAAAAATCTGGCCTAGCAAGCTCATTAGCCGTAATGCTTCGCGCAATATTGCTGTGAGCAGGCAGCCAAATCTGTCGAATCATAAAGTAACTTGGTGCTAGAGATTTTCTTTATCGGCGAATACATAATGCTTTCTTTTTGAACTACTTTCAAGGTATATGAATCGTATTGAATCTAATTATAGAGTTCTAAAATAAGAAATTTAGCATCATTGGCCTTTCTGCCATGAGATAAACGAGCGCGGACTGCTTTAAGCCTAAGTGGGCGTCTGAAGCGGATTATATGACTTCACTAAAGCTTTCTACTACTAATTTGATGTTGATGTTGAAAAGTATATCAAGTATATCAATAATTCAAATGGTATACAAACATCAATAGAAATGTTGAGCCTGAATATACGGGGTGTAAAGTTTTACTATATGGGAACCCAGAGTAGACTCCAACTCTATTTATGTAAGACTTGGAGGTGCTCACTAATATCCAGCAATCCCTTCAGAGATATTAGAATTTAAAATTTATAACGCGAAACACAATAGGGGTATTCAGACCGAAGCCTGTTAATTTGGTAATTCGTTAGTTGACACTTCGACTAACGACTTAACAAGGCTGGTCGGAATACCCCCAATATCCTTTATTAGGTGAACAGAAAATGTTTTAGAAGCTTTGAAAAGTTGAGGGTGATTTTAAAAACAATTGAACATTTTAGTTTATGCTTACTTTTTATTATAAATGTTAAAAAAAAACAGTCATGTTTCAAATTCCATTACACCTAATAACTTGCTCTTAGCAGTGTTCTTGAGATAAATCTTGTTTCAAGTTCTCTTAACTTTTTCATTCCTAACAGGTAGCCATTCCGGGATTTCTGTTTTCATAAGATGGTCGAAGTAATAGAAAAATCGTAAGACTGTGCCGATATGTGTAGATGATAATAATTTCCATCTATTTCGCTACTTATATCCTACTTTTACAGGTTACCAGTTTTAGGTAGCCTCGATTGGTTGGCGGTTATTTACCAACTGCATTAATATTTTAATAGAAAAAGTTAGTTAGTTAATGAATCGAAGTTCTTTTAAAGACTCCGCCTATCTCTTCGAAAAAAGAAGTTTTCTAGGTTACTCATTGACCACCGGAAACTATGCTCTTTACAAATCATTTGTTGTGCTTCTTTTCCGACACATTCTGTCATACCCAACTGCATTCAACTGTGTTGTCCTTGATCGAATAGCCACAACTAGCCTAGATATGGAAGTAAAGCTATTTCATCAAACTCGTTTCAAAGTGGCCACAACACCAACTTGCCACTTACAAGTTCTCTATAAAAAACCCATTTCCGCCACCAACACACAGCGCTGTTAACTGTAAGTCAAATGAAATTGCCTGAGATTTGCCACTGTGCTAATGTATCTGTGAGTGAGAGGGCACAAGGACATAAGGTTGGACATAGATATGCTGTCTATACATGAAAACTAGCATGGGCTTGTATGTGTTGTGTGGCTGACGTGCATTACGCACATAATTGTGCCACTTACGCAAAGAGGCTGAAAAGCATTTCTTATTAGGCTCACGCACAGCCACACACTCATGGTAATGCATGTATTGAAGGCAGCGCTCAAAGGATGCCACAGGCGATGTACCCGGTAATCGTGAGTGGGTGATTGAGCATTGTAACTGCCACATATGCCACACGTATGTACTATGCATTGCTGCCACATGTGCACTCGTTTAGACAACCAGCTAAGAGAGTAGACTAAACGGTATAATGTAACGCACCGATGAGTGCATACAAATTACCAGTCGTGCGTGTAACCAGCACACACATGCACACATTCGCACGCCTGTATTTTATTTATATTTCAACATGTACTTGTTGGTATGCGCCTGTGTAAGTGTGTGTAAGTGGCGGCTGGCAATGGGTTGGTGGTGCACTTTGAGCTGAGATTTGCTGGCGTGCAGGCAACCTCGTCCATGTGACCGCCACCAGCGCTGTGGCAGCCTTTGTGCGCGTCGTCATTTCGTTGAATGCACCTTTTGTCGCTTTGGCTGCGCATCGACATGGCAAATGTGTCTGGTGGCCGTGTAAGTGGCTGCTCCTGAGCGCATAGACAATTTTAGAAATGCACTATTCATTCTCATCAAAGTACAAGCAAACATGCAGCTGCGTTAAAAAAAAGTTACATATACATATGTGTATGTGTGTGTTGCTGTTATTTTTAATGTTGCTGCTGCTACTTGCAATTCGCTGGCAGCTTCGTCTTTTTGCCTTTGAAAAAAGTTTGCAATATACAAATGTAACGCTTTCACTCCACAGCTCCTGCGGCCAGGCGGCACACAGGCTTTGCACTCGCACTCTGTGGCCGCCCACACACACACACACACACATGTGGCATTCTTTTCACGCCACAAGCCACACCCACTTTACCATATTTGCGCATTTGTTCGCATATTATTTGCTCATTTGCTGTTGTGCCCTTTCTCTCTCACTTCCTCTCTCTTCTCTCTCGCCCTCAACGCGTTCGTCCTTGCATGACATGACAAATGCTTGTTTGACTGGTAGCTTCTTCCATATTCTATATATATGTATGTACGTCAGCATGTGTGCATGTGTGCCAGTTTTTTGCTCGCACTTTTTGCAATTTTTCTGGCTTTTCCTTCCACTTCGCTGAATGGTTGGCTTTTAATTACATCCCTAAGTGCTTTACATCATACAATTCCTTTGCTGTGGCTTTTTTGTGAATTTGCAAATGACTTTCTCACTTCAGCTTGCATTAATATTATTCGCCACAATACTTGATAACGGCACACAGGCGCACGCACATGGCTTACTATTAATGTGTACCCACACTTTTTGCCACACTGTAACGTTTTGTTTCGTTTATTCGTCGATGAGTTGCACACTCGACAGCGCCACCGACTAGACGACTCCATTGTTGCACTTAGCAAAATATGCTAATCAGTTAGGTAATTAAAATGTTGTCTGTTTTTTGCCCAGAATTAGCATGCAACATTGAAAAAGAACCAGCGTTAATGGGCAAATAACAACGTACTATTAATCTTTATGTGGGAGTGTGTTGTGGGTAAACATTTTTTACTAGCAAAAATTCACAATTTTATAAAATTCATAATTAAAACTTCTATGAGCAGGAAGTTCTAATAACTATATTAGCTTAATACTAAGCCGTTATTTGTTAAAACTAATCTCCGCGCTTGGAAAACTCAAAAACTTTGCTCAGATGGTGATGATTAATTGTAAAAAAATATAAGAAGCTAAACTCTATAATCTTCTGTATGCTTGTTTTCACTAGGATCAGAATCTTTTAATGGAGACTAGCTCCATAAATGTGATACTCTGTCACTCTCAAGAATCACACCAAATACCTTGTGGTAGTCTTGAACAGCAAACTGCTGTGGAAACACAATGTGGTAGAAAGTAGTAAAAATTTCAGAAATGACTTACATTCATGTAGAAATGAAGAGAAGAAAGTCTGATTCATTTCGAATTTCCCTAGCTTTTTAAAGAAAAAGCACAGAGACTTAAAATTTAATTGGAAATACTCATTATCATTCGACACTTAGCACAACAAAAACTATATCTCTTTCAAATGTTGGTCGCTGCTACATCCGTTGAGTCCATTTTTCGATGACATGTTCCAGCATTTCGTCTGATAACTGGGGAATGACCTGCGTGATGTTTTGCTCCAAGACCTGAATTGAAGCGGGATTGCATATATTTTAGAATTTACATATCTCCACAGGACTTTGGTGGCCAATCAACCGGCCTAACGCGTCAAATTTATTAATAAATCCATTTATTGTGGGGAATTGGCGCCGTCTTGTTGAAACCAAATATCGCCGAGATCACGAGTGTCAATTTCAGACACCAAATAGTCTGTTACTTTGGATTACTTCAGCATAATTTTTGCTGAAATATGGATGGACGATTTTTTCTGGATAAAATGGATTTTGAATCTCAGGTTGCTCTTCTTCCCAATTTTGCTTGTTTACGTAGCCATGGAGCTGGAAATGGGCCTAATTGCTGAACAATTTGCTGAACTTTGCTCGAAGGCATCAGATCTTTTTGGAACTTTTCTGGAGCCATAGAGCACATCGATGTTGCTTGGGAAGGTCGAGCGGCTTCAGTTCTTTCAGAAGCTGTATTTGCAGGCTTTAAGGTCTCGACGTAAAATGCGTCAGTTGGAGTTTCCGCGAACGGCGCTGAATCGACTCTCTACGGTCTTCGTGTGCACTCTCAGCCATGGCCGCTATATTTTCTGCACTGCATGCTGGATGTAGTTTATTCGGTCAAATATCATCTAGTAAAGAATGATAGGGCTCAAGATGGGTGATGGTATTGTAAATAGTACACTCAGTAGACCGATTATGTTGACCATAAATTAAATGAAGCGTAATCCGTTTTATGATGAAAGATCATGAAATATTCGTCTTAAAACGAGGTATTAAAAAATAGCTGCCCTAGGTTTTTGAGAATAAGGGCGATAATTTCTATGACAATTTATTTATTATGTCATCTCTGCCTTCGACCTTCAAGTTGTCAGCTAGGTCATCGCTTACCTGCATTTACCACCAAATTATATGAAACTTCTGCTAAGAGTACCAAAGTACAAGGCCAAAGAAAATAAATTTCTAGGTGTTGAATCTCTTGTTGGTATTTCTGAAAATGTCTCTTTAGAAATATCTCTGACAAAATCGTTTATTGCGATTCCGGTACTTTCAGTGTTTTCAATTTTATTTTCGAAATACTTAATAAAAATGCCTTCTTCACCTCTGTTAATCCCTTAGATGGTTTTCGGGTTTATTACGTATCTTTCTCAACACTTTTTCAAATTGCAGGCCTTGCTTTTTTTATTGATTTCATTTAAAAACACTTCACCACGTCTACTGCATCTGTGTGGGTGGAGTCAATCTTTTCTTTAAAATTATAGTTTTTAATAGGGGCAAGTCCTGATTTTACATAAAGACTCATCTCCATAGAACATAAAACATCAAATCTATATTTGGTTAATAATTTTCGAAAATGTCCGCAATTACTATACGAAAATATTCCACAAGTTCTGTAACTCGACTAACTTTTTATCGAAATTGCTTTCGACATTTTGCCTCATTTCAGCGGCAATCAGTATAAGTTTTGAATAGTGCGCATTTACTTTTATCAGCGACTCTTACATTTAATGCCGTCACTTGGAGAATTTTCTAAGAAAAACACATAAAAATAAAATGCGAAAAATCTTTGCACGCAGGAATGCAATAAAATCTATTACTTTTCACACGATGCTTCAGTGCAGCTATGTATTTAAGTATATATATACACACTACAAATATATATATATGTGTTTAGAAGGTTACATATAAGAAACACAAAGGTCACTTGCAGTCGAAGTGGTGCTTCTTGGAATATATATGTATGTATATTTGTTAAAATAAAGACATGCTAGGGTGGCTCTAAAAAAATGTATATGATTTCAAACTTAACAACTCAGTTATTGTTAAGAGTTTGGCTCTGGATCAAAACATGGTTCCGTGTCACTATAAAGACTGACAATATATAAACTAATTTTTGACTCCTTGACTAAGATATAATAAGCATGTAATGAAGTATGTTAATCCTATAAGCAAAGTTCTGAGCCCAAAAAAAATAAATATATAAGTGACTAGCATGATGAGCTGACAGTTTGCACATGTGCTTTTCTTTCCAAGAATCTGCTCTTTTGTCGAAACGTCCAATATCTAACATATATAACATAAACCTATCTCTCAAATCCATCTGGATTAAAATAAAGTCTTTGTATGGACATTTTTTTATTTGAAGAGGTATCTTCACGAAAATTGGCAAGTTTTATTCTCCAAGACAGTGATACAATTCCTAGAGATATTGTTCAAATCAAGCAACTATGTCTTCTTGTATTGAAACTCTTTTATTTGTAAAAGAAAAAATTTTTTTTCTCTGGGCCTCTGAACTCAGTTACCCTCCTCAACTAACTTTAAGCTGGAAAAATGGTTTTTATATAGCCTCTTCGGTTATAGGAATGCTAGAGAGTAGAAAATTACTTCTAACATAAGGATAACCCTAATGTACACGAGCATACTCACAACCTATTTCGTTTCAAGCGTTGCACCGCCTTATTTAAGCTTGTTATAAGCAAGCGTGTGTGTAGGTGCACCCGTTACGCATCCTCGCTGCGTACGTGTGTGTTTGTGTGTTATGTGTAAAGTGGTGAACATGCACCAATGTCATTACTTAAATTCGCACTTATATTATAACAGTTTACCATATGTGCTCGCCACTTACCTACCATACAAGTGTGTGTGTGCGTGTATGTGCCATTATTGCCCGATTGCATGTTAGTTGCACACTGTGCAGAGGAAGCATAAAAATTGTAGCAACAACAACATTAACTGCATTGCTGCCACCGAAGCAGATGCTAGTTTGATAAAACGAGGTGGAGAGCGAGAAAAAAAAGTAACGGAAGTTATTGCACCTTATTCATATGCAACACTCGCCCACATGCGTGTATGCCACCAATCACAATATTTACCAACACCATAACAAATACCATTACACCATACCATTACTTGCTGATTACACACACGCATTCCGCACATTTTTCAAATACTTCACCGTTGGCCACACTCTCGCTTTTTTTGGCGCGTTGCATCAGCTTTCCGTGCGCGCCAACACCTTCTTCCGCTTGAATGAACTAGCGGTCACAGAAGCATACTCACACACACAAACACATTCAGTGAACTAAGTCTGCGTGTCCTTTACCGTAAATTCTAATTCCTCCTGGGCAGCCACTCCTCTCCCGCCACACACTCCACTTTTATGGCTTATAAAAGTATATATACTCGCATATGTATAAGTATATGTGTGAGTACTTCGTGTGTCCCTTGCCCTTATGTCCTTGCACTCCGTTTCATGCGTTGCATTTCATTACTTTCGCACATAAATTTTTAACTTTTTTCCACTCGCGCAGTGAAAGTTTTTATGTTCCGCTAATTAATACCAACTAACAACAACATAAATAAATTAGCGACCCTTCTTTATTGCATTCCTTTGATAATTTGCTTGTTGCCATTAATTTATGTTTCAATAGAGTCGATCGTACATAGTTGATAGCAAAGCGTGTCGTTTCGAATTTCGTATGCTTTTATTGAGTTGTGAGCTTGCTTGGCACGAAGTGGCGAAATGGCAAAGAAGTACAACACACAAATGCCTTGAACTTAAAATGTTGCTTTGAAATTAATATAATTTTTTAATAAAATAACAGAGTTTTTAATAGGAGCGCTACAAAATAAATAAATAAAACAAAAAAGTCTTGAGATATCAATTGAAATTCTTTATTCCTGTGAAAGTACATTCGATGCCATTATGTGTGGAACTCGATTTCTTTTCCATGGCTACAAAGGGCACGCTTGTAGAAGTCGACACTCTATTGTAATTTCATGTTCGATTTTCGTACGAAGTTCTTCAATATTCGCTGGCTTGTTGGCATAGACTATAAATTTGACGTAGCCCTACAGGAAATAGTTTAACGACGACCGAGGCAGCTGAGAGACCGGGCCATTTCGTGAGGTAACACGTTTACCAAACTTAGTTTTCAATAAATCTATTGTGGCTTGTTTCGCTGTCCAGTTGGAACCACATATTTTCCAAATCCATATCATCCAATATGGGCCAAGGCAGATCTCAAAGGACCATAAATTGGCCGGTAGTAAATTTTTGCAATTTCGGCTCGTTGTTGCATCATATATTTTCTTATGATAAAATAGCATACCCTAATGAAAAAAGCTGTGTCCGTCCATTGATGAACTCCTACATGCATAATGAAACAAACATCAATAGCGTCGGACGTTCGGTGAATGTGCTCAAAACGAGATAGCCGCCGATTACTATTTTCACAAGAAAAATTTGTTCAGCCATATGAATGCACAAAGTTCCTCCATATCCCTGCAAATATGTAACCGGCTATAATGTTAAAGTCAAGAAGGAACACTATACAGCCATGATTAATGACGAAGTGAAGTCGCTTGTCTAGCATTCGCCGCGTTACTGCTGATATGCGGCACAATTCCATAATTTCTCAAATAAACAGTTCTTTTAGGATGGGTTAGCTACTAAGAACTGTCAGCCTGAACCTTCAACAGTTGTAAACCAAAAATTTGTAATTAAAAATCTTACATATTCCGACATATCCACAAAGCACCCTCAGTTCTTCTCAGTCTTGCGGAAACTGGATTGTACATAAGAAAAAAAAAGATGGTTCTATCTTGTCTTCCAAATCACTTCGGAAATTCGCGCAGAGCAAATATTTAGCCACTCGGTATAAGACATATTCAACGGAGCTGCGAACCGTTCCCAGTCAGTTGATTTGGGGCAAAGCGGCTGATTAAATTTAGAGTTTTCTATAGTTCGGTTATAAGCCAGCAGTCAGAATTACTAACAATTGTGCTGATTTATAGTTCAGCACACAGTGTGCTTAAGTTGATTTGAAGGAGGCTGCAATCAAAAACAATCACTTTTACTTCGAAGAGATTTGGCAGCAGCAGCCTTCACCACTTTCCGTGAATGGACTTACGCAGTTTCGGCGAGCCCTTTCGGAGAAATTTTCAGCAAACATTCTTTTGAGATCTGAGAACAAGAAATAGTCGCTGGGGGCTAAATCTGGAGAATAGGGTGGATGAGAAAGCGATTCGATGTCGAATTCTTGGATTTTTGTCGTCTTTTCCACTGACTTCTGACACAGTGTAATATCTTGGTGAAACAGCACTTTTTCTTTCTTCAATGCAATCGCTTTACGGCAATTCTGTCCCTCAAACGATCCTTTAATGCTATGTAATAGTAGCTGTTGACGATCATTAGTTTTTCAAGGTAGTTTGAAGATATAACTCCCAAACCAATTATTTTATATATACCAATAATAATCAAATTTATACGAACCCCTTTTTAAGGTTATAACTAACTCAAAATGATATTTATTTTCAATTGACCTGTTATGTTGTTGGCTCAATGATTGTTCTGGAACATTTCTTTGGAATTAACGCTCTGAGACTCACTGAGAGGTTCCACTACAAGTTTAGAGATATTTTTGGCATATACTTTTTGATGAAGTTTAAGTACTGAAATTTTTATAAAAACTTTTAGAATATGCCAATGACAACAATAGTAAGCCCTTTCCTTTTTCTCATACAAAGTAATGAATGTTTGTTTGTTAGTAACGCTAACTCTCTAGAACGGCTGAACCAATCTTGATGAAATTTTAAGAGGTTGTTTGCTGTAAATCGGAGAAGGTTTACAAATAAAAAACATAAAAAACGTATGCTTTTCAAGAGGAAAAGTCGGAAAATTGAACTATTCCAAAAAGTAACTTTTTATATATATATATATTTTTTTGTTTTGTTTTTCAATATTTTGTTACGAAACCACTAAGAGGTCGCGCTAATATCGGTTGGCGTTCCTTTTGCCATCAACTTATGGCAGCCTAAGACGCATAAACGAGAACTCCCAGGATACGGTGACATATAGTATATACGTGTGGAATTATGGGTCGCGGTCAATCAGCAAATGATCGTCACGATGTCATAGCACGACTTTTCAAACAACAGCTACGATGTTTGAAGGACTTTTTCTAGAAGCAAAATATAATATATATGGTGCGGTTGGACGCTGGATGTACTCTATTGAGTTCCAAAAAAGAAGTTTGCAGCACCAGCTTTGGATGGTGGTTACACCAGATCAAATTAATGAAATCATTTTTCCGAAAATTCGTGATCCAGAGATTGATCCAAAATGATACGAAGTGGTGAAAGTCAATATGGTTCATAGACCTTGCAGACACCACAATCCCACTTCGGTTTGTCTGTCTGACAATAAATGAACGAAACAGTATCCACGTTTATTTCGGAAACGCAAACTAGAAGTGATGGATGTCTCTCTATCGTCGTAGATCATCAGACGACAATGGCAGAACATTTAGCATTCAACTAAGAGGAGTTAATATCGAAGTCGACAATACATGGATAATACCATATTCACAACTATTGTCTAATTCACATTCAAAACTCATGTCAATGTTGAATATTGCAGTTTGGTAAAATCGATAAAATAAGTTGGTAAGTACGTCACCAAAGAAAGCTAGATGTTGGTCATTAGCCTTAAACAACTGAAGTCAGCAAGTATCAAATGGATCGATACGTGAACTGCATGGAAGCGTTTTGTGAGATATTTACGTTTTTCGACTCTTATGCACCTCGCAGTTCATTTGGAGAAGACCAAAGAGTGTATTTCAACCCTTAACAGTACAGACAGCTGAACCACTTCCAACAACAAAATTGACATTGATGAGTATTTTCTGGACTTGCGTCAGTGATCCGTTTGCGAGAAGATTGCTCTATTCGAAGAAATAGTTACACAGAAATCAAAGATAACCAGTAGATTGACATCCAGGTGTGTTCTTAACTAATGCCTTAGGATGAATTACCTCAATCCATCCGAAAAATGACGATTGCTTCTCTCTTAAGTTGCTATTGATAAATGTACGTGGTTCAACTTCATTTGAGACATGGCGTATTGTGAATGGTGCGACGTGTGTAAATTTTTTGAGAAGCATGCCAGTAATTACAATTGCTGGAACATGATAATCCTGGAATCAAACGATGGATGCAGGACACAAGGATAGTCGCTAGAAGTGTGTGGCATAAGTTTGGAAAAGTTATGTTTTTTTATACGTGGCGTGTTCACGAGTTGGAAAACCATCTTCTCTGAACATTTACGCATCTGAACATAAACAAAAAATTTTTGTTTATCAAGCTGTGTTACATCGAAAAAAATTTAAAAAATTGCAAATTAATACTTTTCAACACAATATAGGTTCAACTTTCTTTTAATTTATAAACACATAATTTCACGCAGAATAACGTCTGCGGTGTCAGCTAGTTTATTATAAAATTCCATACTACATAAAAAACTCTGTTTTGACCTCTATTTGTTCAATGCACTGAATTTTCAGTTGAAATAAGGTAGGTAAAGTTACTAAAGGGTCTTAAGTAAGTTCCCGCTTTTTCTGAAAGCTTCTATGATGTTCTTATGATATAGCTATACAACCCAAAGTCTCATTTTCGGTTGGTCCTTAAGAAATAAAATCACTTTCAAGTAAATAAAAAAAATTAAATGAAACTGAGTCAGTGAACGAAACACCAGTAGATTAATCTTCTTGACTTCACTGACTCTGTTAAAGCCGCTTATACACTTTAATGCTTTTTTGTAATAAACCATTATGCCTGCGCTTGATTAAATACGACAGCTTGGACAGGCCTAAAAGTTGCATATACTTCGCCGCAAATTTGCAGCATAAAAAGCTTTATGAAGTCTTATCAAGGAAATACTTTTAAATTTTATTTGACTTTTCAATTCCCTTGATGGCAATCAACTTCAATAACCGCAATTGATTTTTTACAACCCTTGGTTTAATGGCGGCATGCTGCAGCTCGGCGCTGGCTGGCAAAGCCAAAGCATGTTTCCGCAAAGCAGAGGGAGAGTGTACATACTTACATATGTATATGTATTGACTTACATTACATATGCCGGTTATATACTCGTGGAAAAATAACGGTTAAGGGCTGCGCGCGTAAGTCAAATATAAGCTGACTGCCGTGGGTTGAAGGCAAAGCCTGGCATTTTGAGCAGCAAGTGGACTTCAGCTGGAAGTTGTTACAGCAGCTGGGCGCTCAATCTATTGCCGTTCAAATATGTATATAAATTGCGTCGCGTGTTTTTTGCCATTTGCCAATACGATGTGAAAATTGTCACTAGCGCCATAAATCGCTGACGCAATGAGCGCAATAAAAAATATGTAAATCCCCTTTATATACGTACGTATGTGTGGCCGCTAACAGCGCATAATGGGGGCAAACCACAAAATAATGGTGAAAGTATAAATGGAAAGAAAACATGAAATGGAACAAAGGAAATGGCGGCAAAAAAGCTCGAAAAAATGATGAATGCCAGCGGAATGCGGAAAGCGCCGTGTCTTTGTGCCACAACTACAGCGGCGAACCGCTGCTGCAACCAGCAAACGCCGTTCAATATTCCCGCATAGCTGTCAAGCAGTAAATACTTAAATGTGTGTGCCAACTTATATACATATATACATATACATATATTTATTTAAATATATATATAACTACAACGACATGCATAGCAATATGTGGCATTCGGTCTGCCATTTGTGGGCGTTTATGGTAATAAATAATTTCTGCCGACGCTTTCGAGCCTTTTCTGGCTTTTATGATGCGTAGTCCATATGCGTAGACAAATTCAAACGTGGTTTTGGTGTTGTTATTATTTTTTTCATTTTTCGCTTCTAAGAATTTCAATTTTATTGTGTGTTTTCTACTCCGCTTCTTTCCTGCTTCGTTAGCTAATCTTTCATTTTTATTGTTTTTCAATGAATATCTGGCAGATGCCGAAATTTCCGCTTCTCCTTTGCACTATGTTATGCAGCAACCACTTGTTGTTGTGTGGCAGAAATATTTGCAAGACAAAAATGTAGATGATTGCTTAACATTATTGTGTAACTGGTCTGAGGCTTTCATTGGAATTGCAGTATTCAGTAATCAAATTTTATTGGAGTATAGTAATATCTCTGAGCTATTGAACAGTCTGCAATATGAGCTTGTTTCCATAACTTCTGATCAGCTTGTGGTAACCTTAAGCAGGGTAATTCAGGCTGAAAAGGAAAGAACACATCATTTACTAGATCATCCGGTGCGTTTGAGTTATCTAGAGCCGCTCTACTTCCTAGATACAGACACCCATATTGCGTGCACAGCTTCTTGGTTACTTCATAAAGAGTGAGTTGTTGTTGTTGTGCAGCTTATACTTCTTTACTTCGAGTAAGCTTTTGTTGTTGTTTTTATTCGAAATTTCACATCTCAGTAGTAATATAAATAAGTTTTGTAATAAAACAATTCATAAAATAGTTAAGAAAAAAAAAAACATTTATAGTATCCAAAAGTTCCATATATCAGCGAGACTATAATATATTCAAGTACATAATATTTATAAGCACTATGTATATCGATTTCCAGAATAAACAATTAAAACGTCAGAGCAAGTTTAGATATTTCGGAACCACTGAAAAACTGAAACTCCTGTAACTTTCTTGGATGTAAAGATAATTTATTGTGGTTGACGAAGGAAGATCATACTGAAGCCTATATGAGGATCCATAAATAAAGCCATAAATCTAAGCATTTTAAAACAACCTTTGCCTCATTGGTAAAAAAAATAAAACGACTTAATTTGAAAGAATGAATACACACTATCACGTGGAAGGCATAAGAGTCAGACCTAACTTAGAAACCCAAAAAATGCATAGTTTTTGGGTCGTAACATAGGTTTACTAGGCTCTAAAATTTTAATATCTTCTTGGTGCTTCAGAGCAGGGATGACTAAAATTTAACACGGAAGCCACACTACCACTACAATAATAAAAATTAAAACCAATAGTTCTTAGAATTACAACAAAAGCTGCGACCCAATACGGTATTTGTATTGAACTGGCAACTATTGAAATAATAAACATAAGTCCGGTTGATTTGGAGTGTTCCATTGACAGATAGAGGGTGTCAACGTAAGTCAACTTGGTTGCTGTGCGTACTTTTCCTATTGTTTTAAAAATCCTATATATTAGCAGACCTGGTCACGCGTTGCTGTGGCTAAAGTCTTTGTTATATTACATTGTAATAAACTCTTCACGGGGAACATTAGGAGGACATCAGTCATTAAGACCACCATGCTCTTTTACACAGATGTCATTTGTAAAAAAACATGGCTATCCTCCATTACTGATTCTCTACTACAGTTACCTCTTAATACAGTGAAATTATTATGTATGAATTTTTTGATATTTGGCAACAGTTAATACGAAATAAATAATTTTAAAAATATTTTTTTATTTAAATTTCAAAGAATTAGTTTTAAATCTTAAATAATCATCAAAATTTTGAATTATCAGTACTTTTTATTTCAATTTAATTAAGCACTAAATGGTACACAATATTTTTAGTTAATCCGTATTTAGCTAACACAAATACATTTAAAGGTTTATCTACACGTGAACATGCAACAAATAGTTTCCCATGAGAAAAACATGGATTTTTCAAATCTAAACCATAAATTGGCATTGTTTATCCTTGAGATTTATTTATCGTGATAAACGAACTGGAAATTGTAGCCTCCTGAAGGGTATCGTAGAATCCCATCTGGCTGATGCAAACGTTCACACTCTCTATCAATTTTTCGTAATATTTGAGATCCATTTAGTCCAATTCATGGATCTTCACCGAATGAGAACATTTCTCAGATCGTTGCGCCAAACATCCAAGTATCTGAGGCATGTGAAAACTGCCGGAAACGTAAGGATTCTGATGCGCACCACGGAGAGGGTACCTTTTTGTGTTCAGACATCACATAGCAGTCATCTTCTTGCGGAAGTGCTCGCATGAGACTGAAATCGCCGATCTTTATTTTATTGCCGGAAGCAAGTAACACATTTGTACATGCTAAATCTCGACGCAGAAAGCGTTTGTGTTTTAAATACGCCATACCGGTGACAATTTGTACCGACCAATTCCAAATGTTTGTTAACGGTGTATGTTTGGAAGTAAATTTCGTCAACATCGACATTCTTGGTTGCCAAAATAGTCCCCTCACTGAGCTATGTATTTATGATTTACTCTCTACTTCGGAAAAATACTCTGATCAATTGATTTTCTCCGTGAATAATATTGCATGAATTATTTGGCAGTTTAATGCATTGCCTATCTGATTTCATTTCCATTTCACTGTTTCTAATATCTAGTAACTTTTCGGAAAATATTTGTGCGGATGGATCATTTTGCATTTGTACGCGCATAATTATGTTTACTTCGCCATAAGAATGATTGTTTCAAACATGCATTAATCTCATCCTCGAGTGTAGGGCGAGGTATAACCGGTAAGGTCTTTCGTAAATCACCAGACAAAAATAAGATAGCAACACCGAAGAGTTTATCATTTTAGATGTTGCATTGTTCTACGCAATTTTTTCTTATATAAATATTTTTATTAACTTTTGGAGATAGCAGTGTTAATCATTATCTCTCAAGTTCGATCAAATTACACACGGTGTGCAAACAAATTTAAAATCGGTTCAGTGGTTTAGGAGTCCATCGCGGACAAACAACGTGACACGTGATTTTTGTATATAAAGATAACCTTTTGCTTTCTCACAAACCCTCAAACGATGTGGTCATTGATCAATAGTAGCACGCACAGTTTCCTTGAATACTATTGCCGACTTTACACGAAACACACAATTTTTGAAACTTTCAAAATTTCTTTGGAGTATTCGGCAGGCCACTTCCAGATGAGTAAATATATCTGCAGCTATCAGTATAGGAATATTGTTTTTTTGACTACTGGATGATTTTTGATTGTGGGCTGAAGCAGAATCTTACTGCAAGATGAGATGATATAGAATGATGACTTAAAACTAACAACCAATACCAAGATTTTTGAAGACATCTTTTTCAGTGTTTTTATTGAAATATTTCCCCGATAAATATCAATATGAGTATTCACAACTTATATAATTTCCCCAATTTTATGAATTATCTAAATTAAAAAAGGTTTTCTGCCTTTTCTGTACGAGTATACACAGTTGCCAGTGCTAAGCCAAAGTTTATTGAAACAAATTTTAATTTTGTAATCAAAATTATTTTTTTTTTTTATAACAAATAAAACAACAGAGATTATTGTAATACCGCAAATGTATTATTCAAAACAATTTGATTAATTGTTGTTCTTCCTTTCTAATTTTCTTTGCATTAAATATGAGAACCTCAGTAGATTTCTGAGACGAAAATATTAACCTTAAATCTCCATATTACAGTCGTATTTTTGACACAATATTTAACGCCTATTGGAGGCGTCGAAAGACAATGTAGGAATATGCGAAACAGAGAGAGAGAGAAAAAAAATACTCCACACAAAAATTCAATTAATCAAGTAATTGTCTATAATTCGTATACAATAATATACACGTGTTTTGACCGAACAATTTCTTTTGATATCTTTGTGTTATGTGGTAAGGATAGGTACATAAACAGATTCATATATATAGACATGAACCGCAAATAGGTATGTTATATGACTGTATATGATACATACTTATATCTACGCATGTCATCTGCACTTAGATAAACTCAAATTTGTGGTTTTAGCAATTAATGAAATTCTAATTACTTGATGCAAATAAGAAACCGCATTGAAATACAGCAAAGAGATAACGCTATTGTAATCTTTAATATCCACATATATACATACATAGCTTCGTCGATGTGTACATACTTATGTACAATACATATTTGACCTGCACTCATAACAAACTGAACGAAAACTAACTATTGACATCGAGTAATCAATTTGAGTACTAAAATGAAAATAAAATAAAGAGGTGTGAAGAAGAAGTTTTAGTATACATTTAGGCGTCAGGGTAAACACACACACTTTAATAAATACACACAAAACTGAAAGTGAATGGCCGAACGCTTGCCAAGCAGATAAGCAAAGTTCATACAAATAAATACAATAAATAATGCGTCTGAGACAAAATCAAAGTAAATATATATAATTTCAGATTAACTTGAAGACATTTAGTTTTCGGGAGAAAGTAGCACAACGTTAACACATTAAACTGCAATGAAAGTCGTAAAACAAAAGAAAACGATGATAAGCGAAAAGCTAAAAGCAAATAAAACTAAATGAGAAATCAAACAAAAGTTAGTCAGCACAAATGTGTTTGTATTTGTAACTGACAGCTTATGTGTGTGTTTGCTTTGTTGCGACTGTATAGACAAATGTAGTGTGCAGCTTTGTATGTGTATGTGTATGATTCTATATTTCTCGGAGACAATTTGTACAGTCACTGTTCCACAGTTTACCAATGCGCAACTAGTCACAAACTAGTTTTTATTTTGATGAAAACCGTCTTGGATCTCTAATGAAACTTAAAAAATAATCGATGAAAACAGAAATCGATATATACAGTAAACTAGCAATTTTGCTGCATATAAAAAATCGTTCAATACAATTATCGATAATATTATAATGAAAAAATCGATAACTGAAAATAGTCGATAAACACATAAACCGATAAATTTGCCATATCGACAAATACAGTAAACTAGAAATTTTACTGTATATGTAAAAAATCGTTCAATACAATTATCGATAACATGATTATGAAAAAAGTCGACAACTAAAAATAGTCGATAAACACATAAATCGATAAATTTGCAAAATCGACAAATACAGTAAACTAGAAATTTTACTGAATATCGATAAATCCATAAAAGCGATAAACTTGAAAAATCTGAACAATAAACTAGCGTCTTTACTGAACATACCAAAATATCGATAACTAAAATAGTTGATAAATAGAGAAGGCAATAAATTTATAAAATTGATAAATACATTAAACTGTCATTTTTAATGAACATACAAAAAATCGTTAAATTTAAATATCAATAAATCCATATAACCGATTAACATGAAAAATCGATTCAATAAACTAGCATCTTTAATGAACGTGCGAAAATCGATAAATCTATAAAAAATTATGAATAAATTATACTAAGATCTGTATTGAATATGTCAAAATTAATTAAATTCAATTATCGATAAATCAATAAAACCGATATACGTAAATAAACGATACGATAAACTTGTGTTTTTTGAATGTGTAAAAACACGATAACTAAATTAATCGATTATTACAGAAATATCTATAAATAAATCTATAAATAAATTAAATTAGCAGTTTTAATAAATATGTTAAAAATCATTAAATTCATAAAATCGATAAACATGAAAAATTGAAATACCTAACAATGGGTTTTCCTTAATACATACGTCAAAAAATCGATAAAAATTATTGATAAATAAAATTAGTCGATAAATGCAATAAAACGTAATCTGAAAAAATTACATTATATTAAAAGGGTAATTTGAATTTCCTGCACAGCTTTCTTTTCTTATTACCTCATATCACATGCTCACTACTGGGTTTGTATATAAATACATCTACAACACTGTTTTATGTGCATTTGCATTCAAAGAACTTACTACAAGAAATATGTACAGTTATGCAGTGCCACAGATAAATAGACTGACAGTTTGGCAAACAAAACAGCCAGCTGACATGACAGGCAGACACAACTGCAGATAGATATGGTACGACAAAGCGTGATTTTCTGAAAGCAACTTTGGTAGCGTAAAAAAAAGACAAAATGTGGGAAAATTAAATTTGCTTAAATGACACAAAACCAAGAATGTCGAATAATTTGCGGCAAACATTATTGATATTACTAAAATTTTGAAACAAAACCAACACGCGGCAATGACATTATGTAATAAATCACAAAAAGTTGGTTTACATTTTGCGCCAGTCGAAGATAAATAAAGTTCAAGTCTGGCAGGTTGTCCAAAACGCAAGAAAGTAGTAATTCGCTTGAGCTTAAGCAGAACGCAGGTGTAACTTTTGTAGAAAAATATATTAAAATAAATTTTTATTATTATAAAAAAGCATAGGGAAGCTTTACAAATTTCATTCCATTTAAAAATTTGCGTAACTGTTACTCATACGCCACCCGTACCTGAGCTGTAGGCATTGGTATTGATTTATATGGGATATTAAGTGGCTTCCATAGCATCAATTTTTTTTTGCGTACGAAATGCTAAATAATATGTGTGATGGAAAGTTTCTTGTAAATTTAGGAAAATTAAAATATCTAGAATAGCAAAAAAAGTGGAAAAAAGAAGAAAAGGAAAGTTTATTTTTGCTGTTTTCCTAAACGGAATTTAAAAATTAGAAACCGGATGAAATTTTTAACTACATCTAGAACTCTTCTACTTCTACGAGAGGAATAATTTAACGTCCACATAACGTACCTACAACCTTTTTTATAGCAGGAGGTAGCTTTGAAAGCCGAAGGACGGGACTTTAATCCGCTAAACTTAACTTACGTCTCTCCAACGGCACCACGGACAAAGTATTACTTTAATATCTTGTAAATGACAGCTTATTGTTTCACAGTGGACTCGCACATAGGTGTAGTCAAATTATGAACCGTGAGACTACCTCTGAGACCCTTATACTTGAAACCCAAGAGCAATGAAAGACAACGTGCTCAGAGTCTTCTTTACATTCTGTACACGTTGGACAATATGTAGTAAAGTGATGACGATATTTGTCTAAGTAGCTTCTAATGCTCACATGTCCACTCAGTATTTGGATTATATGAAATCCAGGTCCCCACATTGTCTATCTATCTAAAAACATATGCCCGGAATCAGTCTGTGGGTCCACCGTTCTTTGCATAAAGCTTGTTTCCACAACACCATATAGTGATGCTTTTGATTTTCTCATCTTTTGTTGGTGCGGTAGACGTCTCTGACAAGCTAGTGCAAATTCGTCTCCCTAGATTTCAATCGGTGTCATACTGGCTAAAACATCAGCATGTCGTTTGATATGCTTCGGAAAGCACTTACTCGTGTTACGCGTATTGCAAAAAGCCAAGCACTGCGTTAATTTGGCTAGCATATCATTTTATGGGACCTCAATATGAATATTGGATATTGGAGTCGCATACAGTACAACTGATCTCATTACTATAGCTATTAAAAATAGTAGGCTGAAACGCACACAGCCCTTAATCACCACCATTCCACATAAAGCATTATAGATTTTATTTGCTTTACATGCCGTACTTTCCAAATACTCCTCGAATTTGAGTCTTTAGCTCACTATTACACCAAGTGAGGTACTTCAAATGTGTCTGAGAAATAATCTCAACGTCTGCTATTCTGAAGTGTTCGACTGCGGTGGCGCCACTACGACTTCCCTTACTCCCCGAGGTGATTGTGTTTTGAAAGAGACACCCCCTGTTGCAGTTTCTGTCTTAAATATAAGGACCGGATGTAACTGAGCTCTTTCCCTTCATTTAAAACCGTGCCTAAAGCAATTTTACTTTTCCATGTATAAGTATAACGTGGGATTTTTCACTAAAAAAATATATCAATAACTTCGGGACAACAATATTCTAAATCAAAATTTTCGGTTTTACATAAAAGTTTAACACGTTTTTATCATTAAGACATGAGTTTGAAAGTTACGCGAAGTTATATAATTAAAAGTACACATCAACTGCGCTCACACAAGTGACTTATGCATTGCTTATACGACATGGTGTACTATATGAATACAGTACATTGCATGAATTAAGCTGCGTATACCTTTTAAAAAAATATTTTATGAAAAAATCTTCAGAAACATTTTGCAGCGCAGAAATCTAACATTACAAAACCACATTTTCCGGGTTCCAGATTTGTTTGTTTTGGAGATTAAAGCTTTATTACAAAAGGGCAAAATAATTCATTAAAATCACCTAAAACTATATATGGGAAAGTGAAACGGATTTAGGCATGGATTCGATTTGATATTTGTTGCTCACGCAAAAACTGAAACCTAAGTTGGCGTTTGCAAAAGAAAAATATATAAATTGAGATATCACGGACACACTAGCGTACCGCCTTTGCAGTATCCCACGGCCGCAAGGTTATAGCTTTCAATTTTTACTCAAGAGAAATGCTTAGGTGTCCTTTGAAATGGAAGATTTCATCATCCTTTTCCAAATTTGTGGCTTCTTATTCAGAGACAATGTTGTTTTGTTGAACCAGAAATTCTTCCTTTATATAAAAAGAAGCTCTAAACTTTTTAAAATTATGATGGTTTTGAGCAGATAAATTACATGCCATTTTTTACTTTGAAACATTTAAAACATCCGTATACATTTTTTAAATTCTCAGAAGTAGCTTCTTTTTATTAGAGCCACAGTTTAATATTACCTGCTTATGTTCGAACACAACTCAAGTCTGATAAATTGATAAACAAGTTATGTTTTCTGCAACGGGCTAAGTTGAGTATTCCGTTGCTTCTGGAAACTTCAATATTTATATTTTGTGGCGTTAACTTCGATAGCCGAACTACTTGCTTACTTGTTGGCTGTAATTTTCGGCATTGCAGCTTAAATATCCCACTTGACTTGACCGCCACACTTTAGTTAACATCCTCGCTAGCAAATTTTGTTTAAGCGCTCATAAATCTTGGCGTTAACAAAACTTTTCCTTATTTATGGCATTACAATTAATAATTCGCTATTATCCGCTGCAACAGACATAAACAGTGTAAACAACAATAAGAGCTTAATGTCAAAATTGAAAATGCGCTGGGAGCGAGTCGAGCGCCAAGCGGAACCTGCAGCAGACTTGGGTAAAGTGGCAAGTGCCAGGAGCACCTGCTGTCGCTATAAATTTTGCAGGCAAGAAATAAATTAGCAACCACAAAAGAAACGATGTGAAAGTGAGCTCATAATAAAAACTTGAAGTAATGGAGGCACAAAATAATTGTAAACAAAAGCGGCAGCTACAAGGTATACGTGAAACTTGAATGTGAAATGTATGACAAGGGAATATGGAAAATCGCCGAAGCCCTGAATTATTTGCAAATTTCTTTCAAGTTCTATCATATTTAATTTATTTTTGTTTTGTGAAGCACGTTGAACTTGAAAACCTTTACATATCAATACAAATTTTGGTTTAAAATTTTCTTACCCAAATTCTTTGATGTACCCTCAAATCTATTTTTAAATTCGGAAGGGAAATTTTCATCATCTCAGATATGGCGTGAAAAAATTCCGCCAAATGAAAGAGAAAATCGTTAAATCACTATCAAAACAGTATTTCCGCTTATCCTTTGAAGATAAGCAGTTGATACTTCGTGTCTTCGTCAATCTGCCAAGTTACAAAGCTAAAGGGCTAGCTTCATAATTTATGTGCTGTCGACGGTTCTACTCTTTCGCAAACTCCCTCACCGCGCGTTCTTCCACCCACACTGCATGAGCAACCACATTTTGGCTTCCTTCGAAAGTTTTTATATTTATTTTTGGCGGGTTTTGTGTGAGAAATTTGTTTGTTGCCGAACATTTCAACGACTTTTCAGCGAACGGAATTACATTATAATTTTGTGCGCACGGAAGTTCATTTTACGTGGTTGTATGGGCAAAGCCAAAGATCAGGGGAGCAACAAGTATTGAAATGCGCAAATAAGCGAGAAATTGCCAACTAAATATGACAGGCACTAGCTTTGGCGGTGTCTTCAAGGTTTGAACCACTTTGATATTTCGTATAACGGCATTTTTGATGTTGCCATCTGTTCCTATGTTGCATGTTACGCAATGATATGCTCTAGTTAACATATAAGGTTTACAACAACAACAATAACACACTAGTTGAAGCTTAGAACTAGTACCTCCTTTCTTAATGTAAACTTAAGAGTGAAGTAAAGTGATTTTAATTTGAGCTTAAAATTAAACATAATTGGAAGCGAAGAAAAGCCAAAGTAAAGTCAAGTTCAGATAAGATAAGAAATGAAAAGATAACATAAATTAAGAAGAGTTAAGTTAAGTTAAGTCAAGTTAAGTTAAGTTGAGTTAAGTTAAGTTAAGATAAGTAAAGTAAAGTAAAGTAAAGTAAAGTAAAGTTAAGTTAAGTTAAATTAAGTTAAGTTAAGTTAAGTTAAATTAAGGCAAGTTAAGAAGCGATAAGAACATAACATATAACAATAATTAAGATAAAAGTTTAGTTAAGTTAAGATAAGCTAAGTTAAGTTGAGTTAAGTTAATTTTCGTCAAGTTAGGATAAGATAAGAAAATAAAAGATAACATAAATTAGGATAAGTTTAGTTAAGTTAAGTGAAGTTAAGTTAAGTTAAGTTAAGTTAAGTTAAGTTAAGTTAAATTAAGTTAAATTAAGTTAAGTTAAGTTAAGTTAAGTTAAGTTAAGTTAAGTTAAGTTAAGTTAAGTTAAGTCAAGTAAAGATAAGATAAGAAAATAATGGATAACATAAATTAAGAAAAGTTTAGTTAAGTTAAGCTAAGTTAAGTTAAGTTAAATTAAGTTAAGTTTAGTAAAAGAAAGTTAAATATACAGTAAAGCAAACTTAAACCAAGTTAAGTTAAGGAAACAAAAAGTAGAAAAGAAAATAAATAAAATAATTAGCCTATGCCATTACTCTAGTACAAAACACATTTTTTTCCACAAAAAAAACTTTTTCCTCAAAAATATTGAGAAATTCTTTGCCTCGCGCCATTTTCACTTTTATCATCTATCCTTCGCACACTTTACAACAGGGCAACAATATCCCGTCAGGCATGATTCTGCGCATGCAGCTGACATCTGCAATCCCAATTGAACGATTACGTGACAATCTCGCTGCTGGAATAATTACTGCATGCTGCGCTGTCCATTGCTTGTTCAGTTGGTCGCTGGGTTATTCGGCTGAATCGCGCTCGCTGCTCAGCTTGTTTGATCGAATATTTCTTCTACGGCCCTGTGTGTGCCGAATTACTTCATTTGCTTCGTGCGCGCCCAATTGTATGCTTGGCACACATGTCACGCTGTGCTGGCAGCGCATAAATCTCTGCTCCAGCGTCAGCACTTTCAACGGGAGCCATTGATGATCATACGTACATATGTATATATTTCACCTTCCACCTTTTCCATTCAATTCGTTCGCTCTTTTTAATGCTTAACGACGCTTTTGGCTCGCTACCCACTCGCTTTGAATGTCGCTTCCACGGACTGCCTGCCATTCCAGTTTAACGCACTTTGATGGAGATGATTATACCTGAGTTTTATGCGCGCAAATGCGTGGGTCAACGCTCCGCTATGCGCTAAAAGCTCACCAATCAGCCGACAGAGCACTCGGCCATATTCTTGGCGCACACATCCTGTCAGCATCTATTAGTTGCAATTTATTACACACAACTGTAGACTCAGTTATTCCTTTACTTCGCAGAATTGCTGTTATTGTTATTATCTGCGCTTTTTTATTCTCTTCTCCACACCGTTCGCAATTTGCTTGATTAAGCGCCAGCGTGTTAAACGACTTAACGGTTCATATAAAAGCTGTAAGTGTTTGTGGGGGTGGGTGTGTGTGTGCGTGAATTCCGAGTGCGTCGATAACTTTCGCAAGCAAGTGTCCTTTTTATTTACAGCGCGCCTTTACTCGCGTATGCAAAGAGGAAGGATAATATCACAAAATGCAGAAGCCGTACTGTTAACACAATTAAAAATCCGCTGAATATTCATGCAAGGCGCGAAATATATTCCGCAGTTTCGTAGAAAGGAAAAATATAATGAACTTTGAATGCACGCACAATTAAGCCGAAGTGTAGGCATGAATTATATTACTGAAGGAATTTATTGTACACAAAACTGTATATAGTTTAATTTTAAGATTTACTTTAGTTGGAGCCTTAAAAACTGTAATCTCTTAAAATGAACTGTCAGGTCGAATACAAAACCTTCATTTAGTTCGATTATAATAATGTTAAAGTGACTGCCTCGCACGATCTTCGAAGCCAAGCCACTGGCCAAGAAGCGAGATAATGAGCTCACCAAAAGTTTCCTTCAATAAATGTAACGGTATCTTAAAAATGTTTTGTGGATCATCATTACTCCGAATATTTTGTTTATTAATATACTCTTTCAACCAAAAGTGAACTTTACAGCTGCACAACATTTTCTGGTGAAAATCGGAATCGGGCGGCCAACTCATTTTGTGTCCATTCACTGAACGCGCGACGCGCTTGGTCATCGTTCGGCTTCGACTTTTACACGTGTTGGATTTCCTAAGGCGTGTATCTGCACTGTACGGTGTCTTTGAGCGCATTATCTAATGGAGTAAATTTAGTAGGAAATTATGAAGCCCAAACATTAAGAATACATCGTCAAAACTTAACCATTATTTTGGTAATAAGTAAATTTGTACAATTTTTGAACGTTGTTCCGAAGTAAGACTGTTCGGTATGAAATGGCAAACCTAACTTAGAATAAGAGAAGTAAAGGCTGTCAAAAAGATTTACGGCAATTGCCTCAAAAATATTAATCTCAAAAATATATTCCGAAATTGCTTTTGTTCGACCAATCATTTCCCAGAGCAGGACTGTTATTGAAGATTGCCGGAATCATACCATTTCCTTAGTCACAAATACCGAAGAAGCATTAACGGAACGTCAATGACAAACTGAATTAACTTCTATAAATTGAGCGGATATTTTTGAGCGGTGACTTAGAGTTACTTATATTTGATGGAAAAGACTGAAAAGCTTGATTTTTGTTTTTATGTCAGTAATTGCTAATGAAAATTTTGAATTTTTCATTTTCTTGGAAAAATAAGTCATTACAACTCTACGACTTTGCAACGGCAATATTTGTTTGACTTGCAAAATTATTTTACAATACAAACTTTACTCATCAGGCGAGGCATGGTACATAGTATACATTCAAGAATTAGCCGGAAAATCAAATATTTGGTGAAACAGATTATGTTTTTGAAGTCGTGATGTTTTAAATAAAGAAACTAAAGTGTGAAGTTGTTTACTCAAGAAATAAAATTGGCTTTCTTGTTAGTTTGCCAATGCGTATACGCAATCTGCTTGATTGATGGATTCAAACTTTTGTAAATAAATTTAAAATAAATTACACTTTGGTAAAAGAGTATATAGACTATATACGTAGCATGTTTTTGGAACATACTCTACTCTTGCGGCGTGAAAAGGCAGATTGCAAAAATGTAAATTTCTCAGAAGGGAACTAGTTCGCAAGAGGACAATAGTTGGGAATCAAAGTTAATTTTAAAATGGAAAAAAGTTGAGAATGTGAAGTAGAATTCATGCCAACATTCAATAATATAAAAATCAATTTAAAGTTAACGCGCTAAAGATGACTGATTCAAATGCTTTGACAGCGGACCTGATTGAACATTGAACTACTTTTGTTTTACCATTAAAGTTTACTTTCGGCAAAATAAAATCAAGGCTATAAAAATCATAATATACAGTTAAGAAAAAATACCTCTTCAGACCTAACAGCCATAACATTGAACTGAACCCTGTTTTTTAGAGCAACGAAAAAGCAGTTCTCCCCAAAATATTATTATATCTTTGAGAAATCCTACATATGATCTAATTATTAAGGAATATTGAAAACAGACAGAGAGTGTCTTCGTATACATTAATTGATATATCTCAAGCTGTTTTAAAAATCGGCAATTATGTCTTCAGTTTTTGTGGTATAGAGATCACTAGCTTTAATTTCAGGCATCAAATAATCTGTTATCAACATGCGATAACGGTCGCCATTGACGTTTACGTTTTCATTGGCACCATGTTTGAAGATATATAGAGCGATGATTCCAACGGCCTAAAAGCCACCCCAAACCGTTTTTTTTTTCTCTGGATGAAATGGCAGCTCTTGAATAACTTCATTTTGCTCTTCGTCCCAAATGCGACAACTTTGCTTCTTTGTATACCCATTGAGCCAGAATGGGTCTCATCATTGAACAAAATTTCGAAGACGGCGGATCTTCTTGAAACTTTTCAATGGCCCATGGACGAACCGATATTGTTTGGGAAGGTCCAGCGGCATTAATTCTTGCACAAGCTATATTTTTTAAGATATTGACGTAAAATGTGCCAAGTCGTTCCATTCGTCAGTCCGAGCTGCTGCGAACGGCACCGAATCGTCTGTGCACGTCTTCAAGTACACTCTCAGTTATGGCTACTATACTTTCTTCACTGCGTGATGGACGTGATCCAATATTCGCTCAAATATTATTCAATAATGAATGAAAAATTAAAAAAAGCTATTGAAAAAAGTACCTCTGTTTGCAACAGCTGTTAGAACATATGATTGCAATCAAGATTATGAATTTACTCCAAAAGTAGTCCCTTGATCCGAATATGCCACCCATATGTTACGCAGTGAATATACAAAGCGATTTAATTTATTTTCAACGACTCTACTACAATGTCTACGGATGTACTACTTATGTCTAAGTATGCGCTATTTCATCTACATTGCTCCTCAGCAAATATTAAACATTTCAAAGACTTCTATAAACCCCCAAACACACACACAAACACACCGATAGCAACACCTTATCTACGCAGACACAGAATATCAGCACAGAGACCAAACATGTGGCCACAGGCGCAGCCACAACAAACAACACCAAAGCCTAAGTCTAAGCTGTTTCTTAGTTACCTGCAAAATTAATTCGAATGGCTTAAGTAGCGGCCAAAGTAGAATCTAGTGATGATAACGTTGAATTGATGCGTCTGGGGGTCGGCGTTGATGGCTGCAAGCGAAAGGTGAAAATACACGCCACTGTAGCTGTGTATGCGTGTGTGAAAGCTGTTAGCTTAGGCTGAGCAGTAAGTTGCTTGTATTTTTTTGCTTGTGAGCAATTTATGTAAGTAACTGTTCATATATATGTATGTGTACTCAGCAGCTGCTCGGCCTTGACTACCACAAGTGTGACAACAACAAAAGCTTTGATGAGTTCGCAATATTTTGATTGCTTTCATATCTAACGGTACGCGCTGGCCTTGTACACAAAACATTATTTTACCACTCTTATATGTAGTTGTATGCTTATATATAACTATGTGTTAGTGTATGCGTGGTGTTAACCCAATTTCGAAAACTTTGTTTGTTTGCCAAACTGGACTTTGTTCTTCGTAAACTTAACCACATTTCGGCGGCTGTCGAGATTAATTTAAAATTAGTTTATTTCATGATTTCACATACACAAACGTACGCGTCGTTTTATATGTTCGGCAATTTTATTTGCTTTGCTCTCAGCAGATTGGCGCGTTATGTTGCTTCGACATAATTTGTCTGTCCCTTTTGCGCGATTTTCTAATTTTATAGCTGTAAAGTGCCTGTTCACAGCCGTTGTCAAAAATCTGTGCACCTAACAAGTACTTAGTTGTATGTACATATATAGTAGCTCTATACTTCTCAATGAGTACACCGCAATTTTACTACCCCGGTATGCACACACAGTCTCAGCGTTAATATGAAACTCTCCGACATCTAATTTGGCGGCTTTAGTCATATTTTCGTAGTGCAGTGTTAAATTTGATTTACGCACCCACTTAATTTTAATAGGCTACTCTTCCCGGTCGCTTAAAATTTCCAGTGAATTTAGAAATTTTCTTGGCTTAGCCACTGGATTATTGAAATCTTGCCGAGAAATGATAAAAATTTGCGCTTATTCAATTCATGGATATAACTTAGTATTAATTTATGTATATCTTTTATTAATTTTTCCAATGAAATTTTTTTGAATGAACTTATTCAAAATGAAACTTCAAGTACAATCTCTTATAATTCTATACCTGTATTTTCACTGTATTGAATAGTTTATTATATGAATAATGGTGTAAAATATATACCACTGCAACGCGTGGCTGGATCCCCTAGTATACATTATATAACTTTGTTTTTTTCTTTTTTTGTCCTATTCATTTTTTCACTCGCATCATGAAATTTCCTTGAAAATACCCTAAAAACAATTTCCTGAAAATTTGAGCCATTAATATTAACATTATGAACTGGACCAAGGCATGTAAAAATTTGCCATTTTTTGGTATAAATCTCGTAAATGACAAGAGCTAAAGAAAAAATGTGCATGACAAACTTGTAAAAAATTTAAAAAAAAAGGAGGGAATGAAAAAAAAGGTCCAAGGTCAAATTGGCTATCGTTAAATAATCTTGAGCTATTCGGCTTTTTAAGCAAGGCTTTATGGAATTTTCCAAGATGATATGTAATAAAAATGTAAAATGACGGAGCCAACTTTTGTCACACATCCACTGAAACAATTGCCTGTTTGAGCACTCAAAACATTGATTTGTTGTGTCATCCACCGTACGGTCCTGATTTGGGATCCGATGACTTCTAATATTAACTAATAAATGAACGCTTTTCGACACCTGATGAGCGTTTGAAGACACCTCAATCAGAGTTGCAAAAGTGAAAAGAAAATTATCTCAAATGTTTGCAAAGTATGTATAAAGATCATAATGGATAATATTTTTAAATGCATTAAACTGATTTTCGATGATTAAATTTATTTTTGTTCTCTAATCCCGAAATATTGGCGACATTTTACTTTATATTTTTTTGAGTATAAGCCATTTTGCCTAATTTCATTTCACGTCTACTTAAAACTATGTATTTGTTGGTTGCATTTTTTCGTAGTTATTTTTATCCTTATTTGTCATTTTGAATCCTCACTGCGTTTATCGGCTTTGCGACTTATGCTTTTTGTCCGAAATGTAGCAAATCAGCAATGACTGATGAGCAGTAATTAATTATTTGACAACAGAAGTATTGTTTTAGCCAAAGGTACTGTGAAAAATCTTTTATTACATTTCAAAGTGAAATTTATATTTTTTTGGAGGTATTGGTCTAGATACGAAACACACTTGTGTATTCATTATAATAGTTGCTTTCAGTAAGAAAACGGACCAGCAGTAACTATTAAGAAATTTGGAACTCCACATTATCCTTCTCTCTTTTGACATATTTGAGTACTCAGTACTTCATAGAGCTTTCGCAACTTATAGATTTTTCATTTTGAAACCCAGCAATAAAAAACTATCAATTTCAAAGGTTTCTCTTTGTTGGGTCCGCAAGTTGAGGCAATAATTTAAAAAAATAAGCTTAGTACAGAATAAATCGAATATGGGATTTAAAATTCTCACGCAAAAATTACAAAAATAGAGTGAAAAAATACAAGAAAGTTTTATGGAGGTATATTTTTTTTGACTAATATACCTCCAATACTTACATTGCTTTCTTTTGTCGCCAAAAAAAAAACTCAATGCGTAGTCGATCTTACGTCGCTACTTGAAATGAAAGTAATTTATATATTCATGGACACCATTTATTTTAATTATTGTAAACGTGTTTCTCCGCTCACAAGCAGATGTACACAAGCGTATGTATTCAGTTTCACTAAAATGTAAACAAAATTCAGCTCAAAATTATTTAAATTGAAAATGTGACTTAATGAACTTTAATGAAAATAGACACAGCTGATTTGCTTAAGCCAGAAATATAAAAATAGACACATCACAACAACAATGTTGTGTTTCCAAGATTAATAAATTTGTGTTTTATTTCTACATTTTGCGTGAAAGTTCTTCGAATAAATAGAGCTACTAATATTAAGATTATAATGCTGGTTTGTTGTTCGTTAAGTACATTTGAGACCGAAATGTTAAAAGCTTTCATTGGAATTTTATGCTAGCAACATTAGAATCAATTAAATGACGGCGATTCTGAGAAAATATATATATAATATTTCCATGTTATGTCCTTATGAAAATATTAATATATGAATGAAATGGGTTGCAAATCTCTTTAAACGAGTTTAATATTTATTTAAAATATTTTCAAAAGATATTTAATTTTTAACAAACTTAAGTTATGTAAATAATAAATCACACATTCTTTTCATAAATTTCATTTATCAGGAAAAGTTAATTAAAATTTAATCTAATAACATGTCAAATATTTGCTATTCCACACAAAACCTGTGAAAATAACCACAAGAATTTGCTCTGTGTATGTTTAAGAAGCAGCAGGTACACCAGTGCGTATGCGTTACCAAAGAATCTCTGTATTTACAGTCTACTTTTATATACATACCTACTTGTAGAAATAATATCACACATATCTAAGTAGAAAGCGCATTCTCTTGTTTCTCTCTATATGAAGTTTCAGTGCAGAATTGAAGTTGATATGAGAATAGTGGAGCCTGACATGTAGAGCAGAAGCAAGCATATGCAAGCCCCCATATGTATGCATATGCTTTTGACGTATAGCCGTGGTTAGAGTATGGTAACGAACACTATCTTAAAACTAAGACTCGCTTTGAAGAGAAGGAGGAGAAAATTCTCGACAAGTCTCCAAACAATTTTCATAACACGAATTCGAGGCTTTGCGTGTGTTCTTCACTAATACACATAAATATATATAAATGCATTATTATATATATTTATGTGTAGTTCATATAATATATAATATATATGTACATATATCGTCATATATAATTGCTTTGTTGCCGCAATTTCGTGAAAACTCCGACTGGCTTTGTTGCACACGCACAGCACCGGAGACTGGATTTCCGCCTGGCTGACTTAATGCATTCGACGGCACTACTCGTGCTTGAGCTCTTTCATGCTACATGTGTGTGCCTGTGTGTGTAGAGCAGCATTTGGGCATTTTCCATAAGTAATTGTCGGCATATTGCATACTCTAATTAACTATGTATGCCGCAGAGCGCAGGCGAGTTTCTGTGGTGAATTAAACATCAGCTTTTAAGGATTAGCAAATCTATTAAATGAAAACCAATTAATGCAAGTATGAATTTGTGGATTCGGAAATTTTAATTCTTGAGTGCCATTAAAAGGCATATTGAGTTAATTAAGTGTGAAATAGAGAAATTTATATTATTAATACTAATACACATTTTCGTTTATTTTTCAGCAGATTATTGTGGATTTTTGGTGACAGTGCAAACAGCTACTAAATGAAGTAATCAGGTAAGTGAAGAAACTTAATTAATTATATTTTGGTTACAAACTTGCACTGCAAAAATTCAATTTTTTCTTGGAACACGCTTAAGAAGCCAACGAAAAACAGATTTGTAATTTTCAAGGTTCTGAAAATATGAAATTTTAATTTTTAAGTACGTCAATGCATTCTTCAAGCATCCTTTATCAATTTTGTTAAAATATTTTCACTTTTTAAAAATTTTCGATTACCTTTGGTTACAACTTTTAAAACTCAAAACCCGTCAAATAAAATATCGCTTAATACCTTTTTGATACGCCACTTCCGTTTATTGCGAAATTATTAAGTGACACTGTCGAATGTCAGCTAAGACAGAAGTGCTTTTTGGAGAGAGTCCCAGTGTGGCAGGCATTAATTCGCCAGCAGCCGCATAGGCCTCCCAGACATTCGATTAATTTTTCATTTGTCAATGTCAGCAGGGGTGGGGTGCTGCTGCCTTGAAGTGGGGCTACGCAACGTACGCAACGCTCTGTGTATGTTCCTTTCAGTGCCTTTTGCAAGTTGAAGGCTAAGGCGCTTCTCTGGCTGCTGTTGAAATTTAATGGCCGTCAATGCTGGCATGTAGCTGTCGCGTTTCTGTCTTGACGCTTTTGTTCCTGACGTTCGAGCATTATGGCAATTCCAATCACGGCTTCACATTCACCGCTGTTCACAGGAATTATTGATATGATTTTTCATAGAGCACCTGAATTGTATTAAACAATGTACCGCTCTTAATTTAAGTAAGTATCTAGCTGCTCTACGGATGTGTGAAGTCAAAGATTTGTGAAGAATTGCATATTAAACTATAATGCCTGAAAATCTTATTTTAGATAAAAAATATGTTTTAAGAAAGAATTTATTAATAAATCGCTGGAATATCACAGCTAAAACAAGTTCAATAATCATAGCAAAACTCGAATGAACTGACTCCTTCAAAATCCTTTTCGATCTTCTGAGAAATGATAAAGTAATGTAAGAAATCTACAACTTTGAATATTCTTTTGATTAAGTCTATCCCTTACCAAAACAATGTACTTCATTGCAGTCAGAGTGGGTAGTCAAATTCTAAAACTATCAAGTAAGCATTTGGGTTAAACACATAAAAATCTGCTCCAATAACCAGTTAGTAGTGAGATCTTTAACTTAAGCTCTCTCATACTTGCTCAGATGAAAGAAAAACTTACAAACATATGTTATGAAAAACTGATAAGCTTTAAGTAAGCGACGTAGTAATAGGCTGTGTTAATGATAGCTTTTGAAAGTAAAACACAAATGCGATAGATCTTCAGGACACATCAACGAGCTAGTAAGGTGTCTGAAAAAGCAAAAAACATTAACTTCGCTTGCCCCGAACTTGTAACATCCTTCACCAGTACTAACTATTCTTTACAAGAACATAATTTTGAAGGATCACTTTCTACAACAGCTATTCTATTAATTGCAGCTAACTATTCCTTACAAGAACATATCTTACGAACGATCACTTTGTATAACAACTATATGCTATCTTAAAGATTTTTTTCCAGATAGCACTGGCGGCTTACATTAAGATCCATGGTAAATTTTGTGAAGATATCTCGTCAAATGAAAAAACTTTCAGCTCACGAAGAATCAATGCAGTGTGCGACGGTGCGTTATCGTGGTGCACAAACCGTGAGCTGCCGGCCCATAATTCTGGCCTCTTGTTACGAATAGCTTCGCGCAAACGACGAATAACAACCAAATAGTATTCCTTGTTGACAGTTTGGCCGATCGGAAGCAATTGTGAGTGCACCACACCTCGATATTTGAATAAAACTGTCATCATGAGATTTTTGACCTGCTTTGACGTGGATTTTTCGGCTGCAGTATTTCGCTGACACGGTATTCGGCCGACTGATCGTCTGTTTCTGGTCGTAAGCATTGATTTGAGACTTATAGCCAGTAATAATACGTTTAATGACATCCTGGTGGTTAAAAAGCATTGTGTCACAGACGTTACGCGACGCTGCATTTCGAAAGTTTTATGATTTTTTGAACCAATCGGGCTTTCACTTTACTTAACCCAAATGATATTTCAAAATGGTTTTCACTGACGCTTCTGATATACCAATGATGCCGATTATAAGCACAAATTCTTTTATTTTGTTGATGTCAACGCTTTCGCGACATTCTCTCAATAATTTGTACCAATACAAACCATTTGCTTGCTACAAACAATTATCTTTGAAGACCTCTTCCAATATTCTGAAGGTTTCGGCTACGGAGATTTTATTCCGCGTATAAAATTTGAAATTTAATGGAACTTCTTTGTTGAATATTTTCACTCATCACAAAAATCGCTGAATGCCATTTATGTACTTCAGAAAGACAACCGTGTACTAAACACTAATGATTATTGTGATGTGACATTTGGCACAGATGTGCCATCGGTAAATTTTAAGATTTTCGACAATGCTGTCGGGCATTATTGTCTCTTGTCATTTTCCTGAATGGATTTTGTGAAAGATTTATTTTGTATTTAATTTCATTTCACACGATGTCGTCTGTGTATAGTGTTTCTCTGTTACCTATTTTTATTTACTTTAATTAAATTCTTTAATTATTATTTTCAAATCGGTCGAGTACATTTTTGATGGCAAAGGTTGTAAATAGTCGAGTATGTTTCGAATTGATTAGGTGTTATCACGAAAAATTCTTAAGGTACTCCGCTGATAATTGGCCAAAGTATGTAAAATGTATTTCATATAAATATCAAAACTTTCTTAATGACTAAACATGTGTAGACTGAGGCTCTATGTATCACTTCTTAAGTTTTTTCGGAACTTCTTTAGTCATCAAAATTTGGTTTTTCAAACAGGTTTGATTTACAGATTAAAAGGACACAATTTTAACTCAGAGTCTACAATATATTAATATTAATATTATGTAATTTAACAGGTCTGACAATTAGTTAAGCTATAGCTCTCTCTGATGGAGTTATTATAAAAAAAAAATATTTATATACTTATAAAAAATATCTAATATATACATCAGAAAATCCTAGAATATTAATATTGTATCATAACTTTTATCTTATGAGGCCCTTCACCTCACAGAAGTATTTCACTCGCCTAATCGGCAAACAATTTAATATTCAAATTTAGCAAATTATGAAGAGCAAGAATTTGCTGCGGCAAAGCCAAAAGCACATTAAATTACAAAAAAAGAAATTTCCAATTCACTTAACGCAAATATTTTCGCTTAGCATATGAAGGTAAAATTTTTACTGACGAATTCATTTCAATCAAATGGAAATATGTCACGTACTCTTTTAGCAAATCAACCTGAAGACTGGGTATTTTTCCATATCAATAAAAGCGATATTGAAGAAAATTATGCACATAAATACAAATACAAACAATTTCGGTGGCTGTGAGGTGACTTACCTGTTTATATGATATATATATATATATATATATATATATATATAAATGTATATGTTATATATATATACATATATAGATATGTATGTGTTTTGTGCGCTCACATGCAAATTATTTCGCCTTTGTGCCGAGCAACTGTACAAAGCGTTGTTATTTGAGCCAAAGGAAAATATGTTAATATACCTCAGAGTCAAAGCATACAAGTATTTCCACGGTAAGATAACACACAGAATTTATATAATATTGAGAGCACACGCCTAAAGTTGCCAGGAAATGACTAACGCTCATGTGTGTGTGTGCGAATAATCGACATTCCAGCTTTGTGACACACCACTTTTCGCCATTGCGCGGTTGCTGAAATATTTCGCCAAACTTAAATTAAAATATATTTAGCATTATTTTGGCATTAGAGGTGAGGGTATACATATAAGGGTGTATCATATGTGGGTGCAGTCATACTTTTTATACCCACTGTACTAATTATTAAACGAAAATAAATTTGGTAGAAGATAATGGCACTCATGCCGGATTCTAAGCTTCGGTCCAATCAACAGTTACTAATAAGATTAGCTCCAGAAGGAGGGTTTAGAATCCTAGTACTTACAGTGGGTTGTAAAAGTGGTTCGAAGAAAGCAATTATCCACTTCTAAGTGCGTTTTAAGACTTTTTGTATGATATAATGCCTTAGGCATATAAAATTATATATCACCATTCTAATCATTCCAGCGCTTGGTTTAAAAATTAAATATATGCTCACTCACCTACACACAAAGGTAAATACGCGCTAATTTATGGATAATACACCCCACTGTACCTGTTCTCACGCGCTCATGCGAGGGAAGGCAAAGTACAAAGTTTTATCGAAACGGAAGTATACACGTGCGCGCAGCAGGTTGTGAGTGTGTGCGAAATTTCTGAAATTTTTGATCAACCTCATAACCGGAACAAATTGTTATAAAGGTGGATTTGCACCGATGGTGGATTAGCGTGAATATTGACGTGAGCGCCAAAGGGCCTGCTTTGCAAACACGCGTATCCTCACACAGCGTTCGTTATGTGAATACACCAATACATGCATATAGTTTCATAAGAGAGGTTCAATATTATTGATGTATGTAAATGCGCTTCGACGCAGGAAGTTGTGCAGGCATATCAGGAGGATTGAATGTGCTGGGCTGTTTACATTTATAATATGAATATGTGTGCATATCAATGCTTGAAATTTTAATCTTAAAGACGCTTAAATATTTATTATTGAATGTTTTTAGAGAAAACTTGCCAAGGACGAAACTATGAGAAGAGTTCAATATATACGTAAACTATTTGGAAAATATTTATATATAAATAAGGATGTGCACTTTTACGAAAACTTAAAATAGTTTTATATAATCAAATGGTTAAATTTCTGTAGAAAATTAAATAATAGTGCAGAGTGAAAATAAATTTAAAATATATTCTTATCAATTCTTTTTTTAAACCGAACTGTTAAACACATATAAGCATGATTTAATTAAGAGACCAAGAACAAAGGCCTCTTTACTTCGTTAACTGAGTAGTGTAGGGTCTCTTGTGCTAGATTCCTTGAAGGCTCAACACACTATATAACTTTTAGCTTCATTTTATTTTGGTTAAGAGTTATTGAATGACTTTAAGATTCAACAATATCTACAATGTAGAAATGATAATATTTTAATTCGGAAGGCAGTAGATAAAGTGGTTACCAAATCAAGGTGACATGAAAGGCATTTGGGGAATGTAGCATTGCAAACATAATCTGTAATGGAGAAGAAGGAAAACACCAAGCTTCCAATTTACAGAGCCAAAATAGCAGCAGATCAGAGGCCTAGTTAAAAGTCATTATTTACTGGCATCACATGCGCTTATTAATGATCAGAGGGTGACTCCATTTTCAGTTCCACTGAGGGGAAAAGCACACAGACTTTCATTAGTGTATCCATTTCCTTCGTAGGATACCAAGTGGGCTAGTGAGCTGCACTGTACTTTTTGGCATGACATTGGTTCCCATCCTAAGGCCCAATCACGTCTACATCTTATATTATAACTTATTGCAGCCAAGCTGAGCGACACTTACATAGATGTATACACACTGAACATTTTTCTATAGAATTATATTTTGTAGATACTACGTTCTTCAAAGTCGTACTTCATTATTTTGTTATATGATCAATAGCATTCACAGCAACCGCTGTATAAGGAGATTTTGGGATATTTTTTTACACCTTGGGTTACATGATTAGTTTTTAAAAGGATGCCTTAACTTTTTTTTAATATAATATACTTTACTCTCACGGAATAAAGTGTAGCTGGTGACGAAGTCTTTTAGTTGTTTCGAAGCCTTCTCAATTTCAACTATCAAACAATTTATTATTTATAAAATATATATTTATTTATTATTATAAAATTAGTATATAGAGAGTGCACTGAAGAAGTCATAAGACAGACGCTGGAAGATCACCTCTGTTTATGTTCCCCCTTATCTAAAATTCGGCTTGAGTATCAAGGCGCTTCGCAAGCCAAGGGACTGTAGGAAGTATCAGAATTAGATATCAAGTGTCTATTACACATGTCTGAATGGGTTGACGTCGTGCATCACAAAAGCTTCAGCTCGTATTAACAATAAAACTTCATCGGCCATTACATATGACCTTTAGGGCTATATATATGGCATGATAGTCAGTCAGTATTACTCAACCTAACCTAACCTTGTTTGGCGATGAAGCTCTTCTTTGGTTAAATAAACTAAAATTTCGCATTTGGAGTGATGATTATAGAAATGCGCTTACATCCTGAAAAGTCACTCGTTAGTGGGTAATATGTCTTCAAAACTTGTTAACTCGGCTATAATCGCGTAAGCGGTGTCTACGCCAATTAAGAAGGAGATAAGATGATGTCTTCAAAAATGAACCCAGCCATAATTTTACACTATTTGGGAAATACTATAAAGTGAATAACTACTGTTTCATTACTGACTTGAAGGATGTTGATGTGGATGACCTTTGGTCTCAACATAGCGGCGAGGCTTGCACAATTGTACGAGTTGACACCGTTTGACTATTTATTGTGGAGGACCCATTATTGCTGACATACGATCCCAATTGCTACAAAATGTGATTGTGCGTCTTTGAGTTGGAACTTATTCAAGGAAGGAAGCCACCATGAATTGCGGAAATAACTTTTAAAGCATAACATAAACCTTCATCCATATAATAAAGCTAAATTCTTGAGCAAAGTATTAAAATATAGCATTATGTTCTTTATTTTTTTCTTTTTTAACTCTTGTCTAAAAAATCCCTTTATTTTGCTAAATGGAGTACGAAACGACTCCACAGAAACCTAACAGTTAAAAATTTGGAAAGTGTTAACTCGACAAAAAATAATCAAACTTATTTTAAATCCCGAATTCAAAGTCTAACACCTCTTAAAGGAATTTTGGAGTTTGCACTCTTTTTAATTGTAAATGAAGTAAGTCAAAACATTAGGCTCGCACTTCATATTATTTACAAAAATGGATTAATGTTGCAAAGCACTTTGCTCACACTTTGCAACATTCTGCTGTCCCTTGAGTTCGTTGATCAGCCACTGCGGCCAACAGCGGTAAGCTGAAGCTTATCGATGATGCAAGCGACTGTGTTGGCGTATGCTGATTTGTCTTGACGGATTTAGCAGCTGACATTTATGCGTCCAGCTTCTAGGTTAAAATCCAATTCTAGGATTCTTTCGCCTTAGTTTGTATTTTTAATAAACGTACTTGCTAGAGTTTGCCGTAATAACATTTGTCTTATTATTGGTATAACCACTGAAACACAAGTCTAGCAAAAAGAGAGAGAAAGGAAACTCCCAACATCATCATAAGAAAACTTTGTGACAACCAAGACGCAGCCTGACTGCGAAATAGCTTGGAAAGCGATGGACTCCGCTGGACCACATCAAAGCTGGCACGAGCTGTTAGGCATTCTTCGACTACGCGGGACAGCAACAACTAAACTTATGTACGTGTTTGTGCATATCGTCACCTAAATTACGAACTAATGTAGCATCACTTTGCATACGTTTACAGGCGAAAGAAAAACATTACAAAAGAAGCCAATGGTTATATATTGATTATATCTGACAGAAGCTGAAGATTTTGTGCTAAATATTTGTAACATGATATAATGAATAGTAAGCAATAAGAAACTCAATTTCCATTTTTTTGATGATGCCACGTTTTACAGTTTAGTTGACGATATTTACTTGCGTATATGTACATATATCACACCCACGCACTAAGTAACAGAATATTCGCACTAATAAAATCTGAAATGAATTATGTTAGCCACGCACTTCATGCATCCGAGCGATTCACAAATATATTTTTTTATTTAGTCATTGCAGGCAAATATTAGTTTTACGCGAACTAACCAAAGTTACGTATACGCCCCCGCCGGAATTGCGTCTGTTCGCGCACCAAACATGCAATGCTGAAATGTGAATTTTAATTAGCAAACACTTGCATAGAGTACGCGATATTTGCGCGCAGAATTTATTTGTCTAATGGAATTTCAACTATACTATTTACTCACAATTAATTTCAAGTGCACACAGGCAATGCACTCTGAACCACAGCAGCTAACGGCAAAGCAAATAAGCTGAATTATGCGCAGCAAAGTAAGTTTAATTGCAAATACGGTTGATATAAGCCACGCGTGTTGATCTAGTTGAATTTATTTCGGTGTGATGTAAATGTAAAATAAACAGTTGAGTAGTAACCGAATGCTGTTTTGCTTGCATATTTTGAAGTTGAAGTTAATTTTGGTTATACTCCCATATATGCGAGAAAAAATATTTTGGTTATACTCACATATATGCGACAAAATATATTTGTCCTTCCTGGTATATCAAAAAAACTGAACTGTAGTATTTGCGAACTTTTGCTTTATTTCTGAGCAACTTATACTCACTAAGTTATGCGCTCGCTCTCTTCGCTTGCTACTTAATTTTTTCTTTAATTATCTTGTGTTCGCTCTTCTTAATATATTCCCATGTAGCCAATTCTTGTCGAAAACTTCCAAAGTGCATCAGTCAAAACTTTTTAAATTTAACGCTTGGTTGCCACAAACAGAGAAAGAGAAAAAAATCTGCACGCGTACGTAATTGACAGCGTTCGTAATTGGCGCGAGAAAGTGTGGGCGGAAATTTGGCCAGCAACGGAATATGAATATTTAATGCAAACAAAAGTATGTAAAGCATGTCGAAAGCAAATATCTGCGCAAACTTAACTTGACTTTGTTTATTTATTGTACGCGTGTGTGTATGTGCTCGAAAGCATAAAGGAAGTGCAGTTTGTGAGTTGACTCAACTTTAAGCTAGAGCTTTGTTAAGATGCTGTGATGTCAGCTCATCTGCATGTAGTCGAGAATATGTGTAGTTTTAGGAGTGGTTGGAGAAACAATCACATAGTTGCTGCAACAAATGAGTTTGCTTCACTGGTATATAATTTAAGGGTAGATCGAGAGGCCAATTTATTCTGAGGTTTAGAAAACAGTAATTGAACTTATCTATTTGTGGCTTTATAAAACGAATTATTGACTATATAATCAAATCTATATAGAACTAGACCAATCGATGAAATTATCTCTTACGAAAGGGCCTTTTCAAGTAATGGGTGCCCGTTCACAAAGGTATAGCCGGGAATGATTTGGCTGATGAGCTCATCACCGCCACAGAATCCACTAACATGGTACAACCTGAACCACACATCGGGTTGGGTTCTCATACTATAAAGAAGCTGCTATGCAAGGAGGAATTAGTAGACAAAGAGAGGAATTAGCAACAACTCCAAGGCCATGCCAAATTGGTAATGGGGAGTTGCAATCTCAACAGGCTTAAATATGTAACCAACTATCCTAGGGACAAACTCAGGTTACTTTTTGCATTCTAGACTGGCCATGGTAAGCTCGAGAAGCACTTACATAATATGGACCTAGCTTCTTGTGCAAATTGCTTGTTCTGCGACAGCGGGTCTGAAACCCCAAAACACCTACTAATTGACTACATAGCAGTCTGCAGACGCCGGACGAAGACCCTTGGATTTATGTTTCCAATCAGGGATCATATCGCCTCACTACCACCTAGCATTATATTACAATTTATCAATATGTTAGGTCTAAGTGGGTCCTAGGAGAGGGCACAAAAGACCTTACATCGTCGCGGTGCAATCAACATCTATTTATATTATCTTAACTGTTGCAAAAAATTTTTAACGATTTTTGGTTTATATTAGTCCAGGACCTTTTTAAACCAAACTGTTTTTATTTTGCTATGTTATACCTATTGAATATTGCTTCAAAGAGATTAAGTTATACTTTAAAGCGAGAAAAAATTCTAGGATTGCTGCAAATCCTGGCCGTGTCAAACTTATTAAAAAACGAATTTCCCAGTTTGTTTCTCAAACCTTACATATAACTTCAACTAATTAATTCTTTGATTAAAAAAATGACTTATTAGCTTTCTTTTCTGTGTCATTAACCCCCCACATAAATGAGTGAAACTACTTGCTTATCTGCGTGTGCGCACTATCGCGCATTAATTTTAATTTGACTCGAAAGGAGATTAATTTCTTAAAAGATTTGAAGCGACAGTGCAACGAAATAAATGCGAGCTTAGCAAAATAATGAAGTACTGCTGCTGCTGCGCCCGTGCGTAGGAGGGCAAAAATAATGAGCGCCTGAGCGGGGTGTGGGTACAGATGACAATGCAAAGTTACAACGGCATATGTGTAACAACAAAGTTCATATGTTTGCTTATCATCGAGCACAATAAAATCTGGCTTAGTGCGACTAAAAGACTTTTTGACACTTTTGTATTTTATTTGCGTATTTGTGCGTGTCGCTGAGGACTTTTATGCTCGTAAATAAGCAATAAACCTAACAAAATTATCACAATAAGCATGGACCGCAATTAATTTTTGGTCACTGTGTGGGGGTTTAAGTATATGTATGTATATGTGTGAGCAAGAATACGTATGTAATTGTACGTATGGTATATATGTCGATGTAGTGGTAAAAAAACGTACTCCCAAAGGTCACGAGCCGACATATATCTTCCATTGAGGGTTTAATTCACCGCACAGAGACGTAGGCCTGTTTGAAGGATTTGAATAAGAAATAAGATTTCTTTTAAAAAGGGACTACCTTAAAAATGTTTTTAACCTCTGTTGTACGCTCTTGGCAAAAATTCATTTTAACTGTATACTACGCCCGGACGTCAACTGGAAAGTGGATGTTGCTGCCTTGTCGGTTCTACTGTATTCCGGTGTAAAAGTCGATGAAGGCTTCGACAAGGAAGTGCTTTGAGCATATTTGTAATATAGTTAAAGAAGGAAAATTTCTTCGCCCTATTTAGCAGGTCCCAAAAAGAGAGGGCCAGAAGAAGCCAAACAAGGAAAAGGCGCGGTACAAGGCGGCGATCGAGTTACGAAAACCACTTGAGGACAAGTCCGACCTGAAGGAAGTGAAACGATTAATTTGGGCCAAAGAGGAGTTAAAGAATGACTGGGCATACTTTGCTATTCGTAACTTGTGCAATTCCGCGGATTCAGAGCTAGCGAATAGCCTCAAGAAGCATATTGCTGGAAAGGGGAAACGATCGACAGGGAGCGAACCGAAGGCGCCTTAAAGAAATGAAGTGCAGGGACATAGCCCGGAAGTTAGATGTGAAGCATGCGAACGTGTTGTTATGACTCGTCGCTGAGATGGATGGTAGATACTGACTGGAACGCTTCCGAACCTATAGAAAGATGAGAAACTGGGTTGTCAGCATCCGCAATGTTTCATCGGTGGCCAAGGCGAAAGTAATCATAACTTGCATGGTGTACCTGGAACATGCGCTGCGGATACTACAACGACGGAATCTAGGCGTATCGACTACCAACTGGAAAGTGTTAAACGTGGCGAAATCGATAGAGTTCCAGTAGGGGTGCAATACTCCGTTATTCTCTAAACATAAGTTCATATACCTCTGCATTAAGTCTGAGGTAAAGATCAGTCACGAAGGTAAGAAAAGTAGACAGAAACACAAACTAGTGTCTTAGACCTAGAGGTTTGCAGCAAAAGCTTTAACACAGATTTCCAGCACACTAGGGCCCACGTTCAAACGAAGCACCCTTGGTGGAACAAAGAACACAATTTATGCAGAATAAAGAATTTTTCAATTTAATCAAGCTAACTGAAAGCGAGAACTTTCAGTGTATCTCTCCGTGTAAACCAAAAAAGCTTTAGGTGGAGCCTTACCAATGCGGAACACTTGCACAAAAGATGCTCCAAAGTTTCCGTGTTGCCTTGCTCTTAACGTTTCCAGCCCCATTCTGCAAACGTGTGCCGCCGCCAGACTGTTACCATGTTCATGTATTTATATAAATAGGTGACTTTTTATAATTTAGATTTCACATTTCAATTATGACTTTTGCAGTATTGCTCCCAGTTAAATCATTTTATCGTGTTTTGATTCGATGCATGAGTTTTCCAATTGATCATGTTTTCGGGTGACATTCGTACATCATTCTTGACAATCTCGTATACTACTTGATTGCTCTGGTGGCTTTTGTCAACTCATACCCATTAAAAATGAAATTAATTGGTTCCGCCAACACTCTCTGTTGCTAATCTGCTTTCCAAACTACTTCTGGCCGATAAGACTATCTTGTTATTGCTTTGATAGCTTCTTGGCTGTTCACGTAGCTGTTAACTCTGGAGCTGCCTGCTGATGCATTTGAGGGAAGCTCCGCAGCTTTTCCATTAGCAAAGACTTCTGCTTGAAATATACTGCCGTGATGCGGCAGCTCAAAAGGCTGCCCGTCCCGGCATCGCACGTTGTAGACAATTATTTAGTTTTGCAAATTTGGATATAAAACACTTTTTTTACAAATATTTTTATTTGTATTAAAAAAAATCCGACAGTTATATTTGTATGTAAGTCTATTTATGTTCAATTTCTTTGATGGTTTAAGTGGCGGGCACTTTTGAAAAATTAGAAAATAATAATAATCAAAAAATTAAAATAGAAGTAACAAATAATGAATTCAGTCGTTTTACATATAAGTAAATAATAAATTATTAATTAAATATATGAAATAATAATAATAATAATATTCTTTAAAAATTAGCGTATAAAAATATTATAAGTAAAAGTATTAATTACGAAAAAAATAAAAAAAAAATTAAATAGAAATACTAATTATGAAAAATTAAAAAATAAAAATAATAATCATCAAAAGATTAGAATAACTCAATGCTCAATTCTGCTAAATAGCAGCGACAACGTCGAATTCCTTACTTGTATTCTATCGCCTCTGTTAGCCGCCAAATCGAACATCATACAGAATTCAATTTGCACCTTCTCTATACTTTACATTCTCTGGCCCGCCGCGCTTTTCAGAATGCATCGCAAACAACGGCCACGGCGCTATGGCGGCTTTGTTTACTTTCTAACTTTTTTAATTCGTAATATCTTTTGAATGGAAAGTCTAATTTAAAAACTATTTTATAGGTAGTTAAATGGTCTTGACCATAAAATAATTTATTTGGATAAGGATTTATATAAACACATAGCATGGTTTGAATTTGGTTAGCATTTTCATTAATGTTTAAAATGAAAAAAGTTGTTGCAGTGACATAACTACAATAGTTGGACATATGCTACCGCTTTTGTAAAAATTATGATGTTCTTCAATATTGTTGTTCATTATTTTGTTCTATCGCTAATAGTTTCGGCAGCGCATTCGGCGAAAGACATTTTAAGTCTCATTTTTCTACTCCTTCGGTTACATTGTTCAAATTTTACCAAGTATCTCTGATGTTTTCAAAATGAAATGTAGCCTATATCAAATTGGAAGAACGTAGCATTCTGCTGGTGAAAGAATTTTTTAAATCGGCTCAGTACCTTTTGAGCCTATTGATTACAAACATACAAAAATAGGTACAAATCTTTCTTCCTTATAATATATAAATTATATATATACATGTATATTAATATTAACTTAAATTTTATTTTTGGCAGAGGAATGTACCACCTCAAAACTGCTCACGGCTCTATTGTCTTTATAAAAATTATCAAACAGTATTAAGTGTGGTGTAAATACTAGTTCTCATTATACATTAAAATAAAATTTCATGATATGGAATGAAGTCTTTCTAACAAAGATTTATATCCAATAATACCTACTTCCTACTAGGAAGAATGTCAATGTCTTCGACGTAATTTGAGTATACAGTCACATAAATGTGACAGGACATCATATGCAAACACCTAGTGTACGTGCTTTTTAATATAAATTGCTTCATTTAGCTGTTTGGGGCGTACAGGGCGTATACGCGACAAATTATTCAGCACAAAGCCTTGTCACCGCAAATGAACTAAAGTGCCTTAAAATGCAATTATGTTGTTTTGCTACACATTTCAGTTATTTTTTTGTTTTTTTTTTTTTAAGGGAATATAGTGTTAGAATAACAGTTAATTATTTTCCTCAAATACACAGCGACGACAATTAAGTCCATAATTAAGTTCCGTCATAAATATAGATTTAGAGTGGCTTACACAGAGAAAAGAACACATGAAAAACACAGGAAACAAAAAGAAATATTGCCGTAATGAAAGCAAAGCCGAAAGCCGGATATATAAATTACCCAAAAAGCAAAAACAAGAAACCACAACAATAAAAAAATTAAGTACATACACAGAGCGAATTACAAATGTTGTACAATTTTGTGTGGACTAACAAATTTATGGACGGTCAGTTGGCTTATGCTGAGTGGTCGGCAGTGGTTTAGAGTCCTTCTTTATTTGTGCATGGGTGAGTGTGTTTGGGAGTGGTAATCACAGCACAGCGGTCCAACGGAGACGGCTAAAGTATAATTTAATGTCAAGGTGGACACAATCAATCAGCGTCAATTTGATGTATATTAATATATATTTATATATGTATATACATGTGTGTGTGTGAGTGTATAGAGTAAATTCATTCGAGTGTGCTTGAGTACAAAATTGATGGGCGTTGGTGTGGGGAAGAATAATAGAAAAAGGTTGGCTAGGAATTGACAGTTACATATTTCAAAATTAGTTGAAATCCTGTGTGGGCTATAATAACGGTAAAATAAAGCAAATAAAATAAATAGAATATGCGACAGGATGCTTTACCCATTTTATAGGCGGCAACCAAGTGGATTCAGCAACAACAAGAACTAAAATTGACGTTTTCACTCACACTAAAAGCAAACAAGATCGACATATAGCCACACACATATTATATATAATACATACACTGTATGTTTGTATGTCAGCAAGCACCTGCTGTGTTCCAAAAATCACCCAGATCCACCCCCCTTATCGGGTGCGACATACAAATCACCAGCACCAGCACACCCACGAACATGCACCTGTCCATAATTTGCAAAGAATAAAAGAGCAATAACAAAACGTTTCAAATCTGCCGCCGGTCAGCAGGCGCAGAGCGGCATAATAAAAAAAGAAAGCAGTGAGAAATCGCAGTCGCCTATGAAAATTGGTAAAACTTGCTCACTCAAACAATGTCACCGTTCATTTATTTTGTTTGAAATATTGATAGCTTAAAAGGGTTCAACGTAAAAAATTCGGCTATAAGAGTAGATTCTACGCACACACATATTCGCACACATACTTGTTGTTGTATAAACATATATAGGGCAATATGTGAGTAAGTGAAAAGCTTTTAGCATGAAATTTTGATGAAAAATCGTTCAGTTTGACCCTATCAGCGTTAACTGGTGAGCGTTGCCGACTAACTGTTTCGCTGAAAGAAGAAGGTATTAAGAGCATAAATGTTTTCGCTGCGAGGAATGTAGAAAATTAATAAAATATGCACACATTTATACCGAGCATAAACGTATATATACACATATGGGATATGTCTTCATATCTGTTTGGCGAAAATCTAATAAATTTTTATGTAAAAACTGTCAGCCAGGTGGAATTTGAAAAATTGGGATTTATTGCTTACCTTCAAACATTTGGAGATGTATTTTTGGCGTATGTGCAGTCGATGATTTAAAAATGTATGCATTAATAATTTAAGCCCGTGTCTAGAGCCGCCATTTTTTGTAAATAGCTTCTCTAACAAAGAGGCATGGATTTATTTTTTAGGAATTGCAATATTGGGTTTAACAGAGAAACATGACGCAGTTTTTCCAAAAGATTTGTGATTTTAGCAACAATCATGCTTTTGCTTTTCTCGGGCTCAAATAATCTTTCCAAATGGTTTTTACTTATCGTTTGGATATTCGAAGATCTATAACTGTTAAACATCTATTCTCAAGCACTAATTTCTTTATTTTATTGACGTGTTGATCATCAGTTGATGCTGATGGCTGTCGTGGACGTGTTCGTCGTCAACGCGTTCTCGACTATCTTTTAATAATTTGTCCCAATCAACAATACTTGCTCGCGACGAACAATTATCGCCGAAGGCCCTATCCAACATTCTGAATGTTTTGGCACGATCGAAAAAATCACCGAGTGTACTCCAGAAAGACAAGCGTATACGAAACACTAATGATGAAGACTTTTGCTAATTTTTGCCAACAGTGGCATTTTCAATAATTTCAAATATTTGATGTGGCGTCGAACTGTGGGAGACCGGGAGTTATTCCCAATTTTTGGAACAATTTGCCCCAGCTATGGATGTGTATCTGTGGATTGTCATGGACATATCCACATATTGTTTTTACAGTTAAACTTTCTTGGACTATACAATAATAAGTTTTGACTCTGATGTTCTCTAACCTCTAGTGGTACGTTTGTGAAACATACATTCTTAAATATCTAAAATTAAATTAAATTACCCGACAAATAGTGGAAAACTTTGAAAATGCATATTGAATTGGTTACTTGTAGCGATTGTTTCTTCTTTTTTTTTGTTAATAGGGATCGTGGTGTTCAGTGAATCCTTGGGCATGCATGAATTATACGGATTTTTTATGTTGGTGTCAATTTTGGACAAGTTGAACTTGAAGAAATATCACATTGAGCATACTTCGAGAAGACCGATAAGGCAGGCGGGTTTCATTTTCGATCCACAAGGTTTTTAATCTTCGTTAACAATTTCTTGCCAAAAATTTCATTCCAATAATATTATTATTATTTAGACACATAAATAAAAAAATCAAAAGTATTAAGTTTATGTAAATATAACCAAAATAAATTTCTTCAACTAAATTGGTGCGAAATTTCAGACCGATATCTCAAAATACGAGGGACTAAGTAGTTCGTGTATATGCAGACGAATATGGCTAAATCGAATAAGCTTGTCAAATATATTTATTATAAGAACTTATTATGGAAATCTTGATACTTCTTAAAATTCTCCCATTAATTTAATCTACTTTTTATTCTTTTTTTTAGGAAGCTAAGTTAATTTCATTGACATCTACCAAATGCTTTTCGAGCTATAGTAGTCGCCAATATACAAGTACAAAACATAGTGTTGGGCAAAATGCATTGCAAGTACGATACGAACGTTTTAGAGCGCCCGAGAACACTTTCTTATTTATCGCATAACTCGAGAACTATTTATGCAATTATTTGAGATATGCCAAAAAATTAGAAACTTCATTTTACCACTTACCACCGTTAAAAACACCTGTTTTGCCCACACTAATGTCTAACAAAAATTTAAACCATTTAGATCAATGTGAGCGAATTATTTATAGTTCGAAGCATCAAACAGAAACTGCGTTAATTTTTTAGAAGTAAGCCGTTATCCTATTTGTAAGGTTACTTTTCTAATAATAATTATTCTTTATGATGGCACTTGTTATGTAATAATTAATATTTAATCCCTTTATTTTAAGAAAATAACAAAAGGTATTCCGCATAAGCATCACAATGTTCCAATTAAATATCTCCGTATTCCATTCTCTAACTGCGAGACCTCTCCATTTGCAAGTAATAATTTGTTATTTGCTCACATCAGTGACACAAATGTTAACATGTGTACGATTATACTATACATATACACATACATACATGCATAAATTCCTACTTGTCTCAGCAACGTTTCTGCTAAAGTGCAGCCCTATTATTTGCTGCACTAACTGCTATACATTCAATCTAAGTGGACATGCAGTCCGATCAAGGGAAGTGTGCGAAAGCTATATGCCAAAGCAGCCGATTATCATTTGTCAATGCCCATTTGCTGTTATTTGACAGAGACAAATTACCTGCTGTAAGTGGAGAGAGGAGAATGTTGGAGTACGCAAGAAAATAGCCACTTGTTGAGCAGCATAAGTGTGCAGCTGGTTTCAGAGTTGCAAAGACGTGACTGTAAGAGCAAACTTATATCGGAAATTTTAAGTGTGGTGTAATGCATCAGTTGAGCATTACTATGAAATTGTAACGGGTGATTTTTTAAGAGCTTGATAACTTTTTTAAAAAAAAAAACGCATAAAATTTGCAAAATCTCATCGGTTCTTTATTTGAAACGTTAGATTGGTTCATGACATTTACTTTTTGAAGATAATTTCATTTAAATGTTGACCGCGGCTGCGTCTTAGGTGGTCCATTCGGAAAGTCCAATTTTGGGCAACTTTTTCGAGCATTTCGGCCGGAATAGCCCGAATTTCTTCGGAAATGTTGTCTTCCAAAGCTGGAATAGTTGCTGGCTTATTTCTGTAGACTTTAGACTTGACGTAGCCCCACAAAAAATAGTCTAAAGGCGTTAAATCGCATGATCTTGGTGGCCAACTTACGGGTCCATTTCTTGAGATGAATTGTTGTCCGAAGTTTTCCCTCAAAATGGCCATAGAATCGCGAGCTGTGTGGCATGTAGCGCCATCTTGTTGAAACCACATGTCAACCAAGTTCAGTTCTTCCATTTTTGGCAACAAAAAGTTTGTTAGCATCGAACGATAGCGATCGCCATTCACCGTAACGTTGCGTCCAACAGCATCTTTGAAAAAATACGGTCCAATGATTCCACCAGCGTACAAACCACACCAAACAGTGCATTTTTCGGGATGCATGGGCAGTTCTTGAACGGCTTCTGGTTGCTCTTCACCCCAAATGCGGCAATTTTGCTTATTTACGTAGCCATTCAACCAGAAATGAGCCTCATCGCTCATCGGACACGGACGCGAAACACATTTCGAACCGAACACTGATTTTGGTAATAAAATTCAATGATTTGCAAGCGTTGCTCGTTAGTAAGTCTATTCATGATGAAATGTCAAAGCATACTGAGCATCTTTCTCTTTGACACCATGTCTGACATCCCACGTGATCTGTCAAATACTACTGCATGAAAATCCTAACCTCAAAAAAATCACCCGTTATATATTTTATGTAAAATATTTACAATAATATAAATATGGATTGAAAGCTCGAAAACTACTTTCAAAACGATTTGGAATTAATTTTATATTTATATCATGAAAGGCACAGATTTAGTTTATCTGAACTGGTGTTTTGGGAAAATATGGTTTGAAGCAACACATCTAATAAAACACGAAAAAGAGTCAACCTCTGTTACTCCAAAGCTATATTAGTCTTCAAAATACAAAATATTCCTAGGAAGAACTTTGATTGGTCAGTTTGTTTGACAGCTATGTGCTATAGTGAGCCAATAGGGAAAATACGGCTGACGATTTTCAAATTGATATCTCAAAAACTGAGGGATTATTTCGCATACGAGTATATGTAGGCAGACGGATAAAAAGCAAACGGATGGACAGACAGACGGATGGAGAGACATACAAGGCTAAATATATATGTTTTATGTGGTATCTGACGTTGTCTTTTGGGTGTAAATATACCCTATGCAGAACACAGAAACCATCGTTCCAGGCTAAGAAAAGATCGAAAAAACAGCGTTTGTGGAAAGGTCTATCCAGACTCCTCCGCTGAAGTGCTGTTTTCACTTATTCGTCTGATTTAACTTGTTTTAATTCGAACAAACGTAGATTGAAGTTACGCTTATCTAAGCCCTCTTCGGAGTTAAGTTAGGCTAATTGTCCTCGAAGGTATACAAAAAGCGTTTGCGACGTTGTTGAAATGGTGTGGGGTTATGGGTATGAAAAGATCTAGTTACTCTCATAGACCGAGTTAACCTCTGTGTGTACTAGCTTCCTTGTTGTTTTTGCAACGGGTGCCTAATCCCGGTTAGGATTGTAAGGATTAAATAAGTTGTCGTCGATGTCATCCAACGGTAGGCTTAAGAAAATGCTGTTTCGATGGAGTCGGATCAAAGGGAGAGGGGTGTCAGATGAGTGGGGTTGCTGGGACATGCAAAAAGGTGGCAAGTGTCAAGCGGATACTCATTGCACGCAGCATATATATTGGATATATCGGAGTCTATTCTGGATAAGCAGGAGTATAACCTGCTACAGTATTCAGAACAAAGCTGCGCAAGGGTCACTCTCGTTTCCCGCGGCAACTCGAGTTCTAAGTCTGCGATGGATGGTTTTCTGGCTCCAAACGCGTCATTCACTGAAAGGTGGTGAAGGTGTTGATGGCTACACTGTGAATGGTGGTCAGTGCTTAACGAAAGTTTGGTCGATGTATCGTCTTATGTCGTCGACGTAGTTGAGGAATGAACTCTTGGTGTTCCAAGGAGACGATTCCGCTCCAAGTAGGGGACTGCAATGATGATTTCTGTGAAATCACCCCAGCAAGAACTGCTTGGAGAGGAGTTCATTATGTTCCTTAACGGGGAGCATACGTATCTCTCTATGCAAGTGTTCAATAGGAGACATCAAGAGGCATCTTCTCGTAATCTCAAGTGCAGTATTCTGGCAAGTCTGGAGCGTCCTCGTTTGCATTTAACTACTTCCATACGACCATATTGGTGAGGCGTAGTTAAGGACCAGCTTCCACCTGTTCCGATGCCTCTGAAGGTGAGTGTGCGCCCGATATGGGGTTAGGGTTGGGAGGATCCGAATCTTTTGAAGTCGAAAAATCGAAAAACTCAGAATGTACTAGTTTCTGCCTTTAGGTTAGGTTGAGTTTAAGGTTAAGTTTAAACGTCGATCTTAAGTATGATTTCACTTGGACAGCTAAAAATGCTGTTCCGTGTTCCCTTCTTAAGCCATTATTCATTTTAGTTTCGGATTCCATGGATTCCGAACATGATTTGTAGTATGAGGACTAACCACGACGAACTCAAAATGATCGAAAACTTTTCATTTTTCAGGGACCCAACTATCTTTGTAACTCACTTTTGGCAAAGTTGTTCTAGCATACTCTATGTCTTCAGCTAATAGTTATAACGACATAATTAAATACGCCAAAACTCAACATATTAAGAAATAAATACTTTCGAGGTCATTTGAAGGATAAACCAAGTTAAGCTGTTAAACAAAAATAAACGCCGAACAAAAGCTGAGCAAAGCAGGCTAAACAATATGTGCAATAAAGTGGGAAAAAGAAACGTGCTATCGCATAAAATGAGAATTTACACGCTCGCTTGCCGCAAGCACAAGAGCAGCTTAATGCCACTTAATACAATGCCGCATGCATAACCATAGAGGCGCGTATAATGCGCATAAGAGTACGGAAGTGTGGTAGTGAGGACACACATGCACAGAAGCTACGCACCATGTGACATAGATTGCTGGCCAAGCATAGCAACTGATGTTGGCAACTGTTGGCAATAAGAGCAATAGTAGCAGTAACAACAACAACAATAATAGATGGTACCAATAGTTAAAGGCGACAACAATAAAAAGCATGGGATATGCTTTCGAGCAAAAAAAAATGATATGTGTAGGTATATGTGTATGTGCAGCTCTATTACATACATGCACACGCCATGTGACACTTGGGTCCCGAGACATCGTAAATCGTATTTACTTTGAGTAGTGACAGACATTTTACTTGAGCTGTCAAAGCGCCGTTTCACAAACACACTTACACACGCAAGCAACTGTGGTGTAGCATACACTTAGGCGCACGAAAGGAATACAATTTATTATTGTCATAAGTGGAATACAATACCGAACCAAACCATAAGTAGCTACTTAGCCATAAGTTTGTGTATCCGGCTAATACGCAAAGTGATTTCCTTTTATTCAACCGCAAATATTATGTAAGAATATTTTCATATTGCCATGAAACCGCTATTATACACACGAAAAACAACAACTGTACGTATGTGCTGCACGTGAGATCCACATAAACTACATGAGGTAGTTCACTTTGACTTGTCAACGCTTGACTGGTTCGCTTATTTCCAAGTCCATTGCTTTTCTTTTGCTTCGTTTCTTTGATTTCTAACTTCATATTTCCCTCCTGATGAGATACGTATTCACTAGTATATAAATATGCAACACACAAGCATTGATATATATATATATAAATATACGTATATGTATGTAGTTATATATGTGTCAGTGTGTTTGCTTTGTTGCACGTAACAATTTGGAGTATGTCGGGGCCTTTTGGTAGGAAGCAATATGTGTCACCGATCATAAATCAAAATAAAGCTCTCGTGCGCTCTATACTCGGTGAAATGTATAACAGTGTGAGTGTTTGTATCTCTGACATGAGATCATATATCATAATTTCAGGCATTCGGTACGTGTAAATTTCGCTGTTCGCACACTTTGTGTCACTTGAATGAAACAACTTACGAATATATATATATATGTTAGTAAATATGTAAATGTAATAAATAAAAGAATAGGGAACTATGTTTCTATTAAGTTTTAGGTTTTTTTCGTTCACGACACGACTTACCATATGAAAATATATAATTACATAAACAACGTTCAAAATTAATAGAATATGGAATATCCCGATAGGGGTATCTATGAAGTCTTTTCAGAAAATAGCGGGAATTTTAAAACTTAAAACAACGTGGGTAGGGAGAGTCCAATTATCAAGTTTTCGCTATTGCTTATGAATGACCATGACGTTCGCTAGAGTTTTCTGCTTGACGTTTTTTTATGTCTTGTTAAAAATTCACTTGAACTTTTTTCTTCAAAGAAAACATACATAGCTTCCGATATTTTTTTTATTTTTATTTTATTTTTATTTTTTTTTTTTTTTTTTTTTTTTGGGTGAGGGGGTGGAAAATGCATTCCGCATCACTAAAAACCCCCCTCTAAGGAACCGTCGCCCACCCTGGGACCGCATTTGCATTATTTCAGGCATTCCATTTTTCTCATTGAGAGAATTTCATCTGCGCACCTGCGTCCAGGTACCGCTTTTTGCTGCGAAGCAAGATTGCTGCGAAATTCTTGATAGTTTCCCAGTTTGCTTCACTCTCCAACATCACGCTAACTCAAATACATACATACATATGTAACTAAAACACATTTTAGAATTTTGTTTACTATGTTGGAATATGGCTCTGAGAAGTCAGAGTCGGTTCAAAACCAATTTTTACTTTCCGCTTTATGGCGTTTTCGTTGATTTTAGTTTGAGTCTCTACACTAGTCGTTTAAAACTGATTAATTTACTTAAATTTATTAATCATAGACAAATGCTTGGTAATATATGCTTTGTAAAAATCCTGAATGGAAGCAGTTATTTTCTCCTGCCTGAAGCGAAGTCCCGTTTGACTTTTCGAAGCAGTTTCAAAAATTTTGTTGATCAAATTTTGAACTTAACGAACCACACCACATTTGATTTATCTGATTCATTTATCGACATTAAAAAGACTCTATTGTTTTATCGTGTGTTTGTTTTTGTTGTTTTTAGATATCGACGCCTAAAAAACTATTCTGTCTTTTATGACTCTGCTGAGTCCGGTCGTATGCGGAAGTGCCTCTCGCGACAGTTGAGCAGGAAAATGTTGGTTTTTAATAATAAATCGTAGATATCAATATGTTTCTAAAATTTTTAGCTAAACCGTCAGAAAAAAGTGTTTAATTTTGATATTTCATATTTTATAGGGATTCCAATAAATAAAAATTGAAATTCTCTCAAAAACAAATTTCGATTATCATTATAATCCTTCTTCAAATAATTTCTACGAAAACTCTTCAAAACTAGTATTTACAATTACTGCAGAAAAAAGTTTATTAAGTTCAATTCCGCCAATGCTCTTAATTCCAATCGCTCAGTATCTATGAGAATACCACATATCTCTCCGATATTGCAGGTTCCGATAAATGAGCAGCTCGATATCTTGAAAACTGTGGGACTAATGGGCTAGTTCGCATATATACAGACGGACGGAAATAGATCGGTTCAGCTCGTCACACTGATCAGTTTAATACTACAAGTGTCGCAATGTGCCGATTATTTTTTTAAATTTTTGACGTGTATTAACTCATCAAAACTGCATAGATGAAGTTAACTAAATTTTAGGTGATTAATCTCCATTAAGGACTAGTGTTTATCGATGTTAGCGTAAGACGAATTTCGGTAAAAAAATAAATCCGAAAATTGTTGATGCCTTGCGCAAACTGATATTGCAATGTCGTCTTGGAATCTAACGTGAGACTGAGACAACCATTGCCATTAGTGGAACTATGCTAGTAATTCAATAACGCATCAACATTTGCCAGTAAAGAACAATTGTTGGATCACACACAATTTGTCAATCGCTCAAAGAAAAGCTTGTGTCGATTGGTCGAGAGAAATAATAAATAGTATTAGCAAAACGCTATAGGAGTGTTAAGTCTATGACATCGTGACAAGTCATGTGAGCCCGAAAGTAAAGATGAGTCGACTGCATGGGTGTTTCAAAATGAGCCGAATCCAACAAAGGTTGTTCGCGCACTAACCACTTCCAAGTAAATATTTGTGTGTTTTTTGGAAAAAAAACTGAACGCGTCGCAACCGTACCACTGCAAAAAGGCCGAACGGTAAATTCTGAGTAAAATACATTATTTTGTTTGTCAGTTTTCTTAAAAAAAAAATCGGGAGAACCCGAGATGTATCACTCTTTACAAAGACAAAGCAAACTCTCACACAACGACTGAAACAACGGTTGTTTTGAGAACTCAAAATATTTCTTTTATGAGTCATTCGCCGCATATTTCTGACTTGGCACTGAATGCATTCTGTTTATTCCCGTTTGCCAAAAATTGATAAGTTCAAGAAGAATTTTTGAAGATACCTAAATAAGAGAAGCAAAATTGCTTGGTTCAAACGCATGCAAAAATGTATAGATCTTAATGGAGATTTAAATTTGTATTTGTTATCGAATGCCAAAATAGAAAAGGCAACCCACTTACATGTGGTTTTGAACGATTTGGTCTTTTTGACAGCTGTTACTTGACTTTTACTCAATTTGACTGACGGACTTTTTAATAAGCGTACTAAATTTGGCACAATGTTTCCAAACCGAGCAAATTCATTATAAAAGTATGGATTCATTTCTGTCGACGCATTGCGTACTGAACCAGCAGAGTCAGTAATTCGAACAACCGTAGATCGGTTTCGCATCTGGTTCCCTACTGCAAAATGCGCATGCTTAGAGATGCCGAATAGTGAGCATCGAACACGCTATTGCTGTTGTGAGACAGAATATTGAAAAAGACATGAATGAATCCATTCGCCATCGCCCACAATAGGAACCCATCCACTTTACGGAAAATCTTGGTTCGCGCGCTTACTAAATCAACTCATGTAAGAATTGCAACCGAATGACCATTAAACACGTCGCACTTTTGATGAATAGGCCCAAAACGAGAGGGCCACTGACACCGATTTTCACTTTATATTTTTCTTCCACATTTCTAAAAGACACCCTTTATATAACCCTTTCGAAAGCAAATTTCTATAACACCCTAATTAGATGATTTCGCTAATAGTCATGGTATATACTACTTTATGTCAGAAAGTAAATAATCTGTGGTAGTTAAATTATTCCGCTTCAGTTGTTCGAAAACAAAAACAATTCACAGATAATACGGATGAAAGGATAAAATACAGAAAATGAAGACACCAAAAACTTAGGGAAAGTAACTATAAATTTGTAATATTAGCAGAAAATAAAAAA
>CM050323.1:16633192-16649582 GCA_027475135.1 Bactrocera correcta
TATGTTACGACTTAACCTGAAATGCTGTTCAGAGTTTGTCATATACATAGTATGTATATCTGTGGGTATTTTCATATTTTATTACACCAGTTGCGATTTAAACAAAAAAAGATGAAATTATTTTTAAACTAGCTGAGCTAAATAATAAATTCTGTACAGGCAACATTTTGGCCCCATTTTATACTTACGTATCACTAGCTGTCGTCACAAGTCGTGACACCTATTCACAAGTCCTACATTTTAAATTAAGTAGGAGGATTTATATATTAATAACCTTTTTTTTTTGGTTTCAGATAACTAGGAAGGTTGAAATTATTGGCATGGTCACATGGAAATTTTTAGAGACCCCCCAATTCGTCAGACCAAAATTTTTGAAATTATTTACTTTTTTTAGTTTTAAAACTTAGCTAAAGCTTAAAGCTTTTTTCTGTACTCTTCAAAAATTAATAAATAACTAATAAGAAAATGGATAGTAAAAATATTAATTGCCTTTTTTACGACACTTTAAAAATTACCTGAAATTCATGCTTCTAGACTAGAATACCCCCTTAAATATACAACGTTTAGTACATATATGCATGTCATAAAAGAAAACAGCTTTGACCAACTCGGAGAGTGGGAAGTAAATTACTTGTAGTCGGCTCATAAGTTGAGCCGTATCTTAATTAATAAGTTTGAATATGTTTTTTATACTCTTGTTCCTACAGAGCGTAAGAGTATTGTTCAAGAAAAGATTGTATGTATCACCTTAAACATATCGTGATAGATGAAGGGTTGTAACTAGAAAGCGAAGAAATACTAAGAGGTTACTATAGGATCTATAACTATATTCTTGTGATTTGCCAAGAGATGGATTAACTCTATTACTATTGAGTTTTTACAGTTTTTCGAAGATGCATTTGGAAGCTTCTGCCTTGGCGCATCCTTCTTTGTATATCATATGTAATTTAGATTATGTCAATTTGATCACAGTAGTAGTATATTAAGAGAGTCTATTTGGAATGTCGGAATCAAATTGTGACTGGTGATGAAAAATCGATCCATTACAACAACCCTACATACAAAATCATATGTGAAACTTGGAAACTATTGAAATCAACGGCAGAACCCAATATGACTGGCGCCAAAGTAATACTCTGTATACACTTTTAATACCAAGTGAAATTATAATGGGGAACGCTAGGAGAAGAGCTCATTACATTCAAGCGCCACAGTTCTTTTAAAATTGTGCCCTCTAACTTCCAGCAAATGAGAAACAGTTTTAGCTTCACATGGTCAATACTTTAAATAATACTCAGTCACCGACTATCATTCTTTGTGTGTGCACGTAGTTTTTCTCTCTGTGACTTTCCTTTTTTGCCTGAGTTTAGCGTAGCTTTGTGTTCGCCATTCTTATTTCAGTGATTTCAATTTATTTTTCGTTTCGTATTAAATAATATTTTGATTCAGTGAGTGACAAAGTGATACACAATGGCCCCTGGGCCCCCCCTTTTTTGGGGATAACAGATTTGCTCCGCTTGCTGTTAGCCCCCAACCAAAAAGGAAAAAACCAACTAAAAACCAATTTAACGTTTTTCCCGAGTTACCAAAAATACAAAAAGAAAACCCAAAATATTTGGTGATATCTTCACTTGAACCCAACAAACCCCTAACGAAATTCTCGTGTTTTGCAGTGCAAAAATCTCTACAAGTGATTTGCAATGACATCGTGTCTATATCTGAATTACGTGACGGCAGCCTCCTGCTTCTAGTCAAAAACACCACGATCGCAAAAAAATTCCTTGATACCAAAAGATTAGCAGGGCTCTGTGATGTAGAAGTGAAATATCACACCAACCTAAACTCTACGAGAGGGACAATCTTTGCTCCATGCCTCAATGACATAGCCGAAGAAGAAATTATTGATAACTTAAGTAATCAAGGTGTGATCGCAGTTTTCAAATTTACCAAATTAATAAATAATAAACCCCAACCAACTGGTGTATGCCTGTTAACATTTGACCGCTACCACCTTCCGAGCTCTGTCCAAGTCTCGTGGCATTCAGCGCGTGTTAGGTTGTACATACCCAATCCAATGAGATGCAAAAAATGTCAAAAGCTTGGTCATACAACCAAACGCTGCAATAATGCCTTCATTTGCGACACGTGTGGCCTCCCCCCGCACGACCCCGAAGCTTGCACACGTAAATACTGCGTTAACTGCGCAAATGATCACCCCTCCTCGTCAAATTCATGCCCTAAATACACCCAATCAAAAGAAATATTACGCATCAAAACCGAAAGAAAATGCACTATGCGCGATGCAATAAAATTTTATAACGAAAGTAATATAACACCTTTACCGATCACCTCTTCTAATTCATTTTCTACCATTCTCAAAGAAACGCATGTACAAGAAAAAAGTAAAGAAATAAATGTCAAGCAACCTGTCAAAACTCCAAAAATTACATATCCGCAACAAAAAGCTGAATTACAATCATCAGTTCCTTCTACCTCCTCTTTCACTTCTAACTCAAACCCCACACCAACGACCATAGAAATTACTCCGCCAATAAATCACTCAAAAACCAGTTTTAATGAACACTCACCTACCAACATCAATTCAAGCCTAAGATCACAAACAAGCCTCTCTCCGCACTCAAACTTCACACAAACGATCTCAGATAATAATTTACTAAGAACTTACTCAGAAACCAACACTCACGAAACCTCTTCTACTCAACCAAACACAACTTTAAACTCACCGACAGAAATTAATTTAACCCATTCTAGCTTCTTTCCCTCCGAATTTCTCAACAACTCAATTCTACAATTAAACTCTTCTTTAGCACCCAATACTGATATGACTAACTCAATAGAAAAAAATAAATAAATAAATAGCTTTAGCTCTTTAAGTTCTCACCAAAATGTTCTCCATCTTACAGTGGAACATCAAAGGCTATTACAATAATTACGATCACCTTCAAATTCTAATTAAAGAATATAACCCATCCTTGATATCTCTTGCAGAAACTCATGTGGCATTCAATAAATCCGCCCAGGCCCCTAAACAATATCACAGCTACTTTCACAACCTGCCTTTCAACACTAACAAAAAGCAAGGTATAGGTGTACTTATTAAAAAGTCAATCCTTCACAAACTTATTGCTGTCAACTCAGATATTTCCTCTATAGTAATCGAAGTAAATTTAAGCTACAAATTCACCATTATCTCAATGTACATTCCACCTCAGCAGCATTTCACTGCTCGAGATATTAATAACATTTTGAACAGTTACAGTACGCCAATCATTCTGATGGGAGATTTAAATGCTTGGAGCCCTATGTGGGGCTCACCCACCGTCAACAAAAGGGGCAAATCTGTTGAAGACGTAATTTTATACAACAATCTAGTCGTTTTGAATGACGGTCAACCAACTCACTTATCCACGCATCAAACTCTTACCCATATCGATGTTATTGCCAGCTCTGCCTCATTGGCACCCAAACTTTCCAGCAAAACTCTTCAAGATCTCTATTGTAGCGACCACTTCCCTATTCTGACAGCTTTTCCTCCACAACAACCTAACGTTAAAAAATATGGCGAAAATACCAATATTTGGCGTCGCAGCTAAACCTACAACATCCAACCAGCATCAACATAAACAAAGAAGCCTCTTCTATCCAAAAATGTATACGCTCAGCTGCCCATTATGCCATCCCCCAAACCACTAGGCGCCCTGTTAGGAAAGTTGTCCCATGGTGGAACCCAGATCTTCAAAATTTTAGAAATATTAAGCAAAATGCTTGGGAAATGTTCAAGAGAAATCGGTCTACAGCTAATCTCATCAGTTACAAAAAAGCCAATGCCACCTTTAGGAGAAAATTGAAAGAAGCTAAGCTCTCAAACTTTGAAAATTTAACTAATAATATAAATCCATCTAGTAATCCAAAACAAATTTGGTCCAATATCAAAATGCTTGTAGGACCCTACAGCCCATCCCAAATTAAACTTTTGGTGGAAAATGGCAACTCCATTTCTCACCCATTCGAAATTGCGAATCGTTTTGCCTCAAATTGGTCCCAATACTCCAGCGACACAAACTTTCACCAACGTTTCGTATCCGAAAAACTGAGATATTTTAACTCAACATACCATTGTAAACCATCTCCCACAGCAAAAACACTAAAATTTCCCCAATAACATACGATGAGCTTAATTCAACACTCACCTCTATGAAAGGTAAAACCCCTGGCTTTGACCGGATTTCTTACGACATGTTAAAAAATCTTCCAGTCGGACTTAAATCTAGGCTCTTGAACCTTTATAACAACATTTTCGATAAGGGTGTGTATCCACAAACTTGGAAAACGGTCACAGTCGTTCCCATTCTCAAGCCTAACAAGCCAAATACATCCATTTCAAGCTACAGACCCATATCCTTAATTCCCTATATGGGAAAGGTGATCGAAAAAATTATTTCCAAACGCATTATGTGGCTCGCTCTAAAAAATAATCTAATCAGCCAACACCAAGTCGCTTTCAAAAATGGACATAGTACCATGGATGCCCTTCTTTACTTCGATCATAACGCTTCGATTGACTATCTACGAAAAACCATATCTCAGTCTTAAGCCTAGACTTCGAAAAAGCATTTGATCGAGTAGGGGCGCACGTAGTATTAGAACAACTAACAAAATGGAAGGTCGGGAAAAAAATTTTTAATTTCATTAAAGATTTTTTAACGAACCGAAGACTAAGAGCCAAAACTAACAACATATATTCTAAGATTTTTAATTTTACTAACGGCATCCCACAAGGATCGCCCCTTTCCGTAACGCTGTTTATTATAGCTTTCAATGCTATCAGTAACATTTTGAATAAGTATAATCATATTGATCATATAGTGTATGCTGATGATGTTCTTATATTTACTAAGATAAAAGATTTAAACATTGTAAAAAACCACTTTTCCGAGATACTCTCCGATATCTCAGACTGGTCTGAACTATCAGGAGCCCAATTATCATTCAAAAAGTGTAAGATATTCCACATGTGCAAAAAACTTAGTTGTACAGTATACATTTTAGTTTCAATAATACAATTATTGAAACTGTCGATAGACTTAAAATACTTGGTGTATTCTTTGATAGAAAACACACTTTTAAAGTGCACTGTAACTATATTAGAAACTGTTTAATTTCTCGTTTGAATATTGTAAAGTATCTATCATCCAAACATAGTTTAATTCATAGTACCACCCTCGTAAACATCACTAAATCTATTATATTATCAAAAATTGACTACGGTCTTCCAGTTTACGGTAATTGTGCCAAAAGCAACATCAAGCTTATATCCGGTCCCTACCATATGGCCATTCGCAGAAGTCTTCGTGCATTTCCGACGTCACCTATAAGTTCTTTGCTTTCGGAAGCCGGCGTTCCTTCAATCGAGGAGAGGGTGTTACAAAACTAAATCCGACTTTTTCCTAAACTGCTATACTGTAAGAACAAAATTTTGTACGGAACTATAAAAAAGGTGGTCAACTACAAACGCAGTTTCAGCATCGAATCGGGGATAATGAGATGTTTGAATCTAGCAAAAGAAATTGATCTCACTACTCGCCTTCAATTAGCTACAAACAGCGCATCGCCGCCATGGCTCCTGAGTAAATCTTCGTTTGTTACTAACCTCATGCAATACCCGAGGAACTCAACTAACGCATCTACCTACCACCAACTTTTCTATGAAGCAACTCGTCCACTTGTGTCGAGTTCGTGGACATGTTTATATACAGACGGTTCAAAAACGGAACATGCAACAGCTTTTGCAGTGGTAAAAGAAGATGGTTCTACCATATTTTCCAGTATACTTCACCCCTGCAGCTCAGTATTCTCTGCAGAAGCGTCAGCAATTCTTGAAGCCGTGTCATACGCAGTAAAAAGCAACCACAAATACCTCATTTGTACAGATAGCAAGTCGGTAGTTTCAGCCATTCAAAATGTAAATAATCACAACATAATTATTTCAACTACAAGAGATCTGTTAATCAAAAAGGAGCATCAAATTAAAATAATGTGGGTACCAGGCCACGTCGGATTACCTGGCAACGAAGAAGCAGATGCCAGAGCCAGACTAGCCACAAAAGAACCTCTACACGTATACCCTTATTTAGATAAGTCGGACATACTCCGCCTAGGTCTAGATTTCGTCAAAGTAATGAAAGGCACAATACAACCTCAGAATCACTATTATGCGACCATCAATCCAGCAGGTGTTAAACCAACCTTTCCTAATACATGCTCCTACCACGATGCCCAAACTTTCACCCGTCTTCGCATCGGACACACAGTTTTGACACACGAACACCTCCTCAAGGGTACGAATCCACCACCATGCCTCCTATGCAATACAAACACTACATCAGTGGATCACATTTTGCTAAGTTGCCCTGCACTTGCTGCACACAGACTCACCACTTTTGGCACAATAGATCCAAAACAATTACTAAAAAACACCAATGCTGCTAACATAAGACTTATAAATAAATTTTTATTAAAATGTAAAATTAAACATCTTATATAATTCAAATAGCAACATATACGAGTATACTTCACCCTAGTTCAATTATCACTATTAAGTATAAGTAATTAAAAGTAAGTATAGTAAAGTATTGTAAAAAATTAGGTAAGCCGAAAGCCTCAGTAGCTAGTGCTTCTTTCCAATCAAAATGTAAAATAATAATTGTATTACTATTTTACATCTAATAATAAAATAAATAATTAAATAATACTATGAAACATATATATCAAAATCACATAATTAAATTCTAAAATAGAATATTGTCCTAAATTTTCAGGTTGATCTGACTAATAGTTTCGGATATGTAGTCTTGAGAACTTGAGCGCTCGAGGCTAGGTAGACTAAGAGCAGCGTCTACGAAAACTGCGTTTTTGAAGTCGGTTGGCAAGATTTCTCGAGAAATACTCAACAGATCTTCGTTACATTGTGCACAGATCTTTGAGACACAATTTCTAAAGACCTGGACGAAGGTTTTTTTCTAATACAACAATTTGAAAAAATTATGTCGCGTAATTTTCACTTGAAATTTTCATTTTTCATGTCCGCCAAAAATCCAATTTTCAGGTTGTTTTCCTACGTTCAAGTTCTAAGTTAAGGTTTTAACTAAAATATGTATTTTTCACTTAAGGGATCCTGTAAGGAGTTACCATGCAAATGCGGGTGCATTTCGGGTCACCGGAAATGGGGTTGCAAAAGCCGAACTTAAATAATTTATTCTAAAAATTTTAGAATTTCTTTCTTAATTATTTATGCTTATAACAGAAAATTTTTTATATGTAAAATATTTAACTTTTTTTATGAGAAAAGAATTTTTGAAAAAAGTAGTTTTTTTTAATTGCGCACACTAACAGCATATATTAGAACAAGTTTGCAGCGCAAGTGCTGACCTTGTGCCCAACCAATTCGTACAGAATGTTCGACTCGCTGATCTTCAATGTCTGGCTAATCGAAAACAACTATTATTTACACTAAACTAAGCTATTTTCGAGATTTGGCTTAGTCCTCTCTTTTGTCTTGAATCTTAGAGGAACTTAATAAATGACATCACCAAATGTTAGGAGCGTACTTCTAAAATATTTTTTTGTATGAAATAGAGTTACTATTTTTTACACATGCTCTTTTATCAATATTTACGCAGCTTAGAATTTTATATATATTATACTATATACTATCAACATCTTATAAACGAATTTAACCCATATGAAGGGACTTTTCATTCATTTTATACAAAATTTCTCAAGTGTTCCCACAAAATTTATTAACAACAAAAAAATGAAATATTAAATTCATTTTGTGAGTAAATTAGAAGATTAGGAATAAAAAGACTATAAACATTCAATAATATTTTTCAAAAAATGTGTTTTGATGCTTTCAATACTACAACAATTAATTGAAAATGTGTAATGTAACATTTCACTTAGATTAAGAAAAGGAATTAACAATCATACTGAATTCTAACTATTCATCTAAAATTGAGTAATCGCTTTCTTTTAAATTTTTATGAATTAAGATTTGTTTATTTAAACATTTTTTTAAAACTTCATTTCATTAATCATAGGATTAGAGATATGGCAACGTTTTGAAGCATTATTGAAAACTGTTTGGGTGATACGAGGTTTGACAATTAAGTAATGAGACTAATTTTATTGCCGCGCTTCTGGTAAACCTCTGACCTTGAAATTCCGTTTTTCCTTTTTCGGCATTTCTTGGCTCTCTATTGATATATGAACCATCACTCTAGCTTATTTAGTTCGCCTGCTGCGTCAAGTTGAGTAGACGGGTGTTTGTGGTGCTCGTCACGAAAATGGAAAAACAAAATCAAGAGCAACTGTGAATCAAGTCTACTATTGCCAAGTACTCGAAAGATTGCGAAAACGAGTCAACAGGGTGCGCCCAGACATCGCTCGTAACCGGATTCTTCATCACGCCAACCCACCGTGCCACACCGGCCTCAGCGTGTCCCAGTATTTGGCTTCTAAAGGGATCGCCGCCTTGCTACAGCCGCCTTTTTTGCCCGACATGTCCCCCTGTGACTTTTGTTTTGTTTCCTAAAACAAAATCGGTGGTCAAAGGGACCCATTTTGAGTTGATGACGGACATCCAGGCGGCCGTGACGAGGGTACTCACGGACATCCCAGTCGAAGCGTTCCAGAAATGTTACGAAGCATGGAAAACGCGCTGGAATCGCTGTATAGCTGCCCAAGGCGACTACTTTGAAGGGGAAAGGCAGAGTTGTAGAATATTTTCAAATATACGGTTTTTATGGAATCAGTCTCATTATTTAATTGTCATACCTCGTATGATTGAAACTCAGTAGAGTTGTTTTTTCACATATCGTTCTAAAAAATCATCAATCGAAAATTAATATATATAATATTCTAAAATAGAAATATCTGCTGCACAATGGATTGATTGTCAACATGACAGTTGTAAATTTATTAAGCTTTTGTTTTTAAATAATATTTACCACGTTCTGAGAGCAACTTGTCTTAACTTATAAATCCATTGCTGTCAGAAGCACATATTAAAATATTTCTTAAATTTTTTTCTCCGTTATTCCATAATAGCCGCACATTTGAAACAATATAATATTCGAAATATGCCTTTAATGAGCGTAAAGGCCAATGGCACGTTCTCACCAACATTTATTGTTCATGGATTCTTGTATGGAGCACATATCGTTTATGGAACGACATTTTTGCAAGCAAATTAAATAAACATGGAAGAAATGTACAAGTTCATATTAACTTCATAGAGGAGTTGAACACTTTTGCGAAATGGGCACAAGTGACAGCAGCAATGGACATTCACTTAAAGCACTATATTTGTACAAGCAGCACCCGCTTGCAGCAGCTTCTTGGAGTAAAGCGAAGAAACGGCTTATATATATATGTAAGTGTGCGTGCGTGCGTGTTGGTGTGGTCAACGTCCAGCTTTTGTGAGCGCACTTGCAGCTGCAATTTTTGCGCATTTCGTAGTTCATATTTTTGCATTGTTTGCATCATTTATTGCGATTCAGTTGAAATGAATGGAAAAATGGTCAGCAAATGAGAGCAGCTGCGGCGTGGTGCAGGCGAATGGGTGCGGCCAACAAAGCGGATATTAATAAAGGACGCACAAGCGGATAGTGGAGAGTATATAATAAAGAATTTGTGTGAGTGTGTGTGTGTGAACTGTAAATATGCACGCCTTTGTATGTGTAAGTGGGCAGGCATATAGTTTACTATCGCCGCATGGATGCATGCATATGTGTGTGTATGGCAGAATGTTAAAGGCTATGAAATTTAATATTATTTAATGCCTGCCATTGAAATGGCAAAGAAAAGCAAAATAATTGCCACAATGAAGGCAAGGAAATAAAACAAGAAATTGCGTGACACTTGTATGTATGCATATGTGTGAGGCATAGAATAGAATGTGGCACTCGTACATTCGAGCACATTGATGATATGCGTGTGTGTCTGTGTCACATTGTCGTGCGACGCTCTGCTTGGCCTGTGGCTTCATTTGTCTTTCATATGAATTTTCAAGCATTCTTCTTCGCACATTATTTGTTGTTGTTGTTGTGCACTCAAGCCACTCGAGCAGTAATTCATTTGCCATTCCCATCCACACACACGCACTGACATTCTCGCAAACACGCACATTTAAGCACACAGCCCTGTTAATTTTCATTCATAGTGATGGGCGCTTAAACAACACATAACGGTACATATGTTTGTGGATATGTTATTGCTGAATGGCATGACTGGCCATTTCATTATCATATGTTTGCCATTAAAATGGCCAAATGAGATGAAATGCTAAAGGATTGTGCGGACACCACTTCAAGCTCACCAACACTTATGCGTGCGTTTACATGCGAAAACATATGTTCACGCACACACGCACACATATAAAATTGTACTTTACACCAAAATACATTTAAATGCGCATATCCACACAAACTTGCGCTTGACCGACACGCTCTTCATTTGCTCATGTCCGTGCAAATTTAAAATATGCAACCATTAAATTAAATTGCCAGGCACACACACGCACACCCATCTAGGCAGGCCAAGTGTTGTATGCGTATGTAAATGATGGCAATTCGACAAAGAGTCGGTCAATTGCCTCAGAAATAGGGACCATTTATGCATAGCAATCAGCTGCTCAAATGGCTGACGGTAGGTTAAGCGCGCATGCGCAAAGCATTAAATGCATAAATTGCCTGCTGTACTTACCTTAGTAACTCGATATGACTTTTGGTGTTGCCAACCATACGCGTACGCAATGTTTTGCTTCTTTTGCTGATTTCAAAATGATTGTGCTGTTTTTGTTTGCCTCCAGCCGGTGCTGCAAGTAGGGAAAAGGTTCACAAAAAAAAAATTATTGTAATTCACTAAAAGCATACGTAAGTGTTATTAATTATTTATGAGCCATAATGTATTCACTTTATTATGCATATCAATGTGCATGCAAAAGAATGGTGCGTTGCATGATCTAAAAATTCTTAATGCTCGCATTTACTTACAATTTAAATATTTACGATTGGGTTGCGAAGGCAATGCGTAGGGAGTGGTCACTTTCATTTCGTAATGTGTCTTGACAAATATATTTGCGCTACCGAATATGTGTAATTTTCTCACAAACTGTTTGAGATTGAATACATTTATTGGGCTTATCGTTGAGGCAAATCAATGAACGAAAATTTAAGTCTTTGCAGAAATTGTAATATTTTCTAAATATTTTGCATTTATATTCATATTTTTTGTTGTGTTTTTGGAAATATATTTTTGTTGCAATATGATGCTTAATAATTTTAAAATTTCAGTATCTGTGAAACACAAGCACATTGAAGACAGTGTGTTGAAACTGCATAACCATACTTATGACCAAAATTTACTTACAAATGATGAATAAAGAATTGCTAGCTGATTAAATCTTTCATAAGCAATAAAAACTGTTAAAAATCTCGATTTTGATAATTTTGAAAGACAATAAACGTCTATAGGTTGCGGAAAGGTTTGTATAGATTGTGACAAAAAAGCAACCGGAAATTGTAAACAAATGCAAAATATTTAATTAATCATCAATATTTATATTCATTCCGATGATTGCTGATTTGGTTGCATTTCAAAGTCATAAATCCATGTCTCATCAGTTTAATGGTCAACATGAATTTTTCACCATGATAGTTCGAACGGAATCGTCGCTATGCCGAGCTTTCTAATTATCTCTCTATCAGTTTCCTAATAAGCACTATATAGTATATCCTTAACTTTTTTTAATATCTTCATCAGTTGAAAAGGTCGAGAATGAGGCATGACTTCAACTATCTTTCGACCGTCTCTGAAGGTTTTGAAACCCTCATAAGTTTGTGTTTTTAATAAAGACTGAATCACCGTAAGCCTTCTCCAACATTCACAATGATTCGGCACACGAAATTTGGTTAGAAATACACAATTTTAGACAAATTCTTTGTTCGATGTAAAAACCGCAACGCACTACGGAGGTGTACTGACTTAAGCAGGTGCTGGAAACAAACTGGTTGACAGATCGCCCTCATATTTGGCATAGCAATTAAGGACGGTCTAAGAAAGTAAGCAAAATACATTCTTTGAAATACTATTTACTCGAAGAATTTAATAACAATTTCCGTGTGCATTTTTGTCTTTATGCTGTGTATGTTAAAGTCGCAAAGTCGCAGCTATAAAGAACATTATATCAAAACTATAGAACTTTCGTTCTATGTAAATTCTATTTAGTTATTTATTTATGCTGGCAAAACTATATGTTCATTCGGTTACTCGGTATACAAGCTTAACAACTACCAAAGAAGGCTACTGAAAGCTAGGGATCCTATTACCAGTAAACAAGATTGCCTTTCTTAAAAAAAAAAAAATCTACCAACTTAGATATAGACACACTAGTTTAATTGCTGCCAAGCTTCAAAAAATAACGAATTTAAGAAAAAAGAATCTTTAAGTCGTACCATATTATAATTCACCAAACAAAACTAGTACAAGTCCAAAAAAAGAAAAAGACGCTTTTGTTAATATTAATTTTATAATAAAATTATAAAAATAATCAGTTTGAAAACAAATTTTTTGAATTTATAACACTTTGAGTTGATATTCACGTGTTTTATTTTCATTTTGATAATTTATCAAAAGAAAGGCGTTAAACTTAGTAAACTTCTAGTAAGTACTTACTAGATCACCATTACCTGCTATCAAGTGAAAACCAGGGAGGCGTCATTTTGCAACTCAGTGGACCTAAAGAAAAATTGTTTCCACCCTTAATGCTAAACTTTTCAAGCCTCAAACGCCTTAAGGCTGGATATTCGCCAACATATTATTAACATGCCACATACTAATCAAATATTCCCTGGGCTTCATACCACATGGAGAAAAATCAGAAGGATGTTCGAAAATCCTGATGTTATTTATATGGGGACTGGGTAAAATTTTCGCCCAATTTTATGCATTTTATCCACAAAGAAATACTGTTATGAGCAAAATACATACTCCTTTTCATTGAGATAAATCACAAAGAGGCTCTCTATTACCCTTTTTTGATGCACAGAAATACTATTATCAGGAAAAGTTTCTCTTTCAATTTCAAATGTCGAAAACATTGACCGATTTTTTTGTTCAAACTATAGGTACTGGGGTCCACATATTCAGTAACTAAGAGCTTGAACAATTTTATTTGGATTTAGATTTGCCTACTCAGTCCGAAGTATCACCTGTTGGCAAGAGTTATTCCGCGTTGGACTTCGAGGTTGTCGCTGTTGATGGTGTTAATGCTGATTCTAAGATAGACGAAATTATCTACGACTTCGAAGTTATGATGACAGGATATATTTCGTCTCGCCTCGACAAATTTCTTTCCCAGACACATTTGCTTCGTTTATTTAGCGATTGTTGTTATAAAATTTAATCGGAATACTTATTGAATAATAGGATAAAGGTCTCTCCGTTAAAATTTCATCTAACAATCGTCGCATAAGTCGCACTGTAATTTAATATACTTACTAATAATCTTATCTGTTTCATAATTTGAATAATTCAAGGATATGTTTTTTTGCTGGTTTTTTCCAAATTAATAAAGATATTTAATCCATGTCAAATACCAGCTATTTCAGGCTTACAGTAAGCTCGAAAGCAGTAGTATTCCAAATGAAGGGAAGAGTTCAGTTAAGCGTCGCCCAAGCTTGTTTCTGTGCCAACAAGCTTATCTCAAATGACATTTTTTCTATTAATTTCGTTGCCGCCGAATTTCTGCTTATTATGCACGCTGATGTGTGGAAAAAATTCATCATCTGTTTCTAAGAGGAATATGTAATCATTTAGACTGAATTCTGGCAAGGCGGCAACAATGCGAGAAAATGCAACTGGTAGCGTAATATGAGATTTTGTGCAAATAGTTGTCGAAATTAATGAGAAGGCCTATTTGCGTTCTGTGTCAACAAAGCAAAGAAAAAGTTTGAGACCAATCGTACATGCACATTTCGCTGAATCAAGAATAATTGCATCGCCTGTTGTAGAATTCCAATATGTGTCCTCTGTCGTACTCAGAAAGTTGAATGATGTGGATCACCAATGTTCGCTAAAGCAAGTGACGATAGAAGCTCTCATTTCGCGTAGAAAAACTGTTCTTATAAGCAATAGTGATTCAATATCGGCGGCATATGACATATCCGACATATGAGCAGCTTATTGGGAAGGAAAGAGCGTATGGAAAATTTTAGATCGATATCTTAAAACCAGAGAGACTAGTTCGCGTATATACAAACTGACAGACGGACATGGCTGAATCTACTCAGGTAGTCACGCTGATCATTCATGTATAGATATATTTTATAGGGTCTCCGATAATAAATTTCGCATATATGTATAGTTTATTCTTGTACAGAAAAATAAATTTTGAAAGCAATTTGTCATTTAAGCCATTCACAATGCCAGCAATTTCTATATCAAAAGGATTCGGAAGAAGCACGAGAAATCAGTTATAAAATATTAATAAAATGTACGTAAACTCTCCTTTATTAAATTATACTCGCTAACTTACACTCTCTTCTCACTAACTGTCACTCTCACAGGTATTTTTACTGTTTGGCAAACACATACCAGAATGACAAATTAAGTTCAAGTTTCTGACAAAAATTTTCAACCGGAAGTAAGATACATTCATTTCAAATGCATCTGATATAGGAGTCTTTTTCTATCTTTCATATATATTATATTATTTTACTGAATCTCAAAACCCTTAATCTGAGGTGTCACGGAGAATTACCCACTTGTTTTATAATTACTTTACTTCGATTTTCCACTTCAACCGACAATCCTACTAATTTTGATCTCTGCCTGAAAGTATGATTTTTATAAGCTTACAAGCTAAATGTAGTCCGACCTCTTGACTTTGAAATTCAACTAGTCTGGGAATACGTTTATTAAATGTGTTGTAGTATGACGAAACAAAAGTTGGATCTAGACCTGTAATTTTTTCTCATTTTAATGTATTCAAAAGTAAGATGCACCAATATTCGGGCATATTTTGGCAGACTCTCAAAATCAACGAATGCTGGTAGAAGCTATGCACTTAATCAGTCATTCTATAAAACTTATATTTATGGACTCTCCAACATGTTAGACCAAATTATTTTCCATTATAGTAATATATTACAGAGTAATATTGATTTGATGCTTCAAAAAATCTTCTTTCTGCTGTCGATGAGTCCAAAGTATTTTACCTTCCTCTGTATTCTTAAAATGTTCAGATTTTTTCTTTTCCAAAGCATACCAAATTCAATATAAGCGGCATTTTTTGATAAAAAAAATAATAGGTTCTCATCAACTTTCAGACTTTGAAGAGGATATTCGGGAATTTTAAAAATTAACTAATTTAATTGGAGTAATTAGTAATTATAATATAAAAACTTTAGCGCAAAGTAATCAATAAATCCTTATTTTCTTTTTCCTTAGCACTCGTCAACAGTTTAAACATAGATCCTTGCCTATCTCAATAAGTACCCTCACCCGTCGACCTCACCCCTAGTCAAATTAAGCTAATTGCTTTGGAAGTTAAATTTGCTATTTACTGAGCTGTCCAGAGTCGCCTACGGATGTAGTAAGCCTGTTCCTTTGGTATTCTTTATGTATTTGCGGCTCCAGAAAAACTCACAGCGCATACATGCACACTCGTTAGCGACATACCCTTGACGGCGATATTATTTTTTAATTATCACAGCTAATTTGTTGGCAGCGCACAACCGCCCCCTGGTTCACTGGCATTCAGTGGCGAAAACTTTTTCAAGGCGAATTTAATTCACGCTCTCCTGTTGCACGCCGCAACACCACACACTCACACACACGCACATACCAAAATTGTCACAAGGCTTCGCCGAAAATTGCTCACAAAAAAAAATTTCGCGAACTCAACGAAATTTCCTGCGAATGAATTTCGATTTTTCCCACGTATTTCTCCCCCTTCGCCATTTCAACTGTTGAGGTTGACGAAGGAAGCGCAAACGTTCTAAATTTCAAAGAGGAAGGCGCAAAAAAAATGTCATTAATTTCGTTTCAACCGCCCACTGTGTTTCGCTTAGTTGTTGCCCAAATGTGAGTGTATGTGTGTGTTTGTGGTTGAAAAATTACACAGCGCGGCGTTTTTGTTTTTGCTGCTCCTGCTGTGTCCCGCTTTCATTTGTGCTTTTGTTGTTGTTTTACACATTAATCCGCATATTTAACTCTGCCACAACAGCGTTTTTGTCTGTTGCCCAGCTTCCGGTTTCATGCCGTTACACAAGCTGCTCACAAACTCCGAATCCGTTAGTATTTTATC